>CM053577.1:95884535-96106609 GCA_028646485.1 Cryptoprocta ferox | reverse complement strand
ATCATGGAAAGAGCCTAAATGTCCATCAACTGACAAATGGATCAAGATATGGTTTATATATACAATGGAATACTACTTGGCAATGAGAAGGAATGAAATCTGGCCATTTGTAGCAACGTAGATGAAACTGGAGGGTATTATGCTAAGTGAAATAGTCAGGCAGAGAAAGACGGATACCACATGTTTTCACTCATATGTGGATCTGGAGAAACTTAACAGAAGACCATGGGGGAGGAGGAGGGAAAAAAAGTTACAGAGAGGGAGGGAGGCAAACCATAAAAGACTCTTAAATACTGAGAACAAACTGAAAGTCGAGGGCAGTAGGGGAGAGGGGAAAGTGGGTGATAGGCATTGAGGTGGGAACTTGCTGGGATGAGCACTGGGTATTGTATGGGAACTAATTTGACAATAAACTATATTAAAATATATACTATATTGATAAGGGTGTATTAAAATTTATAATATTGAGATTTTTCCAACACTTTGATTTCCTTATAATAATCAGAGTGTCTCCCTGTGAAACAGTAAGTGCTATAATTAACAGTCATTCAATGAGCCATGATAATACCTTCTTGGTAGTCTTCCCAGAAATTAAAAACACAAACACGGGCACCTGGGTGGCTCAGTCAGTTGCATGTCGGATTTGATTTATGAGTTCAAGCCACATATCGGGATATCTGGTGTCAGCACAGAGCCCGCTTCAGATCCTCTGTCTCCCTCTCTGTCTGTCTGCCTCCCTCTCTCTCTCTCTCTCTCTCTCTCTCTCTCAAATAGATTAACATATTTTTAAAATATTAAAAAGCACAAATATGTCAGGGTCTGTGAAGGATCAGGAATTTTACCCTACTGAAAAGTTAATGAAGGGACATTTAGTTGGTTCAGTCGGTTAAGCACCTGACTCCGGCTCTGGTCATAATCTGGCGGTCTGTGAGTTCAAGCCCCATGTTGAGCTCTGTGCTGACAGCTCGGATTCTGAATCCTGCTTCAGATTCTATGTCTCCCTCTCTCTCTGCCTCTCTCCTGCTCACACTTTTTCTTTCTCTCTCAAAAATAAATAAACATTTTTTTAAAATTAAAAAAAAAACAATGAACAGTCTGTGAAGGTTTCATGGATGCAGACAAAAGACCTAGGCTATAACCTTTATTACTCTCAGCACAGCAAGAAGCATGAGCATGATATTGGTTTGCTTTGGTTTCCTGTGGCCTCCAAGCCCCATGGAGGCAATGCAAATCGATGGATGGACTTAGGCGCATGCTTTATACACTGTGGGCTTGTATCACACTGAGCCTGGGGGATTCAACACTTTCAGAGCAAGCAGAAGAACATCTGCTCTTTGTCTGGGGAGAGATGTTACCTCATCTCAAAGTTGCTCACTGCCCTGAGAAATGGCACAGATAAAAAGCAGCCAGAGCCTTGCATTCTTGCCAGACTCGGTCAAACTGTGCAGGGACACTCAAGGTCCACGTGGACTGCCTCTCCCAACAGAAGACACCCATAGTTGGGTAACGGGTTCTTTGTGCAAATTGTGTAAGTCCTTTTTCTTAGCTTTCAAAAAATTAGAAGAACCTCAGCAAGTTGTAATAGATCATTAATAATAATTTTTATAATAGAATACTATATAATTTCTGGCATAAAACTTAAATGTGGATCAAAGAATTTTGAGAAATTTTTATCCTAAAACTCCCTACCCTCCCATTTTCTTATTTATGCAAAGAAGTGCTCTTAGTATTCACATCTATAAGTGGAAAAAAAAAAAAAGAGAGTCAATGCCAAACCTCCCCCCTAACAATTAGTAATATCATGGACATAAGAACTCATGGAAAAGTTTTTAAAGCCCTATCGATTTCAGAAGATACATTTCCAATAAATATTAATTTTTATGTTTAGTAATTATTATTTGAAACATATTTATGCTAATAGAGTAACTGTATGCTGGTAAGCATTGTAATGATAAGCCAATTCAAAAGAAAAACATTTACTACTCTGTAGTCACAGAAAATATAACAATTTTTATTCTAATTTTTAAAAATTTTTTAAAATGTTTATTTATTTTTGAGAGATGGAGAGATAGAGCGTGAGTTGGGGAGGGGCAGAGAGGGAAGGAGACACAGAATCCGAAGCAGGCTTCAGGCTCTGAGCTGTCAGCACAGAGCCCAACACGGGGCTCAAACTCACGAGCCGTGAGATCATGACCTGAGCCAAAGTCAGACACTCAACCGACTGAGCCACCCAGGTGCCCCTATTCTAATTTTTAATTAGAAAGTTTTCATCTTAAATTTAATTTCAAGGTTTGTACATATATTTGTTTTAGCAAAATCTGATAAAGTAATGAATGAAATACTTTCAAACATAATACACTATATTAGAATAAAATTTATTGTAAAAAATAAAATGGAGGGGCACCTGGGTGGCTTGGTTGAGCGATGGACTCTTGATTTCGGCTCAGGTCATGATCCCTGGGGGGTGAGATCGACCCCAAGTGAGGCTTCACACTGAGTTTGGAGCCTGTTTAAGATTCTCTCTCTCTCTCTCTCTCTCTCTCTCTCTCTCTCTCTCCCCCCCGCACACACCCCCCACTCTAGTTCGCTCTTTGTCAAAGGAAGGAAGGAAGGAAGGAAGGAAGGAAGGAAAGAAGAGAAAGGAAAGGAAAGGAAAGGAAAGGAAAGGAAAGGAAAGGAAAGGAAAGGAAGAAACTAAAAGAAATGGAGTAACCAGGTTTTCAGGAAAAGAAAAGAACATTACAGAATTCCAACTGCCTATAAGAGCTCACTTTTGTATTCCTTTCATGAAAGATGATGAATGGGAATGCCAAATTGCTATGGATTAGGTTTCACTGGATACATTTAAAATAATGATACAATAGGGGCACCTGGGCAGCTCAGTCGGTTAAGCATCCGACTTCAGCTCAGGTCATGATCTTGCAGCATGAGATCGGGCTCTAGGCTGACAGCTCAGAGCCTGGAGCCTGCTTTGGATTTTGTGTCTCCCTCTCTCTCTGCCCCTCCCCTGCTCGTACTCTGTCTCTCTCTCTCTCTCTCTCTCTCTCTCTCAAAAGTAAATAAACATTTAAAAAATTTAAATAATAATACAATATTTGAACTTAAAATGTAAATATTTATAATATACCAGATATTAAGTCTTTTAAATAATTATAATTTAAAACCCCAAATACAAATTTTTAAATGTGTTTGAGAATATGTCCTTTTTAAAATTGTTTTAACTGGTGCAGAGACAAAAAAAGACATCACTTACATTTTTTAAAAGAACAATCTAGGGGCGCCTCAGTGGGTCAGTTGGTTAAGCATCCGACTTCGGCTCAGGTCATAATCTCACAGTTGGTTCCTGAGTTCAAGCCCTGCGTAGGGCTCCATGCTGACAGCTCAGAGCATGGAGCCTGCTTCAGATTCTGTGTCTCCCCCTCTCTCTGTTCCTCCCCTCTCTCTCTCTCTCTCTCTCAAAAGTAAATAAAGATTTTTTAAAAATTACAAAAAAAAAAAAAAGAATAATCTAAATGTAGAAAGCCAGGACAGAATATGAAAGACAAAAAAGACAACCCAACCATTAAGGAGTTTAGCATCTCTTTGGGGTAAACAGATTTGTGAGGATTAAGTGAGAAAAAGTATGTGAAGGCATGGAGCTCTCTGTCCCAGGCCAGGGGCCTGATAGAATTTAGCTTCCTTCACATGTAACTAAAAAAAATTTCTTTCTTGGGCTGCCTGGGTGCCTCAGTAGGTTGGGCAGCGACTTCAACTCAGGTCATGATCTCACAGTTTGTGAGTTCAAGCCCCACATAGGGCTCTGCACTGACAGCTCAGAGACTGGAGCCTGCTTCCCATTCCATCTTTTTCTGCTCCTCCCCAGCTTGGTCTCTCTCTCTCTCTCTCTCTCTCTCTCTCTCTCTCTCTCTCTCAAAAATAAAGAAACATTTTAAAAAATTTTAATAAATAATTTTTTCCCTCTGCATTGAAATCACATGCCCTCTTGTTATAAAATGGGATCACATGACTGATAATCAACTTTCATTTAATGTCTTTTTGTAAGTTAAAGAAAGTTAAATCACCTTTCTAGTTGTTTTTTTTTTTAAGTTCTAAACAAGCCTCAAATGTTAAATTTATAAAGAACAGGAAAAGGAGAGGAGAGAGAGAAAGGAAGCAGAAAAGGAAGGAAGGAAGGAAAGAAGGAAAGAAAGAAGGCAGGCAGGCAGGCAAAGAAGGAAGAAAAGGAGGGAGAAAAGGAGACAGGAAGGAAGGATATGAACAAACAAAGAAAGAGAAAGCTTTTAAACACTACATGCACTGTCATCCCAAACCAAGCAACTGGGATAACCTTTGTGTTGATTTAAGCTCACATCTAACCAAATGAATGTTCCATTGTTCCCACCTGTCTTCCAAACAGCTTCAACTGTTCTGCCTTTGACCTGCTTTGGCCAGATCCTATATGGGATCTGCACTCTTGGAATCCCCAGCCCTGAGCTCCTCCACCACGGCGGCGTTGGCCCTAGCAGCAGCTGGGAAAACCTCCTGGGGAACAGCTGGTATCCCAGGCCCCACATTTCTGCCGTTACCCAGGGTGAAGAGTAGTTGTCTGCAGTCAAGGTATTTGGGGGACACATTTCATTAACACTTCCCATTATGCAGTATTACTTCATTGACAGATAACTCTCATCAGCATTTATCTCTTTCAGTCTCACTTGAACAAACCTGGCACACTTGCTGACATTATGAATCAGGTGCCCACGCCCCAGTTCTGATGCTTACTCCATGAGTGACACTGAGGGGGAAAAATACCACTCTAAGACTCACGACTTTATTCCCTTAGTACAAAAGAAAACTATACTAGATGATCTCCTCTTAAAATAAACAGTTACGGACAAATGTCTCAGAGCAACCTTCCCCCCAGTCAATTCCATCCACTGCTGGATGAAATTCAAACTGGCCCCTGACCTTTATCACACTGCTTACTGTTTACCCGCTCCAATATGATGAAAGCCAACCAACCAGAAACCACCTTGGGATATCTCATAGCAAATAAGCTACTTCATTTAATCCTTCCAACAAACCTAATGAGGGAAGAAGTTCAGATGTTATCCCATCTCATTTTAAGATGAAAAAATTGAGATGAGAACCAGGGATTTCTCGCAATCACACAGAAAGTAGCAAAGTCCTGCCTTCTACTTTGGAGGAAAAGCAATGAAACCATTTTGGCAATGAAAAAGTTAACACAACTTCACTGCTAACACCACCTTCGTGTGCTTCCAGCCTCCTCAAGGCTGACAACTGTCAACTGGTTGGTTGAAAAGAGGATAATCAACTGGGGTACCTGATACTTTATTTGATCTCTGATCTATGCAAGGGAGTTCATGGGGCCACAAATGCCTCTAGGTCAAACTTGACACTTTGAGCACATTTTCAGATTGCTAATTCCTTAAGGGCAGAGATGGTGTCTAAATTGAAACCTTCACCTCCAAGTGGCTATGCCCTATGTGTGCCCTGCACACCCTTGTTGACTTGTTTCTCCCGTATCAGGGTGGGTCTCTCCTTGACAACTGGGGACCACATTTAGCCAAGCAGCTGCCCACTGGCATCTAAAGCTTGCAATATGTAGTTCTGGCAGCATCTCAAAGGATTTATTATTATCATCCATGATTTCATTATTATTATTATCATCCTTATGAAATTCAGTAGCTGAGCCCACTACAAAGCATTAGACCCACGTTCAACATGGAACAGTCTGTTTTCTGTATTCTCCCCACAGTTGTGCGATTTCCCCCTCACTTTTTGCTCACTGTCGAAGGGCTCTAAGAGGTAGCCTGCAGTCATAAACAGGTCAGTCTGAGTGTTCCCTCCACCACCACTGCCCTGTCCCAGTGTCTACTTATGTTTGGGGTTGTGGGGGAGGGCTGGGGGACTCTTCAAGGGCTCTTTACCAAACAGGAGGCAATTAGAATATGATACAAAGTGGGGCACCTTGGTGGCTCAGTCAGTTAAGTGTCCATCTCTTGGTTCGGTTCAGGTTATTATCTCACAGTTTCGTGGGTTCAAGCCCCACATCAGGCTCAGCTCTGGCATGGTGGAGCCTGTTTGGGATTCTCTCTCTCTCTCTCTCTCTCTCTGCCCCTCCCCGCTCTCGCTCTCTCTCTCAAAAATAAATAAACTTAAAAAAAAAAAAAGAATGCCACACAAAAAGCACTGACCTGGGGGGTCACGAAGTAGCTCTGCTATGACCAAGGGCAAGTCTCTTTGTTAACCGTGCATTGGTTTCCTCATATATTAAATGAGGTAGCCAAGTGAGATTATTTTGAAGATTAATCTTGAATACATTCTTGCTCAGACCAGTTCTAATTTTACCCTTTTCCTCACTTCTGGAGATTTCCACAGGGAAGACCATCTCATTAGGAAAGATCTCAGGAAAAAACCTTCCCACCCCTCACATCCACCTCTACTTCACTCCTCAATTTTCCTCATTGAAGACCTGGTTTTTGGGCACATGGGTGGCTCAGTTGGTTGGGCGTCTGACTTCAGCTCAGGTCGTGACCTTGCAGTTTGAGTGGGTTTGAGCCCCACATTGGGCTCTGTGCTCAACAGTTCCCTTAGGAACTTTTGTCTCCCTCTCTCTCTGCCCCTCCCCCACTCACACACACACACACACACACACACACACTTTCTCTCTCTCTCTCTCTCTCTCTCTCCCTCAAAAATAAACATTAAAAAAAAGACCTGGTTTACCCCAGACTTTAGAGAAAACAAAAGTAACTCTTTATCACAGAAATCAGAATTCCTCTCTTCAAATGCACTAAGGTTTTAAAAGGGGGGGGGAGGGTAGGGGACTGAATAGGAGTTTGAGGACTTGGGTTTCATCCCAATTTTTTTTTAATAAATAGCCATTTAGCCCTCAGCAAATCCCCTCACTGCTCTGTACTTCTGATGGCTCATCTCCCACGTTCAAATACCAATACCTCTCTGACTGACCTACCACAATCTCTGAGGCTCACGGAACTGTGACTTGAAGATGTAAAATATAACTTTGTGTACAGATAATTCATCAGATTAAGATCACTTCCCTCTTTTGACCCTAGGTAAATCTCAGAACTAAAAGACTGATACCACATTAAAAAAATACGTGTCTTCCTATCAGTGGGGTGACTGGCATGTTTATATTTTGTTGTAGAGTTTTAGCAAACTCCTTTACATGGTTTACTTATTAACAAACATTTATTAGGAGCTCACTGTGTGCCTTATACTAGAGACAAGGAAAGAAATTAAAATGAACATAAATCTGACTCCGGAAGTTTATATTCAAGACTTACACACATACACACACACACACACACACACACAGAAAAATTGTAAAACAAATTTTAAAACCGTATAATGGTATGGTAACATGTATATAGACCTATAACAAATACTTAATCCAGCCACGTTGGGACTGAGCCTTCAGCAAGAGGAAAGATGGTGTTGACTAGCATTTGGGGCAAGCTACATGACAAAGAAAGAGCAGGAGACAGACTGTGAATGAGTTGGATGAGCAGTTTATAATAGCAGACTTTCATAAAAAATGCCAGAATTAAATAAGAAAAAGAACTTTCATATTGGGGTTGGAGAGAAATGCTTACTTCTCTCTATATTCAATACCAACAGATTTCAGACCATGGTTTTCCTGATGATAATTATCAAAGGATCCCAAATTTATATTTATTGAATTTGTAGAAATCACACCAATATAGCATTACTCTTTTTAAATTAGGTTACCCATCAATGGTGGTCTAAAGGACTCTTTTTCAAAAACTTGAGATTTCCTACTATGAGTATATTTTCTCAAAATGGCTGCTTTGTGCCCAAGGCCTTCCCAGGATGACCCCTCTACAAAGCACTGGATCCAGCCATAGGTTAATTAGTATTTCCTGAACACTCTGGACATTCCAGCTTCCATGCCTTTGCTCTAGCTGTTCCCCCATCTAGGAAAAGTCTTCCCTCACCCCTCCAGCTATGGAAGACCTACCTAACTTTAGGACACAGCTGAAACCTGTCCACCATTAAGCTGACTCACCACTTAACAATCTCTGCTTCTGAATGCCAATAATTCTTGTCATCTCTATTACCGCTTTGCAATTATGTTTTTTTTTTTTTTTTGGCATATTTTTCTAGATAGACGTTCTATCTCCAAAAGAACCTGTTTAAGTCTCTCATGGAAGAGAACATGGACATGTCTTTGCATTTCCAGTGCTTGGAATATCAATATTGACAGGCATTCACTAAATATATATTATTGCATCTAGTCAAGCCCCAAACTAGCCATATTTTCCATAACTCCAGCACAGCCACCCGCCCGTTTGAAAAATGGCCAAAAAAAGTCAAAGACAAAGTAAAATGCCTGTGTCTGAAGCGGTATATATTGAAATAGCTTAAAAGAAACCCAGTATCAAAAGGCGGGGATTCATTCACTTGAAAAAAAGTATTGTTCTTACTCTTTAAAATAATACATGCCTCATATCAGTATATTCCATTAACAGAAGCATTAATATAGATTTGCCTATCTGAAAAAGGATTTAGCAAAGGACATTTCTCCTTGCCATGGGACAGCTGAAGAGGTGTAATTTAACAGCTTTCAGAGGCCCGTCACTGTGGTGATTGAGGTGGACAGAAGGCATGGACATGACCAAGGCCCTTAAAAGACACAAACAGGTGGAGAGTGTGCTGGGGGTGGGCAGAGGGCTGGGGACTACAAAAGGAGGAGGCTCACTTGGAGAGCAGGGACAAGAGAAGGCAGAGGGTGAGGCTGGCAAGGAGCAGCAGGAGGGGAGGGGACATGGGACGCAAGGTTGTGGCTAAACAGGACACAAGAGGAGGTTAAGTAACGATAAAGGACAGACCTAAGAGAAAGACAGGCAGCTGAGTGGAGGGAGCACAGGGGAGAGATGACAGACCATTGGGGCCAGGGCACACATGCAGGAAGACAAAGATGGCTCCTCTGTGTGTGACTAGAAGGACAGCGATTACAAAGAAAAGAGGAAAAGGAAAGTGAGGAGACAAAATAAGTAATGAGTGCACAGATACTAGTTAAATGCTTTGAAAATCACCAGGCTGTTAGGCTGAGCTGGAGGAAGCCCCACAGTCATACTCAGGAGGGGACCCTCAGTAAGACAGAGGCAGGCAATTTAAGTAGCTGCTGAGGTAAAAATGAAAAAAAAAAAAAATAGAAGATGGAAAAGGTGAGAAGCAGGAGAAGGAAAACCCAAAGGAGACACTGGCCCAGAAACCTTTTTAACTTTCTGTAAGAATCTTCAAGGCCCCAAACTAGGCCAAGATTCTGACTGACATTTCTGAGCTCACCAGCTGCTGTTTCCTTGAGAGAATTCTGACAGGAAGGCATAGAAATGCAAGCCAACACTGCCAGCTCTGGAAAAAAAAAAACCCACAAATAATAACAACCCATGCTCTAAACACCTCAATGGGGAGAAGCCTTACGGGGAAGAAGGCACACCGCGGAGGGACCCGCCTGCAACTTTCCCCCAGGTATGTACTGAGCTGTTCCCTGTTTGCTTTCTCCTCTAATTGTCCTCTGGCCGTTCCTGCCTTGCCCATCTGTCATGCTTTCTTTGTGAATTTTCGGGAAGCCCCGCAGGCGATCTGCTTCTGTCATCTGAAGCCAGCACAGCGGCAGTGTCTATGCAAGCAGGTGAAGCCCCACATTCTGCTTATCACATGGGCGGGGGAGGACCGCTGGAATCCAAGTCTGGGAGGCAGAGCTAGGCGAGGGGAAATAAAGGAGAGAAATCACCCCTGCCCACATTTTCGGTGCATGGGGGTGATTTGTTGGCTATGCTGACGGTGGACTGGTTTCTATGTGCCCGGGTTTGAAGCAAAGGAAGGAGGGTGGGCGTGGAGATTGAGGGACAATGAAACAGCTCAGCTTGAGGGGGAGAGATCTGGTGCAAATGGCCTAGGAGCTAGTCAATTACCTAAAGAAGAGCTAGGGTTTTAGGAATAATGTGTGGAAATTTGACAGCACATGACCTTGAACTTTCGGCTTGCCCTTTCAGTGCCTTGGTAAAATACTTTGAATGTAGGTTGAAATTTCCTTAAAGCAACTCAAAGGATTTCACTATTAATATGTAATTCATCTCAAATATTCCATCACTGAGTGAGAGTAGTTTCTTTGGATGACCCCACAGACATCCCCACTAACACAGTGTGAAGTGTTACATCTTTTTAGAAAACTAAGAAGCTAAGTCCCCGAGCAATGTATTTCTTTGGAAAACTAGGACAGGAACCAGATTCTCTGATGTGTCCCCTGGACCTTAAGCAATTCTTAATACCCACTCAGTCTAATAGGTGCACTTTTTTAAGAAATAAGAGTTTTTGGAGCTAAAGAGCATTATCATTATTCTGGATTATTACATTATGTTATGTTATATAATCATAATGTTCCCTCCCCAGATATGAGGTCATGTGAGTCAGTGGACCCCTTGCTGTGCTGTCTTTCCCAAGAAAAATATTCATCTTATTTTATATCCATTCTTCACCACACCCCACTTAAGATTTGCCGGTAAGATTTGGGAGCCAGAGATGATTTCCAGTAGTGTAGAAGCCCTCAAACTGAAAACTCCTAAGGACTTAGTAATTTAGCAACTTCCTAATTTCACAGACAGGGTTCCCCTCTCTTTGGAGTGTTGTCTGTCTACACCGCATAGGTGTACAACCACACCCCTGAAGAGGACCTCTACCTTCCTGGCTTCTGTGTGGCTTTATTCTTTTTCCTTACCCCCCTCCCCCATTTTTAGGAAGCTCAGAACATAAGGGCCAATTCCTTGCCCTTAAATTGTTCAGCATTAGAAACATGGAACTAGAATGAAGGTTCTCAAAGTGTGGTCTTCAGACAACAGCATCAGAATCACTTAGGAACGCAAATTCTTAGATCGTACTCCAGACCTCTAGAATCAGAAGCCCTGGGGGCTGGGGCCAAGCATTCTGTGCTTGAGCAAGCCCTCCAGATGACTCTGACACATTAAATCAGGAGGTTACGATGTTTGTTTGTTTTTTAATGTTTATTTGTTTTTGAGAGAGAGAGAAACAGAGTGTGAGTAGGTGAGGGGCAGAGAGAGAGAGAGAGAGAGAAAGAGAGACAGAATTTGAAGCAGTCTTCAGGCTCCAAGCTGTCAAGCATAGAGCCTGATGCAGGGCTCAAACCCATGAATCGTGAGATCATGATCTGAGCCAAAGTCAAACACTTAACCCACTGAGCCACCCAGGTGCCCCAGGAGGTTATGATGTTTTAAAGTGCCATTTCCTTTAACACACAGAGCTCAGCTCTCCTTACAGGTGTGACTCCAGTCACCTATAGAGGTATGGCTTCTAAAATAGACCCTTCCACCAACAACCACCTCTCAGTTGGTGCCTTGTGTCCTTCATCTGGAAAATAGGAATATTTCTAATATAAGCCCACCTGTTGCAGCATTGAGTGAGGTGGTGGTGTTTTACCTGTTCTGCCCTCCCTGTGCAAAAGGCCTTCCCTGGGTTGTGTGGGAAATCACGAAGGAAGAAGTCAGGATCCTGGCCCTATGAGAAGAGATGTAGGAGTTAGAGGCACACAAGGAATCCAACAGCAAAGTAAGACGGGATATGTGCCCCAATACAGGTCCAAACAATAGCAACTAAGAAGAGAACAAGAGAAAACTTTCTGGAGAATGTGTCTTTTGAAATTAAAAGAAAAAAAATTTTAATGTTTATTTTATTTTTGAAAGAGAGAGACAGAGCGTGAGTCAGGGAGCAGCAAGGAGAGAGGGAGACACAGAATAGGAAGCAAGCTCCAGGTCCCCAGCTGACATCTCAGAGCCCCACGCTGGACTCGTACTCTCGAGCTGTGAGATCATGACCTGAGCCAAAGTTGAATGCTTAACTGACTGAGCCACCTGGGTGCCCCAAGAATGTGTCTTTTGAACTGAGGCTTAAAGAGAGAGTAATTTTAACTGGTGCAGATGGGCAGAGAGAAAAGAACATTCCAGGGGGAAGCTGAGCCTAGGGAACATTGGAAAGATAAGACATTAGTGGGCTGGTGTGGACAATAGTGCCTGTTCCCCCTTCTGTCACTAAAGGTTAGCTGTTCATGTTATGGGGAGGCATCACCTCATTTCTGGGTCTAACCATTTGCCACCAAGTTTGCAGAAATTCTTCCTGGAATCCAAACTACATAATGTTTCTTTACTGTAAAATGAACCCTTTCCTCTAAACACAGTTTTGTTACTTTAGCATCCATCTCTCTCCCTCTCTTCTCTCTCTCTCTCTCTCTCTCTCTCTCTCTCTCTCTCTCTCTCTCTCTCCTATATTATTAGGTCAATGTTTTTCAAAATCCTCTGCCCACTTGCAACAGAATAAATTAGAAGTGGCTGCAAAAATGCAGATTCCTGGGCCCTGGCCCAGATGGCTTATTTCAGTATCTTTGAGAGCAAGTCAGAAGAATCTACATTTTAACAAGCACCTTTGTGATCCTAATGTTCACTCGAGTTTGAAAGCGATGCTTCCAGAGCTGCCCTTTGCCTCATTTGCCGAGCATCACCTGGGAGTGCTCGTTAAAAATATGGACACCTGGCTGTTCCCATGGAGATTCTGAGTCCATGGCTGTGGAGCGATGTGGAGGGAAAGGCGTTTTAACAAGTGCCTCTGTGGCACCAAGGATCAGGCCAGGTTGGGAAATACCGTGTGTCAGAAAAAAATGCATGCTCTGGCTTAGAGAGGAACTCCCAAGTCATAGGTCAGCCATTTACTAGCCATGTGATTTAGGCGAGTTTCTTAACCACTCCGTGCTTCCAAGTTACTTGACCTACTAGAGACAGTCTTATCCTATGTAATAAAATGTACTTCACAGAATTGCTGGAAGTGTGAGTAAGTAACTGCCTTAGTATAGCTTTGGCTCCATCTCTACCCCTGTTCTACCTTGCCTGAAGTCCCAGCTCTGGCTTTCCAGCTCGGATGAGAAGCAGGGCAAGGACAACAGTGATGGTAAAATGCCACCAATACTTACCTCTGCAGAGAGCAGTGGCAGGTTGCCCACGAGAGAGAAGATTGGCTCCTGGAGCTAGCCTTGCTCTTGGCTGCCCTGAGAGGCTGAAATGGGACTCATGCCCATAATTGAATCAGCATTCAGAACCGGCCAGTCCTCTAAAAATAGCTAGACATTCTGGCTGAGCCTTAGGAAAAATGAGGTCCTATCCCAGCATACTACCCCACGCTTGCCTTAAAAGGAGGGCCCTCTGCTTTATTTCCTACCTCCTCAGCCAGATGATGGTAAGCCCCAAATAATTTGGCTTGCACCTTGGTGAACTCCAGAATAGCTTCTGTTTCATGGACAGCTACCAAGAACACCCATAGCGATAGCAGTGCATAAGGTCACAAGTGCTCAAGTTTTGGGAGTGACCAAATCCTTTCTGCACATATGAATACATCAAAAAAAAATTTTTACAGGCCTTTTTTTATAGGCAAACCAAAATTGCAAGGAGAAATATTTTTGATAATATTTAAGCTTTCTCAAGTATCTTACAACCACCCCTTTCACAATAACAATTGTCATGTTAATGAAACTCTTTAAAGTAGATCAAATATAGGGACTCTCCATGCAGTGAGGAGTTTTGCTGTATTCATATTAAGTATATATGAAATAATAGAAATCATAGTAAAAGGTCACTTATACTGTGCTCACAGCACCTTATATAAGTCTATCTCATGGAAGCCTCCTGTTGAGTAAGTGTTATTATTCTCACTTTACAGATGAGGAGACTGAGGCTCAGAGAGGTTAAGTAGCTTGCTCAAGGTCACAGAGTCAGAATGCACAGATGCCCACACCATGCTATTCCTCCCTACTGCCTCCAAAAAACCCTTTGCCTCCAATAAAGATTACATCATGTTACTTACATTAGTTAGTTACACTGTGTTCTCCCTGTCTTAACCCATCCTGGATGTGTCCCAAATCCAAGAGTGTCTGCTGACCATTAATGGGAAATCCCCATTCTCACTTCTCTGTAATGCTGTGTCTGAGTCATTTATGTTCAAATGCTCCCTGCTCAGAGAAAGAAATAGGAAAAAAACCCTGTGATTTCTGCTTTTACTGTTACTTAAGTTCTGGAAGCTTTGTAATGGTACTTGCTTCCCAGGAACTAGGGAAAGGACCGTTTTCTAATTTAAGGCTTTGAACAATTGTCTGATTACAGGGCAGAGGCAGGGAGAAATAAATCTTGTTTTCAATAACATGTTGAGTGACATTTTCTACTGCCATCAGCCTGTTCTCTTAAGAAACTCAAGACCTTCACATATGCTATCTCATTAATCTTCAACCCATCCTGTGGTGGGCAGATGGGGTTACACAGCTATTTGCAGACAAGTGGCATGGGATCTGGTACAGGGATGAGGGACAGAAAGGTCACCAATATAACCCATCACACAAGTGGCCTGGTGACACATCAACCTCCACATTCTTCCTACTAATGTTATCTACCAAAGTCAGAAGATTTGGGCAGGTAGGACACCAAATAAATAATGTGGGAAAAACATACATCCAACTGCCATGTCCATGCCCTTTGCCCGGTACAAAATTCAGAGAAACATGTCTTACTCTTCCCCATCCTAGATTTCTTCCTTATAGTCATGCCTGGTCTGAAATGTTTTAATTCTACTGGTTGCAGTTGTTTGTTTTGTTTTGTCTTTCCAGCCTACCTTGTGTGCCATTTTCTAATCTGTTCCATGAATTTCTTCCCTTGCTTCTTAAGTTAGGTGATCAGGGACAGCATCATGAGGGTTTAGACAACACTTTCATCATAGATGTTCCCATTTCACACTTTCCCTCCAGGTTCAAAATTCTCTGTAGGTTCTAAGTTAAAAGAATTTAGGGGGTGCCTGGGTGGCTCCATTGGTTGAGCATTCGGCTCTTGATTTTGGCACAGGTCATGATCCCAGGGTTGTGGGGTCGAGCCCTGAGTTGAGCTCTGTGCTGAGCATGGAGCCTGCTTGAGTTTCTCTCTCTCTTCTTCTTCTTCTTCTTCTTCTTCTTCTTCTTCTTCTTCTTCTTCTTCTGCCACTCTCCTGCTCGTGCTCCCTTTCTCTCTCTAAAATAAAGAAAAATTTAAAAAGAATTTAAAAAAAGAATTTAGTTTCCTGGACTCAAGTACAATTGAGTAATTGGTTATTAAAAGCTTTTTGTTGTTTTTCCCATGGATTTTGAAGTGAAATTTTTAAAAAAAATTTTTAATGTTTATTTATTTTTGAGAGAGTAAGAGAGAGCACAAGCGGGAGAGGGGCAGAGAGAGAGGGAGACACAGAATCCGAAGCAGGCTCCAGGCTCTGAGCTGTCAGCACAGGACCCAACGCAGGGCTCAAACCCACTAACCGTGAGATCATGACCTGAGCCAAAGTCAGATGCTTAACTGACTGAGCCACCCAGGCGCCCCTGAAGTGAACTTTTTTTAAAATTTTTTATTTATTCTTGAGAGAGAGAGAGATACAGAGTGCGAGTGGGGGAGGGTCAGAGAGAGAGGGAGACACAGAATCCGAAGCAGGCTCCAGGCTCTGAGCTGTCATCACAGAGCCCGATGCGGGGCTCAACCCATGAACTGTGAGATCGTGACCTGAGCCGAAGTCAGCCGCTTAACCAACTGAGCCACCCAGGCACCCCCTGAAGTGAACTTTTAAGTAACCTTTTGATCATATAACGTTGGGCTTGATAAAGACAAAGATATTCACACCCCGATGTTGGGGTAGCACTATCTTTGTTATCTCCCATCATTTCCCTAGAAATCTATTTCTTTTGTATTCTTACATGCATTAATCACCTTCTGATGTCAGTTTACTCAGAAATGGCAAGTCTTTTAAACGTGGATCTTTCTAGTTCTTTGGACCAAAAAATACAGTGGTCTTTCTCTCCTGTGCAAACCCTCACTCTTCCAACTGACATGCCAAACACTTTGGAGGATCTCGATCTGACAGATTTCACCAGTTAAAATGAAACCTTACTCGGCTTGTGAGTTCCTGGGTTCACTGGAAGAGATGGGACATTCTCTTCTTCCTAGAGGTACAGACACATCTTTTCCCCAGGCTGCTCTCCTCCCATCAGCCCCTGCTGTGGATTGACCACCACCCCCAGACCTGGCAGAGGAAGGGCAGCCCCACATTCTCACTCATGTGACTCCTGTATTTGACTATAGAAGAGAGCCATGTTTTCACAGCCGAAGCTTATATAGCCACTGGGTTGAATTAAATGGATGATTCCCAAGACCAACCAGAAAGATTTTGACTGGGTTGCCTAGGACATTTTCCTATTTTCCTGAGAAAAATTACAGTTTCTAAGCCACCACCAGCAGCACCAGCATCCCAAGTACACAGCTGGAGAGGAATAAGTATGCTCAGAGTGAACCCATAGTGTTCCCTTCCTTCCTTCTCAACTCTTACCTTCCCAGCCTGTTTCCATGGGTTGATCAAGACTGACCCTCCAACCCAATTAGTTTATTTTAAAGGGTTATCTTGTACATATATGAAACCCATGTGTTTCTATGACCCTTATTTCTTTTTTTTTTTTAATTTTTTTTAATGTTTATTTTTGAGAGAGAGAGACAGAGTGCGAGTTGGGGAGGGGCAGGGAGCTAGCGAGACATAGAATCTGAAGCAGGCTCCAGGCTCTGAGCTGTCAGCACAGAGCCCATCATGACGGGAGCTGAAGTCAGATGCTTAACTGACTGAGACACCCAGGCACCCCTGACCCCTATTTACAAAGCCAGATAAAAATAATAGCTACTTCATAGAGTAGTGAGGAATTAAGGAGATCATATTTGCAAACCACAGAAAATTATCCCTGTCATAGAATATGCTTGAAAAAAAAATTGTTCTTATTTTTAGTACTTTTATTAGATTTCATTAACTGCCCTTGTCAGTGCCTTGAGCTTCACAACTTCTTTGGGATACAATTTTTTTGGCATCCTCCCGGTTTCCTAGCAGAGAATCAGATGATACAAAGCTGAAAACCCTATCTCCTTCCAGCCAGGGTGGCCTGTCCAGACCCAGAGTGGCAAGACAGCTGCGAGGGTCCCTCGCTGTTCCGTGACTCGGGCCTCACAGATTGCAGGGCAGGTGAAGGGCTAGGGAGAGCAGAAGCCAAACAAAAAGATCCTTCCCACAAGGAACGGTCGTGCCTGGAATGCTGCGCCGGCAGCTGCGGCCCATCAACACGTGCCCACAACAAATGTACAGTAGGAAACGCAGGGGGCCCGGGTGTGTTTCCATGTGGGAGATGCTCTCTGGCACACGCAGAGCAGTCCCCTGCTGGACTCTCTCTCTCTTAAAAAAAAAAAAAAAATCCTTCGTGGGATTCCAAACACTAAAAAAGCATCATATTGAGATACATAAAGCAGCCTCTAATAAAATAATTACTAGTAATAACAAAGATTATAACCGCACCAAAATAAGCCAGTGAAACTTGGGTGCTGTTTTTTTCTGAGCAAATAGTACGGGAAGAAATCGGGCCCCCAAAGCGCTGCTATTCCATATCACACTGTTACAGGATGGTTTGGGAACAATGATAGGATGGTGGAGAGAAATCCGACTTGTAAGCGTTTGCACTTCGCGGGGGAGGAAAGTGTCGGGCTGGACGCGACAGGAGAAGCCAGGTCAGGGCCAAGACTGCTTCCCGAGGCCACATGCTTCTTTATATCCCCATACGGATTACGTTACTATGGAATGTAAGGAAGTGTGTGGTTTCGGCAAGTGCCTCTTCGCAGGCCCACACCGCCCCCAGCGGAGGTTTGACACCCTTTCCTCACCAGGGCTTTGTGCCCCCTCACCCCCAGGCGTTTGCCTCTGCAACCAAGCGGGAGCCTATGAATCCTGCTGGGCCCCTCTCCCATGCACCCTCTCTCCCTCCTGAGGCTGCATGGCTCAGCCCAGTTTCAGGCGTGCGCAGACGGTTGTCCCCAGCCTCCCAGACCCCCACTCCCTTGCCCACTGGCAGAGAGAGGCCATGTCACCTAAAGGTTTTTCACAGTCAGCCCTCACCCTCCAAGTTCTTCCCTCCAGTCACTGTGCTTCTGAAATGGGAGGTTTCTACTAACCAAAGGGAATTGTGATTCCTTCATATCCATCTGTAACACTTCCCTGGAGAACCATTGGTGTCTATGGCACTTTCCCTGCTGGCAGACAGGAGCTGTGAGGCCCGGGAGACTACAGTCTGGGTCCTGGGATATCCCCTGGCCCTGCTCTGACACTTTTTCCACATCACATCACAGCCCAGTCGCAAAGCAGTGCTACGTGAAGCTGCTTGCTGAAGAGGTTTAGGTCCTGGAAGAGTGATTCACTCACCTAATTGGCTAAGTTCCTTTAAAAAACAAACAAAAAATTTTTTATTATTTTTGAGAGAGACAGAGACAGAGACAGAGACAGAGTGCAAGCAGGTGAGGGGGAGAGAGACAGGGAGACACAAAGTCTGAAGCAGGCTCCAGGCTCTGAGCTGTTAGCAGAGTCCCACCTGGGGCTTGAACCCACAAACCATGAGCTCATGACCTGAGCTGAAGTCAGATGCTCAACCAACTGAGCCACCCAGGCGTCCCAGCTAAGTTCCTTTCTCCACTCTTTCCTGAACCCCTGTGTCCCCAAGGAGTTGGACTTAGACATCCATCACCTCCCCTCCCCTCATTTCAGAATGAAAGAAGAGGCTGAAAACCTCTTCTTCATTAAACCCCCCCGTGGATGGCCCTGTGCCTTCCACAGCTCTGCTTCCTGCTGTCATAATGCCTGTGTGTGATGACAGCTGTGCCACACTCAATTTCTACTGTGAGTTCTTAAGCAGAACCACAGGATTTGACATATGTGACCCGAGATGCAAAAGAGAACTGAGAAGCAGCAAAAAGGAGGGCATGGGAAGAGGAGGAAAGGGAAGGGGCATGCAGAGTGGCTGGAAGTGAAGGGGACCACCCCTCAGAGGCGACTGCCCCAGAGCGCACTGGGCCATGCCCCTCCATGCGCTGCCACTGCACTACTGATTCTGGACTTATTCCCACTACTTATTCTGGATACCAGGCAATGGGCTAATGGCCTTCAAGGGCACGCCAACCTGTACGCCTTGGAGGTTGGAGGGAATTTAAGAGAACGTGGGGGAATTACCGGAAATGGGGCAGCTACAGGACTGAACACAGAGACTTACAGTTTTAGATCAGTGGTTCTAAGCTGCAGGAGAGGGTGCCCCTCAGAGCACATTGGGTGATGCCTGGGGACATTCCCAGTTGTCAGAACTAAGGAGTTTTACTGGCATCTAGTAGGTCCAGACCAGAAATGCTGCTAAGTACCCTTTGATGTGCAGAAGAGCCCTTCCCAGCAAAGGCTTACCTGGCCCCAAGTGTCCATATGCTGAGATTGAGAAACCCTGCTCTAGACAGTGGTGCTTTGAATGAATCAGGTCTCTGATGTGGGCATATTATGGCGCACTCAATCTTCCAAAGAAACATACTGCCCTTATTTTACACAGATGTTGGTCAGTCTTCATGTCTGTAAAATAGGCAGATGACTCTGAGTTGTACTTCTTCCCAGGGACAACCTTTCTTTTCTAAATCATACCTTATCCAAAGATAGTCCTCCTTTTCCTACCCTGAGGTTGGTTTCATGTTATCTACTCAGACATGGGGTGAGAGGGGTGCATCATGCAGGTGGGGCAGGATGTGAATAAACAGAGGAGAGAAGTAATCAAGAGTATTGTCCTGAGTTGAAGAAATTGCCCTGCAAGAGGTTTGTTCTGACTTGATGAGCAGGACACGTGTCCTTTTTCCATCGTGATTTCACTGCCTGGCTGACCTCCGCCCCCACTGCTGCCTCCTCCCTTGCTCCCCTCCCCCAGGAGCTAAGGACAAAGTTAGCCAGAGGAAGGGGTGGTGGGCAGCAGCCCCAAGGCCCCTATGTCACTGATAGGAAATGGAGGGAGAAGGTAAGATGCCTAAGTGCGGATCCAGGAGAATACATGCCAAGGCCAAAGGGACGCAGTAAAAGAAGCTTCAACATGGCCCCATGCAAATCATCTAGGTGGTATGGCCCTTGCTCCCACCCCCCTCCACCACCACAGTGTGCTTTTTCCTAGCTGCCACATCTACAGTGCCTTGTTGCCTGTACAGACTTCTGGAATATCTGACTTATTTCAGTCAGTCCATTTGGCAGAAATCTGTTCAACAGGGTAAACCAATTCTACTTTTCCTGGTCAGTGGTTTTCACAACTTCAGAGATGAAATGAAAATACTTGCAGCCAAGGGAAGGGGTAAAGAACAGGCTGAAGTTGAAAGTGAAAGCTTTGGCCTCAAAAGCAAGCACAACTGTCTCCAGGACTTTCCCTCCATACCGGAAAGTGTCTACTGCGCCCACTAGGGACTTAGTGTTGAGCACCTTTCCTTTGTTATCATTAGGTCTGGCACTGAGGAGACAAGGTAGGCATGCTCCCCCACTGTACAGATGTGGACACTGAGGCTTATAGAATTTGTGTCACTTCCCCAAAGCAAAAGACCCAGGAAGCATCAGCGGGATTGGAACCCAGATAAGTGTGACTCCAAGGCCACATGCTTTCCACTCTATTACACTTCTCTTCATTGGGAAGAGGAAATTAAAAGAACGGAAAAGAATACCCCTCAACGGAGGAAGACAGCCTTCTGGCATTCTTCAAACTCTCCTTTCTCCCTGCCTCTTCTTCTACCTCCTCAAATCCATCATGACGATAGCCAAGCTGCATGTCTGGGGAATATCTCCTTGATTAGCTTCCCACCCCTTGGTCACACTTCCCCAGAAATAGGCAGAAACTAGTGGGTCCCCTGCTAATCCAGTAGTTCTCAAACTTCAGCCGCATCAGCATCACCTGTCTGGCAGGTTACACAAATGCCTGGGCCCACCCCCAGTGTTTTGGGCTGGTAAGTGTTACTTTCCTTTGCAAGGTCAACCTACAAGTTCTTACACACTGGAATCCAGACTTCTCCTTTAGAAACTACAAGGATCAAAAATATCCTCACCTCCCTTGAGAAACTATTTAGTCAGTTCTATCCATTTGTCAAAAAAAAAAAAAAAAAAACTCAGTGTCTATCATTAGGAGAATGACTAAATAAATTCTAATATATTCACATGGTAGAAAACCATAAACAATGAAAAATTAATAAACTATAGCTGCCACATCAATATGGATGAATTTTACAAATATCATTTTAAGTGAAAATACCAAATCATAGAGGAATACCTATGGCATGGTACCTTTATATAAAAAAACAAGCAATATATTGTTTAGGAATAAATGCATAAATGATAAAAAGTATAAAAAATAACATTTAAATTATTTTTTAAAAAGGAATTCAGAATAATAGTTGCCTCTGAAGGGAAACTAAAGAGATTAATTAGGAAATGCATTCAGGAAGCCTCAACAATATTGGTAAAGTTCCTTTCCTAAGGTAGATGGTTATTTGTGGGTATTGGTTTTATCATTATGTGTCATAGCTTAAATGTGTGTTACATGTATCTTTTATAAGTACATCATATTTGAATTAAACATTATAAATTTTAATTTATTTTAAAAATTAAAATGTAAGGTACTCAATGAATAAAGACCAAAATGTTAACTGATTTTAGAAGATGGGAGGAGAGAGAATTATGGAAGACTTTCATTTTCCATATTGTACAATTCGTTATCATTTTAGCTCCTCACAGTGTTTATATTTGAAAAAAGAATAAAGATCAAAGAAAGAAGATAAAACAGAGTCATGCAATGCAAAGGACAAGTCACGTGTGGCTTTCACAAGCCCTGTGAGAGAGTACCCTGGGCATGGCAAGTTACTGGGATTTGATTCATGCTAATACTGGTTCTCTCTGTGTTGCAGGCTTGGAAAAGTGATGCTTGGCTATATCAAGGAATCCTCACCCTAAGAGGCTACAGTCACCTCCCAAGGGAACTGCCCCCTGCTCTGGCTGGTCAAACGGAACCAAGTCCGTCTTCCTGAGAGGTTTGGTCCCCTTCAACCAGCTACAGCAGGGCTGGCAATGGCCAGTCCTCGGAGAAACAGAAGAGATTCACCTGAAGCTAAAATTACCTACTGACGCTTCCCTTAAGGAAATAACTGATTTTGTCATATACCCTCAGGCTCCCGGGAAGGGAGAAGAGAGGAGGCCTGGGTTCAAAAGTGGACAAGATATTCATGCTCAACACATAGAGCTCTGTGCCCTTGCAACCACAACTAGACCTACTCACAGGTTCTTGATACACACATAGTCAGTGAAGATTTTGAGGATGGAATGTGTACCAGCCAGGGGAAGAGCATGGGACCTAGAAGACAGGGCTGCTGTTCACATGGGGCTAACAGTCTGAGTATAGAAATCAGACATATGAATATGGCACAATTTAATGGAATTGCAAGTCAAAGTGTGGCTAGTTCTAAGACACAATTCTTACATAGCCCATGACACATCCTAGCTGCCACATCTACATCAAATCTCCACCCATCCATTCAGCACAAGATACCTATTTACTAAGCAATATACACATGACTCAGTTTCCTCATCTGTAGAATGGTGATAATAATCATAACACGCACCACATATGGTTATATGTAGAACGAAATGAGAATACACGTAAAGGAGTTAGAAAGCTCTCAATAATTGTTACCTATTATTATTAGGAATAACCTGACCTGTCTTTCCAATTTCTCTTTCAAAATGCATATCTCTGACAGTGCACCTAAGAGTGTGCCCAGAACCTAGCTAGAGCTCAGTAACATTTGTTGTTTGAATTCCAGAAACGTGTGATTCACATGCTGCACTCTCACGTATGCCCAGAGCCCACCAAGTCTCCACATAGGGGATGTGGTGCTTTTCTGCACGTGCCTTGGAATCTGGAAATCCTGGGTTTGGATCCTGCCCCTCTCACTTATTTGCTCTCTGAACTTTAGTTAACATTGCATAAACCTTAGTTTCCTCATGAGGACAATGATACTTAACTTCAAATTGATAGAAGGATTTAAAAGGGTAATGTTGGGGCACCTGGGTGACTCAGTCAGTTAAGTGTCTGACTTCGGCTCAGGTCATGATCTCGCGGTTTGTGAGTTAGAGCTCCACGTCAGGCTCTGTGCTGACAGCTCAGAGCCTGGAGCCTGCTTCAGATTCTGTGTCTCCCTCTCTCTCTGCCCCTCCCCCGTTCATGCTCTATCTCTCAAAAATAAACATCTAAAAATTATTTAAAATAAAAGAATGTAAAAGGGTAATGTTTACAAAGAACAAAATCTAAGCCCTCAAGAAATGGTAGCTGTTGTTGTTTTGCTACTGTATGTGGCAACAGCTCAAGGACAATCTTGCGTCCATAGGCCTGACAAGGGGAAGACAAGATTTTAGAAAAAATAAATAAAAAAGAACTCAGAATATAAATAAAACCTCATTACAGGATCGCTTCCTTTTCCACCTATTAATTCTACTAACGTGTAGCATGCATCTACTATCATGTAGGATGCATCCATCCTTACATGAGTTACTAGTATGTAATAAGTTTTACTTTAAAAAAAATGCTTCCTACATGAGACTGATAGTATCATTTTAAAGGAATATCCTGCCTGGAAAGCCTTCCTTTGTGGGCAGTGCTGAGATGCTAGTCTGTAACCACCTGTCCTCCTGAGTACATGAAGTCCACAGAGTGTGTATTCCAAAGGTGTGCAGTTTAGACATAAGCACAGGAGCCAGAGTGCCTGGGCTCAAATCCCAGCATTCCTGCCCCCCACCAGCTGTGCCACTTTGGGAGAGTTACTTGACCTCTTTGGACCTCCATTGCCTCACATGTAGAATGGAGATAATAATAGTATCGATCTCATAGGGTTTTCATAAGAATGAAATAAAAATACATGTAAGTGTATAAAACTAGTGCTCGGTACATAATAAACTTTTAAGGGTTTTTGTCTTTGACAACGTACCTGAAATGTTCCCGAAACTAAATTGGTGTTCAATAAACACTTATTTAATAAATCACTTTTTTTTTTTAATTCTAATCACAAACTACAGGATCATGTAATTTCTGGTTCAACTATTTCTGCTTATCTCTTTAAACATAACACACTGGTGGTGGGGGGGCTTCCTGGGGGACTCAGCCGGTTGAGCATCCAGCTCTTGATTTTAGCTCTGGTTGTGATCTCACGGTTCATGAGATCAACCCTCAGGTCAGGCTCTGTGCTGACAGTGTGAAGCTTGCTTGGGATTCTCTCTCCTCTCTCTCTCTCTCTCTCTGCCCCTCCCCTACTCACTCTCACATGCTCTCGCTCCCTCTCTTTCTCTCTCTCAAAATAAATAAATTAACTTTTAAAAATAAAGAAATAAACATAGCACACTGGTGCAAACCAGTAGGGGAGGGGTGGGATGCTGGCCAGCTCTGTCTCCCCTGTTCTGCAGTGTGAGGGAGCTTCCTTCCCCCAAGAGCTAGATGCATGCCTCTGGGGGCAGCAGCAGGGGCCCCCTAAAGCTCAGTGATGGAGCTCTGAAGCAGATACCCGAAGAACAGAGGGTTCAATGACATGAAAGCAAGTATGACATAGTCAAAGACTAGCTGTACTTAAAAAGAAAGGACCTTTCCCTGTGGGAGAGCAGAGGTCACGTAGGTAATGATCAGATGAACAATGACAGGTGCAGGTGGTAGGAGAACAAAGAAAGGGCCACTTTCAAATCTGGGATTTTATGGCTAAAATACCTGATGAAACTGGACAGGACCATGTAAGTCTAAGATAAATGATGTCTTCCTCTGTGTTAGGAAGCTTGACTTGAAAAACACCTAGCCAACACCATCAACTGTGGGTGATTTTGGAAGCAACTTGGTACCTGTGGCAAGTCAGAGGACTTCTGACAAGGGTCAGAGAACACAGGGTAAGTATTACCATCCAAATTCCCGCAGCCTGGCCCTGGACCACCCCATCTTTGAGGGCCACGGGATGAAAGCAGCCCTGGCCTCAGCCTGCATCCAAATGCAAGCCCTGAGAATACAAGTGCAATGCAAGTTCCTGTCTGATCTTCGTAAAACTAGAGGAGAAGCAAATGTACCTCTGCTCCTGTTATCTTCTGCCAAAGAGAAGGGCAGAACCTTTAAATGTGTATTTTCTGCTAAGTGTGAATGTTCTTGATAACTTTTCCTAAAGGGCCCACAAGACCAGCCTGCATTTCAGTAAGGAATCCAGCTCAGTCAGAGTTGGGGCATCGTGCCCCAGCCTCGTTCCTGCTCCTCCTGCCACAGCCCCTTTTCAGGGCAGAAATCTAGGTTAGGCCACCCACCCAGCGGGGCATGTGGTTTTGCTGCTGCTACTGTGTCCCTTCATGAATGTTCCTGTATAATCATCATTCCTGTGCCAGGAAGAGGCAGCACATGACATCACAGTGGTCAAAACTGACAACTCTGGGTCACCTTCAACGTGGATCCCACCCCCACATCAGGCAAGGATGCTCTCTAAGAGGAAAAAAATGATACCACAAAAAGTGCTGAAGAAGCGCTTCCCCACAGGAGTTGATGGAAAATAAAGTGCTGGGGTGATCGATCTCGCAGAAATTCAGAACAAACAGGAAAATTCCATTAGACGAGGTTCATCAAGGTTTTTTTTCAGATGGTAATTCCCGGTGCTGGCAAGATTATTGCTCAACCGGTAACTCTTACACTGCAGTGAACAGTGAGTCTTGGTATTTACTCTCTAGAGCACAATCTAGCAACACATATCCATTGAGGATGCTATTATTTTCTCTGTCCTGAATCCTCCCCTCCTCTGGTAACAGCTCCATCCCTCTTCCATGAACACTCTCCTTTAAATTCTTCCTCCACTCCACTCACCAGGTTTCTGCGAAAACCTTTCATGACCACACACTAAGTAATCCCAGTGAGCCCTTTTGTGGGAATTTGGGCTGCGGTCTATAAAAAAAAGGGATATATTTCCTTGGAGAGCTAACATGGAAGGATGAAAAGCCACACAACTAATCCTAGTATGTCTCCCAGTGTTCACTAAGAGAGAAGAATAAACCAATTACATCAAAAAAAAAAAAAAAAAAAACAAAGAACAAAAAAACAAGAAAAACCAACAATGACAACAACAACAACAACAACAGCAAATGAGAAGAGACACAGAGTCCTGGAGGCATTTAAGTCCTGGACCCACTTATTCCCAAGACCCAGTTCCTATATCCTTTACCCCTTTTAAGGCACTGAATACTGAAATGCTGTCACTTGGAAACAAAATACATATTGTTTAGTGACAAAAGCAAAATAGCATGATTGAATTTTATATAAAAAACATACTCTATGTATGAATTGAGAAAAATATAGAAGCATCTAGAATGAAATTTTAATAGTAACTATATCTAGATGGTGCATCTCAGGAACAGTTCTCTGAATTTTCTAAATTTTGCCCAATGAGCATGTATTGCTTGTATAACAAAAAGTGAACAGCATAGATTGTTTAGATTTTTATAGATTTTTATATTTTTCTCAAATGTACTTATATACAGAGTTTAGATATTTAAAGCTTTTAATGATAGTAGTCCTCTGTCCCATCCCCAATTTCTACTCCAACATTGGCATCTACCTCTACAAGCAATAAAACATATTGTTTGGAGAAAAATGTTGGTCATTGGAAATAGGTCATTGGAAATGCAGTTTGGGGATGTTCTGTCAGTCAGACGAGGCCACCCCTGCTCTGAACATAACCATTACTTAGAGTAAAACCTGATGGCTCCTCAAAAGGTACGGCTGAATTCAGACATTGACTCCACCCCTGTGGAGTACCCCTTGAATCCCTGCAGGCAGAGCGAACTGCAGAAGGGTGGGTGGGGTCATTGCAGAGGCCTCTCTGTCCAAGGACCAGTATGGACCCTGCTGTGACCATCCTACATCCCAAGAAAAGAAGCTTCATATACATTCTCCAGAGAAAGTTGCACCTGAAAACTCTTCACGCCCCACATAAATCCCCTCTACTATGTAAACCCATTTCCTCTTGAGTTTTCCTCAAGGGAAACCAACAGTAGCTGCATTTTCATCCAGTCTGCACCACCATTTTCAGTTCTTTTTTTAATTTTATTTATTTGTTTGTTTATTTATTTATTTATTTATTATTTATAGCATGAGCAGGGGGAAAGGCAGAGAGAGAAGAGAGAATCTTCACCACAGAGCCTGATGCAGGGCTCGATCCCACAAACCATGAGATCAGGACCTGAGCCAAAGCCAAGAGTCAGACACTCAATCACTGAGGCACCCAGACTCCCTTCAGTTCTTTCTTCATAGACGGCTTATAAGCAGATCTCATATACTTACAGAATTTTCAACTAAAATATCAGAAATTCTTGTTCTCTTCATAGAAAAGCATACTGTTATAAATAAAGGGTTCACTAATGAAAGTACACTTACAAAAATACAAAAGCATGTGTGTACACAGCTCCAAATTCCTGATATTCCATGGCTTGTCTCGGGGGGCTGTGCCCAAGTAGTTTCTTTCCCCCAGGGATTTAAATCCTTCTACAGACTTTGTCTTTCAGTTAGCAAAGATGCAAAGTAATTTCTGTTTTCTTATAATTCTTGAAAAAAAAGATCGATATGAGGGAAATAACTTTATACATCTTGAATGTTGCCTTTTAGGGGCACCTGGGTAGGCATCTGACTTAAGCTCAGGTCATGATATCCTGGTTCTGCATCAGGCTTTGTGCTGACAGCTCAGAGACTAGAACCTGCTTCAGATTCTTTGTGTCCCTCTCTCTCTGCCCCTCCCCCACTTGCACCCTGTCTCTCTCCCTTAAAAATAAACGTTAAAAAAAAGTTTTTTAAATGTCTCGTGTTAGCCTGACTACCTCATATTTTACTATGGTCATTTTGGAGCATCTGTTTTGACCCCAGTCATGTTTGGATACTTACCTCCATTTTCTGACTCTAAAAACAATACATTTGACTTTTCCTTATTACCAAGTTACATGTATAGCCATACTCACCTCTCCCTGAGCCTTATCCCATCCCAGATCTCACCCCATGCCCGAACTTTCTCCAGTCCCAGGCTTCTATCCACCCCATGGGGTCATTTGGGGAAGAGGGATGATGCAATGAAGGTGATGTAGGCAGGTTACTTGGTAACTTATTTTTTTATTTAAAAAAAAGGCAAAGGTTCATGGCTCCTCTTTCTGTTCTCATTGGAATAAATCAGTTGCCACATCACAATGGTTTTTAAAAATATTCCTTCAGTCAACACATCTAATAGTGGGGTTAGGGCCCAGGGCCCCAGAAGGTACCTGAAGGAGGAAGTCCCAATGTTGTCTGACAGCAACTGAAGTCTGCATAGTGGATCCTCAAAGGGAATTGGCACAGTTTATTTCCTTTACTTTTTAGTTTTTCAGAGAAAGACTACTGGTGAGAAGAATTCTACCCAGTGACCTAAACTCACAGTGATGTCCTTGTTACTGCCTGAGCCTGCCTGACTCAGCTGTTGAGCATATGTGACAGTCTTCATGACCTCTGTCTCCCTTTCCCATCCTCCCCCCGCCTCCACATCCTCTTCCCGAGGCAGCAACTGTGGGCACCTTAGAGAACTGGAAAAATGCCATCCCAGAAAAACAACCACCTGTTGACTGCCTTTCCTGAACTTTAACTCCCTCCCACCCAAGGGCACTCATTAACGCACAGTGGCCAGAGTGACCCACTGTTCCACCTGACTTGTCTAAACTGGAATGCTGCACAGTGGCAAGGAGCACATGCCAAAATAAAACACTCTCTACAACAAAGAAAACCTTTCTCCCCTGCCTGTGCCAGTAGAGCCCCCTCCACCGCCACACACATAGGGTAGAGAAATAAAATCCAGAGATGGGAAGAGAAAGGAAATCCTTTAAAAAGTAAGCTTCTTGTGTTACTGACATTCCTTTGGCTCCCAGCCTTTCCAAGTGGCAAATGGCACCTTCAGTCACTCTCTGTTGAAGCTCATCAATGTGCTTTATTCATGACCACGGACATGCATGTGAGCAGTGGGGTGTGTGGGCCAGGAGGGTGTGGAGGGAGGTGCAAAAGAGTGAAGAAAGAAGGATGGAGGAAAAATTGGAGGAAAAAAGAAAGGGAAGTATTTTTAAATACTCAGAGAAAATACCGTATTCCTGAATTGTAGATCTTCCAATACATTGCTGCTTCTTGGTTTCTAAGAGGGAGGCAATAACACCTTCTCAAACACTAATTCTCAAATTCCAACAATGTAGCATGGTTTTATTTGGTCCACAGAAGTTCTTTTTGATAGAGAAGGATTTTGGATCTCTAAGGAAATGGTTATGTAGAACGTGGGAGAGGCTGGCATTTAGAAAAGAAAAATTCAATGTGAAGAGTAAACACTAAAAAATACTATATACATTATTAGCTTTAGACATTTATGTCACCTTATTTTTATATGTTTATTTATTTTTGACAGAGAGAGAGAGAATGAATGAGCAGGAGAGAGCAGAGAGAGAGGGAACACAGAATCAGAAGCAGGCTCCAGGCTCTGAGCTGTCAGCACAGAGCCTGACATGGGGCTCGAACTCGGACCACAAGATCATGACCTGAGCCAAAGTCAGATGCTCAATTGACTGAGCCACCCAGGTGCCTCTGTCACCTTATTTTAAGGTTATTTATTTATTTTAAAAGAGAGAGAGAGAGAGAGAGGAAGAGAGAATGAGTGGGGGAGGGGCAGAGAGAGAGGGGCACAGAGGATCCGAAGCGGGCTCTGTGCTGATCGTGAGATCATGACCTGAGCCAAAGCCAGACACTTAACTGACTGAGCCACTCAGGTGCCCTGAGATATTTCTGTTACCTTATTATTTTCTCTCACTTCTCTTCCTCACTCCCTGCCTCTTTCCCATTGTGTTTCCCTGGCTCCCTGGAGGCCCCTGACTCAATTCTGCACACTCCAGCAGGTTATAGTCCTAGCATAGTCCCCAAGGTTCCTACCAAGCCCTCAGCCCTTCAGTGATGTGCAGGAATGTCACCAAGCTTCAAACCTGTTGAAATCGTGAAAATGAGGCAGGAAATTTCCCCTCTCATCAACTTAAAGGGGAAGGAGGACCAAAAGGTGAGATCAGGAAAAGCCAAAAGTGTCCTGGGGGTGAGATTTGAGCCAAGGGTGAGAATTGAGCCAAGCATTAACTGGGGCCTCTGCAGAGAGCACCCATTATTTCCATGGTCCTCAACAGGGACAGGTGTTTGCTTATCATTTATGCCATTGAACATATAAAGTACATCCTTAAATTTTAAAGTTGGAGTTCCTTATAAGTGACTCTAAAAGCCCATGACGTAGTAATTTAGAATTCTTCTGAGAGAGGAATTTGTGCCCCTTCCCAGAGGCTGGTGTGTGGAAATGAGTCATTTAGGAAGTGAGTGAGCCCCAGCGGTCTGCTCTGCATCTGCCCTAAGCTTGAGGGTTCTCATTTCCTCCAATCTTGTGTAATCCTCACAACAACATAGGTATCTTTATCTTCATTGAAAGATGATGAAATTACAAAAGCAGGTACTTGAGACTTAGATACTCTCAAAGGTTCTGGAACAGTTCAAGACAGAGTCAGAGCATATGATCTGAAATATGTACATGAGGGAAGTAACCCAAACCAGGAAAAGATGGTCACTGAAGTCAGGCATTGAACTTTACCAGGAGCATCCTAGCAGCCAAGGCGAGGGGAAAATACAACAGTTCAACAAACTAAATAGCTTAACATTTCAATTGTTATGCTATTGCTTAAGGTATCATCTGTATTTGGTTGTTAGATAGAAATATACTAAAAGAAATTTCTTCGAAGAGCCGGGGCACCATTAAAGTTAAACCTTTTCTGACTCACTGGAATGTAGTAGGCAAATCTCATCCTCCACCTAATCCTAATACATCAATAGCATCAGAACCTGCATTCTCAGTTTTATTGAAAAGTACTATTTTTTATTATTGGTTTCCTTAAAATAATAACAGAATGACTTTCAATGTACAAAAAGAATGTGTGTCTCAACAGACGGCCAAGAAGATAAACAGGCCAATACACCAATATCCAACATGCCAAATGATTACAAAAATCTCCAAGGAATATATTCTTCTTATGAATATATTTTTTCTTATAAGCATATTTATAATAAATATAGTCATGAAACAAGAAAGTGTTAAGTAAATGTACATGGAGGTCTAAGACCACCAAAAAGTCCAGAGCCCCTACAGATGAACACTACCCAAAACAGAGTTAATATTCACTTTAAAGTTGCCCAGAAAATAGAAAAAGAGCAAAGTTTACCCAGTCCATTTTAGGAGACTAGTGTAATCTTGATTCTAAATCCATCTGTGAACAATACAAATAAAATTCTATTATCATTTTTATTTATGACTAGGGATGTGATAATCCTGGGTAAAATATTACCTAAGCAAATCTAAAGAGTAATAAAACTATAATATATTATGAATAGGTACATTTTCCCCCTAAAGGAATGCAAGCACAGTCCAACATTTTAAAAATCTACCAATATGATTTACTACATAATACAGTAAATGAGTAAAATTATCTCATTATTCCAATTGGTGCAGAAAAGGCATTTGGTAGATTTCATCAACTATTTATAATTTTAAAAACAACTCTTAATAAACTAAGTTACATTTCACCTTGGTAAAAGTTATATACTTGAAAACAACCACAAACAATACTTTATGGAGAAACTTTGGTGCATTTCTTTAAAGATAAAGCACAAAGTAAAGAAACTCCAGGGGCGCCTGGGTGGCTTAGTCAGTTGAGCGTCCGACTTCGGCTCAGGTCATGATCTCACAGTTCGTGGGTTCGAGCCCTGCGTCGGGCTCTGTGATAACAGGTCAGAGCCTGGAGCCTGCTTCAGATTCTGTGTGTCCCTTTCTCTCTGCCCCTCCCCTGATCATGATTTGTCTCTCTCTGTCTCTCAAAAATAAATAAATGTTAAAAAAATTAAAAAAGAAAAGAAAAGAAACTCCAATGTCAAAGATGGCACTGGAGGTCCCAGGTGAAGTAGAGGGGTGAAGGAGAGGTTTACAATTTGGAAAGGAAGAGATAAAGCTGTGATTGTTCATAATTGACATGATTATCCACCTTACCCCACCCCCATAAATACTAACAGAATCAACAGGCCAGCTATTAGTAAAGAAAAAAAGGTCATTCAGCAGGGTAGCAGGATATAAGATTTAAAAAGAAGAAAAAACAGCAACAGCATTTTCAACATTAGTCATAACTGCAGAATATGTTCTAAAAATAAGATACCAGGATGCTAGTTTGGCTCAGTCAGTTGAGCGTCTGACTTCAGCTCAGATCATGACCTCATGGGCTCTCTGCTATGAGTGTGGAGCCTGCTTGGGATTCTGTCTCCCTCTCTCTCTACACCTCCCTGGTCGCAGGCTCCCTCTCTTTCAAAAACACAAAAATATTTAAAAGAAAAAAAAAAGATACCATTTGGTGTTGCAATAAAACTATCCACTCTCTTAACTGAAAAGTTTATTTCTGAAAACTTTTAAGCTCCATAAAAGACATAGAGAATGATTTTAATAAGTAGAGATGCCTTCTCTGCTCTTGGACCAGATGGATGATATCATATAGAGATCCCTTCTCCCCATTAACCTACACATTTAATGTAATCCCAAATGAAATTACACTTGGATTACTTACTTTTTTTAGACACCAATTACATTTAGTCAAAAATTAATGAAGGAATAATTATTAACAGCTAGTTAAGTCAACTTAAGAAAGAAAGTAGGTGCCTTGCTCTGCTAGACATTAAGACCCACCATGTTAGGCTCATTGAAACACAGTAGATTGGTGGCTGCCAGGGAGTGGGGTATGGGGTGAAAGGGGTGATGCTGGTCTAGGGGTACAAATTTTCAGTTATAAGATAAATAAGTTCTGAGGACCTAACATACAACATGATGGCTATAGTTAACAATGCTATATCATATACTTGAAAATTGCTAACAGGATAAATCTTAAACATTCTCACCATACAAAAAAAGTTAACCATGTAATGAAATTGTTAACTAACCTTATTGTGCTACTATTTCACAATATATACATATATCAAATCCTCATGTTGTGCACCTTAAGTTTATACAATGTTATCTGTCAATTATACCTCAATAAAGCTGAAGGAGGGAACAAAGGACCTATCGGAAAGCCACAACCATAAGTTAGTTCAATGTAGTATTGATGCAAAACAGAGAAATAAGCCAATGAAACAATCAGAGAACTCAGAGGCACACTGTCTACATAGGAAGACTTAATTGCATCAGAATAGCCCCGTACGTTAAACGGGAAAAGATGGAGTATTTAGAACATGATGTAGAGAAAATGGATTCCTTTTATAGAAAGAAATACAATTGGTAGATAGACTCCAGGTAAAGATTTAAATGCTAAAAGTATAGCTCTGAGGTCAGTAGAAGAAAATACAGAATAAAACTCTGATACCTAGGTGTGAGAAAGCACTTTTTTTTAATATCTTTTTTACATTTATTTATTTTTTGAGAGATAGAGTGAGACAGAGCATGAGCGGGGAGGGTCAGAGAGAGAAGGAGACACAGAATCTGAAGCAGGTTCCAGACTCTGAGCAAGCATTCAGCACAGAGCCTGACACAGGGCTCGAACCCACTAATGGTAAGATCATGACCTGAGCCGAAGTCGGACACTTAACCGACTGAGCCACTCAGGCGCCCAAGAAAGCACTTCTTAAACAAAATCTCAAAATACAAAGTGAAAAAAAGGGGAGGTGAATCAAATTACATCAAAACTACTGATTTCTCTTCAGAAAGAAACTCCATGGAAACATTAATAGACAATAGATTCAGAGAAGTCCTTTGCAAACTATAAAACAAGTATTCCAATTCTAAACAACTAATATTCATAATATACCTGAAATCCCACCACTCAGGATTAAAACAAAGAAATTAAAAAGTTAACAAGCCTAAAAAGACATGTTCAAAGTTATAGTAATCAAAGAAGTGCTAATGTAAACAACAGTGAGATATGACTTGACACATTAAATTTGCAAAAACATTCGGATCTGCATAGAGGAACCCTTGTGTTCTAAAAGAAATAAAGGCTGAAGAGAGTTCTGGCAGGTCTCAATAAAACAGATATGACCATACTTGATGATTCAGAGTTTCCACTACTAGATAGAGAACCTAAAGAAATTCCCACCCAGGTCTTTTGTAAAAGCACATGGTCAAGGGTATTATTATTGCAATGGTACTTGGATAGAGGCTGAGGGGAGTTGGCTGCAGCCTGGTGCCCATCACTGAGAGGGGAGCTCGGTGAAATGTACAGCAGCTCCACCATAGGGTCAGAAAGACTTGTCAAGGTGTGCTTGTAAAAACCTGAATGGCCTTATGGTAGAATCCTGAGAAACAAATGATCTATAACATAATATCATTTGAGTAAGTGAAAAATACATATGCACAAAACAATACCAGTTCTGCAAGAACACATAAAAGTAAAAAGATACAAATTAAGTTCACCGTAATACTTGCCTAGGTTTGCACAGGGGAAGATGAGAAGAGGAAGTGGGAATAAAAGGAGAGAAAGAAAGGCTTTCAGCCAATCAATGGTTATGTTTAATAACTTGAGAATCCTATGATCCTATGATTTCCAAAGAAGGGGAAGGGACGATATATTCATGAAGAAACATTAATATACTCTTGAAAATGAAGAATTTCTTACAATCTTTTGTCTATGAACGAGCCCACTATCACCACCACTGCCACCCCCCCATTCCCCCCCCCCCCGGTCCCCATTTAGCTTCCACCTCCCTCTACCCCCTGGCATCCAAATGCAGCAGCAGGAGCTGGGGCAAGAGCAAGTTTAACATCCTTTAAAACACAAAGTTATGAGAGTAGGTCACCCAAAACTGAATGCCTAAAAATAAGTAAATGTGGTATACTGATCAATTGATGAATTGTCCTTCAGGAAATTTGATTTTTGGAAAGCTGACATAGAGCCATTAGGAAAGCCTAGGTTCTACTTCTCTTTAACAGACTTCCCATAACACATTGGAACAATGCCATTTTCCTGGCATCAGTTCTGTGTCTATAAAATCGGGGAAAGGGGTAAATGGGGAAAAAAATCAATTTTATAAGCCAGTGAATATTCAGTAGGCCCAAAAGCCAAAGAATTAAATTGTGTAGCTTCCAATGTAGCACGTTCCTTCATGCAAGGACAGCAATATTCCTTCAGTAGTTACTGGACACCTACAATGCACTAGGCACTATGGTAGAAATGCACACAGATTTCAAATTTGACATAAAATCTACTCCTAGAACCAAAACTTTCAAAGACTGTATATCTTATAAGCAACCAAAGTATAGCATAAATGAGGAAATATTACATAAAATAAATATAAATACGTCTATAGTTACTAATGCATTTTGGATAGGCAAAAAATTACCAGAAATATAAAGACTAATAGCACATGATTTACTGTTTCTTTTCTTCTTCTATTGAATTAAACCCTGCTTCCCCTCAATACTGCAAAGAAAAAGTTTTAAGTGGTTTTCAAGTAAAAATTTTGCCTTTAAATCTGCATCCTATTCCAAATATAAAACAATCTTCCTTTTATGTCCTTTCCATAGACAAAGATCCTTGTAATATCTTGAGCATATTATAAATATATATTCTTAATATTCCCTAGAAGCAACAGTATTTCCGAATGCTAGGTTGGAAGCATCTGTATAGGAATGGAGTTTCTAGTGCTTTCTCCTGAAGATCAAAGGAAATCTGTCTCAGTGACTCTCCCCACCCACAATTGTCTAGGCATGTTCTGTCCACCAGGTATTTCTGGGAGTCTCCAAAAGAGTTTGGTCATGTAATGTTCTCTTAGGTATTACATAATTTGTAGAACCAAAACTTTACTTAGAAGACTACCATGCAGCTGAAGTAAAGGAGGTAGTAGTGGTAGGAATTAGGGTCCCAATCCCACCAGCTAAGCACACCCTTCCTTCTCACCCCTCTCTCACTGGCCTCCTCACATGTAGAGCCACCAGCACATCACAAATACCACCTTGAAAACCAACAATACTGTCCACTTCCATGATTTTACAGAAGAGAAAATGGGACCCAGAAAAGGGGAATATGACCAAGGTCAGATGCCTGCTGCTCTAAGTCTTTTTCGGACCAACAAATTATTATCAACAAGGTAGCAGTGGATTTAAAATTCACACTCAAATCTCCTATTTCCAGTTTCTTTTCCCTCCCTGGCCATCTTAGTTTATGTGTCTATTGTGAAGCAGTGGTTAAGAACATGGACACAGAAATCGGATCTCGTGGATTACCATTCTGGCTCTATCACTTATCAGCAGTGTGATTTGGATGAAGTACTCAACCTGTAGATGTCTCAAGGTGATAAAATCAGTAATGATAATCACCTCATAGAAGTCTCATAAATAACAAATAAGATGATTTGCATAAAGCCCTGAAAACAGGTCTTGGTGTCTAACACACTTTCATTAAATATTGGTTATTATTACAACCTTAAAATGACCAAAGGTGTTAATTTGTGATAAATGCTAGCTTTGTCAAGAAACACTTAATTCGATTGTATGCTACAGGCAAACACAACAAAAATACTTGATCCACTTTGCTGAACATAAAAAGAGAAAATTACTATGGATATCCAAGGTTTCTGCTATTCCTCAAATTTGCCACCAGATGACAGCAATTGATAATAGGAAAGATAGGTCAGACAAGGGGATGATTAATGCTTCCTCCATTTGCAACATCAATAAGAGCATCCCTTCACGCCTCATTATACACATAGGTTTGTAAACCCCTGTCAAAGAGTGGAACAATTTCTTTTCCTCTCTACAGCCTCTAAAATGTGTGCTGATAACAAAGATTTAAACATAGAAGAATACACTCCATAATATACATATAGTTACTCAGCATTTTGAGGGAATAATGCAAATAAATAGTTAGAAAATATAGAATTTACATTGAACCAGATTTTCACAGTGAATGAGCTCTATGTCCAAGCCAATAGGAGCGGTTATTCACAAAGTAAGATCCCAAGCGTCTGGGCGGGAGCACAAATTCCAGATCCATTTGACTTTTCAAAGAAGCATTGAAGGTAGGGTTTATGTAGAACACAGGGTCGTATCAGTCTGGTTAAACTCAAAGAATCAAGTGAATTCAGATCTTGCTCAGTCTTTCCAGCCTAAGTTATGCTCCCAGTGGCTACCTGCGGACCTCCAGAGAGTAAGAGAGAAGGGGCTGGGAGAACTGCTCCAGAGAGCTGCTATACAAATTGCCCTCCTGAGTCCTAGGGCCAGACATGAGGAATTCTAGTACAACAGGTCCAGTGTTCTATGGAGGACACCATTCATGAAGTATACCAAATCAAGAATATGAGCTCAGAGTCAGACAAGCTGGGTTCAAATCGTGGCTTTGCCTTTTGCTCTCTGGCTGTCTTTAAGTTTTATTTCACCTACCTAAGCCTTCATTTTCTAATTTAGGAACTGGAAATAATGGTATCTTTCTCAAAAGCTTATAACTGAGGATTACATGAATTTTAACTAGTAAGTGGTCAATAAATGTTAACTACTACTAACATCATTTTTAAAAAAATTTTTAATGCTTATTTATTCTGAGAGAGAGAGAGAGAGAGAGAGAGAGAGAGAGAGAGCACGAGCTAGGAGGGGGCAGAGAGAGAGGGAGACACAGAATCCGAAGTTGGCTCCAGGCTTTGAGCTGTCAGCACAGAGCCTGACGTGGGGCTCGAACCCACGAGCCGTGAGATCATGACCTCAGCCAAAGTCAGACACTTAACAGACTGAGCCACCCAGGAACCCCTAATATTATTTTTATCATTACACAAATATTATATGTCAGGCTCTGAGGATACAGTGGAGAACAAGATAGAGATAATCCTTCACAGGTTAGATATAGACAAGCAGATAAATACATATTGAGTGATAAGGGGTATAAAAGGGAGAGAATAGAGCACCGTGGGAGCCGTAAGAGGGCACCTAAACCAGTCTAAAAAGCAAGGGAAGGCTTCCCTTGAACAAGGGAAATTTAAACTGGGAACAAAAAGATGGAAAGTTTTATCCAGGTGGAATGTCTGCACCAGAAGGAATAGCACCAACCGAGCCCTGGATTTCAGACATTGCATTTAGCTGATGGTTAATAATAATGATAACTCACACTTCCCAGGAGCTTAGTGTGTGCCAAGCACACGTGTAAGTACTTTACATGTATAAATCCATTTCCTCTTCATAATAACCCCCATGAAGTACTATCACAATCCCCATTTTGCAGATGAAAAGACTGAGCAAAAGACCAATTAGGTCACATGTCCAAGGGCATATCTCCAGTAAGTGACAATAGCCAGGATTTGACTCTGGAAACTTGAATTTGAAGGAACTATGAGGCTCTATTGTTTGGGATAAATAAGCTCTAATGGAGTATTCTCTAATATAAGCTTGGAGAGACCCCAAAAAGACCAATACCAACCAAAACACAGATCTCCAACACCATCAAATGGCACCCAAGAATCAATATTATCTCTCTGAACTCTCAGGTCTGAGAATGAACCAGGGATTGCCCAGCACCCCCAGGACATCTACAGATCAGACTAGCCCCAAAGCAAATGGCAAGAGCCATCTGTCACCACAAGGACCTCTTTCAAGGAGCCTCTCAAAAGCCATGCTGTCCAGTACAGTAGCCACTAGCTATGTGTGGCTATTGAGCCTTTGAAATGTGGCTAGGGGGACTGAGGGGCCGAATTTTAAGTTTTACTTAATTTTATTTAAAATTTAAATTTAAAAATTGAAGCAGTGTAAAGTATTTCTCTGTTAAACACAACATTATTGTTTTGGTAGAACAGCATTTCCCTTTAACTGCTGCTACCTCACATACAGCATTATAGTATTATAGTGTGTGTATTGGCAAATAATGTGCTTTCTGATTTCTTGTTAATGAATTTTGGTATTGTGTGTTAAAATGAAAACGCTTTCGATATATTGAGTTTAATAAGATACATGATTAAAATTTATTTTTACTTTAAAAACATTTTTAAATTACTTATGCGGCTCACATGTTATCTCTATTGCACAGTGCTGGTCTAAAGGAACCCTGGAGGTTACATTCAGAATCATTATCCTATTATCAGGGAAAAATCTGAGATAGAGGATTTGGTCCCTCACACTCGAGGACCTATGCTTATGCTTTGAATGTGTGAGTTTCCTAAGCTTGAATTAGAACAAAACACAAAAATCAGCTTACAATTTCTTTTTTTTTTCTTTTCTTTGAGGGAGAGAGAGAGCAAGCAGGGGAGAAGGTCAGAGGGAGAGGGTTAGAGGGAGGGGGAGAGAGAGAGAATGTTAAGCAGGTTCCATACTCACCATGGAGTCTGACATGGAGATCGATCCCACAACCCTGGGATCATGACCTGAGCCAAAACCAAGAGTCAGACATTCAACCAACTGAGCTACCCAGGCACCCCAGAGTTTACAATTTCTTAGCACAACTGGTTAAATCCATGCGTTGCAGTAAAAAGAGCACTGACTAGGGTATCAGACAACAGGAAGCTCATAAACTAGCCTGAGCCTTGACCAAATTCCTTAATCTCCTCACACCTGCTTCCTTACTCCAGGTGGGCTAGAGGCTTCCTAAGATCCATTGACATTGTAATCTTTCATGACTAAAAACCAAGTTATCAGAATCCATTCTGCTCCAGGTAGAGAAAAACGAGTCCACAGTCACAAATTCAGCAACATAACATCTAGGAAATGACCTTGAAAATGGAGGAGGAGAGCACGGACAGAAAGTGGGAAGACCAGCACATGACCTTTACCCACAGTGGGGACAATGTCTGCATACCCAACCACTTGGTTGCTCACACAGCTCTTCTCCCCACACCCTCATTATGTGACCATGCACAGATATTAACCCAACCCCCAGCCAGCCAAAGACCCACTAAAAAGATGATACTAATCTTGAGATGATTCATTTACTCACCTAACATATATTTCATTCCTATATACTGTCCACAGGCACATGATAGATGGTACGGATAGGATGTTAGTAAGACTGAAATGACTGCCCTTAGGGAGCTTAAACTCTGGCAGAAGAGACACTTAAGAAAGCACTGCACAGATAACTATTTAATTTAGGACAAAGTATGAAGAAGTAACACTAGATGTGAAGAAGGCTTTTTAGAACAGGACCACCCCCGTTGTCTACATGACATTTCTGACATGCCTGGCAAGCCAGTGTAGCTTACTGGTGAAGAAATAAGACTCTTCTGTGCACACAGTTGGGTTCAATGCCCAACCATGCAGCAGACTAGAGGTGTGATTCCCAGCACGCTGGTTAGCCATTCTATTCTTTATTTTTCTTCTTTGAAAAAATAGATACTACTATCTACCCACGAGAGTGGCTGGAAGGAGTTAGGGGGGCAATACAGAACACTAATAGGTCAATTAAAACATCCTTGGCAAATAGTAAGCACTATTTCCCAAGGGTTTGCTCTCACTGGAGAGTCCAACAGATTTTGGAGATCTCTCTGAGATACCCATTTGCAGCTGAGCCCATTTTAGAGACTTTATTCACAGCTGATAGAGGAAGATTTTCTTTGGGGCCTGAACCAGTCTCCCACATACAAATTACAAATGCTAGCCTGCCTCCAAACAGTCCCAGGTGTCAGCATAAAAACAGTCCCTTCTATAAATTTCCATACCCAGAAAAGTAGCTGATAATTCACAGAAAAGCAAAAATTGGGGGATAATAAACATCAGAACAATTTTCCACATATATTAGGTCTTTAAGGAAATGTAAATTACAACAGATAAATGCAATTCTCTGTGTATCAGCAAGATATGTACTGTTATTAATGTCAGTGCTTTTTTTTCTTTTAATTTGAATTGCTTATGATAACAGTGCCAGTAAGGATTCAATTCAATTCATTCATTTCATTCAATAAATTAAATAATGTGTACTCTCCTTGCTAATAGTAATATGAATCAGAACCCAAGTTTTCAGAAAGTCACTTGACAATATGTAACAAGACTTCCAAAAATGTTCAAACCCTATCAATTCACCTTTAGAGTCCTGAGAAAATAATCTGGAGACAAAAATTTATATGCAGAGATGTTCATCATGTTATTATAGCAGAATACTAGATAGACTAATTACCCAATAATATGGAAATGTTAAATTCTGGTATAGCCACAAAAAGAAACTTTAGGCATCCATTAAAAATATGCACAAAGATTTTTAATCATATGAGGAAATATATATCATACAATTTTAAATTTTTTTAAATGTCAGATATAAAATTGTATACCCAGGCTAACTTCAGCCACACAGGACAAAAGACATAGAGAAATGTGATGGTTTATCAGATGATGGACTGATTGGTGAATTTTTTTGTTGATATATTTTTCTGCAGGTTCCAGTTGTTCAAAATATACATAGAAGGGTCATTTGCTTCAATACTCTTCTAAGCTGGTAACAACGGGTATGGGCAGCACTGTAACTGGAGCTGACTTTGAAAGGGTAGCTTTGAAAGGGTAGCACCCACTCAAGCCTGCAACCCCAGGATTTAGGAATACAAAAGATAGATTGCTGAGCACACCATGGGGTAGGGAAGTTTATCCTTTGCACTTTCAATATTGTCTCTGCACCTTCCCTTCTCCTACCCTTACTCTCCTGGCTTCCGAGGTGCCCTTAGAGTATCAGGAAAGTACTCTTTGTAAGTAGCACCCACCGCCATGTATTTAAACTTCACTTATTTTAATAAAAAGAGGGTTTCAAAGAATGGGAAAGCTTGTAAACAAAGACATTTACCTCTGACGATGGTACTCCAAGCACTACTGTGACTGGTGACAGAAATGTGACGACCAGACCATGTTTCCAAGATGTACATTCAGTCTCCCTAAATGCAAATGCAGCCCGGGCTGTGGTGTTTGGAGCTTTACACATTCTGACTCCTTTCCCTGTGAACAAGAAGGTTTCACTCACCCACATGGATTTTCAATTCCGACTCTGATTCTTAAGACTCACCCAAATGTGAATGAATCTCACTATTGGGTGTCCTCAATCCCCACCCTATGTCAGGATCCTTTAAACAGCATCACACCTATGAACCATGTATCTAATCAAGCCTGTTTGCAACAAAGTTTTCACTCATCTGCAGCTGCATGAGAATAACAAAGGTAGGGGGAGCTTTCCAAGAGGGTCCTCCCATCTTAGAAGATTCTTTTTATTATGGAAGCATGTGTTTTGATGACCAGGAATGCCATGGGTAAATTCAGCTTGCGGGGTCTGGCAGTCCTTGGCTGAGATGCCTGAAGGACCCACAAATTACCCCAGGCTTCCTAATGTGCCACACGCAGGAAAGTAGATTGTTTTTTTCCTGTGTTGTGCAAAAATGCTGGTACTCTGCAAAATCTTACATCAAAGGCATCTAAAGAACACAGCTCATAATTACATTCGTTTTTATAAAAGATTCTTAAAATTTTGAACAAAATAGTGTATCTTCTGACCATTTTTCCTTTCCATTTGTATTCATTGATATTAAATAAATATTTTACATTTTTATTAAAGACAAATCATAAAATCCTTATTCTAACAGGGAAGACTTAATTTCAGTTGTATTCCATTCCTCCTTATATTTCCAGCATGTATCTTTGATGTGTTTTCCAAGCTGTCTTTTTAATTGCTATTTTGTTGGAAACATAAATTCAGAATCATTAGATTCTTATTATTCAATATATCTTTCCCATTACATGCTGTTTTTGTTATATTCACAAATCTTGAGAGCTTCTAAACCATCTGCTAACCTTTCATCCATATATATCTTTTTATTTCTTGTTAGCGATTGAATTGTCAAATTTTTAACTTTGGTCAGAAAATCTTTTTGTAGGGAAATTACAATCCTTTTACCTTTCTCATTCTGTCAGTTTGTCATTATTGAGCTATGATCTCTTTCATTTGCATAGTTTCTGTAAGTAAACTTGAAACTTTATTTCCTTAGAAAATAGGTCATAAAATCATCTTAACTGAATCCAGCTATTTCACTAACCTTTGAAGATCAACTGCCGTTGTAATCCAGCAGTTTAAATTATACTATTAACCTATTTTGCTAACTCAGCAACATTTGGCCTTCCTGCTAAGAAATATAAACCATGGATCCTTCTTCCTTAATAATTTTATTTTTTAATTTTTTTATTAAAAAAAATTTTAATGTTTATTTCTTTTTTGAGAAAGAGAGCAAGAGAGAGACAGTGTGAGCAGGGGAGGGGCAGAAAAAGAGGGAAACACAGAATCCAAAGCAGGCTCCAGTCTCTGAGCTGTCAGCACAGAGCCCCATGCAGGACTTGAACCCACGACCTGAACTGTGAGATCATGACCTGAACTGAAGTTGGATGCTTAAGCAACTAAGCCACCCAGTTGCCCCATTCCCTTAATAATTTTAATAATACCTCTTAACAAAGAAACTTTATATACTTCCTCTCCCTGCCCTTATTTAGACCTGATTGCCTGAAACCTGTTAGCCATTCTCTTCTTACACCTTAAAACTCTAACACAGGATCTAATTTACCAAAGAATTCCACTTAGTTAATTTGGATTCACTGATTTCTGAAATATCACTTTTCAAAAAAAAAAAGTCTTACTTTTTTATGATATTTAATAGATGGGGAATTTAGAATACATTGTTTCAGGTACTTCAGTCTTAAGTATATTCTTTCCACATGTAAATATAACCAACTCAATTCTTCTTAGTATCTATTATTTTTAAATGCCTGTAGTGAGTTTTTCACATTATCATCTATTGGCAATTAATCCATTATGGATGAGGAACCATGGTTTAGCAAGCTCTGTACTGCATAGACTGCAGAAGAGCCAGGATTTGAACCCATATGTCTGACTTACAACCACTCTGGAAGAATTTAGGGTATTACTGAGGAAAACACAGTAACACACAAATAAATGTCAAATCATTTTTTTAACAAGTGATACACACAATATGTGTCATCAGTTGGACTCTATGGTGAGGGCTTCTTTTGTAAAAGTCCCCCATCTACTTTATGGTTAAGAACCAGTGCTCTAGGAAGAGAGAGGGAGAGATTTTCAGAGGTGCAGTAAGGAGTTACGGCATCATGAATTTGAACATACGAAGGACAGTTAAACTATGGATGGGATTTGGGGGTGGGAGCACTGTAGGAGAGCAACCCACATAGCATCTTCCCATCAGAGCTGCAGAAAGAGGGTTCTTGCTAACCGCACCATGTGTTACCCATTGCCCAGCTAAGATGGTACCTCTCACCCATCCCACTACACCCTATCACTTTCCTAAATTTCCTCTTCTTCAAAACAGCTTAGATTCACAGCTTTTTAAAAAAAAAAACTTTTTTAATGTTTATTATTTTTGAGACAGAGAGGAAGAGACAGAGTGTGAGCGGAGGAAGGGCAGAGAGAAAGGGAGACACAGAATCCGAAACAGGCTCCAGGCTCTGAGCTGTCAGCACAGAGCCTGATGTGGGGCTTGAACTCACGAACTGTGAGATCATGACCTGAGCCAAAGTCAGATGCTTAACTGACTGCACCACGCAGGTGGTGCCCCTTAGATTCACATATTCAAAACATCTTTAACAAACATTAAAAGGAGAAAATACCATAAATAAAATGAATGCGATGAAAAAATGTTGACCGTATAACAGGAAATTTAGATAGATAAACTCTAGTCACACATTTTTAAATCAACAAAATGTTCTGCATACATAGAGGTCACTGTTCTTCTTGCCACCTACAAGAATACTCCCACCTGAAACCATTCTGGGTGACCCTGAAGATCTTGGTTTTTTTCTGGAATTCAGTTCTTAATCTCTCCCACACTCTACATGGCCCCTGCCTCCCTCAATCAGACATTTGCATCCTGCCTCCAAAATCAGTGCTCCGAATTGGCCCAAAGCTGTGGTTGCCTAATCTCTGACTTCTGTAACTAAGAAAAGCCCTTTTCCAATCTAAGCCTAAATCTTGAACAGTCTGACACTCAGGAGGTTCTAGGATCATTTTGCAGCTCATGAGTTTGAGTCCTGCTTCCAGCTCCACACTGTCAATGAGCTATCCCACTGTTTGGGATTCTTTCTTTCTCTCTCTCTCTCTCTCAAAATAAATAAACTTAAAAAATATAAAGTTAGGATCATTTTGTGCATATTTCTCCTGAGCAGTGCTAATGACCAGCTCAGAGTTTAGTGTGACTTGGTTTCTGCACCTTTCTCCATAGTAGTCAGACAAACACTGCATCACCATGGTATGTCAGAAGGTGACAAGTTTCATCTTGGCAGGTCTCAGTCCCAACTTCATTCTACCTTCCTTTGACCAATCAAACCCCTAGCCAAGGCATCTTCTTGTCAACTGTCCTGTTTCTCTTAATGAAAGTAATGGAAACTCCCCACCCTGAAATCATATGCACATACACATGAATCTTTACTTGTAATCTTAGTAAGTTCACAGGTCTCTTGAATCCCATCCATAGACTTCCTAGAAATCCCTGGACCCTAAATTAAGAAGTCCTGTGTCAGAACCTCCCATCTTTCCCAGGTTCTGTTCTGAGAAAGCCACTCGGTTCCCAGCCCATGTGTAAACAGAGTTGATGACCATCCCTAAACCCTATGTCATCCATTTATCCTCTCAACTCTCCTCTTCTATAATGAACTGCTAGCAAAAGTTTAAACATTTCTAACTCTGCAGTTTTCTAACTATTTAGCCATACAAGAGTCAAAAGGTAGGAGGTTGTCTAGTTTCTTCAGAAGTAATTTACAGGAGCAAAGACTTGCTGAAAGAATGGGAGCACAATGTTTGCAAGACAGAAAACTATCAGACAGAAGCAGAGCTGGGAATCACAAAGGACAGAGCTGGACAAGGGCAGTCCCTCATGTGAAGGATCTTGACGTACAACAGAGAAGTCTAGACTTCATCTATCCTATAATAACCTCACATAGGAAAAACTTTGATTAGAGCAATAGTTAAGGAAGATGGATGTGGTTTTGGTGAGCATGATGGACTATAAGAAGGAAACAGGGAGGTCCACAGTAGGAAGCAAAGACCGTTGGCACAGCATGGGGAAATGAAGGCCCAAACAAATGTGAAAAGAACTTCTTCCATAACATGGCAGAAGGACACCAGAGAACAATAGAACTCAGTAACAAATTGCAATTGGTGACAGGACTTGGAAAAGAGATAGCAAGGGAAGAGGAAAAGGCAATGAAAAGTCAAAGGCAATGAAAAGTTTTGGACCTCATTAATTTAGAAGGTATTCCTTAAAGATAAAACAAATGAATTGAATTTACAAATGTGGGGGATTTGGTTAGAAATAAGGATAGGGGTGCCTGGGTGGCTCAGTCGGGTAAGCATCCAACTCTTGATTTCAGCTCAAGTCATGATTTCATGGTTTGTGAGTTTGAGCCCTGCATCGGGCTTTGCCCTGGCTGTGGGGAGCCCGCTTGATATTCTCTCTCTCTCCTTCTTTCTCTGCCCCTCCCCTGCTTGTGCACTATCTCTCTCAAATAATAATTTGTTTTTTAAAAAGAAATAAGGATAAATTTCAAAGGAAATTATAACATCTCTTTCTCTAATGTGTTTAGATAAAGCATAGATATTTAGTCAAGTTTTCAAGAACACCTATTGATTGGATAAGCTCTCTGGATTAGTTCCATTTTCCATTCTGGTAAGACTATGAGTCTATTTTGTAGTTCAGTCACTGAGGCTGTTCCACTTTTCCAGTTTCTCTCAAGCTGCTTTAGAAGGGGTGCTTTTCCCATACTCCCCCCGCCCCCCCCCCACATTTTCCATCCTCTATCCACAAGCAAAAACAGCTCCCTGCCCTCCACTACTTCACTTCTCTCTGCCCCAGTTCACCTCTCTGCTCAGTGTACCTGCTGAGTTCTGTGGTTCAGGTTGTGCAGATTGTTGTGTTAATCCTCAAAATGGTTTTCTAGGTGTACAGGATGGTTTAGTGTTGATCTAGTTGTATTTCATGCACGCAAGAGACAAAAAAAAAACCTTCCATGCTGTTTGGCCATCTTGGCTCCTCTCCAAGACTATGACTCTAAGGCCATGATTATTCACTGTCCAAATCTTCAGATGAAAAGTGAAAAAATTAGGGGCGCCTGGGTGGCTCAGTCGGTTGAGCGTCCGGCTTCAGCCTAGGTCATGATCTCGCGATTCATGGGTTCAAGCCCCGCATCAGGCTCTGTGCTGAGCGCTGGCTCAGAGCCTGGAGCCTGTCTTCAGATTCTGTGTCTCTCTCTCTGACCCTCCCCTGTTCATGCTGTCTCTCTCTCTCTCTCTCTCTCTCTCTCTCTCTCTCAAAAATAAATAAAACATTAAAAAAATATTTAAAAAAAATAAGAAAGAAAGAAAGAAAGAAAGAAAGAAAGAAAGAAAGAAAGAAAGAAAGAAAAGTGAAAAAATTAGCCCATCTGGATACAGTAGTATAAATAAAGTTATATTTGGCAGCATGTAGGCAAAACGTTCTGACAATCTTTTCTTTTTTCAAATATCTTGTTAGTTTATGGACACATCCTACATGAAGCAGTTCCCTTAGAATGAGAACCTGTGGCAGGCAGAACTTAGCTTCTTTCTATATATTTCACAATGCATAAAAGTTTGAGGTCCTATAAAAATTCATTGTGGTTGATGATGAGTATGATTGTGGTGGTTAAAAATAATAAAACATAATGTTTATGGCTCTGTGCAAAAAACATTATATGTAGTATCTCTTCCAATCCTTACAATAACTTTATGACGTATTATTATTATTGTCTTTTTAAAAATAAAGGACTTGAGGCTTAGAGAATATTAAGAAACCTGACTAAGATCACATAGCTAGTAGGCAACAAAGTGGGTCGAGATATGCCTAACTCAAAGCTTTCCTATGCATTTGTAAACTTTGTGTATCTGTGTCTCAACCAGTACTCCTTCTAAAATGAATTCTTGTTGCTTTTTATACAATAATTGGTCAATAAATATTTATTAGAGGGTAGATGGGATGGGTGGATGGATGGAGGTGTTTGATGAATTAGGACAACCAGTGGGCAATACATTTCTGCTGAGATCCTGGTTCCCAAACAAAAGAATATCTGGAGCCTTACTATGTACACAGCAGGCACCCTGCTGAAACATCTCTTCTGGCAACAAGCGCGAAGGCAGATAAGTGAGTTTCTCACCTCGGTCAAATGGTCTGTTAACCACTTCCTTGATGGCTGTTTACTCATCATGTCTAGCAGGTGCTCTGTTGAGCCCACATACGACCCTGGATCCCTGTGTCTCACTTTCAGGTATTAAGCTCACCGCATTTGGTCTCCCTGCTTCATGCAGCAGATCTTATCAAAAAAAAAGTTTAAAAACCACATAGGTTCAGCAAGGTCTCTATAGACTTATATAAAACATATAGCTTTTTTAAAAAAAATTTAATATTTATTTATTTTTGAGAAACAGAGAGACACATGGCATGAGTGGGGGAGGGGCAAAGAAAGAGAGAGAGACAGAATCCAAAGCAGGCTCCAGGCTCTGAGCTGTCAGCACAGAGCCTGACGCGGGGCTCAAACCCACAAACCGTGAGATCATGACCTGAGCTGAAGTCGGATGCTCAACCAACTAGCCATTCAGGTGCCCCAACGTATAGCTATTTTTAAAAGTAATAGATAATAGGTCTGCATCTCGCCTTTGCAGGCAGGGAGGTGATCTTAGGAAGAAGATAATAAATGGGCACATATCAGACATCTGCCATATATGTTTAGTACAATGCTAAGAACTGCAATGTAATAAGTTTGTCCAGTGAAAATAGACCAAAAATGTTTATACATAAAAAAATATATATACACATATGTAAATTATATAATACATATACATACATATAAAGTATATACATGCATACTTAAAATATAATGCCTCAATTTCATAGCAGCATTATATACAATAGCCAAATTATGGAAACAGCCCAAGTGTCCATGGACTGATGGATGGATACAGAAGATGTGGTGTCTATACACAATGGAATATAACTCAGCCATAAAAAAGAATGGGATCTTGCCCTTTGCAATGACATGGATGGAGCTAGACAGTATTATGCTAAAAGAAATGTCTGTCAGAGAAAAACAAATACCAAATGATTTCACTCATATATGGAATTTAAGGGAAAAAAAAGAACATAGGGGAAGAAAAATAGAGAGGCAAACCAAGAAACAGACTCTTAACTATAAAGAACAAACAGAGGTTATCAGAGGGAAGGTTGTGAGAAGAGGGTTAAACAGGTGATGGGGATTAAGGAGGGCACTTGTGATGAGCACCAGGTGATGTTTGGGAGTGTTGAGGCACTGTATTGTACACCTGAAACTAATATTACACTGTATGTTAACTATCTGGAATTCAAATAAAAACTTAAAAAGAGAATACTGTCATCAACAAAATAAAAACAATCATTATCATCAGGTTGAGCAGGAATAATAAAGCTCAAAGAGCTGAGGGCATCCCTGCCAAGATTTGATAGTCCCCGCTGACAGCATGGAGACTGCTTGGGGTTCTCTCTCTCTCTCCTTCTCTCTCTCTCTCTCTCTCTCTCTCTGCCCCTCCCCTGCTTGCATACACACTCTCCCTCTCTCTCTCTCAAAATAAATTGTAAACTTCAAAAAATAAAATAAAAAAGAAACTATATAATCTTCAAATTTTCTTAATAAAATGTAGACAATAATACAAAAACCCTATATGTCCTGTAATAACAATAATAATATGTAGTTGAGCAAAGAACTAACTGATAAGATATTTATCACTGTATTAATAGTGAATAATTTGAAATGGATTTAAAATGCATTAGCAAACTAAATAAATACATATGGTATATAAGTACAATTGAATCTTAACCAAACATTTTTAATAATATGTACATCAGGCATTTTTCAAAATTAATTGTTCCTTATCTACTATCATCTTATACCTGGCATCAAGTTCATGAGGTTTAACTCAATATTGTCTAATGTTTTAAACCCTGACCCCTGCAAAGTGTTTCTCCATAGTTGAAATATATAATGACTGTAGTGTTCTAGTTCTTCAAATCAAACAGAAAAACAATCTGATCCATAGTCAACATATAAAATGTGGTTCTCATGCTTAAATTCTACTTTTCCAACCCCCCCCCCACCTTCTTTCAGGGAAAAAGAAAAGAAAAGAAAAGTATAAAGATCTTCTAATCGAGCCAGAAAGTTAAGCACTATCCTCAGTGAGAGATAGAAATATACACACCTCTCTATGCCCCTCCCTTGTTTATTTTTATGGGAATCTCCACTTTCGGGAGATCATAAAATAAACATATGTCGGAGATATCTTAATCTTAATCTAGACATAGTCACAGCCCTAGACAGAGATGGGTTGTCATAAAACAGAGATAATATACAAGGGTAGATGAAAGAGGTGATGCCTCCCAATAGATGAACAAAAGATAACTTGATAATTTTTAAAACTTCAAAATTTTGAAACTTCAAAAACAACAAAGTCACTTTTAGAAAGTTGGAAAGTCAGTTGCAGGGTAAGTTTTTATAATGAGAAAAAGTGTTGGTAAGGATGTAGAGAGAAAGGAACCCTTGTGCACTGTTGGTTAGAATGCAAACTGTGCAGCCACTGTGGAAAACAGTATGGAGGTTCCTCAGAAAATTAAAAACAGGAATACTACATGATCCAGTAATCACACTACTGGGTAAATGCCCAAAGAATAGGAAAACAGTAATTTGAAGGGATACATGCACCCTTAGGTTTATTGCAGCATTATTTATTAATAGCCAAGATGTGGAAGCAACCCAAGTGTCCAATGATAGATGATTGGATAAAGAAGATGAATGAATAATGGAAGATCATCCAACCATAAAAAAGAATGATATCTCGCCATTTGCAACAACATGGATGGATCTAGAGTATAATCCTAAGTGAAATAAGTCCGTCAGAGAAAGACAAATACCATATGATTTCACTTATATATGGAATTCAAGAAACAAAACAAATGAACAAAGGAAAATAAAAAGACAAACCAAAAAAAACAGACTCTGAACTATGGAGAACAAACTGATGGTTGCCAGAGGGGAGGAGGGTGGAGAGATGGGGAAATTGGTGAAGGTGATCAAGAGTTAACTTATCCTAATGAGCACTGAGTAATGTACAGAATTGGCAAATCACTATATTGTACATCTGAATCTAATATAACATTGTATGTTAATCATACAGTACAGGAATTAAAATTTTAAAAATTAAAATGGCAAAAAAAAAAAAGTTTCACTATAAGTGTTTTCAGTTTGTCATGGTAAAGAGACCACAGACTTGAGAATCAGCCTCTTGAGAATTTGTGACCCATCTAGGGCCACCAACTACAAACTAGATGACTTTGGACTAGTTACTGAAACCTACCAAACCTACTTCTCTTTTCTGTAAATTTGGAAAATAACATCCTCTATGATTGCTGTAGAAATTAAGTAAAATAAATGAATAGATAAATATAAAAAAAGTCTTGCTCTGTAACATTACAAAATGTATATCATTGACATTTATTTGACACCATGTGTCAGCCCATTTGTTTTTCCTATTGTCATTGGCCTTTCTGTTTCAAGTATTTTTGTTGATGTCTTATTGGCTATTGCTCTTTTAATAACATTACCTAGAATTTTTAACAAGCATTATAGATCTCTGTCAAATTATCTTCAGCATTATTTTTATTATTATATTTGGTTGTCATCCATCTGTGAATAGATTCCAATATGTTATATTCAAGTTCTTATGCACAAGATAGCATACTTTCCTTAATAAAGCTGTTAACATCAGCAAAATTTCTATTTATATCAAGCAAATATTGGTAAGAAAGTATTTTGACCCAAAATATTCACTCGTTTCTCCATCATAGGAAAATACAAGCCAGAAAATTGCAATTCAGTGACACCTAAACAAATAAAACCTTCATTTAATGATTTATCTGCTGTAACCATTAAAATATTGAGTGTGTCCCATTATCATTACACTGTTCGTTCTACTACAAGTACAGAGCAAGCTTTGTTCTCTGAACCCATCCTGTTGGGCCTTGTCACTAAGTTGTTTTTCTTTTTTAACTCTTGAGTTGGATTCACTTCCTTCTGAGTCAAGCCATCATCAAAAACCATTGTAGGGGCACCTGGGTGGCTCAGTCCGTTAAGCGTCCAACTCTTAGTTTCAGCTCAGGTCACAATCTCACGGTTTGTGGGTTCAAGCCCCGCATAAGGCTCTGTGCTGTTAGCTTGGGATTCTCTCTCTCCCCCTTTCTCTTTGTCCCTCCCCTGCTTGTGTGCTCTCTCTCTCTCAAAATAAATAAACTTAAAAAAACAGTTGTAATTTGCCAGTGTTATGAATTCACAAAGGTCACTCTACTTTCGCAACCAAGCATGTATAAGTCTGTGGGTCTTTTTCTTTGCTTTTACATCCTGATAATATTGCTCTTCAGCCAAATTTAGTAACTTTGGAAATGTAGAACCCCACAGGAATTCTGCCCTGGTCTTAGGGTTGTTACTGTTATGAGTATATGACACAGAGAAATGAAAGAAATAATAAAAACTTAGAAGCCACTAGAATATTTAACAATAGACAATTGGTTAAATGGCCTGCTGTTCATTCATTTCTCAGGATGTTAGGTAGTCAATCTATTTCAAACACACATACACACAAAAGCTTAAAAGAGGGTAAAATGTTTAGAATATATTGTAAGGTGAGAAAACAGATTATAAAACAGTATTATAATATGGCCAATTTCATAAAATAAAATATTTATCCTTTTTTTAGGTTTATTTATTTATTTTGGTGGGGTAGTGTGTAGAAAGAGAGAATCCATGCTGTCAGTGCAGATCTCAAGGCCAGGCTCAATCTCAGGAACCATGAGATCATGACCTGACCCAAAATCAAGAGTCTGATGCTCAACCAACTGAGCCAACCAGGTGTCCCAAGTATTTATAGTTTTTTAAATTTATTTTTAAAAACTAGAACAATACAAAAAAAACCCTAGAGTACACTTAAAATTATCCCAATTTAGTAAAATTACAGGAGAATTTTGGAGAAGTATATTCCAAAAGCTTATTTCTAATAATTAGGATTATGGATTAATTTTACGTTCTTCTTTTTGTTTTTCTTCCCCCCACTGCCTTATTTTGTATAACAAATGAGCACATATCATGTTTATGGTCTGAAAAGAACTGTATGTGTATGTATATTTGTAGAAAGGTATACGATAGATAGATAGATAGATAGGAAGAAAGAAAATACAGAGATGAATATATACAGGATGGTAGGTCTGAGTTAAGTTCAATACAGTATATGTAAACCTTGAAATTCCTTCATTGTTAGTACAATATATAAACCAGAAGAACAGATTAATAATTTATAGCAGGAACTATTCCTTTTCACTAATCAGAATGCCTGTGTCTACTATCCAGGGCACTGGTTTCCAAGTTATCTAAGTACCTAAAAAGCCTACTTCATTATTAGCCAACTGTTTCATAACCACAGAATATGAATAAAGGCCTGGATAACCTTGCATGTCAGCCCCTTGAAAGGAGGTCCTTATCTCTTTGTACCCTGCTGTATCTCCAGAGCTTAGCACAGTTCCTGGTATATAACAGGTGCTCAAGAAACATTTGTTGAATGAATGGCTATTTCATCCAGGCCATATGGTACCCTGAAGAAATTCCACGACTTCCTCACAGAGTGGACATTCAAATGATCAGACAACTAGTATCCCTCAGAACCAATGGCTCTCTTTTCTCAAAATTTTGACAAATTCTGACAGATTCTCATGCCCTGACATTCTGATAAAGTTAATATTTTACCAACATTCAGTGATCACTTAATACACACATATATTATCCCGCAAATATTACCTAATTCACTCCTCACAACTCCTTATGAGTTATGGTTTATTGTTATCTTTGTTTTGTAGGTATTGAAACTGAATCTCAAGTGATATAATTTGGCCAAGGGCACACAGCTACCAACGCGGAGCTAAGATCTGATTATAGGAATGTCTAATGTCAAAAACTCATCCTTTATAAACCCCAGACAAAAACTTTCCTTCAAAATTTAACAATAGGAAAACCTCCATCTCCTCTAAGAAATTAGCTAGCTAGCTTTTTCCTTTCTCATAATGAGAACTACATAACTGAGTATATCTACTTTATTTGGTTGCAAGAAAGCTCAGAGGCAAATGAAAACCTCAACTAGAGTAATCATATTGGTCCTTACTGGATTTATGGACTGTGAATTTGGGTTTTCTTTTCCTGTAACTTGACTTTTGACTCTATATTCCCTGGGACTGATTCATATTTTTATATACTTTATTACCAGAATTTTTGTTATAAGTCATCTCAAATTCTTCAGAGGATTTTGGAATAAGGGATACAGCACCATTATGTATTGATTTTACCAAATTTTCAGTTCACAGAGCAGCCACCTCACCATACTATTCTCTGTATTGCTTATAAGAAGAAAAACCAACTAGCAATTAATATGCAGTATCTTTCCTTTTAAATGCATTCTGTAGTTGTCTCTAAATCACATTAACTTCAAAATTTCTGAAAAGAAAATAAAGGTGTATCTTGGTAGCCCACCCTCAGTGTGTGGTTTGGTTTGCTTGTTTAATTTTAGATCTTACTTTTCAGTGACATCCGTTCAGACTTGAAACTTCAGTCATTTGCTGACCTTAATTCTCAGGGTATAAGATGAAGTCAGCATTACCAAAAGGAAGGCCACACGTAAAACAAATTTGCATGTGCCTGCTAATGTATAGTTACAGAATTCTAAATTTATTTGTTTGAAAAAGAAATGGAAAGTTTTCTGACCCACTTTAAATCAGTGTTTCAGTAAAAGGCTAGTGAGAAACCCATCTAAGGAAGACGCTTGGTTTCCATGAGGTTAGTAGTTATTACTCAAAGGAGAAATTGACACACTTATATGATGTGTTTGATTGTGGATTTTTGTGTAGGGATTGGGGAAACACTGATAGATTGCGGTTGTTTGAAGACGACATGAAGTGAAGTGTCTTCCTTCTTGCATGGCTTGGTCTCTTACAGAGCTTCCAGGCATTATCTCAGTGCTTTGGGGCTGGAAAAGATGTGTAAGAGCAAATCTCACTTATGAGATAAATGATAAAGCTATTATGCACTATTTGGAAGTTACCAGGAACAGAATAAAATATTTCACATGGATAAAGTAACGGCTGTTCAATGTTCTTTTGACCATATAGATTAGGTTTATTTTTTAAGGATGTTCAAACAGTTTTGTGATCTGATTCCATCAGATAAAAATAGTCTGGTCTGTACTACATGGGGCAACATCAAAAACCAAAGTAGAAGAAAATAAGTTACTCAAAGATCTTCATTAGGAAAGAACAACTCACCAAGAGTTGGAATTACCAATGGTAAAAAAAAAAAACAGAATCCAAATGTTGAAAAAGATTCTGCCTCTCATCTCTCAGCCCTCACCAGCCCGTTAACAAAGACCCTATCCTCATTGTCAATCATTCCTTCAATCCATCCTGTCAACTAAGAAAGAGAAATTCCCCCACAAGGGATTCCAGAGGAAGCCTGTACCTACCCTACAGTATTCCCACCCAAAAATTCATCGTTCAGGATGGCCCTCAGAAACACAGCCATTGTGCATACCTAACAGTGTTATGCTGGAGAGAAACAATGATACTATCAGGTTGATATTAAGATTAATATTTCCTATTTAAAAACTCATGTTAATTTCATATGTAATAACTCCTGGTTCTCACAAGACAACAGTTTTAACCTCAAAGCTGAGCCTCTGGTACATAACACCATTAATATTTTGAAGTTGGGGATAGATGATGTAGACCTTGATAAACTAAATCTAAATGTGGATCTCAGTTAAATCCTGATGTTGGCAATTCCCCAAGACCCTCCAGATGACTCTCTATTGCAAACATTCTCTTCCCTTAATATCAAGTCTTCATTTTAAGTGTCTGATGTTGCTTGCTGTATGCTAGCCCATTTTCACAATGTCAGCCTTCAGATTTAAAACTCAACAGGATTCTCTGAAGCTACTATTTCCCACTCACTAATAGATCAAAATCAAGAGAAAAGGAGTCTTGCTATTGATGGGTAGGGCATTAAATAAAATAGCATGCACCTCTTTGAATAGCCATTGCCTTTAATTTATAATACACACTAATCACTAATGATGGCACAGTGCCCCCTCCTATACTGAGACAGACTATTGTTATTTTTTATTTTAAAAGACTGTAGAGGGGTGCCTGGGTTGCTCAGTCAGTTAAGCATCTGACTCTTGGTTTCAGCTCAGGTCGTGATCTCACAGTTCATGAGTTCAAGCCCCACATAGGCCTCTGCTTGGGATTCTCTCTCTTTCTCTCTCTTCGTCTCTCTCCCCTTCTCTCTCTTCCTCTCTCTCTGCCACACCCTTGTCCATGCTCTCTTTCTCTCTCTTTTAAAATAAATAAATAAACTATAAAAAAGTTTTTAAATAAATAAATAAAAAGGCTGTAGAATAGAAATTAAAAAGACTGTATCATGGGGCACTTGGGTGGCTCAGTTGGTTAAGCGTCCAACTTCAGCTCAGGTCATGATCTCATGGTTCGTGGGTTCAAGCCCCGTGTCGGGCTGTGTGATGACAGCTCGGAGCCTGGAGCCTGCTTTGGATTCTGTGTCTCCCTCTCTCTGCATCTCCCCCCTCTTGTAATCTGTCTCTTTCTCTTTCCCAAAATTAAATAAATGTTAAACGTTCTTTAAAGAAAAAAGACTGTATCGTGACAGATGGTAGCTACACTTGTGGTGAGCATAGCATAAGGGATAAATTTATATAAACTTGTAGAATCACTATGTTGTACACCTGAAACGAATATAACATTGTGTGTCAACTATACTCAAAAAAATAAAAATAAAAATTATAATAATATTTCAATGGTAACTTTACCACCCAAGAAAGAATTTTTTCAAAATTAGCTTATTTCTTTTATTTTTTAATGACAGTCTTAATTTTCCACTACATCAAGACAAAAGACTCCACAATACTCTCTCCTGAATGCAAAAGGAAGAAAATTTTTTTCTATCTCTTGCATTATTCTCTATTATAAGTAGAAATACTGTTTTGTGTCCTAATAATGTCAAGGAGCATTGAAAATCTTTTCCCTCAGTCAAGAAACCCACAAACCTTTCAACAATATTATCCCCTCAAATGCACATTTGGCTCCCAAGAATATTTCTCAGTCTCCAGCAGCTGATCTTCTCCTCACCCAGGTCCCAACTCCCAATTTGTAGTTCCCCACATCTTGTGGACATCTGTTTTCCAAGTCTTCAAAGAAGCAGGATTGAGAAACTTGAGGGAAATCATGAAGCAGAATAATCACCTCTAATTTACTGCTCCTATTTGTTCTCCTACTATTTTCCTTGTCTGAAAATTCATAAATAATCAAAGATTACCTGAAATAAAAACTCATTCTATCAAGAGAGAAACTGAGCCTCAAAGACATGAAGTACTCAAAGGCTTAGGTAGTTAATGGCAGAGCCACAATGAACACACAAGTGTCTTCTTGTCCAGCGTCCTGATTCTCTGTGTAGCATTCCCCCAATCTCAACAGGGACCCAAACCTGAGCCAGCTGCCTCTAAAGACAAATACAGAGGAAGGGCCCTCCCCATTCTTCACACCCTCTTTGTGCTCCTGACCATTCCTCCAGGAGGCACAGGCTTCCAGCTCAAATGTGTGTTTGGGGAAACCAGTGCTACTCAAGGCTGGGCATACCCAGCTCTGACCACTCCAAAATAATCATGTTTACACTTTTGTGAAAACCTATCTTGTTTTCTGTTTTTGTTGTTGTTGTTGTTTTTGTATTTGTATTTGTTTTGAGAGAGAGAGTGCACATGAGAGCAGGGGAGAGGGTCAGAGGGAGAGAGAATCTTAAGCAGGCACCACACTCAAAGTGGAGCCCGATGTGGGGCTTGATCCCACGACCCTGATGTCATGACCTGAGCCAAAATCAAGAGTCAGACACTCAACCGACTGAGTCACCCAGGTGCCCCTGTTTCTCAATTCTTATTTTAAGGGTTGTCATTTCAAAGGATGGCACACAGGCTGGATTTCATTGGTGCAGGAAGCAGGAAGTAGGGAGAATAGCTAGAGTTGGCTTTCCCCCCTTGGCAAACAACCAAAAGGATTGGCATCAAGTACATTCTCCTCTACTTCATTCTTGCCAAAAAGCAAGAAGCAATAAATTCTTCATTCTAGGGTGGTACAAAATATGCCATAACCTTGTCACACTACAAACAGATCAAGATGGAGAGTTCAAGACATTCATTCAATATGATAATTGGAATGCAGTTGGGTCCCAAAAAGAATATTCAAGATTTTGAACTACCCAAATAACATTAATCATATTGTCAGTCAAAATATTGAACACTTACCACTTACTACACACCATATTAGGTTATACAAAGACAAATAAGTTGGCTACTTGTCTTCAGGTGGTTCACAGTCTAACAGAAAAACCACATATGTAAACAAATGACGTGCAATACATGAGGAACATGTATGAAAGGCTGTGAACCAGAGAGAAACCAGCAACATAAAAGCAATCTGTAAAGATTCATGTTGTATAAAGTTCAACATTAGGTACCATGGGAGTTACAAAGATGGATAACACACTGACTGACCTTGTAGGATTACAGCATAATCTAAAAATGTAAATAGACATATGTCTTAAATACACTTCCTCCAGCCAAATAAAACACAGTACAAAATGAAGCAAAAATGACTAGAGAAATATGTATAAGTTATATGTTATGGAAGTTGTTCATTCCAACTAAGGAAATCAAGAAAGACCTCCAAACCTACAAGATACATTTGAACAGGTTCTGGAAGGATTAGTAACATTTTGAGGTTGAGAACAGGATTTCAGAGATAATAAAAAAGCATGTAGACAGTAGAAGGAAGACAATTAGGACCCCATGAGCCCAGGTCATACAGAATGGTGGGAGGCAAAGCTAGAAAGTTTGCAGATCTCAAACACTAACTCAAATACTACTTGAAATGCTCAAGGTTTTGTATTTTGTTCTGTATGCAAGCTAATGGGACAAGAAAAGGTACAATCAGAACCATGTTTTGAGGATTACTGGAGGAATGTTGAAGATGGGTAGAAAGCAGCAACTGGGAAGAGGAAAGTTGACTATTAAAATAGTCCAAGTGGGTAAGAGTCTAAGTTAGAGGAATGGAACAGTTCTGAGAATAGGGAATAGATGTGAAAGACACAGCATCTTCTGAGACTGCTACCTGATTACATATAGATGATGGATAGAAAAGCTCATAGTGACTCCATGCCTTCAAGAGTAGATAATGGTATCAACACCAGAACTAGGGAAATCAGGAGAAGCTGTATCTTTCTTCCTCTTCTATCTGTATCTGCTTCACTTATCAAGTTCACCTACTGTTGCCACTGAGATCAGCTGCTCATGGCCTCCCTCACTGATCATTTAAGGTCTACCCAAGAAAACAAAGGTGACTTCAGGCATTTGCAATAGAAAAAATTTAATACAAGGAACCAGTTACCATAATAGGTGAGATTGACATCAGAGGCTACTACCATCCTAAGGCTGGAGGGATAAAAAGAACAAGCACTGCTCCAGAAGACATGTAAGGGGACCCTTTGTTCTTCCTCCCCTTCCTGCTCTCCACTCCCACCCTTTTGTCCTCCAATTTCCCTTTGGCTGAACCTAGCTGGAAGTCAGCTAATAGAAGAGTCTAAGAAAGCAGCTTTTCAGGGTCAGTCCTCTGAGACATGCAATAGAGCCGAACAAGGAGGAATGGATCTCAGGACAAACAGGCCCTAGATCCAGCAGACTTCTTCTATAACCCAGTTGTTGAGTTAGAACTGCTAGTGAGTACCCCTACATTATCATACATTATCACGTATAATATGAGATACCAGCTGCAAGGACCTGGGAGACATTGTTCACCTCACGGGGGAGAAGGGGCAGAGAGAATGGCACGTGGCCAGCCACATCTGTATCCCCTGACCCCTCGTCCTTATCACCCCCATGCTAGTCTTCAGTATTCCTGAGGGAGAGCTATTCTTAAGGACCTGAAATCAATGTCATTTCATTTAATCTGAAGAGAAAAGGAAGAAGAGAACCATTTCCTTCTCTCTTTCATTTTTATCCCTTCTCTTTCTTCCTTTCCCTTATTGTCATTCTCTACTCTCCATTGCCTTCCTTTTCTCTACTTCCATCAGCTTTCTTCAGTCCCTATCTTCATTCTCAACTCCTTCCTTTGTCCAGCTATACCCCCTCACTCCTTCATGTCCATCTCACTCCTCCTGAAGAATTGCATGAGTTAACAAGTTGCTTGGTAACATGCAGTGTTAGACATGCCTTTAATAGTAAAGCTCACATCTCTTGAACCTAATTATTAGTTTCCTGAGCAGAGTAAACATCCAACAAAGCAGGTGTTAATGCAATGAAATAATATATCTTCCTATTATTAAATTATTTATTCATTTTTCAATTGTTTATATGGTGAGGCCTTGAGTATTTTCTGCAATGGCCTCCTCAATGTCTGTCTAGGGAATCTGGTGAGGAAAGGAATTATCAAATGGGAAAGCAAGGTACATGATACCAGAAGTCTTGAACATTCTGTCAAACATTTATTTTCCCATGAGCCATTAAAATAAAGCAAAGCTCTTATGAAAGCTTCATATATGCCCATAATTAAATGATATCAGCTCAAAAGTAGAGCATCTTTGTTCAGCTTCTGACAACAGTTCGTTGAAGAATGAAGAGAAGACATAGTCTTTCAAAACATGAATTTTTGCCCTTCCGTTTTTCTTCCAAAGTAGATATACCCGTCATGAAGGGGAGGTTCTTCTCTGACCTCATTTGAGGATGGAACTTTTAACTAAAATGGTGACACCCTTGAACCCATTTCAACACACCAACGTACGTGACCACAGAGAAGCAAAGTCCTATAAAAAGGGAGAAGATAGCGCTACACTTTGTCCATCTCACAGCAGGCACAATCTCATTCTTCTCCAGCTAGTTGGAAGAAACTACAATGGCTCCCGGAACAACTTCATGCATGGTGAGTCCTGCACTGACATATAATGCTCCTGCTTAATCGGACAAGATAATATTTATGGAATGCAGGCATGAAATTCTGAATTCTAACCATGGAGATATACTGTATGTATGGGATAGGAAATGAAAGCTTTGGTAGATACTTGTCATTTTATAGCATTTTCAAGAACTGATACACATCAGTTTGAAAGATGAGATTAAAACTGAAAGACAGCTAGATTGGGGCTAAACCACATGAGAAGTGTCACATGATGCTACGTGGTGAGAAGGAATGTTTATTGTAAATCTGCTTTTCTGAGTACAAGGGATTTGATAGAATTCTTTCACAGCATTTTTCTTATTCCAAAATAAAATGGAATGGTATCCTTGAGGATTTAATTAGTTGCAGCACTGAATTTCCTTCCCTTATCCTATTATTACACCATAGTCGTATACACCACCAAACCTATTTATTCTAATAGATACACATGTTATTATGGTTTAGAGCAAATAGTCTTTATATTTTTGAAATATTTAACTTAAAGCATTTTTTGAAACCCAACTTGATTACAAAATCAATATATATACACTTAGAAAAACTGGAAAATATATATAAGAAAATGTAAGGAGGAAAGGGAGCCAGTTTGGGGTTGAACGTCTCTGCCCAGCTCACATGAATGCTGATACAATATGCATTTTTCTACAGTCCTTTCTTCTAAGGGGGACATTTGACTTCACATAGGATTTCACAGAACACTAGGACAGAGAACAATCGTTCAGGAGACATTTTCTCCCAGAAAATCAAAGACATTATTATCCCAATGACCTGACAGAGATACATGTACTTACAGGATTATGACTTGCCATTTTTTACTAAAATTACTGCCAATCAGTAAAAAAATGTGTCTTTCCTAAGTCAAAAGAAGAATGTTCAAGACTGGTAAACACTCCATGGTCTTAAGATTATTTTGGTCATAATATCAGTTTTTCATCTAACTGATCTGAAAATTTATTATAGATTATCCTGGAACATAGTATGCTCTCTATGATTAGCAATACAATAATCATCACAATTTATTAACAAAAATCACATGCTAATTCAATCTCCCACCTCTCTTTCCCATTCAGTTCCTGTCACTGCTGCTGCTGCTGAGTCTGATGGCTATCGTGAGGACAGGAGTAGCATTCCCACAAAAGCCAGGATGCCCAACTGCTGAGGACAAGAGTTTTCCTCAGCATGTGAAGGTCAACCTGAATATTCTTAACGGGAATAAAAATTCCAGAAGGCCCTTGGATTACTACCGCCGATCCACTTCACCATGGAGCCTGCAGTACGTAATGGCCCCAGATAAAAATTTCTGTGTTGTTCTATCTTTTATGCCAGAAAATCTTTTCTCAGACTGCCAATTAAATCACCTTGAGGATGATTTTACTTAGAATCATGAGTCAGGTTTAGAAGGGCCATTGTGAAAGCAATGATTCTCAAACAACATTCTATAGACTTTAACAGATCACAGGACCACCTCTCCCCCATAACTCCTATCCATTAGATTTCATTGTCACTGACACCAAAATCCCACCCAAATTAATGGCGGTCCTTATTCTAATATTTAGGGTACCCCAAGTCTATTGTTCATTTATTTTAAAAAATAAAATTTATCATAGAGATTAATGCTTAAATTCTCTTTACCACAATTACCATCGAAATGATTTGTTGAAAATAACTAGTAATTAACTGGGATTTTTGTGCCTTTTTTTTTCATCTTTTTTTTTTTTTTTTGGTCATATTAGCAGTGGGTTAATATTGTTTGAATCCCAGTGGAGGAAATAACATGGTACATGGTGGATATTTCCACCCCTTTTTGAGTTAGATGGTTTTGATCTGTTGATCACCAACAGACCTATATTTGCTATATCTTTAGTACATCTAATATTAGATGTAATAATCTAATATAGTGCATCTAATATAGTACATCTAATATAGTACATCTTTAAACAGAGATTAAATACAAAATGTTTTTTAGTGATTTGATTTTATACAAATAAGCCTCAGTTATGTGCTGCCTATAGATTCACCTGACTATGGGGTTTCTTCTCCTCCCATTACTAAGAATAGTTCAAATAAATCAATTCAAAAGTCAAAGCAAGTCATTCACTCAGCTGGAGAAGAGAGGGAAGAGAAGATTATAGAGGGGCTTCAGCTTTTGTTTCCAGCCCTTCAAGTCAGCTCTGGATTCTGTTCCATGAATGTGCAAAGTTTTGATGCATTCCCTGTTTCAAAGATAGACTTCATGAAGTGAGATTAATGGCTATCTTATTCCTAGAAGATTCTGTTGGCCTTTGTCTATCAAATATACCTTAAGAAATCATCCTTTGTATCAAACTTAAATCCTTTCTGCAGTCTCAGCCTATCTTATTTGGTTCATTCTTCAAAGAAATTGGGAAACACTAATCATGCTATTCTATAACATTTCATGTGCTTAAAAATCTAAGTTTTCCCCAAACTATTTTTTAAGACTGGCAGCACTTAGGGAATTTGCAGTGCCTGTAACTTGTCACCCTGTGAATTTGCTTCCCTTTGTCTATTTCTGTTTGATTTCCTTCCTGATGCTTTACCAGGTATTCACTTTCTTCCTTGCTTTTGTTTTCCCTGCAGCCGGAATGAGGACCCCGAGAGATACCCCTCTGTGATCTGGGAGGCCAAGTGCCTCCACTGGGGCTGTGTCAATGCTGAAGGGAAGGAAGAGCACCACATGAACTCTGTCCCCATCCAGCAGGAGATCCTGGTTCTTCGAAGGGAGTCTCGGCACTGCCCCCACTCCTTCCGGCTGGAGAAGATGCTGGTGACCGTGGGCTGCACCTGTGTCACCCCCATTGTTCGCCATGTGGGATAAGAACTTCCTGTCTAACCCCAGCTCCCCAGACCAGTTAGGTTTCTGGGGAGTAGACCCAGGCCCATTTCTGACCAAACTCACAAGGGTTCTTAAATTAATTCATCCAATTGAACTTTCAGAGGTAACACTTTTGTTCAGAGATAGAATCTGAACAATCTTTCCCTCTCCCTAAATATGGAAGTTTTGATTGAGTACCAATTTGCTTTTTGTTTGCTCTTCTAAGAGCTTTAAGTTATTTGTGTATTTAATAGACCCTGAGATAACTTTGGGGCAGAAGATTTCATTTTAATGAATTACATGCCTTTTTTTGTATTTTTTAAGACAAGATTTCAGACTTAGGTTTTATTATTTAAAAGGTAAAACTTTTATTTATATGAACTATTTATGGATCTATTTATGTTTCCTAAATCTTTAGAGAAAGGTGAAATAGTGTGATTATCTGTTCTGTCTAGGGAAATCCTAAAGAGAATTAAACAGCACTTGAAAAATTTCTGAGTTTGTACTACATACGGATATAGGATTTTCTCCTCTTTGTGTCTCAGGAATGCATGAGATGGCTGAAAAAAAAAAGACTAAACCTAGTTTCATATTTATTAACTTAATTTTGTAAATTATTGAGGTTTCACAAGAGAGATGGAAAGTCTGACTCTGCTCTGTTAAACCCTCGTAATAAAAAATTATTGTAATAAAGTTTGGAAAGAAAATTTGTTTCCTTATTTTTTCTCATTAAAAGTACTTCAGAGAGCTCAGCTCTTCCCCATTTGAAAAAGTATGCAAATTTGCTGAAGGAGCAAAACAAAGCATGCCTTTGAGTAATAGCACCCCATCCACCCCAAGTACAAATACTCAATTTTATAAGCCTTCCATACAATAGAGGTCTGAGGCTCTCGTACTATTAGCCCATGCTGTGGACACAAACATTCCAAAATGAATTAAGCAAATGAAAATAATGGCCCATGGGGCACCTGGGTGGCTCAGTCGGTTAAGCCTCCAATTTCAGCTCAGGTCATGATCTCACGTTTGTGGGTTCGAGCCCCGCGTAGGGCTCTGTGCTGACAGCTCAGAGCCTGGAGCCTGCTTCAGATTCTGTGTCTCCCTCTCTCTCTGCACCTCCCCGCTCATGCTCTGTATCTCTCTGTCTCAAAAATAAATTTAAAAAATTTAAAAAAAATTTAAAGAAAATAATGGCCCATCATTATTAAAGATCTTACAGAGAAAAGACAAAACCCTCCCAAAAATATGACCTGACATTTTAGGATAGGAAAAGATAGGATAAAATAAGCAAAAAGGGAAAGGTTATGACCTGAGGTCCCCAGGTGGAGAAAAACACGTATTTTGAAACCATGCTGGGAGCTTCTGACCAGGAGCAAACTCCCTCAGGCTTAAGGTTTCTCTTAAGAATGCAACAGACGATACTTACTCCCCCGCAGAATCCCCTCAAGAATTTGACAAAAGACCTAACTAAAAATACATTAGTAGACCATAAAACATACAACCCACAAGGAACAGTATGGCCATAGACTACCCCTCATACAATGGAAACAAGCCAATCAAAAAGGAACAACTAAGCATTTAGTTACCTAGGCAATATGGGTAGAACTTGAGAAGGAACAGGGAGAAGGGAAGGAGGGTCGGCTGGAACATTATAACCTTGAGATGTCTTTGGTGCAAATTCCCTTGCCTATAGTTCACATGCATTCACTTTCCAATGTCCTGTCTCTACAAAGAGGGCTTTCATACTATTCTTACTTTCTAATCTTATACTCTAATAAACTTTTGACTGCTGCTCATTTTACTGTGTGTCTACCTCTCCATTCTTGGAAACAGTGAGACCAGGCACCCTGGATATTGAGGTCAAGAATCCTGCAGTTTGACAGGAAGGAGAGAGTGCTGGGAGAAGACATGTTTCCAGACTATAATGTCCAGTCTCTCCCCAAACTCAGGCTTCTTTTGAAAGTTAATGCCAACTAGAAATCTAGAAATATTTTTCTCTTCCTCAGGCCATACCCCAGGATGACCCATCTGATCCACCACTCCCCAGGACACAGAAAAAAGCCACCGGGGGCAAAACAAACTTCCAGTATGAGAAATGTTCAGCCCAAGTAAAATTAAAACTGAATCATATTCAATTTCAGAGTAGTTTTTGGTTTCATCATCCTGTCCCCACACCATGGCCCAGTGCACTGTATTGCCCTACTTCTGGAGGCCCCTGGAAATTCTCAGGCCAGTCCAACTGATGGGGCTTTGGAGCATAGAGGGGTCCAGAGCCGACAGCAAAGAAAGAATTCTTGAGATGTCTTTGGTGTAAAAAGGTGATTTTATTAAAGCGCGGGGACAGGACCTGTGGGCAGAAGTTGCACTGGGGTTATTAAGAGTGAGGATTATGTACTAGGGAGTTGGGGGAGATAAAGTCAAGAGGAAGTTTCTTAAAGGGATTTTCATATGCTAAAGAAAACTCACATACCTGAGGCATAGCTATTGTCAAGCTAAGATTGTTTTTCCCTCTAGCAAAGCATTAACATTAAGACAGTAGGGAATTCCTGAAGATTAAGCTATAGATAAGATTGCCCCCAGACTCTGTTTTGTTTAGTAAACAATTAGGTAATTAATAAGAGGTACTTTAATAAAACAAGAAAAATATAGGTTAATGGTTAGAGCAAATTACAAACCCAGTGTCTGCCAATGAGAAGATTCTTAAATGTCAGGCTCAAAACATCTTCAGATGGAGTCGGAATTGGCAGCAGGAATCAGATGGGTTTTTCTGGCTTGTAATTCAAATGTCTGTGGTGATCCTTGTGAATGGCCCATTGTAAGGAGGAAGTATTAGTATAAATTGGAGAAAGGAGAATGAAAAAGAAAGGTACAACCATTGTATTTGTTTGAATAGAAGTTTGAGGTCTTCTACAGGTTCCCAGGAATAAGAAGGCACATTAGTTTGTTCATTGATTTCCTGTGAAGGGGGTACCGGTATAATTCTTGATATGAGCCCATGAAGAGTGCCCCTCTAACTCTACTGAAGTGGGAGTACATAATAGGAATGGGTGGGGGCCCTCCCATTTTGGAATTAAATCCCCTGCTGTAGTAGACTTTTAATCCTTTAAATAAACTATGCCTCCTGGGTATACATGGGGTGTGTTTCTAGTAACTGTCAGATCAGGTTTAGGGAGGATATGGTTTGCATGTTCACTTAGAGATTTATGAATTAACCTGGCTTCAAGAGAGTAATTTAATAAAGCACTATAGTCTTTATCTATTGATAGATATACAGTGAGAAAAGGCTTTTCATATACAATTGTTGGGGAAATCCATTCCATTTTTCAGTTGTTTAAATAAACATATGCCCATGGGGTCCTGTTATTATCCCCACAGAATAAGAAGCAAGAAGATTGTCCATACCGGTGCTGTTGTGAAAATTTTCCTGAAGTTTATCTCAGGTTGTTCAGCTTAGGCAAACAAGCATTTATAGACAATCAAAGCTAAAATTTAACATCCATAAAGGTGCATACATTTTCTCCCTAAAAACCCTCATTTCCCAGAGATAGCCAAATCAAGACTAATTCATTTGAAAAACAAGTCTAATTTTAACTTGGCCTAATTATTTACATAAACTCAAGAACAGCAATTGTTCATATAGATCTTCTACAACTTGCTTCGCTGGAACTTTTTATAGAATCTAAATTAAATGTTTAGTCGCCTCTCTAGGCCAGAAACCAAGAGAAGTACTTGCCATCATACATGCCTGATGAATTCCTCTTCTCGAGGTCCCTAAACATTCTGAGGATCCTGCACCTGCCAGGAAGTGAGATTCTTAACTCACCTGGTAAGGCTGCTGGGAACTCTAAGCAAGGTATCAGGCTAACATTTCCGAGGGGCTTTATTGTTTTCATGCTTCAGAAAAGTCAAACTTAGTTCCTTAAAGCTATATGGTCATATCTGAGTCTATGCATGTCTCTCAAATGATATTCCAGTCAAAGACTTGGTAAAATACCCAGTATTTCCAATGGTATCCTGTTTCAAGGAAAACACATTCTTATTGAAAATATGCAAAGAACTGTAATTGCCATGAAAGAAAGAATACTCAGAGTTTTTGAATTTCAGAGAATGTAGGTAGACAGAAAAGTTAAAGGCTTCAGTTTGTTTACAAATGAATACTTTATCACATTTCTGTATGTCACAGATTTTTTTTTTATTTTTATTTTTTTATTTTTTTTTTATTTATTTTATTTATTTATTTATTTTTATTTTTTTTATTTTTTTTTAAACTTTATAGTTTATTGTCAGGTTAGTTTCCATATAACACCCAGTGCTCTTCCCCACAAGTGACCTCCACCAGGTCACAGATATTTAATACATGTCACAGATTTTTAAAAGAAAATTTCCTTAATCTAGAAAAGCAAACATTAGAGAACCAGAAATACTTTATTTTTTTGTACTTTATTATTATTATTTTTTAACTTAAATCCTGGGCGCCTGGGTGGCTCAGTCGGTTAAGCATCTCACTTTGGTTCAGGTCATAATCACATGGTTTGTGGGTTCAAGCCCCGCCTTGGGCTCTGTGCTGACAGCTCAGAGCCTGGAGCCTGCTTTGGATTCTATGTTTCCCTCTCTCTCTCTGCCCCTCCCCAGTTCATGCTCTGTCTCTCTCTCCCTCAAAAATAAATAAAAACATTATTAAAAATTTTTTTAACAAAATAAAATTTAAATCCAAGTTAGTTCACATAGAGTGTAATACTGATTTCAGAAATAAAATTTATCACTTACATGTCACTTAAATATAACACCCAGTGCTCATCCCAACAAGTGCCCTCCTTAATGTTCTTCACATATTTAGCCCACCCCCCTACCCAATACCTCACCAGCAACCTTAAGTTTGTTCTCTGTATTTAAGAGTCTCTTATGATTTGTCTTCCTCTCTACTTTTATCTTATTTTTGCTTCCCTTCCCCTATTTTCATCTATTTTGTTTCTTAAGTTCCACATATGAGTGAGATCATATGATATTTGTCTTTCTCTGACTGACTTATTTCATTTAGCATAACACTCTAGTTCTATCCATGTTGTTGCAAATGGTAAGCATTAGTTATTTTTCATTGTTGAGTAATATTCCATTGTATATATACCACATCTTCTTTATTCATTTATCAGTTGGGCTCTTTCCATACTTTGGCTATTTTTGATAGTATTGCTATAAACATTGGGGTACATATGCCCCTTCGAATCAGCACTCTTGTATCCTTTGGATAGTACCTAGCAGTGCAATTCCTGGGTTGTAGGGTAGTTCTATTTTTAAGTTTTTGAGGAACTTCCATACTGTTTTTTTTCTAGAGTGGCTGCACCAGTTTGCAATTCCCACCACCAGTTTAAAAGTGTTCCTCTTTCTCCACATCCTTGCCAACATCGGTTGTTGCCTGAGTTGTTAATTTTAGCCATTCTGACAGGCGTCAGGTGGTATCTCACAGTAGTTTTGATTTGTATCTCCCTGATGATGAGTGATGTTGAGCATCTTTTCATGTGTCTGTTAGCCATCTGGATGTCTTCTTTGGAAAAGTGTCTGTTCATGTCTTTTGCTCATTTCTTCACTGGATTATTTGTTTTTTGGGTGTTGAGTTTGATAAGTTCTTTGTAGATTTTGGATACTAACCCTTTATCTGATATGTCATTTGCAAATATCTTCTCCCATTCTGTCAGTTGCCTTTTAGTTTTGCTGATTGCTTCCTCTGCTGTGCAGAAGGTTTTTATCTTGATGCGGTCCCAATAGTTATTTTTGCTTTTGTTTCCCTTGCCTCTGGAGACATGTCAAGTAAAAAGTTGCTGCGGTTGAGGTTAGAGTTTGTTACTTATTTTCTCCTCTAGGATTTTGAGGGCTTCCTATCATGTTTACATCTTTCATCCATTTTGAGTTTACTTTTGTGTATGGTATAAGAAAGTAGTCTGGGTTCAGTCTTCTGCATGTCACTGTCCAGTGTTCCCAAAACCATTTGCTGAAGAGATTGTCTTTTTTCCATTGGATATTCTTTCCTGCTTTGTCAAAGATTAGTTGCTCATCCATTTGTGGGTACATTTCTGGGTTCTCTATTTTGAGAACCAGGAATACTTTAAAACAAATGTCACAAAAACTATAATCTTCCTCAGTTCATTTATGTTTTAAAATGTTTTTTTAATTTATTTTTGAGAGAAAGGGAGAGAGAGCAAGCAGGGGAGGGACAGAGAGAGAGAGGAGGACAGAAGATTCCAAGTGGACTCCACTCTAACAGCAGAGAGTCAGATGTGGGGTCGAACTCACAGACTGTGAAATCATGACCTGAACTGAAACCAAGAGATGAAAGCTTAACCAACTAAATCATTCAGGGGCCCCACCTCAGTTCATTTAGTTCCATGTTCCTAATTCTTGTTCAGTTAGAATGCAGTTTTCTAGTTCTGGAAATTCTTACTCATTTTAGTTTAAGGATTTTAAAGATGTCAAGTTCCTGTATTTGTCTTAAAGGTCCTTTTTATAAATCTCCTTGAAGATGAAACACGTTTTGTAAGAGCATCAGAACAATAACTATAAATGACAAATGACTCAAAATGGACTTGGTTAACAATGTAATATGAGAGTTCATTAGGATGCAATTGATGAGGTGATCCAGTGATTTCTGTGACACTTAATACTTCAATCATCAGAATATCAAGTGATGACCTTACACCAAAACGTATTAAGACATAAGGAATTGTATATATATTCAAGTGGTTATAGCATTTACTCAAGCAATACAACCTAAGGCTTACCATTATTTGTTTGACAGTGTTTCCAGAGTGACTTAATATACCAAAAAAAGGCCTAACTGGTCAAAAAGACTTCATTTACAATTTAAATCTTGGGAAAGTTTGTTAAAACCTTAGAAAGCTATAAAGCACATGCCTGAATAGGATTATATATCATTATAAAACTTAAAACTTAATTATGTATTTAACCAAGGTGGCAATAAGAGATTCCAAAGGCAAATATGTAGGGTTATATAGTTGTTAGCAAAACTTAACTCATTTAACATTGAGAGTTTTAACTAAGTTATCAAAGACTTAATAAAGACAAAACACTAGCTTTGGTTTTCTGGCTGACAAAAGAGAAAAGACCTTTGTTTTTTCAAGAGCAAACCAACAATCCAAAAAAACTTTTTTTTAACACAGAGAAAAGCAGATTTTAATCTTATATGAGTGTACTTTTAAAAATCCATTTTAGGGACACCTGGGTGGCTCAGTTGATTAAAGTCCAAATCTTGATTTCAGCTCAGGTCATGATCTTACTGCATCTGAGTCTGAGTCTCACACTGGGCTCTGTGCTGGCAGTGTGAAGCCTGCTTGTAATTCTCTCTCTCTTACTCTCTCTGCCCCCCACCCAACTTGTGCTCTCTTTCTCTTTCTCTCCCTCTCTCAAAATAAATAAACTAAAAAAAAAAAATCTTTAAAACAAAATCTGTTTTAACTTAGTCCGTCTTGACCACACATAAAATTATTTTCCAACGATTTCCAGTCACTAACCTTCTACAACTTTCTTTTGCATTCAGATTTTGTCCCAAGCCATTTCTCTCCAAACAACCAGTCTCACTTAGGACAAAATTACTTTCTTTTACCTTCAGCAAAAATGTATTCCCATTCCTTATATCTTTCTTACATATCTCCTACTTTTTACATAGAGTTGTTTCCTTTATCTCCATCAGTTTTAACTACATTTAGCAGAATTTTAACCCTTAGAAACAATAGTCTCCAGTGAAAACTAAGTAGTAACCAATTGTAAACTGTTACACCAAAATCTTTAGAGGGAAAATTCATAAATCAATTAGGCATAAAGAAGATTTTCCAACAAACCAAAATATCCTTAGTTTCTCTGCAATAAGAAATCAAAAGCACAAACATATGTTTAGTAATCAATGCTTTAACATCTTATTCTATTTGGAAAAGACCTAAAATGTCCAATGAATTCAATCTCATTTATCGTGCAAGCAAAACTTTAAAGTTTCAGGTTACCAAAGACTTTGAAAACAATCTTAACAATTAACCCATGAAAACTTTGAGACAGACAAAATTAACCATTATTTTAAGTCATCTTTTTGCTAACAAATTGGAACACAGACGGAGATAACATGAACTTATTTGACCTTCAGTAAACCTAGGTAGAATAAAAAGTTTCATATTTAATGCTGATAACTCCTCAGTAACTCCCCCACGCCTTATGATAAAGCATAAACTCTCTAGCATGACATAAGTTCTCCTCCATAACCTCGCCCAGACCACCCCTCACGATACTCGAAAGCACTTTATCCCTCTCCACTATTAGTACACAATACTCCAAACCACTTTATCCCTCTCTAACACTAGTACTCAATGCCATGCATAACAGTTTCCCACATCTGGGGCTTTGCCTATGCTTCTTTCTTATCTGGAATTTCCTTCTTGGTCTCCCCATTTCTCATCACCATTAAAAGGGTGTAAATATCTCTGGAGATAAAGTTTGAAAAACTATTCTTAACAAACTCCCCAGGTGGTACATTCTGTCCCGTAACCATCTACAGACCAGCCTTTGAGAACAACTGTTGGAGAAGACCAATTTGAGATGTTCTCTGGGAACGCAGATGAAGAGTACCAAAGAAACAAATAGATGATAAATACAAATTGATAGTAGTTATAAAAGATAGAGAGCAGAGATAAAATATATAAACAACAATAAGAAACCTGGATAGATTAAACAGATACAATAGAGAAAGTTATAATAGGATAAAAGACTCTATGGTTAGGGAAATTTTTTTAAAGTGAACCTGAGGGGCACCTGAATGGCTCAGTCAGTTAAGCAGCTGACTCTTGATTTCAGCTCAGGTCATGATCTCACGTTTCATGAGTTCAAGTCCTGTGTCTGGTTCTGCACTAACAGCACGGAGCCTGCTTGGGATTCTCTTTCTCCCTCTCTCTCTGTTCCTCCTGGGCTCATGCGCTCTCTGACTCTCTCTCAAAATAAACAAATAAATAAACTTAAAAAAATAATAAAGTAAATCTGAAAAATAGGTTTAGACCAAATTAATTAAAAGAGACCATACTCAAATATATTGAACTAGGTTTTTTTAAAGAATAAAAAAGGTATAAGACTCATAGCCAGGAGGAAAATATAAAATACCAAATCAGAAATCAAAATTATTTTGATGTCAGACTTTCCCATATAAAACACCAGGAAATAATGAAGTTAAATCTTCAAAACACTGAGGGAGAGAAAACATAGGTCACAGTGTGCTTTCTCAAGCAAGTCTTCTTTGACCACCAGGTGATAAATTTGTGAAATCTTATTGAGTTGTATGGTTACGAGTTGTACATTTCTCCATATGTATGTAATGGATGATACAAATTTTGCTTAAGAAAAAAAGAACAATGTTTAGCACATGTAGTTTCTCAATAAATAATTGTTAAATGAAAGAATAAATGACTCAACCAAAAATTCTTTATCAAGTAACATTCTGTAAGGTCAACAGAAAGACTTTTTCAAGCATGTGAGGACAGAAGAAAATGTGGGCACCCTTCTTGGTAAAAACAGTATTCATAAATACACGTTAGGGTCCCCTGAGTCCCTCAGTTACTTGAGCGACTGACTCTTGATTTTGGCCTAAGTCACGATTTCATCTTCAGGGGATTGCGCTCCATGTCTGGCCCTGTGCTGACAATGCAGAGCCTGCTTGGGATTGTCTCTTCTCTCTGCCCTTCCCCTGCTTGCATTCTCTCTCTCTCTCTCTCTCTCTCTCTTTCAAAATGCATAAACATTAAAAAAAAGAGAGAGAGATGCTGTAGCTGATTGAGAAATGAAGCAAAGCTAAGAATTTAAGAATGGGCACCGTTGTCCTTACATTCATGGTATCCTGGACACTCTGCGTGCATCAAAACTAGGTATACATTGCATTATGTCTGCATAGTGGTTTAAATGTTTTTTAAATGTATCCAAAAGCCAAAAAAGATTGTTTTGTAGAAAGTGAGGTATCTAAAAAGTAAGCTAATGGGGCGCCTGGGTGGCTCAGTCAGTTAAGAGTCTGACTCTTGGTTTTGGCTCAGGTCAAAGTCATGATCTCACAGTTTGTGGGTTCAAACTCCACAGTGGGCTCAGTGCTAGAGTGCCAGGCCTGTTTGGAAGTCTCTGTCTCCCTTGTTCTCTGTGCCTCTCCCATGTACTCTCTCTCAAAAATAACCAAATAAACTTTTTAAAAAAGAAGATACAAGATGTAAAAATGTAATATTACAAATAAATAAATAGTAAGCTAATAACAATTCAATAATCACCATTTAAATAATTGCACATCAACATCTAGATGATCTGGATAGTCATTATCCTATGGATCTGCAATTCAAGATTCAGTGAGCCAAGTGCAAAAGCAGGGGTGAAAAGGCATGACACAAGCAGACAGGCACAAAATCCCTCAGCTTCATTAGAGGGAAGTCAAAGTTCTTGCTCCATTCTTGGCTTTGACACATATACAATTTTTAAAATTTTTTTAAATGTTTATTTATTTTTGAGAGAGAGAGAGAGTGAGCAGGAGAGGGGCAAAGAGAGAAGGAGATACAGAATCTGAAGCAGGCTCAGGCTCCAAGTGAGCTCTGAGCTGTCAGCGCAGAGCCTGATGCAAGGCTCGATCTCACGGTCTGTGAGATCATGACCTGAGCCAAAGTCAGATGCCCAACTGACTGAGCCATCCAGGTGCCCCAGGCACATACACAATTTAAAGATCACTTAATTTAATAAACAGGCTAAAATTTAAAGGTAGCCATTAGTAGATGTAAAACAAATGATAAGCCCTGTAAGTCTCTGCAAAAGATAAAAGACAAAACAAATATTAATCAAAAAGAAAAAGCCAAAAGCAAAAGGAACAGGAAAATATCAGAAAAAAAATCAATACAAAGAAAGCATAAAATAAGAGACAATATGACAAAATGTTCTTAATTCACTTTTTAAAGAACAAAAAGTCTCAAATTTGGTTTTTAAAAATCTAAATATACCTTGGAAATAAGAATTAGTCCTAAAACCAAATGTCATAGAAAGTTTAAAAATAAAAGGATAGATAAGAAAGACATCAGGCAAATATATACTGGAAGAGATCAGAACTAATATCAAATCAGAAAAGTAAAACTAAGAAGCATTAAATGTAAAAAAAATAAACTTCATATGGATAGAATTTAGATTAATAGTGGAAAAATAAGTTGTTAAAATTCTTACAGAGGATAACATCCAAACGCATAAGTCAAAGCAACTTTAAAAATGCAGAGGAACTATTGTTATTTAACATTGTCTGGAAGTTCTGTCCAGCAATGAAATAAATGTTGGCAAAGAAAACATAAAACCGGCAAGAAAAACAAATCATCATTATTTGCAGAGGGCATAATTACATACCTAGAAAAAAAACTAAGCAAATCAATAGAAAACCCATTAAATGTAAGGAGAATGTTCAGAAACTGGCTAACCACAAAATATTTCTTTTAAATATATTTCCTATCTGATGGTAATAATAAGTCCCAAAATAAAATAAAATAAAATAAAATAAAATAAAATAAAATTCATTATGGGAAAACAAACCCCTGAAATACCTAGAGTTAATCTTATTGTAATCTGAGAGAGACTTAGAGAACTATAAGATGTCCATGAATTATTAAAAATAACTTACATAAGTTGCCAGAAATACAGTGTTCATAGATGGGAATGTTATATAAATCCACCAAAGAAAACAATTATTTCTTAATTTATTTATTTTTCCCCAGATTTATTGAGATATAATAGACATATAACATTGTGTAAGTTTAAGGTGTATAATGTTATGATTTTATATATGTATATATTGCAGAATGATTATTACACTAAGGTTAGTTAAAACATCCATTACCTCACAGAGTTACAGTGTGTGTGTGGCGAGAAACATCAAATATACAATACAGTATCATTAACTATATAGTCACCATGCTGAACGTAACTTATTTCTATGTCTAATCAAATTCTGATTAGGCTTTTGTGGTAACATAAGAAATTTCTAAAACTCTTCAAAGGAAGAATTGTGGTTGAAAAGAGAAAAATCAATAAACAAATTAAATAACCCACAAATATATCATGGTATATACAAAGAATCTAAAATACATGGTAAAAGTAAACTGTCATCACAAATTAGTAATGGGGGAAATTATTTAGTGAATAGGTTTGGATTTATTTATTGACTATTTGGAAGAGAAATAAAATAAAAACATAGCTTTCCTTTATATCATATATCCAAAAGAACTTCAGATTGTAGAGTAAAATATAAAAAATAACAGTCACAAATTATAAAAACTGAAAAAATATCTCAAGCCACTGAGATTGTAGAAAATTTTTTACATTACATTTCACTATATCATAAAAAATTTTACACTGAGTACATGTCACATTAAAAACATTTAAAATTTTCTATATACTGAAAAATTAAAATACAATTAAATATTGGATATTTATCAAATATCACTATGGCAGAAGAGTTCGAAAGCTTTACAGAAATAGAGATTTCTAAGTTAACAGAACGGCTTAAATATCTAATTCTCCTTTGTCTTGAAACTGCACTATAACTACAACAAAGAGATTATTTAAAACAAAAACAAAAACAAAATCCATAAACCCAATAGACAAAAGCAACACAATTTGACAAGTATAAAGCAGAGGATAAGTGATAGCTGATTTCATAAAACTGAAAGAGAAAAATCCTAAACTGGCAGAGAAGAAGCTGAGAACCAATCCAATTAATAATCCTCAGAAGGCTGAGGTCCTGGCAGCACCAGGTCCCCTAGAGCTGGGAGTACAGAGATGAGGTGGTAGACTCAGGAAGTCTGTATGAAAAGCTGTTTGAGCAGCACCTGATCCTTGGCTTTTCTTCCCACTTCCAGCTGCTAGGCAAACACTCCTCCCAATCCTAATGGGAAGTTGGAGCTTATCTCTAGAGAGGATAAAATAGTGAGCAGGTCTTTGGACTCAGCACAGGTGAGAGTGTGGTATGACCAAAACCAGGATTAAGTGATCATACAGCCTTATTTGTCTGTTTACCTAATTTGGTCCTTCCTTCCTGTGAAAGCAGCTTTCTGCTATAGTACTAGGTTGGGGGGCATTTCAACCCTGAATACCTAACCTTATTTACCTCATAGACCTTTGTCCTATATTAGGGTCTTTGCCCCGCTTTACCTATACCTATTTACCTAATCTTGTTTACCCAAACTTGAGTGTGAACATCCTATGGCTTTATAATTCTTTATACCTTGTTAACCCATTGGTGCAGGCTCAGGAAATTCCTAAGCTTATTCCCCACAGAAAATCATTTCTGACATAAACATACATAGTAAATGTGGGTTATGAAGGGAGAAAAAAAGACATTTTCAGATATGAAAGATCTCAGATAATTTTCCTTTCATGCAACCTTTCTCAGGAAACTATTTCAGAATGTGCTCTGCTCAACTAATCTTTGACAAAGCAGGAAAGAATATCCAATGGAAAAAAGAGTGTCTCTTCAGCAAATGGTACTGGGAAAACTGGACAGTAACATGCAGAAGAATGAACCTGGACCACTTTCTTACACCATACACAAAAATAATCGCATTTCATACACATCAAAATGGATGAAAGACATAAATGTAAGATAGGAAGCCATCAAAACCTAGAGGAGAAAATAGGCAACCTCAGTCACACCAACTTCTTACTTGACATGTCTCCAGAGGCAAGGGAAACAAAAGCAAAAATAACTATTGGGACCGCATCAAGATAAAAACCTTCTGCACAGCAGAGGAAGCAATCAGCAAAACTAAAAGGCAACTGACAGAATGGGAGAAGATATTTGTAAATGACATATCAGATAAAGGGTTAGTATCCAAAATCTACAAAGAACTTATCAAACTCAACACTCAAAAGACAAATAATGCAGTGAAGAAATGAGCAAAAGACATGAACAGACACTTTTCCAAAGAAGACATCCAGATGGCTAACAGACACATGAAAAGATGCTCAACATCATTCATCATCAGGGAGACACAAACCAAAACCACAATGAGATACCACCTGACGCCTGTCAGAATGGCTAAAATTAACAACTCAGGCAACAACTGATGTTGGCAAGGATGTGGAAAGAGGAACACTTTTGCACTACTGGTGGGAATGCAAACTGGTGCAGCCACTCTGGAAAAAAACAGTATGGAGATTCCTCAAAAACCTAAAAATAGAACTACCCTACAACCCAGGAATTGCACTACTAGGTATTTATCCGAAGGATACAAGAGTGCTGATTCGAAGGGGCACATGCACCCCAATGTTTATATTAGCACTATTGACAATAGCCAAAGTATGGAAAGAGCCCAAATTTTCATCAATAGATGAATGGATAAAGAAGATGTGGTATACATACATAATGGAATATTACTAGGCAATGAAAAAGATGGAAATCTTGCCATTTGCAACAATATGCATGGAACTAGAGTGTATTATGCTAAGTGAAATAAGTCAGTCAGAGAAAGACAAATATCATGTGATTTCACTCATATGTGGAATTTAAGGTACAAAATAGATGAACATAAGGGAAGGGAAGCAAAAATATAAAAACAGAGGGGGCCAAACCATAAGAGACTCTTAAATACAGAGAAGAAACTGAGCATTGCAGGCAGGGTGTTGGGTGGGGGAAGGGCTGAAGGAGTGAGGGTTATTAAGGAGGATGCTGGTTGGGATGAAAACTGGGTGTTTTCTGTAAGTGATGAATCATTAAATTTTATTCCAGAAAAAAAAAGACAAATACATTTTGACTTAAAAAGAAGAATGTGCTCCATCACAGTAATCAAAAAAACTACCAAGAAACAAAAGTCCAGGACCAAACATTTATTTTTTTAAGAAACTTTTTTTCTAATGTTTATTTATTATTTTTGAGAAAGAGAGACAGCAGGGGAGGGTCAGAGAGAAATAGAGACAGAGAATCCCAAGCAGACTCCATGCTGTCAGCACAGAGCCAAATGTGGGGCTCAAACCCACAAATTGTGAGGTCATGACTTGAGCAGAAACCATGAGTTAGCCGCTTAACCAACTAAGCCAATCAGGCGCCCCTTAACTCCTCTTCAAATGTCTGGTAGAGGGGCGCCTGGGTGGCTCATTCAGTTAAGTGTCCAACTTTTGATTTCAGCTCAGTTCATGATCTCACGGTTCATGAGCTCAAGCCTCACATCTGGCTCTGTGCTGACAGTACAGAGCCCGCTTGGGATTCTCTCTCTCCCTCTCTCTCTGCCCCTCCCCTGTACTCTCTCTGCCCCTCCTCTGCACTCTCTCTCTCTCTCAAAATAAATAAAATAAAACTTAAAAAATGAATAAATAGGGCGCCTCAGTGGCTCAGTCGGTTGAGCATCCAACTTCAGCTCAGGTCATGAGCTCACAGTCTGTGGGTTCAGGCCCCGCGTTGGGCTCTATGCTGACAGCTCAGAGCCTGGAGCCTGCTTCAGATTCTGTGTCTCCCTCTCTCTCTGCCCCTTCCCTGTTCACTCTCTGTCTCTTTCTCTCAAAATAAAATAAAGACATAAAAAAATTAAAAAATAAACAAAAAATAAACAAAAAATGAATAAATAAAGAAGAGTTATTATCTATTCTTCTCAAACTATAACAAAAAATGAAAGAGGAAGGAAAACTTCCAAATATGTCCTAGGAGGCCAGCATTACCCTGATACCAAAACCACAAAATGACACCACACAAAAAAAGAAAACTATAGGCCAATATCCCCAAGGAACATAAGGCAAAAGTCAAGAAAATATTAGCAAACCACATACAACAATGCATTAAAAAGATCATTCATGATAATCAGGTGGGATTTATTCTTGGGATGCAAGATTGGTTCAATATTCACTAATCAACATCACACAGCACATCAACAAAAGTATTTATGTGTAATATGTGATGTATTAGTGGGTGAGATTCTTCTTTGGTCCCTTGGTATATGGCGCTGAATCTCATGGCTCTCACAAAGTCATTTTTCTATATGGATGGATGCCAAATTATTATAGTTGAGTGTGAGATAGGAGTGATGAATGTCTCATTTGGACATATTGCTGATGTCATTCTAGAAATTTTCAAACTGCGTTTTAAAAATTAAATCAGACATATATATTTATGAAACATACCTCAAACATAAATATATTGAAAGTTGGAAAATAAAGAATAAATATTGTAATTAATGAAAACTGGAATCTTATGTTTGTATCAGACAAAGTAGACTTTATATAAAAATATTATGTAATATTCAATGTCAGTCTATGTTGAAAAATGATTTTTCATATTTGCTAAATACTTTTAATGTTTACATATATATTTCATATATATTTCACATATATTTCATATATAGATTTCATATATACTTCATATATATATTTCACATATATATTTCATAGATATATTGAAATATTTTTATGAAATATATATGTGAAATATATATAAAATATATATATGAAATATATATATAATCATATGATAATTTCAATAGATGCAGGAAAAGCATTTGACAAGATTAAACACATTCATGATAAAAATTCTCAATGAAATGGGGTTAGAAGGATCATACCTCAACCTAAAGGTTATCTATGAAAAACCTATAGCTAACATTATCTTCAATGGTGAAAAACTCAAAGCTTTCCCTCTAAGGTCAGGAACAAGACAAGGATGTTAACTCTCACCACTTTTATTCAACACGGTACTGGAAGCCTTAGCCACAGCAATCAGACAAAAAAGAAAATAAGAGGAATCCATAGCGATAAAGAAATTAAACTATCACTATTTGCAGACAACATGATACTGTACATAGGAAACCCTTAAGACTCTACCAAAAGACTACCAGAACTGATAAGTGAATTCAGTAACATTGCAGGATACAAAGTCATTATACAGAAGTCCATTGTACTTCTCTACGTTAATAATGAAGTAGTAGAAAGAAAAATTAAGAATACAATCCCATTTACAACTGCATCAAAAATAGTAAAATACCTAGGAATAAATTTAGTCAAGGAGGCAAAAGACCAATACTCTGAAAACTATAAAATACTTATGAAAGAAATTGAAGACAACACAAACAAATGGAAAGATATTTCGTATTCATGGATTGGGAGAACAAATATTATTAAAATGTCCATATAACCCAAAGCAATCTACAGATTTAATGCAATCCTTATCAAAAATACCATAGAACTAGATTCATAGTACTAGAATAAATAATCCTAAAATTTGTATGGAACCACAAAAGACCCTGAATAGCCAAAGCAATCTTGAAAAAGAATAAAACTAGAGGTATCACAATCCCAGTTTTCAAGATATACTACAAAGCTATAATAATCAAAGCAGTATGGTACTGGCACAAAAATAGAAACATAGATCAATGGACCAGAATAGAGAGCCCAGAAATAAACCCACAATTGTATAGTCAATTTATCTTTGATAAAGAAGGCAAGATTATGCAATGGGAAAAAGATAATCTCTTCAACAAATGGTGTTGGGAAAATGGGACAGTTATATGCAAAAGAATGAAACTAGACCACTTTCATACACCACACAAAAAGATAAACTCAAATGGATTAAATACCTAAATGTGAGAAACCATAAAAATCCTAGAAGAGAAAAGTAATTTCTCTGACATTGACCATAGCAAAATTTTTCTAGGTATGTCTCCTGAGGCAAGAGAAACCAAAGCAAAAATAAACTATTGAGACCACACCAAAATAAAAAGCTTTTGCACAGCAAAGGAAACAATCAACAAAACAAAAAGACAACCTACTGAATGGGAGAAGATATTTGTAAATGATATATCCAATAAGGGATTGGTAACCAAAATATATAAAGAATTTATAGAACTAGGGGCACCTGGGTGGCGCAGTCTGTTAAGCATCCGACTTCGACTCAGGTCATGATCTCACAGCTCATGAGTTTAGCCCTGCATCGAGCTTTGCACTGACAGCTCAGAGCCTGGAGCCTGCTTCAGATTCTGTGTCTCTGTCTCCCTCTATGCCCCTCCCTGGCTCATGCTCTGTCTCTCTCTCTCTCTCTCTCAAATAAATAAACATTAAAAAATAGTTTAAAAAGAATTTATACAACTTAATGATAAAAAAATACAGAAAATAAAAGGAAAAAGTCTGATTTAAAAATGCACAGAGGACCTGAACAGACATTGTTTTAAGAGGACACACCAATGGCCAACACACATGAGAAGATACTCAACATCACTAATTATCAGGAAAATGCAAATCAAAACCACAATGAGGGACACCTAGGTGGCTCAGTCAGTTAAGCGTCCAACTCTTGGTTTCAGCTTGAATCATGATCTCACAGTTTGTAGTTTGAGCCCCACACTGGGCTCTGCACTGACAGCATGGAGTCTTCTTGAGTTTCTCTCTCTCTCTCCCCCTTTTCCTACCCCTCCCCCACCTGTCCACTCACACTCTCTCTCTCAAAAAAAAAAATCTGACTCTTCCACTTATTATTGGTTCTCTGACCTTGGGCAAGTCACTTTATCTCCAAGTCTCTTGTTCCTTAAAAAAACAAAAACAAAAACAAAAACGGGCACTTGGGTGGCTGAGTCGGTTGAGCATCCAACTTTGGCTCAGGTCATGATCTTGCAGTTTGTGAGTTTGAGCCCTCATTGGGCTTGCTGCTCTGAGCACAGAGCCCACTTCAGACCCTCTGTCCCCCTGTCTCTCTGTCCCTCCCCCAATTGTGCTCTCTCTCTCTCTCAAAAAAAAATACATACATACATACATACATACGTTATAAAAAAAAAAACACAATGAGATATCACTTCACACCTGCCAGAATGGCCCAAATAAAAAAGACAAGTAACAAGTAGTGGCGAGGATGTGGAAAAAAGAACCCTCATGCACTGTTGTGAGAATGCAAACCAGTACAGCCACTATGGAAAACAGTGTGGAGGTTCCTCAAAACATTAAAAATAGAAATACCATATGATCCAATAATCCCACTATTGAATATTTACCCAGAGAAAATGAAAACAATATCTTGAAAAGATATATGTACCCTTATGTTTATTGAAGCATTATTTATAACAGGCAAGATACAGAAGCAACCTAAGTGTCCATCAATAGATAAATGGATAAAGAAAATGTGGGATATGTATATACATACATATATATATATATATATACATATATACACATACACATACACACACATATATATAATCACTGGATTAGAAAAACAGTAAGGAAAGAACCCACTCAAGTTGGAAAAAACTACAAAATCTAGGAAATAACTCACTCTAAAAATGAAGCCTCATATTCAAAACATCTGGAAAAATATCTCATCCACACAAAGCAACCCTGAACAAAGCATATGCTTTCATCCATTTTATGTTGTCATATCAGATTCCCGGAATGAACACCACAGCCATATATCTTGAGCTGCAAATCACTAATGAGGAGATCTTCATTCTGAAGGCTCATTATAGATATATAATGGAATATTACACAGCCATAAAAAAGGTGAGATCATGCCATCTGAGACAATGTGGATGGACCGAGAGGGTATTATGCTGAGTGAAATAAATCAGACTGAGAAAGACACATACCATATGATTCCACTCATAAATGGAATCTTTTAAAAAATGAATAAACAAATTTAAGAAAAGCAGAATCAGATCCATAAGTACAGAGAACAAGCTGGTTGTTGCCAGTGGGGACGGGGATGGTGAGATGGGCAAAAATGAGTGAAGGGAAGAGAGAGATACAGGCTTCCAGTTATGGAAAGACTAAGTCAGGAGGGTAAAAGGAAGAGCATAAGGAATACAGCTGATGATACTATAATAGTGATGTAACAGGACAGATAGTAGCTATACTGGTGGTGAACATAAAGTAAAGTATTTTGGTGAGCATAAAGTCTAAACTTGCCAAGTCACTAAGGTGTACACCTGAAACTAATGTAACAGTGTGTGTCAACTCTACTCAAACGAAAAAAAGAAAAAAATGCTCCCTCAAAACAAGAGACTGAACCAAGACATAAGAAGATATGAAATACAAGACAAAAGGGAGTCAACATGGGAAAGAGGCAAAGGGACTTCCTGGTTACCAGACTGGCATAGGAGAATGCCAGGATGGCAGCTGTGCCACAGGGATGGAGGGCACCCCGTCTAGATTGGAGCTGTATGGTTTAAGAGACAACATAGTAAAAACTTATCAGTAACATCCCTACTTCCATTGAGCTCTCTTTTGAATTTGAGAACAGATGCTCACCTCCCTGCTATTAAAAGGTCTGTTTTGATCTACTTTTGAAAACGGGAGATTGGGGATGGTAGTCTCAGAAACAGAAAATACAGAGCAGCTTGCTCACCTTAACTATCTTTCTGCTGGACATGGAGTATCTGTATTATCAGTTAAGGTAGGCTAAATAGTGGAGGAGCCAATCCAGAATGCTTATGGTGGAACAGAAGTTTAGTCTCACATGACATAGATTGAATGTTTGTGTTCCCCCCAAATTCATATGTTGAATCCTACTCCCCAGTGTGATGGTATTTGGAGATGGGGAGGTAAGGCACCTCCTTTGAGAGGTAAGTAGGTCATGAGGGCCCCAGAGGACTCCCTCACCCTTTCTGCCATGTGAGGACACAGCAAAATGATGATGGCCTCCAGAACTGTGAGAAATAAGTTTCTGTTGCTTATAAGCCATGTCATCTCTGGTATCCCATTATGGAAGCCCAAGTGGACTAAAACATCACATAACCCTCCAAGTGAAATGTTCCTGGTCACCATCCATGTCTCCTCCATGTGGAGATTCAGGAACCCAGTCTCCTTTCTGTCTCATGGATTATAAGGGTACTGGGAAATGAGACCCCCTCGATTAGCACAAGCATCCCAAATACAACTCTGCACTGGATTCTGGGGACATCTGGCCAGCTCTGCTTCCCTGGTCCCACCCCCACAACTCTCAGGGCTTCCCACATCTCTCTCCTTCCCCAGGTGTTCTTGCCAGCCCTCAGGAAAGCTGAAGGTGGACCATAACCAAGATCAAGGATTCCACAGCTCCTCGGAGCCTTCTGCAGCAGTGGGGATGTTGCCTCTCACCAGTTAGGTTTGTGTTTGCCCCTTGGTTTTTCAAAACTGAGTATTTAAGGATCATTAAAGGATGCAAACATAAGTGTGATAGAATGATTTTAAAAAGCAAGAGAGAGGGGTGCCTGGGTGGCTCAATCGGTTGAGTGTCTGACTTCGGCTCAGGACATGATCTCACAGTTTGTGGGTTCGAGCCCCATGTCGGGTTCTGTGCTGACAGCTCAAAGCCTGGAGCCTGTCTTCAGATTCTGTGTCTCCCTTTCTCTCTGACCCTCCCCTGCTCGCGCTGTCTCTCTTTCTTTCTCTCTCTCTCTCTCAAAATAAATAAAACATAAAAAAAAGAAGCAAGAGAGAGTGTGGTAGGGTCCCCTCCCTAAGGAAAGAAAAAAAACCTCAAGGCAACCAGCTATAGCCTATGTGACAACATCCCTCATGACCTTGTAACATGAGACCACTTAAGCAGACTGCATGTTTGTGTGTTACCATATATGGAAGACAAAGTAAAAAAATATATAAAAAACTACACCACGTGGCATTCGGGGCTCAGTTCTTCAAGTACAAACCCAACTGACCAGTGCCAGCTGGAATGTTCCTGGAAAGAAAAGCCTCGGTGTCACTACTCTCTGTGGGAGAATACTGCTACAAGAGGGGTGCCTGGGTGGGTCAGTCGATTAAGTGCCAAACTTCAGCTCAGGTCATGATCTCACGTTTTGTGGGTTCAAGCCGTGCATCAGGCTCTGTCATGACAGCTCAGAGTCCTGGAAATATTTCATTTCTGAACTTGGGTAATTTCAGGTGTTTGGATTTTGTTTGTTTTTATTTAACTTTTTCAATTGTACACATATATTTTATTCATTTTTTCATATAGATGATGCATTTCACAATGAAAAGTTTTTGAAGATAATAGGAGAGGCTCTGGATAGCTCAGTTGGTTAAGCATTGGACTTTGGCTCAGGTCATGATCTCAGAGTTCCAGCCCCACATCCGGCTTGCTGCTGTCAGCACCCAGTCCACTTTGGATCCTCTGTCTCCCTCTCCTTCTCTCTGCCCGTACCCTGCTCGCATTCTCTCTCTCTCTCTCTCTAAAATAAATATTTCAGACATATCGGATAAAGGGCTAATATTCAAAATCTGTAAGGAACTCACCAACTCCACACCCAAAAAACAAATAATCCAGTGAAGAAATGGGCAGAAGACATGAACAGATACTTCTCCAAAGAGGACATCCAGATGGCCAACAGACATATAAAATGATGCTCAATGTCACTCATCATCAGGGAAATACAAATCAAAACCACACTGAGATACCACCTCATGTCAGTCAGAGTGGCTAAAATGAACAAATCAGGAGACTATAGATGCTGGCGAGGATGTGGAGAAACGGGCACCCTCCTACACTGTTGGTGAGAATGTAAACTGGTGCAGCTGCTCTGGAAAACAGTGTGGAGGTTTCTCAAAATTTAACAATAGAACTCCCCTATGACCCAGCAATAGCACTGCTAGGAATTTACCCAAGGGATACAGAAGTGCTGATGCATAGGGGCACATGTGCCCCAATGTTCATAGCGGCACTTTCAACAATAGCCAAATCATGAGCCTAAATGTCCATCAACTGACGAATGGATCAAGAAGATGTGGTCTATACATACAATGGAATACTATACGGCATTGAAAAAGAATGAAATCTGGCCATTCATAGCAACGTGGATGGAACTCGAGGGTATTATGCTAAGTGAAATAAGTCAGGCAGAGTAAGACAGATACCGTATTTTTTCACTCATATGTGGAACAGGAGAAACTTAACAGAGGACCACAGGGGAGGGGGAGGGGAAAAATAGTTAAGGAGAGAGAGGGAGGCAAACCATAAGATACTCTTAAAAATTGAGAACAAACTAAGGGTTGAGAAGGGTGGGAAAGAGGGGAAAATGGGTGATGGGCAGGGAGGAGGGCACTTGGGATGAGCACTGGGTGTTATATGTAAACCAACTTGACAATAAACTATAATAAAAAATAAATAAATATTTTTTAAAATCTTTAAAATAAACAAACATACATTTTAAAAAGTTATTAAATACTGGACTAAATATCAAGATGAGAGAGAAAATAGCTCAACTATTTGAAAGAAGACATTAAAAAAGAGGAAAGAAATACATAAACATACTACCAGGAATTACTCTGAGTCCTAGGGGATGGATAATTTTAATGTTTTCTTATAATTTCTGATTTTTAATGAACATCTATTTCCTTTTTAAATGCTAGAACGTTTATGGTCTGTAAATTGGCATCTTCAAAAACAACGGTTGTTTGGTCATTTAGATAAGTCATTTCATATTTAATGAAATAGTATAATGCATTTGATATTAGCCATAAGGTGAGAAGTGATAGTATAATGAATGGAATATATGAAATTACATGAAAATGGTTCTAAGAAGGAGTCAGTATCTGAAACCTGGAACTTCACACCAACAAAAACAAAAGCAGCAACAAAAGTCCAGGTGACCCTTGTTGTGGCCCATTGCACCCCCTTGTGGCTGTACACCCAAGGAGAGAAACTGTAAGGAAAGAATCCACTGGACCTGGAAAAAAAAAAAAAAAAAACAACTAAAAATCTAGCAAATAGTTCACTCTAAAAACAAAGCCTCATATTCAGAACATCTGGAAAAATATCTCACCCACACAAAGCAACACTGAGCTAAGCATATATTTTAATCCATTTTATGTTGTCGTATCAGGTTCCTGGAATGAAGACCACAGCCATGTATCTTGAGCTGCAAACCACTGACAAGGAGGTCTTCATGCCGAAGGCTCAATAAATCTACTTTGAGGCATAAATGAACTAAACAGACTATTTATCTTGATCAAAATAAGGTCATCACTGCCACATCTCCATCACTTGCTCAGCTTTGTGGTGTCTCAGATGAAAAAGAAATTCAGCAAGATCAAAAAACAAGTTATGGGGGTGGGGAAACAGGAGGAAATTGGTTTCAGAAGATTTTAAATATCTAAATATCACAAACTGAAATGCTAAGAAAGTAGTAATGGTTTTCCACTCTCACACTGGAAAAGATTTTTAAATATTACATCACCCACTGTAATCAAGGTTTCACTCCCATTGTTTCCCCAAAATGGCTCCTGTTGCCAATGACTTCCATGTTGCCAAATTCCATGGCCATTTCTGTCTTCATCTCATCCCACACTCCTCGGCAACATTTGACATATAGAAACGTTCCCTCCTCTTTTCTTTTTCTCCAGCTTCCATTCCATGGCCAACCTTGCAAGCAAGTTTTCTTCAGGTATAAAAGCACTATGACTGCACCTTGAAGGACAAGTGGAAAGATGAAGTAAAAAAGTCCCACACATATATGCCCCTTCTAAATGCCAGGCAAGTGCCAAGGGTGCTCCTTAGGTTACCACATTTAATCCTCACAACCATCCTTCATCCATCTTAAATGTCAAGAAATACCGTAGACACTTGAACTATGAGTCTAGCCAACCTCCTCTCAGCCTTCCTCTTCAGGCTGCATTGTTGAAAGGCCATGCCCACAGGCTCCCTCCTGCTGGCAAAAAAAAAAAAAAAAAAAAAAAAAGTCGTAGCTAATTTCCTGCAGGGAAAGCAGAGATCCCAATTGGAACCTAGTCTCAAGACACCTGGGGAAATCCATGCTTCCAACATTCCTAAGTCTCAAAGGGGTCCCTCCAGCCCACCTTACCTCCAAATGTGGCTCATACTCTAACCAGTTACCACAGTGCACTAGGCTAGACTTCATGTTGGAAGGAATACCTACTTTCCATGGGTATCTGTTGAAAATGTCTTAGGCTCTGAGAAATGCTCAAAGTGTCCACCAAGAAGCCCTGTGTTGTAGATGCACAGCAGACCTGCCCTGGACCAAATGGTGAATGAGATGAAATCTAATTTTCCTTGATTTGTTTAATGATCACTTTCTACAGCTGCTTTATCAACAGGCTCCAGCTGCAATTCCCTGTGCTGACTGTGACCATATTTCCAATGGGAAAACACATCAAGACCTAAGGCCTCAAATGGATCTGTGTGCCACTTCTGGTGGGAGAAGACCTTGGGTGAAGAAGTATAAACTTCAAAGTGTTGTCATTTTCAGGAGAGATCCAATGATTTGAGGAGCAATGGGAAGAATATTTAAAATCCAAACTGGCTTATACAACGTGAAAGAAATGGAGGCTTTTCCTACGTTCAAATTATCTCTTTGTTTTCCTCTCCTCAACAAAGTTCCCTTTCTATTTTCTCTCTACCCTTCTCTTGGCTGCCTTTTAGGGGAGTTTCTAACCCATAATAAGATACCAGTGACAGATATTAATGCACTCCTCCCACATTTTCATCATTTTCCTATTAGTTCAAAAGAATGATCAACTAGTGGGTACCCAAGGCATCAGCAATGGAGAAAAGAAGCCTTTTCTCACTCCCCAAAAACCAGAGGCAGCAGAGCATATGATAATGAGCATGAACTTGCTTTTGACAGTGCTGGTCAACACCAAACTGCAGCTTTAGTAATACTGGATGTCCCTAATAATGCTTGTTACACTGTTAGCATGGTGATAGTGCCTAGGGTGTAGAAAAGGCTCAATAAACTTAAATGATTTGTTACTGCATTTATTTTTATATTTGCTAAGCAACTGGCTATCCTACACATAAAAGTGATCAACTGAAAATCCTGAGCCCCCACTAACATTGTGGTGGAGTATATGGACCAAACTAAGAGAGAGCTGAGTCAGTGTGTGCCGCCATATGTCTGGTCTTGTTGCTGGGGTGGGTTTTCCTCTTCTGCTGCAAAGGCCCGTCTTCTCCCTTCTGCTTGGATGTGGGTCCCATTTGGAGGTCATTCTGTAGCATGCATGCTGTCCTCTACTCAGCCCCTATCAAACCCCAGTAGGAGGAACTAGGATTTCCTAGATTTGTTTTTTACCTGTTTGATGCATTTTCTCATTCTTTCGACTATTTGTTAGATGCTTAATCTGTGCCTGTTTTTAAACAAAGCATTATGGCAGTAAAAAGAAAACATAAAACCATCTCTCTAGAGGAAATCATGCCTACCACTCCCTCTTCTTTCTCTTCCCCTACTTTCTCTCCTCCTCTCCCCTTTCCCGACTTCTTCTCCTTCTCCTTTTTCTCCCTCGCTTTTTGTTTGTCTGAAATAAAAGTTCTTTAAGAAAGGGAAAAGATACAGCTTCTTCAGAGGTTAGGGTGCATAAATAGGTCCATTTTACAACTTTCCCAAGTCTTAGGCACTTTTCCTTTTGAAGGCTCACCACACGAGACCCAACCATAAAAATTCATCTGTATCCAACCAAGCATAATTTATATGTAATTATTTGAGTTGATAAAATGCAATTGACTAATTGACATGATACTTGATTCTGTAAAAAGACATAATTTTTTTAAAAAAGAAAGTGTATAGTTTAACTTCACTTTTCTGGTATCAGTTTCCATTGGCATTTTGGAGCCAGTTAATTCCCTTTTTCACATCTCAAACATTTTTTAGGCTCCAGAAAAGTTTATAAACTTTGAGCACTGTGTGGTAAGGCTTAAAGGACAAACAGCCCTGGCTGATTAATTTTAGCCCAGATCTATCTTTATTTAGCTGTATGAGTTCAGGCAAATTACTTAAGCTCTCTGAACCTCAATCACCCTATCAGTCAAATGAACCCATTCAGACATAACTTAGTAACCTCCAAGGCCACTGCTTTTGTAGAAAAGCAGCTCAACAACGAATTGTTTTTCCAAATTTTCTCACTCAGAGTCTAAAAGCACAGTCCCCAGCCAAGTTACTCAGAGCTAAACATAAAGTATGGTATAGATTGAAATTGGAAAGGGCATATGTGGATATAGCATCCCATTCCTTAAAGTTCCAAGGCTTAGTCACTGAGAACCTCAAATGGACTGTGCTGAAGGAATGATAGATTATCTAAGAAACATTCTTGTGTTTGCTTTTGTTCATTCCTACCCTCACACTTCAAGCCCCAGGCTCTATGTCGTGCAGCAAAATAATGACTCTTCCCTTCACATGGGAAACATCCACCCTTGAGATCCAAATCTTGGACCTCTTTTGCTCTTATGTCTTGGTGGGGAGACAGGTGAATAAGAGAGGTACACAGATGGACCCAGGCAACAAGGGCTGAAACTAAACGGGAGCATCTCACAGTGTCAGTGGTGGAGCAAAACTTACAAAGAGGCAGAGAGCAGTTGGCTTCTTCATCTGAAGAGCTTTTCTTGGTTATTTTCCATGAAGGCAAACCCACGTCACCAAATACAGCTCACATTTTTTTCTCAGATGTAACAACTGTCATGCACAGAACCATGGATCAAAAGCAATATGAGAGGCACCTGGCTGGCTCAGTCAGTAGATCCTACTACTCTTAATCTCCAGAATGTGATTTCAACTGCCATGATGGATGTGTACCCTACTAAAAAAAAAAAAAAAAAAAAGCAATATGGATCAAGTATTTTACTGTTTTAGTCATGTTGAGCACTTATTTGGAGCAAAACATCATGGTAGGGGCTATGGAGATAGTCAAGAATGTACAATGAGGCTCCCATCCTCAAAGAACCTGTAGTCTGATAGGGTCAGGAAGAGTGGGGATGGAGGCTAAGTGCGAAAAAAGAATTGAGGTCTTGTGGCAGGATATAGACTAAATTAGTGAGACAGATTATAAGTGTCAATGACTTTCAAAAGAAAGGCACTTCACTTTTGGGTGGGATGGCCAAGAAAATATTCACCCAGGATGAGGAATTTGAGCTGTGCCTGGGAAAAGTTTCAGAAAGGCTGGAAAAGGAAGTGATAAAAGTAATCAAAGGCTTAGGATACAGAGAAAGCAGAGGGAGGGAGGGGAGAGAAAGAGAGCAAGTGAGCAGGGTCATGGTACAGGTGTTTCCTGTTTCTTAGACTACAAAGGCACATTTAGAACCCAGGTTCAGAAGCTCAGAGCCTGTCACAAACAGAGCAATAAGAAAGAACAGTGGTAACGCTAAATAACAAGACAGACCTGGATGCTTCAATGGTGGTTGTTTGCCCTTAGGCTTCCTCACATTCTCAAGCACCTGCTCTCACCAGGTATACAATTTAGAGCAGAGGTGACAAAGTTAATTTTCAGTGCATGTAGCTCATTGAGGGTGATGAGGGGAAGTTCATACCTATCTGTGGTTAAAAGAAAGCAGCCTTAAAAGGCTCATATCAAAGGTCACATGTCTCATGCTGGAATGCTACAGGTAGGTTACTGTCATGAGTTCCTGGAAAGAGTAACAGTGCACAGTGGTTTAAACATACCCAGATGTGTGCCAGTTGTAAATGATGGTTATGGTGACAATAATGGCGATGAAGATTTGGTCCTAAACTAACATTTATTGGGGATACCTGTGTCATTAACCCTGTGCTATTGGGAAGACAAAGGTAAAAAGTCTGGCTTATTCACCTTTTTTAAAGTTTATTTATTCATTTTTGAGAGAAAGAGAGAGAGTAGGGGAGGGGCAGATAGAGAGGAGAGACAGAATCCCAAGCAGGCTCCCTACTCCAGGCTTGATCTCACAAACTGCAAGATCATGGCCTGAGCTGAAATCCAGAGTTGGAGCTTAACCAACTGAGCCACCCAGGCACCCAAGGCTCTTTCGCCTTTATCTGCCCAGCACCCTCCTGGAGGAGTAGGGCCTTGGCTGAAACTTATTGGATAATTACAAGAATTATTATCAAAGTTTATGCTGGAAGAAAGTTTGAATGGCCTTCTAATCTGTGTCTCTGTCAAAAAGATAAAGAGAAAATGATACTCTGCATAAGCAAAAACAGTATAACATTAGTTTTGTTTTGTTTAACGCATTTTATTACCAATAATTTTAGGGAAATAGAAAGGAATAAAAAACAACTATTTACAAAGGTCTTGGTTGCCAGACTGTGGTTTGACTTCCTTGTAGGAAATCAGGTAACATTAAAGAGCTTCATATACAGAAATATCACAATCCAGTGAATGATTCATTATTTCCAAAAAGCAAGAAGTCCTGCTTGTACCCAAAAGAAATCTATGTCTTGAATTTGAACCATGACCATTATATAAAAAGTCAGTACAACTCTTACCCCATTTTTGGCGGTAATGCTATGGGATATCAAAGAAGCCATAATAACCTTACTTTTTAATTGAGAAAAAAAAACACAACATTGATTTTGTAATAAGGCAGCATTGGTCATAATGACATCAAATAATGATATAATACTATGTTAAATTGTATTCAATCAATTGAATCTTACAAAGTGGCATTACCCTTTTGAAGGGATCTATGGAACTTTTAATAAAGCAAGAACTGCAAAGGGACATTTGGAGGGAACAATTCTGGACCTATGAGCCTGAGTAGGGGTGAGAGGACAAAAGCCAGTGAATAAATGGAGCAGTCAGTCATAGTCTGGAGTACAGTCAGGTCATCTGGAGTAATAGAGTAAGCAGGTCAGCAGGTATGTGCATAGGACTTAAGAAATTCTCTTCTGATTCCTTTCTTTTTCTGAATAAAATAAGAGGCAAGGTTATCTATCAAGAGGGAAGATAGTAGAGGAGGTATTGGAGATTTGAGGAATATATCAATCAAGGTAGACTTGGAGAAGAGAGGCAATAAATCAGTAACTGATACCAAAAGATAAGAGAAAACACAAAATAGTCATGTAGGAGAGAGGGTAGCAAACAGATGTTTGGGCAGCATTACAGATCCATTTGAGGTTAGTGTTTATAAATTTAAAGTGAGATTAGTCAGCAGGATTGCAGATTTTTCTCCACCCACATTCAGCAGTATAAGTTCAAGTACAGAATAAATGGAGACTTAAATTCAACTGTGGGTGGGGTTTTACCAGTTGAATATGACCAAGTGAGAGAGGCAAGGGACTAAGGTCATGTGCAAAAGGAGTGACTGTAATAACTGGCCACGGGATTTAAGCATGGTAGAAAGGGAAATAATGACATAAGGGCAAGAGACAGTAAACTGATTATAGGGTTTGGGGGGCAGTGAGGGAACAAGTGTCAAAGATTGTTGGAGCTGGGGTACTTGACTCACATTTAGTCAACAGTGACTATTAATTTTTCCATTCCACCTGCACTTTACTGAGATGTAACTTAATCTCTGATTGACATATTTGACTCTAATCCAGCCTGGAGAGTGATGAATTTCATAATGTGCAGAGTAGCCAGTTTGAGGGGGGTGGGTGAGAGTGGAAGAAAGATAAATTAAGGTTTAGACTCCTCATATGTGCTTTAGTGAGGAAGCAGGCAAGAGTAAGTGTCCAAGATAGAATAGAACACTTGACTAGAAGCTGTTACTACCCCCCTTTAATAGTACTCTGTATGTAAAACATAGTTGCTGAATATGTTTGAAGAATGAAATCAAATGAATAAATGAACAGATTCTCAGCATGGAGGAAATAATTGAAATTTATTTCCTGATTTTCCTGAGGGAGAAAATAAGTAGTGACTGTGGAAATGGAGAGAAGGGGTGAATTTGAGAAACATTAAGGATAAAATCAGTAGGATTTGATGGAGGAAGCTGGGGAGAAATAAGCACGAGTGGAGAAAGGCAAGGGTGGCTCCAGATTTCTGACGTGGTTAATGGGGTGGATGGTAATGTCCTTCAGTAAGAAAAGCAATGGAAGAAAGAAGAATATTAGGTTAGTGGCCAATGGGAGCAATGGATTAACTTTGAATGTATTGAGTCTGAGATATCTGTGGGACATCTACATAGAATGTACAGTGGGAAAATGGAGAAATGAGTTCAGCAAAAATCTGAGCTTGAGAAACTTGGACACCAAAGCCCCTCAGGCAAAAGCAATGGCATCCGAAGCACAGCATGAGCATGTGAATGATTATCAGAAGATGTTTTCATTGGTGTCTCTGGAAGAGAAGTTACAGAGTGAAAGGATCCAACAGCTGAAGACTGAACCTGATGTCCATGAAGGAGACTCAGAAAGAGCAACCCAAGATGTACAAAGGCAAAATCAAAAAGAGAAGCCAACAGAATTGAGAACTTAAAGATAGGAAGTAGTCAACAGAATCAAGTGCCAAGAAACGTCAATTACGTTTTGATCTAAAAAGCATCGTTAGATATGAAAAACTAAGTCATTGAGCCCTAGAAGGAGAGGTATCTTTGGTGTGGTGGCAGCCAAAATCAGATTAGAAGAGATTGAGGAGAGGATGGAAGGGGAGGAAGTGGAGACACAAAAAAAGGGTCTTTTGAAGTAGCATGGCTATATAAAGAAAAGTGATAGAGTAGTAGCCATGGGAACCTGTGACTTATTTGTAGTTTTTATGGTTTTGCTTTTTGATGACTGAAAATTCTTGAGCGATAAACAGAGAAATGGCCAGAGGTTGAAGACAGAGGAAATAGTTCAGGAACATAAGGTTCCTCAGGCTAAGGCAATTAGAATCTAAAGCACAGAAAGATGTCCACTTCGTCCCTTGTTGGAAGAAGGAAAGATGGCTTAAATGAAGGTATCTTTAAGTCTGCCACGCTTATTTAAAGACATTTCTGTATCTTGTTTCCTCCACTTTCTCATTACCTGATCCTATGAATCCTGGATTCTGACTTTACTGCTTTGCTGACACTGCAATTTCTAAAGTCTCAAATAATCTCCCAATTCCAAATTCAGCAGCATCTTCTCGGTTCTTTCCTTCTAAGCCTTGGTGCAGCATTAACCCTACTGAACACCCTCTCCTTCCTAAAATTCTCCCTTGAATTTATTTCTGTGACATTCTACCTCATCTCCCTATTAATTTCTTCTATCTCCATATCAGTTTCACTTCTTTGTCTTGTGCCCTAAATATGGACATGCTCCTAAGATCTGTGACGTCAGCCATCATCTTTATACAGATAGCCTTCAAATTTACATTTCCAATCCCTATTATCTGACTTCAGCTGTCCAGGACCCTATGCCGGAGTCCTGCTCCAGCAGGTCCAGGGCTCCCTGAAGAATGGATGGTGTCAGCGAAAGAGAGAGTGAGAGAGCCTCGGCTTTCTTTCTGATCACCAGGCAGGCATTCCTGCTCTGTCAGTTTTTGTGTCTTTATTTATAGATCAAGTGTTAACATGACATCAAAAAAGTGGAATGTTTACTATAAATAATTCTCAGTGATGTTTTAAAAAGTGTACAGAAACAGGTTTTACAGAGACATATTTGTAGACCTACTCTAATTTTAGTGAGGTAGTTAATTTTTACAAATAATAAGATAACAGGATATTCTCAGTGAAAAGCAGATAACATACACATCTGTTTAAACCAGTAGTAAGTCTTACAACTAAGAAGATAGTAGGATAGCAAACACATTTGTTTATATCAATAACGCTAAGATTCAGGCATAGGCTGGGCTAGGAGTCATTCTGTCTGGCTCACAAAAGGAAGAATGTATTTGCACTGGTTGGCAAGTTGCTTGTGTAAACCTTGTTATTTGATGTTGAAAGTGTAAGCACGATAGGGGCCCTAGATGTGCCAGCTTTTGTATATGAGTTTGAGTTTTAACTACTCTTACCTATCCTCATAACAGTTATCAGTGTAAGGGAAGGTATTTATGGCACCAATTAACAAAGGAATGGCAGTAACTTATGTCCAGCTTTTGTTTGTTTCTTATCTCTAAGTTAGGCTCTTTTTCTCTGGGCCAGAGTTAATAGTATCTCTTGTGTTTTTTAACCCCCTATTTTATCTGTCTTGGGTTTGTGAGGCTCATTAGAAGAGCCTTTTGACAAACATCTGCAGTGCTTTGTCTAAATTCTTCTTTGTAGAGGTGGGAATATGCTTCTTCCCATGAGGTATCTGTGTGGGAAATATTAGTCTGATTTGGAACATTGTGAGGCCTAATCAATAACAGCAGTCCCATTCCCAATATGAGCCAATAATAGAAGGAGATACCAGTTTCGCTTCATGGCAGGAGCTGTGCAAACGTCTGCCATTTCCTTGCGGTGACTGTGTCATCCAGCAAGGCTGACACAGCTCCCAGCAACCCTATTGTTCAGACCTCCATCCCAAGATATTTCTTCTTAATGGAGCAGAACAATCAGAGTAACTGAGCATTGTGAATAGCACCAAATCAGTAAGGAGAACCAATGATGAGTGACTGAAGCTTTCAATATAGCACTATGGTGGAGTGACTGTGGCACAAACATGGAAGCCAGAAAAACTCTATATCACCTCTGGTGGGTTCAGGATAAAGATTAATGCCAGTCTACCAGAAGAAAAGACAAACGCAAAAGGCAGACTTGTACTTAATAAAGGATGAACCTGGAACCAGATTGCTCACTGAAGAACACATGATGAGATGCCATATATCCTTGAAGAGGCTCAAAGGAACCCTCACAAGACTTGGGCAAGTTGACATAAAAGATATGCAAAAAATCAACTTTTCTGGTAAAGAATTGTCTAAAATGGAACTGCTGGCACATGGTATTGGCTACTCCTGCATGCAAGCCCCTGTAAATAGTAACACCTCTGAAAGCACAGAGGCTCTTTGGTATCAAAAATGTTTAAAGCAATATAGTGTGACATGCAAATTAAAAAGCATATTGAAATACCCTTACCCACTAGAGTGACTAAAATTTAAAAACTGACAATACCAAGTGCTGACAAGAATGTGGGAGCAACTGGAACTCTCACATGTTTCTGGCAGGAATGCAAAGTGACACAGTCACTTTAGAAAATAGTTTAGCAGTAAGGGGCACCTGGAGGCTCAATCTGAGCCTCTGACTCTGGCTAATGATCTCATGGTTTGTGATTTCGAGCCCCACATCAGGCTCACTGCTGTCAGGCCTGTCAGTGCAGAGCCCAGATCCTCTGTCCTCCTCTCTCTTCCCCTCCCCAGCTTGTGCTCTCCAAAAAATTAACATTTAAAACAAAAAAAATACTTTAGCAGTTAAACATACATTTATCATAAGCCCCAACAATCCTACTCCTAGGTGGTTATTCAAGAAAAATGAAAATATATGTCCACAGAAAGACCTAATTCTAAAATTTTAGTCATAATACTGTAAACAACTCAATGCCCATTAACTGGTATAGGAATAAATAAATATTAGCATATCTATACAATAGAATACTATTCAACAATAAAAAGGAGCAAACCACTAACACATAACAATATAAATGAATCTTAAAAACATCATGCTAACATGAAAGAAGCCAATTGCTAGGGAATATACCCTCAAATTACCTGCTGCTCAAATTTTAGCAGAATCTATGTTATAAGAAATTGTATTTATATTTTTTATTTTTTATTTTGAGAGAGAGAGCAAGAGAGAGAGTGTCTATGTGTGCACAGGAGTAGGGGAGGGGCAGAGAGAGATGGACAGAGAGAATCCCAAGCAGGCTCCACACCATTAGTGCAGAACCCAATGCAAGATTCAGTCCCACAAACCATGAAATCATAACCTGAGCCAAAACCAAGAGTCCAATACTTAACCAAGTGAGCACCCAGGAGCCCAACAAAATGTATCTGTATTTGAAAACCATGCATTCAGTCTACCATTTCATTATCCCCATGATTAGCCAACAATTTTGTCCAATGGCAATTTTTTTTTGAAAGGGAGAGAGAGCACAAGTGGGGAAGTGGGGGAGGGGCAAAGTGTGGGAGAGAGAATCTTAAGCAGGCTCCATGTGGAGCCTAATGCAGGGCTCAATCCCACAACCATTGGATCATGACCTGAGCTGAAACCAAGAGTCAGACACTCAACAGACTGAGCCACTCAGACATTCTGCCCAAGGCCAAATTTTAGAAAAGAAGAACAAAGATATTTTCAGGTAATACTTTATTTTATAAATTATATTTTTTATCAGGAGTACAGTATCTACAACTGGGCTTTAGCCTGTAATTACTATTTCTTTAACAAAGCGGTTCAGATTATTTGCCAATGTTTCTTAAATGACAGAGGCATATACAATATAGTATCTGGTTTTAACTTTTGTCCTTGAATAGCTATTGTTGTTAAGTATCCATAAAGCTCCTCACTGTCCCAGATAACCTAGCCTTTATCTCTGTGTCACTTTCAAGGCACCTCCCACAAGCCCTCTCCTCTCTAGGCTCTGTCTAGCTTGTCAGCAAATTATGTGGTTAACCAGAGTGTCTACATCCTTCTGACTAGTTGGTGGCTCACCATAGTGATGCTTACCACAGGAATTCTCATATCCAGAGAGAAAAGGGAAGAAAAAAATGTACGTGTTTTCCTTATCACAATGAACTTGAAATTCTCATCTTGAATCATAATATGAGTGAATCTAGCGCAGCCAGAAAGAGAGCTACTCCAGTTCTAGTCTCTTTGGAAACTTTTCCCCTTCCTTTTAAGACTCTTTGCCTGCCCTCAGCATCAGCTTTAAGTCCAAAGCTAAAGAAAAATTAAACATAAAAAACTTTTCTCTACTTCTAGAAAAAGTGAAATATTTCACAATCATGGCTTAACCTGAAATACTCTTGAGTTGTTACTACAGTTGTGATTTTTCTCAATTTCTTCAAACACTGGAAGATCAGCAAGAGGTTCTAAACAAAAAAGGAAGAAAGAGAGAAAGTAGTGAAAGGAAGGAAGAGAAAGACGTAGAGAAAGAGTACCAGTGGAAAACAGAACATGACCATCTGGCCTTGAGTAGAGGGAAGTTGGCGGCTTTAGGAACTTGACCTCGTTGTACAAACCGTACATGTTGGCTGGAGAAGGCAGCCCTATCAGGCATGAGGAGATGAACTGGGGGTGGGATATGTCAGAACAGGACCCCCTCTTTCTCTCCTCCTTTAATGGTGTGTGCTCCATTCCCAACATAGTACCTTTCAACACACCCAGCTTGCAGCAGGACAATTGAATCTCAGTTACATTGAGTAACTCTCTCACCCATGGGTGTGAAGTAACTCACCCATACCATCAGGACATCCCATTGCAAATTCTAGTAGATTATGCCTTTCCCAGGCATGATGGGGCTTCCTGTTCTCAACAGCATAGCACCTTGATCCAAGGTAAGACTCAGGGCAGTGGCTGTTTTCCATGACTTCCAGGCCTTTGTGGTATTGGGTGCCTTAGCAGGGATCTGAAGTCTGGCATATGGGGTAACAAGCCCTACTTATAGAGCATTCAAATGTATTAAAGCCTAGAACAGTACTTTAATCCACCAGGCCAAGGAGGTTTTACCTGTTAGTAATTTAATCTGCTGCTTTAATATCCCATTTGTCCTTTCTGCAACCCTCCTGATAGCTGGTTATAGGGGAGATGGAACCTCCATTGGATGTCATGTTTTTTGCCCAGTCTTATACATCAGGACCTTTGGAATGTGACCTCTGATTGCTATCTATTCAATGAGGGTACCCATGCATAGTACTTAGCTTCTCTGATCCTCTAATCATGGCAGCCTGGTTTGCACAGTGACAAGAGATAACTTAGATAGTTTGTCCACACAAACCAAGGCGTATTTAAAATCCTCACTCACAGAGTGGGCAGGGAACCAATATAATCAATCTGCCAATCCATCACCAGTTGGGAACTCTGGTGGGTGACCCAGACCATTTCAACAGTTGCCTTGGGCATTGTTTAGAACACACAGGACATGTTACTGCATTAATTAAGTCACTGTATTTCAAGAGCAATCTGGCTTCCTTGGCAAGACACCATCCCACCCAGGCACTGTGGTGGCCACTTTTTCTATGAACTCAGTCTTCTCTATCTCCTGAAGGGTCAGGTGCTAGGGTATCCAAGCAAGGGCATCAGCTTCCCGATTGAATAAAAGACCTATAAACCCCTAAAATCCCTAAAAAGGTTTGTGTCTCCATTATGTTCTTAGGGTTTGAACAAGCTTGTATCTTATCAAACATAGTTTCTGAAATAACATGCATCTTACCTGACCAAACAATTCCCAAACTTTATTGCAGTGCCCAGGCCTTGAATTTTCTATGGATTCATGGCACATTTTCTCCCTCGCAGATGTTCCAGCAAAGTCTGCAGGGTGTTGTCCTGCAGCAGAGGCAAATATTCACATGTTAACCTTACATCATCCATGCAATGGGTCTATTTGACTGATGCAGGGCTGGAGAGGCTATGCAGGTAGCCTTGGGGAAGCACTTGAAAAGTTCATTAGTGTCCCTTCCACATGAAGGCAAATTGACCTTAGTTATCAGAAATCTGTACTTGTCAAAGTCTTTTCCATGAATCTCCTTGAAGATGAAGCACTTTTACAGAAATAGTTGTTGCCAAAGCATCAGAATAAAGCAATAACTGTCTGCAGATAACAAAAGGACTTAAAAACAGCCCTAGTTAAGGATCTGATGAAAGTTACTTATAAGGCAATTGACAAGGGAATTTAGTTAATTTCTTTGACATCCATTTTCAAATGATGACTAATAGCATGATACCAGGGCATATCAGATTTAGGAATTTCATATAAATATACCCTTCAGAAGTCTATTTTTACAATGTAAAAAAAGTCTTATTTTACAATGCTTCCTATGACATTTAACAATAACAAAAAGTCACATCGTTGTAAAAAAAAAAAAAAAACTTAGCTCTTTTAATAGAGAATATTCCATTTCTTAAGCTATCAAAGACTGGATAAAGACAAAAAAGAATCTTTGTTTTCTAGGTAGATTACATTAAAGGTAAAGAAAAACCTTCATATACAGTTTCTTATCAAGAACAGATCAATAATCTAAGAAAACTTTGTCCTTTTAACAGTGAGAAAACCAAATTCTAATTTTGCACCAGTGTAATATTGATGTTAAAACTCTCTTTTTTTCTTCTTACCATAAATCCATTCCAGTCTTAGCTTGACTGCACATAAAATTCCCTTCTCAATATTCTTGTTCGACAAGCCTTCCGCAAATTTCTATATCCATTCAAATCTTGCCCTCTATATGCTCTATATGTTTTTCATCCTGAAACAATTATTTTACTTTTCTTTTCTATTTACAAGGAAAGAAAAGAAGGAAGAAAGAAAGAAAGAAAGAAAGAAAGAAAGAAAGAAAGAAAGAGAAAGAAAGAAAAAAAGAAAGAAAGAAAATCCACCCTTCATACCTTTCCTTTTCCAAATAAAACCCCACATCTATTTTCCTTACCTACATATCATATATAGTCACTTTCTTTCACTCTTATTATTTCTTGTTAAAAAAAAACTTAGCTCTTTTATAAATCAGTTTTGGCAATATGCTCCAGAGGTGGGAAAACATCACCGGACACCACTTATTGATCTTTGATTCCCCAGTAATTGGCACAATGCTAGACCCTTAGGAGAGTTTGGGGAGGATGTCATAAAAATTTAACCTACGTTACCAGCCCAATGTGTCAACCTCCTACAGGTGTGTATTTTTTCCACACACACACACACACACACACACACAAACACCCTCAAAAGTGACGTTTTAAGGAGAGGATTTAAGCAGAGCACAAAAATCTATTCCGGAGGCAGAATCCCTTCTCAGTGCCCCCACAAACCACAGCACATAGAAAATGGTCTGTTTTGCTAAGCCTGAGAACCAGCCGTGGCTGACTGTCCCACGTGAGGATGGAAACAAAGAGTGAGAGGCTCTGGAAGTGGAGGAGGCAGCTTTTCCTAAAAAAACATCACATTCGCAAAGACAATAATGACCCGCTCAACCTTTTTTGCCCTATTGCCCTTTAATATATCAAATTCAAAGAGTTTAATGAAGCCAAAGGATTTAAAATAATCTTTATATCAAATATGATTGCCCCGCAGTGTTTACTTCACTATGTTTAACCCTGAACCTCCAGGCGAAGGAAGGTCATTTTGGAGGATGAAAATGTAGGTCAGACATCTGGGCTTAAGTTCGTGGAAGGAGTCCTCCACTGACACTGACTTCCTTCCCCCAGGGTTACTGTAAGAAGTTGCTTGTTTCGGTCAGATGGTGAGAAGCCAACTTTGTGTCCCAGAATGCTCTTCGTGCATCTCCCACATGGGGCACACAGCAGTCAACCTGAAACAGCATCCTTCTGCCTCCTTTCCGACCCACCACAAGGGTGAGTCAGAGGCACTTCCCAGACCTACACCTTCTGCTGTCACTGAAGACACTGTTCAACTGGGTTGGCCACGAGATTAAGCAAATTGTCCAGAACAGTCTAAAAAGGGGCCTGAACGCCATGAAGCTCAATTACTGCCCTGCGGCAAGGATACTAGCCCAGAGATCACCAATAGGTAAACCATGCCTAATAATTCCTCTTCCAGCCCAGGAATACACTGCTTTAGGCTAATCAAACACCCAAGCTGATGAAGAGTTTCCCATGCAAGAAAGATTTTCAAAGAAGAAATAAACAATCAGATATGCATTCTATTAGTTTGTTACCAGTACTACAACAAATTACCACTAACTTGGCGGTTTAACACAGCACATATTTATTCCCTTACAGTTCACTGGGCCAAAATCAGGTTATCAGCAGGGTTGTGCTCCTTCCAGAAGCTCCAGGGAATTTGCTGTTGCCAGGTCCTAGAGCTATATTCCTTGTCTGGTAGCCCTTCCTCCATCTATCACATTATCCTCTTCTGTTGTCAAATCTCCCTCTGACCCCTCCTATATAGATGTTTGTGATGACGCTTAGGGTCTACCGTAAAAATCTAGGATCATCTCCCCATTTCAATAGCCTTCGTTTAATCACATCTGCACAGGCCCTTTTGCCACTTAAGGCAACAATCACAGGTTCCAGGGATTAGGATATGGATATCTTTGGGGGTCATTAATTAGCCTACTCCACTCAAGATTTTCAAAGAAGAAAACAATCAGAGACATTCTACTCTGACATAACGAAACATTACATTCTCTCGATTATTTAGAAAACAACATGTAAGATTGTTCTCATCATGAATGTCAATTTATCATCATATTCTAAGGTCACAAAAATGCTTGCCAAAACAGAGTTCTGGCAAATAAATAAAACCAGAGATTCAGTTCTATCTGATTTCAGAATAAACTATGAGTTATGTTTTCATTCAATTAGAGTGCCCTAAAATCTTTGAAATCTTAATGCGAATAGAATTTGAAAATCTGCATTTCCAAGAGACAAGCATTTTATTTTTGCCTTACATGAGATGTCTTGAAACTCCCTATTTTTTTTCTAAGAAATGCACTCAATTAGGTCTTTCAATTATGCAAATATAAAGTGGAGCAACTTGGGAAGATGTGGTTCCTGGGGATGAAATTGCCTTTTGTAAAAGGTGATTTTAAAGGTCATTTATACTGTCCTTACCGTCGGCAGAGTCATGTCTCTGCAGACTACATCCTTCATAGAAAGAAAATGCCTTTTGAACTATCGATATACTGTGTTGTTGTGCACTGTTGCTTACACAAGTGTGTACTTACAAGTTTTTAATTAGCAGGTGTTGAAACAGTAAAAAATGCAACAAAGATACAAAGGCGCAACTTTCAACTCCTGCTGGAGGACAGAACAATAAATAGAATTGGACCATAGGTATAGCCCAGCATACAAAAATTTAAGGCTAAATGAATGTTTAGAAAGTGTGACAATGCTGGGCTGCTACAGTCAGAAATAATTGTCCTTAGGGCTGATGTGATTACTGTAGCCCTGAAATAAATCACTCCCAAATGTTCTGGTGTAAAACAATCATTTTATTTTGATCACAAAACTTCGGGAAGGGCTCAGTTGAGCAGGTCTCTCCTGAGATCTTGTGAGCAGGCTGGCTTCATGCACATACAAACTTTGAAATTGGATAGGACACTCTTCTTAAAGAGGCCCCACACTTGGCTTGGTGCACTGGTTGACAGTCTTAATGACTTTTTTTAACAAGGAATTGTGTGCTTTAATTTTTCACTGGGCCCCGTGAATAATGTAGCTGGTTCTACTTATGAGGTTATGCTCAGATATTGTCTGGGGCTGCAGTGAATTGAAGTCTCAGCTAGACTGAGTGCCCAAGATGGCTCTTTCACATGCCTGGTAGTTGATGCTGGCTATTGGCTGGGACCTCATCGAGGACAGTCAACCAGAGCATCTACACATGGCCTTTCCAGCATGGCATTCTGAGGGTAGCTGGGCTTCTTGCATGGCGAATGGCTTCCACCAGACTTAGCATTTTAGGAGAACCACATGGAAGCTGTATAACCTTTGATAGCCTAGCCCTGGAAAATCATTAAGCCTGAAAGAAGTTTTTTCCTGTAGGCATTGGAATGGGGCAGGGATTGGTTGTCCAAAATCAGACAATTCAAAAAGGTAGTAAGCAACCTCAGGAAAAATTAGAGGGAAATGAGAATGTTGCTCAGAGATTCCAAGACACCACTGAGGAAGGGGGCCTGGTAAAGGACTGGAGTTCCTCCACACAAACAAGATAGAGGCCATTACAGTTTGAGGTATTTATGGAAGTTGGTGAAGTCAAGGATCTATTGATTATATTTCCAGTGAGCTTCCCATAATGCTATAATTGTATGAGTAAACAAATATTGAAATTAACAATGCTCTCTCTGACTACTCACAGAGAATGATTTTCAGAGAAGATTCCATGGTTGAGAGACTTCAGTACAGCCAAGTGACTCCTGGCAGATCTCTGACAGAGAGACAATGTAGTTTAGCAACAAAAGGCAAGAGTCTACCACCAGATGACTATCATAACCTCAAGAAACGTATTCACTCAGGGTGCCTGGGTGGTTCAATGAGCTAAGCATCTGACTCTATTTTGGCTCAGGTTATGATCTCATGGTTCATGGGATCAAGCCCCACATGGGGCTCTGCACTGACAGCACGGAGTCTGCTTGGGATTCTCTCTCTCCCTCTTTGTCTGCACCTCCCCTGCTTGCTCCCTCCCACCCCCCAAATAAATAAACTTAAAAAAAAAAGAAAGGTACTCACTCAAACTGTGCCTCAGTCTTCTCCTCTGTACAATGACAGTAATTAATAGTTCTTAAATCACAGCATTATTATGACAATTGAATGACAAAATATGTGTTAGAAGAGAGTCCATTTTATTGTAATCATTCAATAAGTCTTAGCTTTTATAAAAAGTGTTCTGGTACTAATGAGAATAATTAGGAATTCCTTGATTCACCTTCTGTATAGTAAGAGTAATGCAATCATTTCTTCAACCAGTAAACTCACTCTCCTATGACAACTTCAACTCATCTAATTCTTAAGCCCAAATTATAGTAGTAGATTTCAAAAGCTAAGCAGCATAGATCCAAAGGATGTGTTTTCCTTTATACTGGATTCTATTTTCTACGTGTTTTAAAATACAGTAACGAGAAGTTTGGCATCCCCTATGCAGGCACAGTCAAAAGTAAGTGGCAGAAGCAAACTCTGCTTTCTTAATGGATCCCATTTGGGGGTTGGGGTGACCACAGAAGGCAATTAGGCACTTAACAAGTACTCTGTGGGAAATCTGCGTCTTTTTTCTCTTAGATGCTGAAAAGCCCAGGAGCATGGAATTGGCAGATGCATGGGACCACAGGAAACTAGGAATTTTCCCCGAGTAAAGTGTCCCATCTGAGGAAGCCAGGCACCTCAGATCCCGCTCCAACATACAGTACACGTAGCCCATCCCAGGTCTGGTCTCTGTCAAAGTCATGAGAATGTGGTTGTGGGAAATGGTTACATGGCTTCTAGTGTTGTCACCACTATAAACAAGGGCTGGTCCTTGCCTTCAGGCCATGCAAAGGGCTGTGGTGTGTCACCTACAGACAGCATGTAAGGAAACCACAGAGGTAAGCCAGTGGAGTAGGAAGTCTGTAAGTTTTGTGACAGCCACAACCCCAGACCAACTCATAAATCCATCTTTGTCAATGCATTGATTTACTTAACTATGAAACCAAGAATTAAAAGGTGGGAGGGACACCTGGGTGGCTCAGTCAGTTAAATGTCCGACTCTTGGTTTTGCCTCAGGTCATGATTTCACAGTTCATGAGTTCAAGCCCCTCATCGGGCTCTGTGCTGACAGTGTGGTGCCTGCTTGAGATTCTCTCTCTCCCTCTCTCTCTGCCCCTCCCCTGCTCTCTTGCTCTGTAAATAAATAAATAAATAAATAAATAAGGTGGGAGCCTTTACCCATAGGTCCTGCTTAAGGTGGTGTATTAAACCAGTAAGACCAACAACAGTTCCAATTTAGAACTGATCTAATGATTTACACTTTTTACTTCTTTTAATCTACACCACAACCCTATGAGGCAAGTATTATTGTCATCCTCATTTCCTTGGTTGAGGAAACCAAGGCTCAAAGCGATTAAATAACTGGCCCAAGGCAGGCTTTAGATACAAAATGCACACACACAGAATTTTAAATGGAAGGCAACTGTACATATATAAAGACATATATATAGATAGAGACATATATATATATATATATATATATATATATATACTCCCTGTCTACATTATATAGTTCACAATAAAAAAATTAAAACAGCTTTAAGCGTTATCTAATTTTTGTAGGTGGAAATAAAGGCACAAAAATAAAGGAATAACTACATAAATTCTGGTTCATCAATCTAAAAGAATACTATGAAGTCACTAAAAATTATTGTGAACACTATATGGAAACACAGAAAATGTATAAAATGTAAAGTTAAGTAAAAATTTCCAAATACAGATTGCATATATGTTATGGTTACAGCAGTATAAAGCAGGTGAGACAAATGAGCAGAAGAGAAAGCAACATATGAAAAATAATATGTAATTGTGGTATGACAGTGGATAGCTTTTCTCTTTTAATAACATACTGGACAACACATGTACCATGCCAGGTACTAGTCTTAGCACCTTGTATATATGATCTTATTCTAACCTCTCAACAGCCCTGTGAAGTAGGTACTGTTATAATCCCCATTTTACAGTAGAGAAAAGGAAGGCAAAGAGAGGTTAGGTGACTTGCCCAAGATTAGCACAGATTGTAAGTGCCAGAGCTGGCACTGTAACCTGGCATCTGGCTTATGTCACGTGCTCAGTCATTACGTTGGGATCTCTGATATTGCTATGATGCTATGATGTTTGTACATTTTAAGAGAAGAGATGGCATGAACACCTTTATGCTCATATTTGAGTCGTCGTTTTTTTAATTTAACCTTAGTTTCAAAATATTTTCTCTTCACTGCTGAGCAAAATTCTCAAAGTCAGCACCCACTGAGTTCTGTTAATGAGATAGCAGTACATCACAGGTTTTAAAGCATGTGCTTCATGGGGCACCTGGGTGGCTCAGTCGGTTAAGCGTCCGGCTTTGGCTCAGGTGTTGATATCGCAGTTCATGAGTTCGAGCCCCACATTGGGCTCTGTGCTGACAGCTCAGAGCCTGGAGCCTGTCTTCAGATTCTGTGTCTCCCTCTCTCTGACTCTCCCCTGCTCACGCTGTCTTTCTCTCTCTCTCTCAAAAATAAATAAAACGTTAAAAAAATTTTTTTAAAAAGCACATGGTTCACATAGTCCCTATTATAAAATTACAAGATCAAGGTCATACATCTAGTGCTCATAAGTAGATGTGTGTTTCTGGAAAAGCAGCAAGTAGTGGATCTCCAATGTTCTTTGTAAATCAAGAGTTAATCTTGAGAACCTCCAGTGACCTATGTAAGAAACATGTTAGTCATAGGTAACTCACCCAACTTCATGCAGATGGAATGATAAGATGATCAGGCAGTGGCGGGTCTTTAGTCCAAGAAATGCAAGTTTAAATCTCGAGGCTAATATTTACTCGCTCTTGTCACCTTGGGGAAGTAATTAACTCCTCAGTTCCCTCATCTGTAAAATGAGGATAATGATATTTCCAAACTCATGCCATGTGAAGACATGCACATGAAACAGCACAGCACCTGACACACACAGCCAACACTCAGCATACATGAACTGCTATTATCATTATGATTAATAACCCTTAATGGAATTGTCATTAAGTTTAGCACCCAGGGCCACATTAGTACTCCCGGCATGAAAAGTAAGGTGCTATTACTTTTAAATGCAATTTAATCTTACCACAAATATAAGAAGATGCAGAGTTATGACTTGGTAAGTACAACCTCCCTGATTGCCATACACCAACATAAAGAACAAATGAAGGAAAATCGCACATACATAAATGTTTCTCCTCACTACCATCAGGTCAACACCCCAAACCTGAGTTCTCTCACTAACTGAAGGAACTCTGTTGTCTTAGGTACTCTTTAAGGAGGAGGGGTTGGGTTTTTGTAATTTTTTTATGACACTTGGAGATGCACAAACAATGTTCAGAAGCTGGAGATGCACAAACAATGTTCAGAAGCTACCACTTTTTCAGTGATTCTTTTAGCACCAAACAGGGTGCCGGAGAAAATGGCTCAGTGTTGGAGAAAATGTGTGTTCTTTTGTACCCTGAGGGAAGTCCCACTGAACGTGTACAACTCCTGGGGCTTACTGGACCAAAAAAATACTTTTCTTCCAGTTGACATCAGTGGAGTAGGCTACAATGAACATTTGGGGCCAAGGGGATCTTTTTAAATGTAATAAATATATAGCTTCCTCTATTCCATTCAAATTAATTTAAAGTGGGTGGCGCCTGGGTGGTTCAGTCGGTTAAGTGACCAACTTAGGATCAGGTCATGATCTAGCGATTCTTGAGTTTGAGCCCCGCATTGAGCTCTGTGCTGAGAGCCTGGAGCCTGGAGCCTGCTTCTGATTCTGTGTCTCCCTCTCTCTCTGCCCCTTCCCTGCTCATGCTCCATCTCTCTCTCTCTCAAAAATAAACAAACATTAAAAAAAATTTTTAAGTGAATTAAAAGATCTAAATAATAATATTAACAATGTATAGATCCTTTATTTAAACTACCTTAAATTAGTGTGTGTGTGTATGTGTGTGTGTGTGTAGAGATTAAAGGGGCATAAATTTAATAACCATGAGGAATAATACAGCTGTGGTATTTAAACATAAAAGTTGGTTGTGAGTTTCCTGGGGCCAAGCAAGCAGGCTGCTCACTCTGCCTCAGCAGTGTCTCAAAGTGGTTGCCAAAGACAGATTCCCCACATACTTCTGGGTACAGTGCGCCACCTTTTGAGCTGGAGAAGATGTGCAGTTTCCTGAATGACAGCCAGCCGGCAGCCCAAGCTGTAACTGGGGCCGCAGACCCCAGGGGGCACCACGTACAGTGTACTTAGAGCTGTGAGATGTGGAAATACTTTTGTATTGGTTCCCAGGGCCAGCCCTAGGCTGCACAGAGAAATGACTGATATGAGTATTTACTGGAAACATTATCGAGTGCTGCAAATCCAACATAAAAAATCATAAACTTGGAGTCATTAAGCTTGTTTCTGCCACTAACTACTCCAAATGACCTTAAACAAGTCACCTAATTCCTCTGGGCCTCATGTGCAAATGTGAAAATTCAGCCAGGTGGTCTGCAGGGTCCCATCCAGCTCTGAGAGGAACTATCACCTCTCTGCTCTTCTCACTGGCCTTGGATTTCTGATCCTGTTTGTTCACTACTGCCAAAATTGCCTTATGAGATACAGCTTTGCTCTTATCACATCTGTAACAGAGCAAACAAAACCTTTCACAAGTGGGCCATTTGCCTACTGTTCTTTTTTTATTCCTTTCTTAAATGTTTTTTATGTATTTTTGAGAGAGAGTGAGAGAGAGAGCAGAGGAAGGGGAGAGAGAGGGAGAGGGGGAGAGACAGAGAGAGAGAGAGAGAGAGAGAATCCAATCCAAAGCAGGCTCTAGATTCTGAGATGTCAGCACACAACCCCATGTGGGGCTCAAACCCACAAACCACATGATCATGACCTGAGCCAAAGATGGACGCTTAACTGAGGCCACCCAGGTGCCCCCGTTTGCCTACCATTCTTTGCCTACCACCATGTTCATTCATTCATTCAATTGTTCTTTCAAGAAATATTTATTACGTATTCCCCACCATGTCCCTCTGTCCACACTATCCCAAGCACGTGGGACTACTTGCTGTTCCCCTAACATGTCAGGCTTCTTTGTGCCTCTGTGTCTGCTATACTATTCCCTATGCTATGAATGCCCTTCTCCCATTTTCTACTAGACCAACTCATATTCATCTCAGTGCAAATCTCCTTTCTGAAATTTCCTAGATAGCTATCATCCTCCGTGGCTTCTTATCATTTCCTACCTTGATTATAGTTTTTAGCACACTGTTTTGAAATCACATGTGTACATGTATAACAAGGTAATAATACCTGGATACACTCAGAGGTGTGATTTTTTTCCTCTGCAAATTCCTTCCTCTGTATACTTCTCCTACCCTTTTTTATATGTACCTTTAAATGTACTTTTTATAGTACCACCCTCAGGATAGGGCAATTTCTGCCATAATCAGCAGAGAAAGAATTCACTGCACAAATCTGAACACCAAAATGGACTTGTGAGATTCATAGCAAAATTATGAAGTTGATAGATAGGACAGAAAATCTTTTCTAGCTTTCAAGAGCTTGAACACTTTAAATACAAAAGTCAATATTTGTACCCTTAGCAAAAGAGTATACAGCCGAGAGATGAAGATCCAGCCTACCCAGCTACTCCATTCCTACTCTCACCTAGACTAGAAAATAGTTACCCAACCTAGAATTAAAAACAGGTATCAGGCTTCTGACACCTGCCTATCCTCAAGCCAAGTTTCAGGCGGGAGTGAGAACTTAGGCTCCACTTCCTCTCTTCGACCTGGAAAAGTAGCAACAATGCAGATGTATTCTGAGCCAGTGGTAGCATTACAGAGAAAATGTGCTGTGCCATGTTGAGGCAAGGGAGGAATGAGAGAACCTCTGAGTTCTCTCCAGTGTGGCATGAAGACCAGAATCTAGAAGCTCCTGTGCCCACCTCCCAAGAAGCATAAGATACTGATGAAGGACACCAGTGACCCTAAAGGTCCCAGAAGTCAAAATGAGGACAATGCAAAGGGATTGCATGGCTCCAACGACCAGGGGCTCTGTGGATGGCCAGTCCCAACACTGCAGCCCTTCCATATGCATTTCTTGTCTTTGCATCTCCAGTGGCTAGCAGAGTGGCCAGTAAATGTTCCCTTTTTAAAATAATGTAGCCAGGAAGGTGGAGCAGGTAAGAGTTACCAGGGGAACTCAGTTCTGTTAACACAATTTTCCTTAACTCTCCATTAACCCCCAAGTACCCTGAAAAATTAAATAACTCTCCAACTCATAGAAAGAGAGTAGAACTGTAGTTGCCAGAAGCAGAGCGGTGGGAGCAGAGAAATGAGAAGATGTTGGTCAAAGAGTACAAATGTATATATAAGATGAATTCTTTCTGGGGATTTAATGTATAGTGTGGTGACTATAGTTACCAATACTGTATTGTAGGCTTGCCTTTGCTGAGAGATCTTAAATGTTCTCCACAAATATGCACACACAGAGGTAACTATGTGAGGTGATGGAATTGTTCACTACCTTACTGTGGTAATCCGTTCTCTATATATAGAGAAATAGAGAGACAGACAAGTCATCATGTTGTACGCAATAAATTTATATATTATTTGTCACTTATATCTTAATATTGCTGAGAAAAAAGTCCCCAACACACACACACACACACACACACACACACACACACACACACACCCATACACACACTAACAATAACAGCTCTAACAGTAGCCCTCTGACGAAAAACTGATGAGGAAATGTGGAAAACAAATGACAAGCATATAGAATTTCAGAATCTTTCAGGCTACAAGCTCTGTGAGTATAGGTCAAGACTGGAAACAAACACCTGAACTGTTTTGCAATCATTAATACTTTATTATATTAGTACTTGACATGTTCATTTCTCTCCTAAAATTTATATAACCAATATATCATAAATATATAGACAGTTTCCTTACAAATATAAGTATCAGGACAACTTCTGTGTTTAACAAATGCTTAATAAACATAGGTCCTAGAGAGTTACCCCCATCCTTCCCACCCCACCCCACTCTGCACAGCCTCTGCCACACACTCTTAGATTGTGGTTGTATTTTCTACATTTCATCCACATGGTACAGAGCCCCATTTTACCAACAGAATTCCCAGGGAATGGCACCGCGTCACAGTGACAGCTAGGAAGTAGTCAACGCTGTGCATAAACCGAGAAGGCCAAGGGCGCCTTCATTTTCCTCCATTCATTTTCAGGGGGTTGGGGCAGTGGAACCGCTCAGGCCTATGCTATGATTTGGAGGCGCCCCAGAAATTTAACACTATATCTACTACAGAGCTTTGAGAATTCCGCACAGGTCTTATCAAGAGGCCTGTGACGTGGAGAAAACTGGGATCGCACAGGACTGGCTGCAGAGCGCTGGGTAAGGGATGGCGTTTCCCAGCTTCTTCAGCCAAGCTGCCGTTCAGGCGCGCACGTAGCGGACGATGGGGGTGACACAGGTACAGCCCACGGTCACCCGCACCTTCTCCAGCCGGAAGGAGCGAGAGCAGCCCTGGGGCTCCCTCCGCAGGACCAGGAATTCCTGCTGGATGGGAACGGAATTCATGGAGCTGTCTTCCTGCCCCTCGGCGTTGATGCAGCCCGAGTGCCTGCACTGGGCCTCCACGATCTCCGAGGGGAACCGGTTGGGGTCCCTGGTGATGCTGCAGGAGGGGCAGACGAAAGCAGGCGGTGAGACAAGGGAGAGGGAGATGGACAAATGTGAGAACCCCGCGGCGCTGGGTGCTCACCTGCAGGGAGGCATTTCCCAGAAACCCAGGGCTGTAGCCAGATGGCCTGGATTCATACACTGCCCTCTGGCAGGTGTTTAACTACTGAAGCCTGTTTCCTCCACTCTAAAATGGAGATTCTCATAGGTCTCTTTCATGGAATGGTTGAGAATATTCAGTGATACAAATGCACACAAAACGCTACACTGTGAAATATTGGCATTCAATAAATGTCAGATCTTATATTTTTCATTGCACTCGTGTTATTATTATAATTAGCATTCATCCTTTGCCTAGATATGGAACATCGCTAGTCGGTCTCCTGATATACAGTCTACAAAGCCTGCTGCTTAGAAAGGAAAACCAAAGCCCCAGAGGTCTGTGAATGCACCACGTACTGTCAGTTTCTCCCTGAATACCTGTTCTGCCAGGGGACACAAAGGCAGCAAAGCCACGCCAGCCAACTTGCCACCAGACACACTCCCTTCCTGCGGGAAGCAATTCGGGCAGCCCCAGAAGCCCTTCTAATTGTTCCTGGAATCTGTTTTCATACTTGTATTTGGAGCATATAGATGAGGCCTTGGAATTCCAAGATCTGGCACGTCAGACAGCATCATAGGACAGTACCCTGAACATTCCATCCCCAAACTGCATCTCCTTCCCCAAACTGACCTCTCTTGTCCACTCTGCCCTCCTCACCATTCCTTGCAGGTATACTGCAAAAAGTATACTGACTTTTCTGGCTCCCACTTAGTCAGATGCAAAGATCATTCTGTGGGCTGCTTTAAAGAGCCCCCTCTTCCAACACAAAAAGTTTGTAAACACCAACCTAGGGCTGCATGGAGCAGGCAAAGGCAGAGAGTCAATGAGAAATTAGAAGCAAAACAGTAGGACCTCTGACCACACAGGAGGACCTAGCTCGAACAGCAAACTGTGAGCTCCCAGGCAAAGTGGGATTTCTGCTTTTAAGAGCAAATATTAGGGCTTTATTTTTTCTATATTTTCTAAATTCTCTACTTTATTATTAGAATAAATAAACATGTTTTAAAAAAAAAAAGTGAAGATCACTCTCATTTGCACTTACTTGTAATCCCAGGGGGAACTGGAGCGGTTCTGGAAATCATTTGAGATGGAAATACCCCCCTGGTTCTGCCTGAGGATGCGAATGTCGACCCTCACGCTGTTATCCTCCAGGGGAGGGCACAGGGCTGTATCCCCTGCTTTGGGGTTTTTCCGAGCTGCCACCTCCCTCAGGAGGGTGAGCCCCAATATCAACAGCAGCAGGGATTTAACCTACAAAATAGAGAAGGTTGAGTGGGTTCGGGACTCTGGTGTCGCTTGCTCCCATGCTCTAGCTGAACTCAGCATCCTCAGTCTTTTATGGGACCAGGGCTTCTCTCTGAAACTCAGGTCCTCACCTGGAAATGGGAATAGTCATACATGAAGATTTCATGGTGCCAAACTGAGTATATACCCATTAGCCTGGTGACTGAGCCTCCAGCAGTCTGAGAGCTCCTCAGCAGTGAGACAGAAAGGTTATCAGGATCTGGGACTGGGTTTAAATCTCATCACTGAATCTCTGGTTTCTCTTCTTTCCAACTTTGGTTATAATACTCCATAATAATATTCACAAGATTAAATCTAATGTTCTAAATAAAGGATCAATAAATAATAGCTCTTGTTTTTATTTCCAACCTTGTATTTCATGAATTCTCCACAAAATCCTTCTTCCCAGCCATTGCTCCACCTAGAATACACTGCCCCACCTCTATCTATCCAAACCCTACCCTTCCATCCAGGCCCTACTCAGAGGTGGTCTTCTCCAGGAAGTCTCTAAAGTTATTCAGTTAGGAACATGTTCATTTTCCTTCAATTATAAAGCACTTGCCATCTAGCATTCAAGTGTCATTTCTTTATTGTCTGGAAATGTATCATCTGTGTTCATGTCAGATATACACCTACTGGATTGTAAGTTCCTACAGGAGAATGTAGCCTAGAACAGGTGTTCTACAAATACTTTCTGGATGAATGAAATGAACAAAACAATACAGTTAAATTAACAGTATATTTAAACTTAAAGCACTAAGAAAAACACTGTGCAAAACCAACTATCGCAAACTTCCAATTATCCACGTTAACTGGAAGAAGCAGAGCCACTAATGATGCACAACAACAGAGAATATAGAAACTATTTGTCTTTAAGCGCTGAAACATATATTTTTCCTACTCACATTGAAATATTGGTTTATCTGATATTACAGGAATGCACAAAGAAAGTGCTCTGTGAAGACCTAACGAAAAGAACAGCTAAAAATCTCTCCAGCTTCCTTTTGTCACAACCATGCTCTGCTCACCCCATCATCACCACCGACCCTTACTGGGGATGGACAAGGCCCATCGCCAACTCTCAACATAATGCAGAATAAGAGCTGAAGCTGGGTTGCTTTCATTCTCTGGGCTCAATGTTGTTCGGGCTCACACCTTCCATGGGTTAAGGTAGGGGAGGCAACTAGACATGTCCATATAAAGTATCTCCTTTTTATATTTTACAGATGCTGGAGGCAAGAAATGACAAGAATAAACAGAAAGGTCATGGTGTCAACTTGCTGTATGAAGACAGCTGACACTAAAAAGAAGTTGAAAGCAAGATTGACCCAGATAAGCCCAAATGAGGCTGATTTGCCTTCAAAATTTTTTTAATACTTTATTTATTTTTGAGACAGAGAGAGACAGAGCATGAGAAGGCGGGGGGGGGGGGGGCAGAGAGACAGAGAGACACAGAATCTGAAGCAGGCTCCAGGCTCTGAGCTGTCAGCACAGGGCCACGAACGTGAGATCATGACCTGAGCCAAAGACGGACACTTAACTGACTGAGCCACCCAGGCGCCCCTGATTTGCCTTCAGATAATTAGCAGTTGTCTACTTTCATCTACTACAATCATTCATTCATTCAGCAACTCTTTCTCAACTCTGTAGTGTGGTAACTCAAGATACATGCTCTGGGGTCAGATGTCCTGGGTCCATAACTCAGTTTCAGGATTCTGACTAGCTGCAATTCAATTTTGTCTGCCAGAAAATGTGAAGATTAAATGATATGATCCATATAAGGCATGAAAAGCACTGACAGCATGTGGTAAGTATTCATCACAGGTGGTTATTAAGTAGACATTGTGCTAATGAATACAAGGAACAGTTAAAGTTTATGAAATAAACTTTAAAAAGTTAATGGATGCCCACGTAGGCCAGAGGGTTCTTAAGTAACTTCCAAAACCTACCAATTACTTCTTTAAGTTTTTTTTTCTTTTTTTAGAGAGAGAGAGAGAGAGAGAGAGAGAGAGAGAGAGAACACATGCACTCACAAGCTGGGGAGGGGCAGAGGGAGAGGGACAGTGAGAATCTTAAGCAGGCTTCATGCCCAGCAAAGAATCCAACCTGGGGCTTAATCTCACAACCGTGAAATCAAGTGTTGGACAAATAACTGACTGAGCTATCCAGGCGCCCCTACTTCCTTAGGTTTCTTAAGAAAATTCCTCCTGTGTGTTTTCATCTTTTATCTTCAGTATCATATTCACTGAGTCACTTCTCACTTTCATTATTAAAGCTTTAAAGTAACTGTATCTTCAGGTTATGTGATTCAGCAATAATTTCCATGCTTCTAACAAATCATTATATTTGCTTATGTTCTTGGGAGTATTTTAGAACACACTTTCACATCTCTGAAAACTGGATTCTCACAACCATCTCATGAGGTAGGCAGAGCTAGTATTAATTATCCCAATGACACCAGTAAGAGTCATGCCCAAAAAGTAACAAACAACTTGGTTGAGTTCGCCAGCTTGTTGGTGTCCGTTGGGGGACTCAACCCTACGTGTCAGTGGTCAGCAATTGCTGTTGAAGTTCATTATTATTGTCAATATAAAGCCACTTGTGGTGCTTTACTCTTAGCTTTGCCTCCCAAGAGGAGTCAAGCATTTTAAGCAATGTGAACAGCTGTGTCAGAATTGCATGAGCGTTGTAGGTCACATAGCTCTCTATCAGGAAATCAGATAATGCCTGCAAATCACTCTAGTTTGCTCCACAAAGCTTTTGATCTGAAACTGTAGATTTTAGTGGTTATGCACTACAGAGCAGGGGTTCTGATATGGCTCTTGCTAATTCTTAAGAAAATGACATTTATAGCACTTCTTCTCTGAGAGTTCAGAGCATCTTATAGATTTGAATTCTTATAGGCCACCTATGAGGCAGACGTACAGATACACATCACTCCTATTCTGTACAGCAGGAACAGAAGCAAGAGAACCCACCAGTGAAGGTGGGCAGTATCAGGACACTGACAGCCCGACTCCACAGTGTGCTCATCTGAGACTGAGTATTTGTCTCCTTTTTTAAAAAAAAAATTAATGTTTACTTATTTTTGAGGGAAATAGATAGAGCACGAGCAGGGGAAGGGCAAAGAGAGAGGGATACACAGAATCCAAAGCAGGCTCCAGGCTCTGAGCTGTCAGCACAGAGCCCCATTCAGGGCTTGAACTCACGAATGGTGAGATCATTACCTGAGCCAAAGTTAAACACTTAACCGACTGAGCCACCCAGGTGCCTCTGAGTATTTGTCTCCTGAACTGATCTGTAATGTATGCTCACCCCTGTGTAGGAATGTGCTCCTAAGCCCCCAAAAATTTGCCTCAACTACTTACTGAGGATGTCCTACCTGCCTGTACCTCCCAACTTCTAATCCTATTCTTTTTTTTTTTTAAGGTTTATTCATTTTTCAGAGACAGAGACAGAGACAAAATGTGAGTTGGGGAGGGGCAGAGAGAGAGGGAGACATAGAATTTGATGCAGGCTCCAGGCTCTGAGCTGTCAGCACAGAGCCTGACGCAGGGCTCAAACTCACAGACTGCAAGATCATGATCTGAGCTGAAGTTGGACACTTCACGGACTGAGCCACCCAGGTGCCCCCTAATCCTACTCTACCGCTCCTTGCATCATCATGTTTCTTGCAAATGGTCCAACAGATTACTCCAAACAAGAAATAGAAATGGCTTTAGAGCACAAAGCTATCTGATAGATTTTTTTAGACACAAGGGCTTTAAATTTAGAAATCTTGCCTCTGAACCGTTCAAGTAAAAGCATACTGTACTTGAAACCAGTAAACCTAGATTCATGTCCCAGTTCTTATGTGTACAGTACCCATTGATGTTAAATCACTAGACTTAATTGAGCTTTTTTCCCCCCATCTGTATAATGGGGAAACTAAACCCAATCTACTTCCCTGGGTTGACAAGAGTCTCAGAGATAAAAATAATAATATTTAACACATTGAATGCTTTCTCTATCCTTATGGTTGTTATATTAAAATGACCAACTTAACTAAAAACTAAGCCATTTCAGAGTACAGATTTAGTCATTTTGTAAAATACTAATTAATCCTTCCCCAAAAAACCTATGAGGGAGGTGCCATTATCATTCCCTTTACAGATAAGGGGAATAATTAGGCATAGAGCAGCTAAGTAATTGACCCCAAATCCCACATTTAGTAAGTAGTGGAGCTAGGACTGACTCCAAAGCCTATGTGCTCCCTAACTGTTACACTTTGCTGAATTTCTGGTCATCTCTAAAATACCTAAATACAGTATTATCATCACCATATGCTATGACCTTTTATGAAATCCAAGCTCTTTTCAATTACATGGCTTGTAAATGGAGGGAAAAAAAGAGGGATTATTTAAGCCAATAATATGGTGAATAATTTCCCAAGCACTGTTTCAAGCTCCTCTAAATTATAATCTTCCCAGCCTTTACCTGTCTAATGTCAGGCAAGATTCTAGACCCAAAAGAGGTGGCTTTCCATCATACTAACATCTCTCTCTCTCTCCCCTCCATGAGAAATGAGACAATGCAAAAATAATGAGATGTCTGAGACACAGCCAATTTCCCTCTTCTGTGAGCTATCCAAAGTTCAATACTGGATGGTTCCACTTCTTTCATCCTGGGCACTCTTTGTCTACTTGTAGTCTTAGGGGAATCATTAAACCTCTTGGAGTCTCACTATCCTTGGCTAAAATACATGTGTACATATCCTAAAAGGCTGGAAGTCTTCACCATAACATAAGAAAGAGTTTTAGACCAACCTAACTCTATAATGATGGTGGCCACAGGAGAGATCATGTTCAGCTGTCTGTGACACCAAGAGTGAGCAAGCTATCAATGACCTATGCAAAAGCTACCACATAAGAAGCTATGTTTTACACCCTATTATAACTTCTACTTATTTTTTTTCTTTTTCTCCACCATACTGGGGTCAAAATTAAAGTCAGTTCTGCCTCTAATAAAGACCCCAATCAAGCCTAATTCCTTAGAAATCTGCTATCCTGAAATCCTAGGGCTGACTGCTACTAAACACAAATTATTTTTACTCACCATGGCTATGTTGCGCAGGATGGTCTTTTTCATTTTGCTCTGGTTGCCTGCTTTGTGTAGTAAACTCTTCCTGTGTGTGTGTGTGTGCGTGTTGCCCCGTGTATGCCTGTGCTGTGTCACTGAGAGTACCTGTCGGTTTTATAGCAATCACTGTCCTTATTTCGATTGACCTGCTTACTAAGTTGTGGTTACCCCAGAATTACTGACGAACGTAGTTTTTTTTTCCTCTATTCCACTTCCTGAAGGGGAATCAGAGAGGGACCCTAAAAGGGGATGACGTTAAAAGGACCAAATCTTCCTTTTCTTCCACCCCACTTCCACCCCCATTGGCCTCAAATTACAGCAAAATTCTTAACTAATTTACTACAGAGATGAACTGAATTACAAATTGCTGTTGTGATCTTTTATGTTCTTCCACAAATGGTTAGCAACTCGTCACGTACCATATGTTCTATTTCCATCATACTGTATGAACCATGATTTAAGTGGAAGGTATGTCATCCTTAGAGGATCTTTTGTATTCAATGAGAGGAATAGCTTTAGCTCCATTTCTGAGTGGGAAAACAAAACTAAAGAAATTAATAACATCAGTGAGAGATTCAGAATTATTTCTCCAGGTAGTTTCATAGACTCCCTGAACAAATTCTATTTTAACCCCATGCTTAAAATCCTATTCATGCTTAATAAATAATCATTTTCATATAACATATAATGACCATTATCTTGGCCATCTCTGAGTGAGGTCTTGTTTTAATTTTAACAAAAATGAATTAGTAAGTAAAGCCTTTCAATGCTCTAAGATAATTTTAAATGACCTATGGAAAGTTAATGTTTCTCAGTTCTGTTCAAGTCAACAAACATTTATTAAGTACGTATTATATGTCAGGCATCGTATCCTAGGGATACACAGACATTTCTGAAGTAACAATAACTTACTTTTTTTTTTTATTTCTAGTAAGACCAGGTAAAATTACACATGCTCTTTTAAAAACGTAAGGCACATTCTAGCAGATAAGAAATTTTCCTCTATCATAACTGTTTGAACAACTTTCCTCCATTTTCTTTAAATGAAGGAAATGAAAAGGAAGCAGCTCTTGGGTTCACTGGAAGCCCCTCCAAGACCAATCAAAATTCTTCTGTGATCATGAGCCTTTCATCCATATTTCTCCTCCCCATACCTGTGGATTCTTCTCTGCACCTCTCCTCTGGAACAATCAGAAGTTTAACTCCTACAAGAAGACTTCCTTGAATCATCCTTTCAGGCATCATTCCCTTCCTCATTATCTCTGTGCTCATACTTAGTCTGTCTCACACTGTGTGTATGTTTCTGAGGTCTTCATGGGCTTAGAGTAACTTTAGTCCCCCCTCCCCAATAATCTCTACCAGCCCCCTTCTCTAAATATACACCCCCCCATATATAAGATCAAATTAAAAGAGTACATTTTCTATACATATACAGATTCAAGACAAGTCTCCTAGCCAGCCCCTTCCAGCCAGCCTGAAGCCCCAGCACCCACTGTGTAGGGAATTTCCAAGGCCATGCCAGACATATCCTTCCACATATGCAGTAAAGCAAGCACATAAATCAAGAGTCATGTTTTCAAATTTGTTAATTATCAGTCATGCTACCAAAGCAATATATACAATAGACCCTTATTAATCGACTGGGTTGCATCACTTACTTTCTTCAGTGGTCTCTTCTCCATTCAGAGCCATACCTCACTGCATAGAAGACTACACCAGCTCTCTTGAAAGAAGGAACAAGTAAGTCACTTTGAATTAAGAGTGCCTGGTTCAATACAAGAAGATTTGCTGCGCTGCAGAGAATTAAATAGCCCTTTATGTAAGAAGGAAACTGACCTCTTACATCCAGCAGTCACAAAGTTCTCCCTCATCAAGGGAAAGTAACTCATCAAGATGTCAAACGAGTAACCAGCTATCACCAAGTTCAAACTCAATCAACAGATTCAGATCATTATTTCACCTAACATTTGTTACGTACTTCTTACACTGTAAATTATGTGCAAATCCTGGGGCCACAATAATGAATGAACATGATGAACACGCAGCTAATTACCGCAGAAGCCCTTCACTGCCCCGTACTACCCATGACCCAAGCTGTTACCACCATTAGGAGTTTTAGTAATACAAGTGGAGCTGTCATTCAATTCACGGACAGCCAGGACACTCTACACACAAGTCCAAGAACCCACAGAAAGAGATTACAGAAGATGTCGTAGTTCCAAGAATGAGACACAGCCTCACGTGTGGTAAAATATCATAGCTGGTCAAACATCCAAGTTAGCAAGACTTTTTATGCCCTAGCATGTGCTGGAAGCTGTTGGGGTTACTCTTGTATAGGAAATAGAGGGCACAATTACAATCTCAACCTTAATGAGTTTAAAATCTAGTTATAGAAAGAAAGCAAATACACATATATTAACCCATAAGATAATAACAAGATTGTTGGGGGTACGCATTTTAAATTGTTAAATGTACACATTTATTTTTACAAATCCAATCTTGGACCGATTTTATCCTCAAAAAAGCTGAATCTGATCAAGATAAGCTGTCATATCCTAACAGGATACATGTGGATGTGGAAATTGATGCCTAGAAGTGAGGAGTTATTGCAGCAAAAGGCTAACTAGTGGCATGATCTCTAATGGTCAGGCAGGATGCTGAAATGACAAGGAAATTGTAGGCTAGGTAAATGATGACCCACATTATGCAATGGCAAAACATTTGGTAAAATTATTGCCTGCAATAACCTCGAGGTATAATAAGAGTTCTAGAGGAAGAGATGAGAAAACAGAATGTTGTTGTATATTAGATGGTACGATCTGCATTTGGCAAGGTAAATAAGAAAGAGTTGGTGAATTTTCAAACAAAATGAAAGAAAATGAAGAGTCTAGAAATTCAGAGCCTTGTAAAAAAAAAAAAAAAAACAAACAAATATTTCTATCCCCCAAAAGCAAAAGATTGAAAAAAAAGTCTTTGAGGGAGAAATGCCAGGTAAAAACCTGTCAATCAAATAAACTTTCTACAGGCAAGAATCAAAATGAAGCATCTAGTAAATCCTTTTAATTGGATAAAAGACTCAGAATAAAGAATGTAAGGGTGTAGTTGTAGTAATCTACCATTAAATCAAGAGAGGGAAACTTAAGGGAATGAAAAAACAAACACATAGAGATGTTCTGGGAATTATGCCACAAAAAGAACCGACTTAGATGAAAGTTTACTAAGTTTTGGAGAGAGTTCTCAAAGTTAGTCACAAACCAACTCTCAGCCCCATAACCATCTAGGAGCGCAAAGGTCCCAAGGAAGGTATATTTGCCAACACTCTTTCAGATGTGGGCAGATTATTGAGGGGAGAAAACTCCTAGGAGGTGGAGCCAGGGACCATAATACATACTTGGGAGGAGGTGATCCACTCTCAAAAAACAGAATCGGGGTCTAATCAAAGAACATCCCACATACCCTGGCTATGGGACCCCCACAATGTCAACCAAGCAGGATTTCAAGGTTTCTCCAGACCAGAACTACTGTGCGTCTCCCATTCTCTCTCTTTGCAAATGGAAGTGTCTTACCCCCATCTAAACTGATGGATCGAAACATTAAATAATTTTACAGCCTTTTCTGTTGTTTTTCATTTTTTATCAGACCTCTGACTCCATATCAAAATAGCCAGTTATACAATGTTATCATATACTAGATCTAAAGAATATTGACAAGGAATTAATGCAAAAAATAAGCTGAGGCTATCACTCTTTACCTTATTCACTAAACATAAGCTATTAGTACATAAATTACTTTCACCCAGTCTTATCTCCAAATGACACTGAAACACTTCTTTCTAATTTCCCTGAAGCACTTACTTTTGTTAGAGTCAGACCTTTCTGAAGGTTAAGATCACTGGGTCAGAATTGCCTCAAAATATTATGGCTTTTATTGTTAACCTCAACCTTTAAGTTTCTGGCAGCTCTTCTCCTCCTCATAAAAATTCTTCCTCTGCTCAGGCTATTAAACTAATCAAACACATGGTTTATTTTGCGCAAAGGTCCCAAGATCATTAGTCCCTAGATTATTTAGAAAGTCCATGGGACGTGGACTTTTATAACCTTTTATAACCTTACCTCTCTATCCTCTATTGAAGAAAACCATGTGGTGACTTGATAGCATCTGTTACTGTAAAGCTACAGATTCCACAAACTCCACAATTCTTTTTTTCCTCTTTTAATGCAGAGGGTTATTATTTTCAGTTCCAGGATTGTTTGTGCCTATTAGTTCAGTGTAACGTATTTTGTTGGAAGTAAAATTCAAATGTATTATGTGCTTTCTAGAATCTCCATAAGATCACATTTCATAGCAATGAAAGTTTAACATATTTTCACTGTGGAAAGATTGTCAGGAACAAAACAACTTTACTCAGGTTTAAACACTATAAAGAGTTTATTATAATGATCATTTGTCAGGTGAAAATACTGTGCTAGGGTTTGTGGACATGGGAATTATGTGGGCTTAAGTCAACAGAGGATAAAAACGTGGAAGCCCTCCTTTCCCTTCTCTCTGTAACTGTCTGTCTCAGTCCCTCTCTCTTTTTCTCTCTGTGTCTATCTAAAAAAGAGTACAATTCCTGATCATCTGATGAAAAAATGAATCTGTGTGAAGAAATGCAGTGAAGAGAGATGAAAGAAGGGGACTGGAGACAAAAGCTGACAAAGAAGAAAAATAGGGGGAAGGGAAAGACTTAGGAAAGGAGTTTCTCCAGGTGCTGTGTGAGAATCCTGGGTGAAACAAGGTTGAGGTCTCTGCAGAAAGTTCCAGATTAAATGAGGAACTGATCCCTCAATTCTGAGTCTATTCTCTGGACTGAGGAGGCTTTTTGCACCAGAGTTTTTATCTCCTTGTTAACAAAAATGCCATTTATTAAATGCCCACTCTGTGCCACTGTTCTGGGGACCTAACATGGGTCAGAAGTAAAATAAAAGTACTGTCCAAAAAAAAAAAAAAAAAAAAACAAGAAAATTACCATGACAGTTTCCTCCACCCAGGAGTGCCATGAATTTTGTCAGACCAGATGGCACTTCTGTTTTGGAAAGAACTGACTGTGGGCCTTTAGGGAAGTACAATGATAGAGCCTATTTCTATCCAGAGTAAACACAGAGAGGAAAATGCTATTCTTCCAAGATAGAAACAAAGGGAACTCACTACACATACAAATAATAGGAATTTGAGTTATCCCTTGAGGGAAGAGAAATGGAGGGATGCCAATAAGAAGTGTGGTGGCTGACATAGTAGGGTAACTTTATAGAGTCATGAGCCTCATCTTCAAATAGTTTCCATGTCTATGCTGTGCTTTAATTCTCTTCTATTAATTCCACACCTAAAATTCGTTACATACAAAATAGTCCTACGATGTCTACATAGCTGCAAAGTGATGTGAAGAGAGAATATAGCAGTATCAGGAACAGAGGCAGCAAGAGTGGAGCAAGCAAAAACGCACCGAGAAAGTTAGCACCGTCCCCACGCCCCCACCATCCAGGAGAGCTTTGCTGCCGAATTTGATCCTGGGACCAGAGGCATCCAGCTCTCTAGCCCCTGGGAACTTGTTAAAAAGGCAGAGTCTTGGTTGGTTGGCAGATATTAGTTAGACTTACTTGTGCTAATCACTTCGCAATAGATACAAATATCAAATTATTGTACACTTGAAACGAATATATTGTTATATATCAATTATATCTCAATTAAACAAGAAAAAAGAAAACAGTGTACACTAAAAAAATTAAAATAGATAATACATGAAAAAATAGTTTAACCTCAAGAGTAATCAAAGTACTGCAAATTAAAATAAGATACCATATTGTCATGCTAAGTGAAGTAAGTCAGGCGGAGAAGGACAGATACCATATGTTTTCACTCATAGGTCTAACAGGAGAAACCTAACAGGGGACCATGGAAAGGGGAAGGGGAGGAAAAGAGTTAGGGAGAGGGAGGGAGGCAGATCATGAGAGACTCTTGAATACTGAGAACAAACTGAGGGCTGAAGAGGGAGGGGGAAAAGGGAAGGGGGTGATGGTCATGGAGGGGGGCACTTGTGGGGAAGAGCACTGGGTATTATATGGAAACCAATTTGACAATAAACTATAAATAAAAATAAATAAATAAATAATAAATAAATAAAATAAGATACCATATTTATCCTCTCAAATTGGTATGGATTTTTAAACATACAATATTAATAGAATAGGGAAAGGGGACACTTTCAGGTGTGACAGCCAGGAGTGTTTTGGTATCGGTACAATTTTGTGTAGGTCATGGAATAAAATGCAACAAAAACCTAAAAAAAAGTTCCACCCTCGGGAATTGTTCTACAGAAACAGAGACACACTCAAATATCCACACACAAGGATATTTAGAGGGGAAAATTGAAAATGACCTAGATTTCCAACAATAGTGTAATGGTTAAGTAGATGTCAGTATGCATAATGATAGAATCTTTGTAGCCATTAGAAACTGCTTTCCTAGAAAATTAGTAACTTTAAAAATACGTCTGTTGTAACATTTGTTGAAAATATCAAGACACAGTTTATATAATGCATGACCTTATTGTGTATAGATACACGCACACTATGTATATGCATGTATGTGTATGTATATATGTGTAAATGTACACTCATAGAAAAGTACCTGAAAATATATGCCAAAAAAAAAAAAAAAGTAGAATCTCAGGCCTCCACCCCAAACCTATTGAATCAGACTCTGCATCTTCACAAGATTTACATCACGTAAAAGTCCAGGATATGGTGCTTTACGGAACATTTAAAAAGTGTGAGACTTCCCGTAAAATTACAGTGGAGTTCACTAAACGCATTACAATGTCTAAAACAGAAATGGTGAGTCAAGTACCCTAGAAGAGTGATCGGAATAAGAACACCTGAGCCTTAAATCTCAAAGCTGCACTCCCTCCTAGCTAAGAACCATACCTATTCTACCCTCGGTGAGGGCAGGATGAAGAGATAGGACAGTGAGGTGGTTCCATGTCACAATTCAGTAGCAGCTACTTCGAGGTGGCCTAACCAAGGTACCCACAGGCTCGCTGCAGGCAACTCAGGTTTCGTGCAGACTTTCACTTACTCAGCAGCCAAGCTGATTTCCTGCATCGAGATGGATGGAATTAGTCAACAGAAGACCTGAGTGCTGGTGACTGGGGAAAGCCCGAGTGAGTGTCTATCGAATGCTGTCGATTTTTCCTGGCTTCCTCTCACTAAAATTTCTCCTCAGCTTGTTTCTACTAGGGTCATATAGGAACCAGGGATCAGCAACGTTTGCTCATGGACTTCCCCGATGTCGTCATACTGACAGCCAGCAAAGTTCTGGGGTGGTAAGTTGGGATGGCAAGTCTGACCCCAGAAAGATGACGCTGCACTCCCTTCTTGCCTCTAGATTACATTGCCAATTCCATAGACACTGGCCCAAAGCTAGTGTGTGGCCCCAGCCTCATTCATGAAAGAAAGTCATTTTCTCAAACTTGCCATGTGAGGGAAACTCGTTTTTCAGCTTCTGCTCCACAAAGTGTTTTGTATTTGAGCCCTTCTCTCTCTGGGCCAGTTCCTTTCCCCTGGAGTGACACCTTCAGTTCTTGCTGCTCATTGAGGTTCTCCATAAACTCCTAGTCTTGTCCTCGAAATCCATCTCCTCTGACTTTCCATCTCCCATTGTGTCTTTGCCTCTTCCAATCGCTACACTTACTCTCATGGCATTTCATTTAGCATTTACTTAGAGACAACTTTTCTATGGTCCTCTTGAACAGTTATGTGTACGTGCTTTGGCTTTTTAAGTTTTCAAGTGTTTATTCCTAATGTGTTCCCTGGATCTTAAACTCTTTCAAGGAGACATCTGTGATTTTTGCTTTATGTTCCCACCACTCCCTCACCCTTAGCAAAATATCCTATTCACAGCTACTACTGTGAATAAATATGAATATTTATTCACTTGATTTAATTTAGTGTTGACACTAGTTTATTTCTTCTTCCACCTAGTTTTTTGCTAATGAAGGGGACCAGAGTATGCCACCATAAAATATGCAGGAAAAGCTCTCTGCCCTCCCCCTGTGTAAAAGCAGGGTATAAATTTCCCTTTGTAAAGGTAACATATATTTTCATTATAAAGGTGTCTCCCTCTCCCCTATTAGGAAGAGAAGGATAACTCTTAATCATGGGAGGCAACTCTTTTTCATCAATGGTGAAGGTACCAACTTGAGTCTGTATAACAAATCCCACTAAATAGCTTTTATCTTTTATTAGTTTCCCCCATAGATCTACCTTCCCACAATTTACTTCTCCTAGAAGTCCAACCTTTGTGTAGTTACTTTTCCACAGTTTATCACTCTTTGTTTAAATAGTATATAAGCCCCCAGCTCTAACCACTTTTTTCGTCCTTCCTATCTCTTCTATGAAGGCCTCCATATGCATGCATAATAAACTCTTTCTCCTGCTAATTTTGTCACTTTAATTTACAGGGCTCAGGTACAGAACCTAGGAGGATAGAGGAGAGAGTTTTTCCTCTCCTACATTAATTTCAATTCTTAATACATCAGATGGGCTGCCCCAAAAATTATTAATTAAAGAGGGTTATTTTGAACCAGAGAAAAACTTATAGACACATAATATTATTTTCAAGTATTCGGAAGTTTTGTAAAATGGAGACAGATTGGACTCTCACCAGAAGGTCATACCAAGATGCCAGTGAACATCAGGTAATGACATTCCAAAAGGCAATTGTTTATCAGGTGGCTCTTTGGACTGGACCTCCATCAACATCTTTTCAAACATTGGGATCCTGTGAAAACAAAAAAATATGTATTTTTTGTATTTTAATGTTTGTTTATTTTTGAAAGAGAGACAGGGTGTGAGCAGGGGCGGGGCAGAGAGAGGGAGACACAGAATTGGAAGCAGGCTCCAGGCTCTGAGCTGTTAGCACAGAGCCCAACGCAGGGCTCGAACCCATGAGACATGAGATCATGACCTAAGCCAAAGTAGGAGACCCAACCCTGAGCCACCTAGATGCCTCCAAAATTTGATATTTTAATTAAACATCCCTGCGATCTCAGTCTTGGGAGTAGGGGTATGCATGAGTATGCACATGTGGGTGGATACACTAATGTATCTTTTGCCCTTTTCTTGAGTTTTTTCCTCTTTCTGTGGAAAATAATTACATGACTCCAAATGCTAATAATTCTAAGTATGTTTCCTACACAGATCCAGGTTAAGAAGAGAATAACTTGGGGGTGGGGGGAAGACCAGAGAAAGAGCGCTGAGACAACCACACTTCTGAGAAATGTTACTTTCACTCCTGCATGGGACTGACTCAGAATGATGAATCTCAGGGCTCTTCTCGCAGAAACACTATAGAAGGACAGGATGCAATGGGTTTCCTGCAAGGGACAGTTCGTCTTTGTGGAGGCGAGGGACTGAAGGGAATACAAAGGAGAAGGGTTGGGGAGGAGGAAAGAAGAGGGGAAGGCACATGGGAAGGAAAAGCAGAGCACATAGGAGCAGAGAACAAGTGCTCCCCAGTTAGCAGGGCTGTACCACCTCTCCTTCTGCTGCATTTGACCCAGGAGGAAAGAAAAGGAAGGTAGATGGAGAAGGACCTCAGGGAAAAAACACAGATTCTGTGGTTCTTGATTCTCAGATTCACAGATTCTGAGAAGGTTCTTGGCCATGCTGACAGGAGCACTTATTGAAGCTAGGGAGAAAGCTTCCTGTAGATTGCACACTTATGTCCATTACCCAGGTTTCATGCTGAGCAAATAGCCTAGAGAACACAACTGCTGACTTTCTTATTCCATGACACCACTCACAACCTGCAAGTGTATGTGTCCAGAGTACCCCTATACCCTGTGTAAGTTAACAACTAACTTACAGTAGCCATTAAAGCAGGGAGACATCTCTTTACCTTTTGCTGTTGGCCTCCATCTTTACCTCTTTAGAGGTTATCTCATCCAACTTCCTTAGCTGATGATGGAGGTTGGATGGCTTCCCTACAGACGTCTGGTTGAGGAGCCCAGCTGGTCCGAGGTCTCCCGACTCCCTCAAGTATCCATCTTCAAACAAAGGGGTCCTTCTCTCCAACTCCTTCAGGGCGATTTTTCTCTTTTCCAAAGAGCTGCCAAGGAAAACAATTATAATATTAATAGCCTTACCTTGTAAGTAAAGCTATACAGCTCACAAAGCCCTTTCATGTACTTGATTTTATTGGACTCTCACAACAATCGCATGAGGAAAAGATGATCCATCTCTCCATTTCACAAGAAATTGGGCCTTACAGAGTGCATGGCAACTGTCCAAAGCCACACAGCTATCAAATAACAGAGTTTGAAATTCAAACCAGGGCTTCTGACTCCAAGACCAGAGAAGGAATGCACATGCAAGCCTGGAGAAAATTTGACACAAAGATGCCCAGGGCCTGGTGGAAAGGAGAGGGGTTGTCAGAGGATCAGACTTGAAAAGTGAGCAACATCTTCTAAGTGATATCTGGATGGAGTCAGGACACCTGAGTGACTCTGCCTGTTCTCTTAAGAGGAGGAGAAATAAAACCAGTCTTTGGGTTTTTCTTTTTTAATTCTGAATCCTTTTTAGCCTTGACACATTGTCTTACATACATTTATCTGTGTGTGAACAAGATAAATGGAAACAAGAGCAAGTTAAATGGTTTAAGTGACAGCTCTTAAGATGCCTTGCTCTACCAACTTTTCATTCCTAGTTCTCACAGATTGTATACTGATAGGAAGGTGCTTTCTCTGACTTGCTGTTTGTAATGATAGAACTTTTAAAACACCTCCATAACTTTGAATTCCAAGTACTACTGTGGGGAATAAGCTTAGGAATTTCCTGAGCCTGCACTGATGGGTTAACAAGCCTAGGATGCTCACACCCAAGTTTGGATACACAAGATTAGGTAAATAAGCATAAAGAGGGTGGGGCAAAGGCCCAGTATAGAGAGGGTGAGGCCAAGGTCCTCAGGATGGGGGGGGGGGGGGCGCAAAGGCCTCCAGGATAGAGGTGGGGGCAAAGGCCCCAATACAAAGGTATATGAGGTAAGAAAGATTAGGATTCTGGGTGAAAACGCCACCCAATTTAGTATATAGCAGAAAAATGCTTTCACAGGAAGGAAGGACCAAATTAGGTAAACAGGTAAATAAAGCTATAGACAGCTGTGAGTGATGCTGCCCAGAGTGGAGCTGATTAGCAAAAGAAAGGTGGCTTGTTGACACTGAGGTAGCATGTTCTATCTGTCTTAGCCCCTAGGCTAGCTAACATAAACAGAGAAGGCACCTCTTGTCTGCCATTAACAACCATCTGCCCATCTGCCTGGCACCAGGATTTTGTTTTATATTGACCCAAACCCCTAACACTGTGTATCTTCAAAACTCCTTTTCCTTATGCCCATGAGTTAATGTTCACAGATTGTCTCTTTGTGCACGCCCATCACGTTTGTAAGCCTTCTGATCTTAATAAATATTGAGTAAGTACCCTTATTCAGGGCTCTTGTCTTTTCCCAGACATTAGCCATCTCTCGTATTTTAATCCTGTGTCTGTCTACTTGCTGGACAAGAAAGAACTTTAGACTTAAATGTCTATGACATACTACTAAAGGTATTATATGGGAAGTACATCAAGTGGAATCTTAAAAATTAATTTCAAATCCTAACTAGAGTAAATTTGGCAATTTAAAAAAGGTACAAGTGGGGGTGATGATGATATCAGCAAGGATGTTGGACAAAGGGCATCCTTCACACACATGTGGGGATATAAATTGGTAATTTGGTGAAACATATCTAAAATTTTAATAATGTTTATATTTTTGATCCAGCAAGGACACTTCTAGGAAATCATCCTAAGGAAATAAGTAGGTACACACAAATTTGGCAACAAGGCATTATTTATAATCATGAAAAATTAATAACAACAAATGCTCAATGATACAGGTAAACATATAGATTTATCTGGAAAAAAAAAAAAACCCAAGGTATATTTTCTCAGGGTGACTAGATTACAAGTGCTCCTATTTACTTATTATGGTTATTTTCTAGTATTTCTCTAATGAAAAGATTGTTTTTAATAATAAGAAAAATATATTTCACTGGTTTTAGTATAAAAAAATTTAAATGGCTTCCAGAGTAGAATTTCCTAGTAACTGAACGGGAGAAAAACATGGCAGAGAAGTAGGGCGCTCCATACTTCCTGCCCACATCTTTCAAAGAAGGGCTGAAGCCAAAGGACTCTGAACCTCAAGAGTCTGGGAGGAAAGGAGATGGAGTCTACTAGTAAGAATTTCCTGGTAACTATAGGGCATATCATAGCATAAACTTTGTGAGACAATATGAAATAGCAAATGCCAGTCACTGCCAAACAGGCTTCCAAGGGTAAATTGCTGAGAGCATTACCGATTATGGAAGGTCTTCAATTTCATCTCTGCACACTGGCACCCAGGCTGTCGTCACACTAGGTTCACTCATAGATGTAGCTGTGACCACTTCCTTAGAGCAGTCTCAGCCCTTTGAAAGCAGCAGCATAGTATGATGGTTAGAATACAGTAGTTAAGAAACAAGATAGCCCTGAATTTGAATCTGGAATCTACTGGCTACTAGCTATGAGGATCTGGGTAAATCATCTGACCTCTCTAAGCCTACTAGTTCTTCTTCAGTAAAATTGGGAGAGTAAAACTCATCCCAGAGGATGGTAGGGAAGATTAATGAGGTAATTTACATGGTGCTTAGTGTATATAGGAATCTTTTAATAAAATGATCACTTTTAGGAGGGCCACCCCTTCTCATCTGCCCCAATCACTAAGTGCATGGAGTTGCTATCTTTGGGAATTAGTTTGCTTAAGGAACTTGGAACCCTTCATCAGCTTCCCTATGTTACACAGCATCCCTATGTTAATTCTAATTTGCTAAATTTATTTCTTTTATCATCCATTAGAGTTAAATGTGACATATATTTGCACTTCTGCAGGATTTTCAGAACCCTGACCTTAAACTCAAAGTTTCAAAACATTCTTAGTCCCTAAATCCCTATCTCAATCTCAAATGCTTAATCCCTGACTTTTTGGTAACACTGAATATATTGCGAGGTGTCACTTTCAAAACTGGTTTTTCATTTTCATCAAAGACAAATTATAATAGCTATAGTGAGGTGGTAAAATCATTTTAGCTATTTTCCCAAACAGACCATTATGTTTTATTAGTCACAGGAACATTTTTCAAAAATAGAACTACGCACACAGTTCAATTCCAACTTTATATTTTTGGAGATTTTATCCAGCTTTATTGTAGCTCTCATTCAGGTCTCCATTCACTGAAATTAAGAGAACAGCAGCACATGTCTGTAAGATGGCATGAGCTAACCTATCTATGGCAAGGTTAAATGTTGATAGATACTTAACTGTAGGAAGGCTTAGTTTGCAACCAAAAGTACCTGCTGGGAGAACTATTAGCAAAATGGTAAATCCCAGCAGAAGCTAATATCCTCCTATAGGCTGTGGAAACATACTCGGGGCTTAATAGTAAAAATATTTAGGAAAAGAAGTTAAAACTTAATTCTCTCCCTTGAGGAAAGAATGAAGAGAATGAGCTAGGATTACATGCTGGTTAATAATGGGCCAGCCAGAAACCAGCATTCATCTCTGAGGCATTAGATTTGAAAAAGAATGTTAACTAGGTTTAGGAGCACCTGGGTGGTTCAGTGGGTTGAGCATCCAACTCTTGATCTTGGCTCAGGTCATAATCCCGGGGTGGTGGGATTGAGCCCTGCACTGGGCTCTGTACTGCCTGCTATGGATTCTCTCTCCCTCTCCCTCTGTCCTGTTCATGCTCTCAAAATAAATACTTAAAAAACAAACAAACAAACAAACAAACTAGGTTTATACTTCAGCAAATTAAAATAAAGCTAAACAAACTAATTTTTTTCTAAAAATTTTCTAGGAATTAAATAAAACCCCTTGACACAAGTGGAAACATCCCAGAGTTGTACCCACAAAAAAGAGAAGCCCCAAAATCACTACCCTCAAAAAGTGGATTTAACAAGATGACAGATTCATTCTGATCCACCTCCAAGTGGTGCCAGGGCTAATAACATGTTTTGTGGGTAGAACTGACACTGGGTGTTAAGACTCATAGGCATTACCAGAAGGGACCTCAGAGATCACCTATTTCAACCATCTCCCTTTCCAGATAAAGAAACCAAGCATTTCCCTCTAAGGAAGTGGCTTGCCCAGCCTGGCTACTAAGTCAGCCACATATGGTCAGAAAAGGAACTTGAATGCAGCACCCTTGCTTCCCAGTACAGGGCTCATTTCCTTTGCCAACTCTGGGCTCTCTAAAGAGGTTTCCTGTGCAACCGTGCACAACATTCCACCTCCCCACTTCCCTACTCTATAAAGCTTCAGTGGTGATACCTGCTCCTGGGAGAGGAGTGAGGATGGCAGGGAAGGTGAACCCCCACACAGCTCAGTCAGGATGGAGTAGCTTTGGCAGCCAGCTCACAGGTGACTCAAACCTGCCTTATTCCACTGACCAAACCCTTTGGGGGAAATCCGGCCTCAGAAAGTCTGGAATCATTGGGACCACCAGTATAGTTCAAAAATGCAGGACAAATGAGAAGAGGATAACCTATTCTTTGGTTTCTATGAGTCTTTCTCCTCGTTACCTTCTTCCTCTATGTTTTCCTAATGACCATACCTCACAGGGCTGTTGTGAGGACTGAGGGAACACACTGCCTACACTGGGCAGATCCCAGTCCTTGGGAGAGGGCTGAAGAACCCTTTGCTACAAGCTAGAGGTAAGGGTCAGGGACCATCAAGGAGTGGAAGGGCAGGAAAGAGAACAGAATTCAGGAACAAGGGGAAAATTGTAAATGGCTTTGATCAAAGGATCACATATTTTGCTTTGTTTTGTATTTTAGAGAGAGAGGGAGAGAGGGTGTAAGCAGGAGAAAATCTTAAGCAGGCTTCACGCTCAGTGTGGAGCCCAGCATGGGGCTCAATTCCATGACCCTGGGATCATGACCTGAGCTGAAATCAAGAGTCAGACGCTTAACCAACTGAGCCACTCAGGTGTCCAATAGTTTTAAACACATCAAAATGAATCATTTTGTTTTAGTGAAACTTGGAATTTGCAATAAAGGAAGTTATCATAGAGTATTTCCATGCTGGCAGGCACTTCCCACCTGTTCAGTTAGGTCTCACAAGCACCCTAAGAGATGGCGAGCATCCCCATTTTACAGATAAAGTAACAAGTAGCTCACCACTCACCCTAAGTTATTTGGTAAATGGCAGAGGAGAGACTCAATTCCAGCAACTCTTACCAAATTGTCTTTTTTGACAGCTATTTTTCATAACGACATTTCATTTATCCAGGAGAGTTCAAGACTAAGGTAGCCTAAAATTTTCTAAGGTAAAACTTATTTCTCTAAGCCCCACAAAATTTTCACAACTATTTCTTTTATTTTTTTTTTACTTTTTCTTTTTTAATTTTTTTAATAGTTTTATTTATTTTTGAGACAGAGAGAGACTGAGCAAAAGTGGGAGAGGGGCAGAGAGAGGGAGACACAGAATCTGAAACAGGCTCCAGGCTCTGAACTGTCAGCACAGAACCTGACACAGGGCTCGAACCCACTAACCGCGAGATCATGACCTGAGCCGAAGGCAGACACTCAACCGACTGAGCCACCCAGGCGCCCCTTCTCAACTATTTCAATGGCAAAATTAAATGCAACCAGACTTCTCTTTTTGAGTGAAGCATGTAGACAATGAAGCGTGTATTTCTGTGTCCTGGTGAATCTAGGCCATCACCCATCTCAGCACTGTGTGGCACAGCAAGCACCCTCGGGGAGAACAACCAGCAGACAAGTCACCCCCTGCACGCCCAGCCTGACAGCTCCTGCAGCAGGAAGAGGAACACACGGACACTGAGCAGAAACATATCCTTTAGATGTTTACCAACTTCTTTAGTGTTACTGTAAGTTGGAAAACTACACACATACGTTAAAAACCCGATGTAAAGATGGAATTCCTAACAGTCAATTTGACACAATCACCATCTACTGTGGCTACAGAATACATGGTTTTCTACTTTCAGACCCTTTGGTTAGCTTGCAGAGCTGACATGTCAGCAAGATAAACTTTCCAGCTTTTAGAAACTGCTAGCTCTGTCTACTCTCCTACACTGCCTCAGTTTCTCCAGGTGTGAAAGATAGCAAGAGTCCTACTGACAAAATGTTGGACCTTTCTGGAAATGATCATTTGAGAAGATCCTTAAAAGCCCCTAGCTTTTCTTCATATCTGTACCCCATGGTCACTCCCTCCCCCTCCTGATACTCTCCATCGCTACCTCAATTTCTATAGTTCTAACTGGGGGTAGCCCTCATTATATTTTAAAATTTCTCACTGACACATTAGATGTATATATCACCAACCAGTAGGCCTCAAGGGCATCCAGTCCTATGTCTGCACCAATTCAGAGCACAATATAGGACTCATTGCCAGAGTTCAATTAATGTCAGATTCCTCCAATACCATTGCCCTCTCCTGTGGAACTATGCTTTCTGGATTACTTCCAATTGAACTTGGATCTCACAACTGCGAGTGAGCAAACAAAATCACCAAGGTGAAACCGGAACTCCCCATCTTCTGCTCCATAGTTTCAGGGTACGGTGCTCCCCCCATCAGCAAGGAGAAGGAAGACCTTCACCAATCACAGCGTGGAGAACTGACACAATCTCCTGTTCGGAGCAGCTTCCAATTCATGTGATGCAGGCCCCCATAAAGTTGCACTTCCCCTCCACGAATTCCTGTGCAAGAAGACTAGCAAGCCCTAAGAGCTGAACATCCAAGTGCAAGTGGTTTCACAAGGATCCTCTAAGGAGATCTCCTTATCAGCAAGGACTCACAATATTGAGGTGTCTGACACACCAGGTATTACTTCCCCATGAAGGGGTTTTGATTCAGGCTCAGAAAAGCCAGGAAAGGGATCAATTCTCCTGAACTTTCACTCACCAGTCCCCTCCCTTGGCCATTTAGCTATGTCCAATTGGCAAAATTTGATTTATACAAGCTTATCTGGTAAATGCTCGTGTCACTGAGGAAGAAAACTGCCTAAAGACCTAACCGCACACAGCAGCATGCTGCCACCATGTGGTGAGTTGGTGCAACTGTGGAAGCAGCAAATCCTGCAGGGCAGAGCTTTTAAGGAAAACAAAATTAAATGTGTCTACCAAAGTACACAGTATTAAGGCCATGTGTATAATATAAAAATAGTTAAGTTTATTCAACGTCTCAGATATTTGGGTCAGAAGCATGTATTAGTCTTAACTGGTGCTACAGCAAAGAAAGCTTTCTTGATCTTCATGACTTGCCCCAGAGCTTCACTCCACCAGCACAGAACCACTCAAAGCCTGTTCTAGCCTGCTGTGCTCAGGAGACAAAAAACAGCCAACAAACACAGAAAAGATGTCTTTCTGTCCCCTTGTCAGAGGTTATATGTTATTTACAGCCAACAATGGCTTGGTTTGTTCTGGGTAGGAGATGGGGAGAATGAGTCAATGGATGAATGAATGAATGGACATGTAGCAGTCTTAGTCCTTGCCCACTTTCTTCTCTTTATCCCATGGTAACTTTGTCACGTGTCCCTCAACTTCAATTCAATTAACACCGTTATTCGGGGAATGAAGGCAAAGATTGGCGGGAAGAGGAAATATGGAAGAAACTTCTTTGGCAGAACGCCAGAGTTCGGACATGAGGCCTCCTCAGATGAGAAAGATGATGCCCTCAGAGACCATGACCTGGTTGTCGTCCTGCATCTTGCTCAGCGCAGCCTGGATCTCTGCTGAAGAGAAAGGCTCTTCTTTGTCCCGGTTGATGGATTCTGTGAGGCGATTCATGCCCACTGACTGTGCATGAGCTTCCCGGAACACATCTAAGAGGGCCACCTTGAATTCCTTCAACCTGCCCAGGTCAGGAAAAGATGGGTGAAGAAGAAAACAAGCCCAAGTGCTCTGAACTGTTAATACAGTACAGGGATCCCCCAATATTCCCTCTATTATAGAGCTTCATGAACATTTTTAAGTACATATTCTTTGACCAAGGGGATCCATTTCTAGAAATTAACCTTACAACTACACTCCCATGAGTACACAGTGATAAATATAAGAATGTTTTACTGTCAACAGCAGCTTTACAGAACCTTTGTGTCCATCATTAGAAAACGCAAATAAATCCACACTACAGTCATTAAAAAAGAAAATCTAGGGGTGTCTGGCTGGCTCAGTCAGTCAAGTGTTCAACTCTTGGTTTCAGTTCAGGTCATGATCTCACAGCAGGGTTTGTGGGTTCAAGCCCCACATTGGACTCTGCACTTTCAGCTTGGGATTCTCTATTTCTCCCTCTCTCTATGCCCCTTCCCGTACATGCATGCACATGCTCTCTCTCTCTCAAAATAAATAAATAAATAAACTTAGGAAGGAAAGGAGGGAGGGAAGGAGGGAGGGAGGGAGAGAGAGAGAGAGAGAGAGAGAGAGAGAGAGAGAAAGAAAGAAAACCTATATAAAGAAGTAAAAAAGAAAGAAAATCTCTAAGTTCCTGAGAAAAGTGTTTTTTAAATTTTTTTTCTTTTTCATGTCTTTATTTTATTTTGAGAGAGAGACACACACAGAATCTGAAGGAGGCTCCAGGCTCTGAGCTATCAGCACAGAGCCCGACGCAGGGCTCGAACCCATGAGCCATGAGATCATGACCTGAGCCGAAGTCGGACGCCCAATCGACTGAGCCACCCAGGCGCCCCGAGAAAAGTGTTTTAAAATACAGTTCAAGGGCATCTGGCCGGCTCAGTCGGAAGACCGTGCGACTCTTGACCTTGGGGTCATGGGTTTGAGCCCCATGTGAGGTGTAGAGATTACTTAAATACTTAAAAAAATAAAATAAAATATAGTTCAATGATGCCTCTAGGGGATGGAAATGCAATGGATTTTAATGTTTTTTCCTAAATACTTTTCAATTTTTCATATTCTCTTCAGTAAACATATTGGGTTAATATGCTCGGATAAAAGTCAACTATAATCAGAGATTTTCTTTGGTGTCCAGTACACATAAAAATTCACATATAAAACTGTTTCTGAAGTGGTAAAAATTCCTCATCCCAAAGCAAATAACAACAATTCAATAAAGAAAAATGTGTGTCTGTATCCTACTGAAAAGAACCCAAGATTACAGTAAGGCAAAAATTTTGTTCTTGCTTTAAGACTCTTTCCTGACCTCCCAAGGACACTATATTTAAAATTCCCATAGAGAACTGTTTAGAAAGCAAATTTAAACAGGGGATTCTGGGTAAAGGGTATAAAAGAGTTCTTTACATTATTTTTGCAACATTTTTAAAGTTTGAAATTATAATTAGAATATAAAATGTTCTAAAAATCATTGGGCCTACAATTCTGAGCTCCCCTGATAACCAGCTTGTTTCATATCCTCTCCCCAGAGGGCAGTCCTTGCCTCAGGGGCATGTGGCATTCACTTCCCTACTCACCTGGATTCACTCAATTCCAGCTTCTGGGACTCCTTGGTCTCCTGTGAGTCTGCGGTCTTTGGAGTGTGCACTTCAGAGGATAAACGGTTACAGATAATGGGAAGACGACAGGTGAAGCCATTTCCACAGACACTTGACAAGTAATCTCCACTCCCCACACCTCACGGGAGTCTGCCAAATACTCACTTCCTAGGGTTCTTAAGGGGCCAGCCAGGGTAAAGGTGTCAGACAGGAAGCCCTCAACATAAGTTATCTGGGATGCTTGTGCGAGGCTTGGCAAAAGGCACAGCTCATCAAGAGAGAAGCAAACTACTGAGCAAACGGAGCCCAGTTTCCAAAGTTTTGACTGGATTTCCCAAAGTTCTCTTTAGGACAAACTCTTAGATACACGGCCCTGAGCGGAGAACCAAATGGGAACCCACAGATAACGCAGTACACAGAGCAACTGAAGTCAGCAAAGGAACTGCCCCTGTAGCAATAAGGGACACTCACTCACCTTGAGGCATTTCCTCCTCTGTGTCACTGAAGTCATAAGGGTCGTAGGTGTCCCCATCCTTGGCATCGGAATGACGAGTTTTCCTCCTAAAAATACCCATAACAGTCAAGAGAAAGGTTTAGGGGAAATCCAACCTGTGCCGCTGACCAGAGGAAAAGAACTAGAATTATCTACAATCAAAGTCAAACACTAGGCCGAGGCCTGTACAAACTGTTACTTTTTCTTAAGAGACCAAAAGCCTCCGGACTAGAACACAATCAGGTCCTGCTTCCCAATGCCCTTTCTCTCTTACTTGCCCTTATAAATTCAACCACAGGCATGAAGGGAAAAAGTAATCATGAGGAAAGGATTTTGAAAGATACACTCAAAAACTCAAGTGAGTTAGTGCTCCTGGTACTTAGCTTTAGCAGGAAAGAGGTCAAAAGCACCATACCAAAGACAACAGAGGGACCTGCTCACTCTCTACTTTGCCTAGGTTATCTCTGGCCTCCAACCCTGCAGATCTAGGCACCGTTTCCCTAAAACCTTGATGTCGACCAGCAGTACTTGATCCACCTCCTCCCCTCACCCCAGCCCTAACTGAAGTCTTTATCTCGTTTCTCTTTGCTTCACCTTACCTCTTCCTCTTCTGCTCTTGGTCCTCCTGGCTTTTCTCCTCTTCATCATCTGTGTCTGATTCATCCTCATTTCGCTTCTTACGTTTCTTCTCCTTCTCTAGAACCTAAGACCAAGCCAAGCACAGGTGGGTGGGAAGGGTCACTGATTCTGGGAAACTGAATAAAGAACTCTGAGTAAGAGTCCCTTCTACACAATCAGCAGAAAACCTTCCATGTCTAATCACTAAGCCTATTTTACCCCTGAGTCCCAGGACCTGGAGGAGAGGAAAAAGCTGCTACCTATCTTTAAAAATGCTGAGAAATATGTTCAATGCCTTTCACATAGTAGGTATTTAATGAGTGTTTACAGTACAAAGAAATGAATGGGGAAAAAAAAAAAAAGACTGGCCAATAATGGTTAAGTGGAAAACAACTCATTTCTTTAGAGATCAGGTGTTTAAATTTAAGACAACTCCCATCCTAGCAAAAAACATAAACCAGGAAAAGCTTTGGACCCACAATGAAAGCCCAGAGTGTTATAATTCACTAAAGTGGAAAGGAGGTGGGCAATGAGGAAAAAGAAGTCAGGAAAGGCTTAAGGCTTGGTGTCTAAAATGACATAAACACAATGTCACAAGCAGAAATTGAGAGACAGAATAAGAGGCAAGTTTGATAATTCAACTCTTTTTTTTTTTTAAGAGCTATGGGGAGAGGCTCCATGTCTCTCCATTATTTACTGTATCTCAACCAGCTAGAAGTGCCTGGCACCTAGAAGGCACCCAGTCAGTTTTATATTTCATTTCAAATTTATTCGAATTCCCAGTATTACACTGTCAACTTTTTGAGTGTGTTGAGTTTGGGTATCTTTTGCAGCGCCAATCCAGTGACTGATACGTAGTAGTATAACTACTACATTTCTTTTTTTCTTTAACTTTTTCTGAACAGAAAACAGGCCATGGAGTTTTCAAGTACATGTCAGCAGTGTGCTGCCTCTTTGGGCATAACCTATATGACACACTGCATTATCCCACTGGACTGATCTCCTCCTCATGGGGTGGGACACCCATTGAAGCCTGTCACCTGGAAGGTCACTGAAAGCCTGTGGTGTTCCTAAACAAGGGTAAGAAATCATCCCGAAGTCTGGGAGAAAGCCTCCCAGGAAATTATGTAAGAGAGATGGATCGTGGTTTCCTTTCAGAAGCCAAATCTGCAATAAATGTCCAAATATGTATTGAATGTATGTAACTTATACTATGAGCATGCAAGGCATTCTTTTTTTTTTTTTTTTTTTTGCTTTTCTATTTATTTAATATAATTTATTGTCAAATTGGCTAACATACAGTGTGTATAGTGTGCTCTTGGTTTTGGGGGTAGATTCCTGCGATTCATCGCTTACATACAACACCCAGTGTTCATCCCAACAAGTGCCCTCTTCAATGCCCATCACCCATTTTCCCATTTTCCCCTCTCCCCCGCTCCCCCCCCTTAACCCTCAGTTTCTTCTCTGCATTTAAGAGTCTCTTATGGTTTGCCCCCCTCCCTCTCTGTGACTATTTTTTCCCCTCCCCTTCCCCTATGGTCTTCTGTTAAGTTTCTCAAGTTCCACATATGAGTGTGATAGTTCAACTTTCAATGCGAGTTTTTGAGATTCCAATGGGATACCTCAAGAGACTGGCAAGGAAAAGGTATAAAGAGGAGAAGAAGATCATCAGAGTCAATCCTTTGGAAATACCTATTTTTTGAAGAGATAAAGGAAGTACAAGTAGGCAGAGAAGCAGTCTCTTGATGGTGTAGCACATCAATTAAACCAGAATCTCTGGGGCCTATGGAGGCTTTAGCATCAGTATTTTAAAGCTTTCCAGTTGGTTCTCACATGCAGTTAAAATGCTACTTTCCACTGATGACCTAAATGCAGGTGTCAGCCGTGGAGAACTGGGCAGCCCTGCTCTCCATGAACATACCAACATGTACTCAGAAAAAGCTCTCACACCCAAGCATCTGAACGCTCACCTTCTTGAAGTAAGCATACTGGACCAACTCTACAGCTTCCTCTGCATCCTGCAGGTCCACAGTCTTGCTCATGCGGGCCTTGGCGTGGGCTGTGGCCAAGCGAATCAGAGTTTCCAGTGTCCGGGCTGTAACTGGTGATGTCTGGGGAAGAAAACAAGGGAGGATTACTTGTTCAGAATTCCTTAGGCATGCCTATCATTCCCACTGCATGGAAAAGTATAAAGATACTACCAGAATGACTCTAGAGAGTACAAGCATGGATTCAGAGCTCTGTATTCTATATAAACACCTTATAAATTTCAGAAAGACAAAAATAACCAAGGAGATCGGGGGGTAGAGGAAAGGGGAAAATGGGTGATGGGCATGGAGGGCACTTGTTGGGATGAGCACTGGGTGTTACATGGAAACCAACCTGACAATAAACTATAAAAAAATTAAAAAAAAAAAAAAAAAAAACAACCAAGGAGATACGAGTGTTGAGAGAGAAAAGAGTAGGTGAACAGGGAAGAAGAAAATGAGACATCTTACAGCCGGAAAGGGAAAAGGCTAGAAAGACTACAATAATGAAAGGAGAGTGATAATCCTTCACTGCCAGCCTGCAATGCTCTAGGAACTTTGCTTTTGTATCAACAGAGTCATTTAACACTCTTAATAACTCCTCCAAGTTTTATAGAAAAGGAAAATGGGACTCAAGGCTTCAGGTAACTTGTGCAAGGTCACACTAAGGCAGGGGTGTGAAAGAGGTCATCTAAGGACAATTTTTTTTTAATGTTCGTTTATTTTTGAGAGAGAGAGAGAGAGAGTGAGCACGAGCAGGAGAGGGGCAGAGAGAGGAGACACAGAATCTGAAGCAGGCTCCAGGCTCTGGGCTGTCAGCACAGAGCCCAATGCAGGGCTCACACTCACAAACCACAAGATCATGAACTGAGCTGAAATCGGACACTTAACCAACTGAGCCCCCAGGTGTCCCTGAGGACAAATTTTTAAAGTAGGGTAAAATTCAAGTCCAGAAAAGAATAATTCTGGCACACTCCCATCAAGTGGTTCTCATGCACATGGGTGCATACCAAACTGGTGTGCTTCTATCTTTTTTAAATGCTATTGGCTAAATAGTATCGCTGGACTAATGAGTCAGAATCTCTGTGTTTAGGACTGGTCATGTATACTTTTTCAGTTTCAAGGGATTCTGATGTGCCTGCCCAGTTAACCATCCCTGACATTATCTAGCATTTTTTTTTTAATGTTTATTTTTTTATTTTTGAGAGAGAGAGAGAGAGGGAGACACAGAGTACAAGCAGGGAAGGGGCAGAGAGAGAGGGAGACACAGAAGCAGGCTCCAGGCGCTGAGCTGTCAGCACGGAGCCCGACACGGAGCTTGAACTCACGGACCGGGAGATCAAGACCTGAACTGAAGCTGGATGCTTAACTGACTGAGCCACCCAGGCACCCTTGGCCATTTCATTTTCTGGATTAAAAAAAACAAAAAACCAAAAAACCCACGACCTGAGAGTGAAAGGATTTGTGAAAGGCCCAAAAATTGGCAGAAGACTTGGGATCAGAACATAGAACTAGGTCTTTCTGTCACACCCCCACATCTCCCACTGTGTGATCCTTCAGTGATGGAGCTGGTCAATTCTACTTCCAAGTTTCCCATATTATCATTTATACCCCATCCCACATTCAAAAACAAATATATTCACTTTTAAATAAATTCACCAAATCTTTTAATGGTTTAGAAGCTACCAGAGTTTAGAGGTTACACACTCCATTAAAAGCTCCAATTCTTGAATAACCTAAAGAGTGAGTGAAATCCTAGCCTGCATTAGCAGAACTATAGAATCCAAATCAAGAGATTTAGCAGACCCACTAAGACCACAACTAAAATAGTGTATTACATTCAGTGAGAGGGCTTCTGACACACTGAACATGTTGTTCACATGATGAAACAATTAAAAAGAAAAGGGGGTCCTTAATCTGAAGAAGACAAGTCATACACAATCACTAGAAAACAAAATTAAGACCTGTGGGTCTATGCCATGAGGACGCAAGTTTAAGCCCAATAAATAGAAGAATATTCTGAGAATGATGTACCAGGCATGCTGCCACTGGAGGTTTCAAGGAAGTCTTAGCATAAATTCCAGAAGATGTAATGCCTGTCTATGTGTGAGGCTGAACAGGTGATTTGGGATCATGTCTAAATCCAAGAGTCTATATCCAATAACGGTCTTAGACTTGGGTCTTTTTGCCATGAAATCTTATATGAACTATAATGCCTCACAAAATACAGATAAATTCACAGGGAGATTTCTAGAAATAGCTTTGGATAATCATCATCGTTGTCCAACTAATCATTTGTCCAAGTCCAGCTCACAGTCTCTTCCCTCACATTCATACTCCTTCTACAAAGTCTAAAAGAAAAACTATTAACTTCTTCATCTATACTCCAATCACCTTTTACATTCATTCCCTTTTAGGTAGCACACTGTGGTATATATTGATAAATATGCATATATGATCTTTCCATCTACCTTCCTACCTCCCCATCCTAGATCTGAACTCTGTGAGGACAGCTCTTCCTATCTTAACCCTGCATGTAAGAACAAACACTAGTTCAGTTCCCAGAAGTTACTCCTTATGTTTGCTGAATGAATCCTAACTTCTGGAGGCCAATGTCATCTGAACCAACAAGATACAAGCATCTCTGGTATTCTCACTTCATTTTCCTTTGTAAAAGGAAATGATAAGAATTGTATTAACAGGAAGGCTTTCAGACCAGAAATAAAAAGGTAAGGAATCACCAAGTTAAAATGTTTTCAGAGCTCCCAGAAAACTGGGACTCCCCAGACTTCTACTTAAGGAATTCCCAGGTCCATCTTTCCTGTGGGGACTCACCCTGGCGGTGTCCGAGCTCATGCTGTCTTGACTACGTAGGCGTGAATACTCTTCTGCAATGTAGGAGGCTGACTCCTGAGTTAGGACGGGCTTGATGATTTTGGCCACGTGGATGTACTTCCTCATGAATGCTGCACTCACCATCTTCTCCCTGGACACACACACAGTGAATTCTACTTCTCTGCCACACCTTGGCACCTGGCTGGGATAGGGACTTGGCCTCTCCTCAGAGAAGTCAAGGTCAAGTGTAGTAGAGATGCCATCTAGAATACATTATCATAAATCCCATTTATATAGAACATATCTAAGACCCTTACACATATCTGTACTGAATTGCGTGGCTATTACTTACTTAGATATTATTTGTGAGGTAAATAGTACAGGTGGGAAGTTTAAATATTATTTGTTCTACTTACTAGGTAAAAACTATGGCTCAGAGTAGGTTAAATGGACTCAAATTCAGTTTTGGGACTCCAAATTCTATGTTCCAGGTGAACAGATTTGAAAACTACATGCTTCCTACTGTACCATGGCCCAAAGCAGAGGTATAAGATCTCACATTTCATGCTTTGAGCACTTGATCCCTAGTCTCCTTTATCCAAATCCACCCGTACTGCACCCAGTGCTTGCTATCTACTGTCCCTTCAATGGAAGCTGAAATGGCTACATGATTTGTGCAGTACTTCATAAAGGAGGATGACATAAAACACCCCCATTAGTTGGGCATGTAGTCAAAGCCTTCCATTTTAATAAAAGATCAGAACCTAAGCCTAATCACCACAAACACAAGGCAACTAGCCAGAAAAAGTGGTATATGTTCTTCTCTAAAAAAGAAAAAGGCCCATAGCATTATAATCCAAGCATGATCCTGCCTGGGCAGCACATAAAAACATGCTAATATGACCTAAATCTCAGGTTCCCTCAAGGGAGAAGCATGAATAATGCTCACTTCTTCTTCTTGGTCCCATGCAGAAGGTTGTCATGCTTCTCATAAATCTGGGTGTCCTGCTGGTCCTCCTGGTTAAGATTCGGATCGTCTGTGGCCAGGATATCCACGGCACTACCCAAAGGCATAGCTGGACAACCCAAGTTGGGGAAAAGAGTAAAAAATTGCTTCTTCTGAAGACAGAGAAGACTAACAAAGCAAAGACAGACACACAGACACGTGGAGCCCACAAATAAGAAAGGTGGGACCACCTGGCTCACAGATGCTCTAAGGCATTCCCAGACCCAGAAATGGACAGAAGACACACCTCAAGGTAACTTCCAGTGAGCAAGAAGGAAAATGGCCAAGCAGGCAAGCATTCAACATCAACTCAGACACCCCCCACCACCCAGGCCAGGCCTGAGATAACAGTGTCTGTTTAAGTTTCCTTCCATTAGTCCATCTTTCTCTTCTCATGGCCTCACCATCGCCATCCTGCTCCCCAGGTGCCCTGTAACGGTGCATCCTAAGGACATGGTCCGAGATCTCTCGATCCTGCTCAGGATCCATCTGATCCAGCATGATGAAGAGTAAGTCAAATCGGGACAGCAGTGAGTCCTGCAGCCCAATGTTCTCCATAGGGGTCTTGTACTGATCGTACTGCAGAACATAAGAAAAGGGAAAAGTGGATGCAACATCAATTGGAAAAAAGGACAAAGAGGCTATTTAAAGCTATTAATGATTCTGTTACTAAGTATTTATCAGATATATTTCCAAATGCATATAACAAAATACACATAAAGGATATTCATTGCAACTTCATTTCATAATAGCAAGGGGGGAAAGGGAAAATGCTACATGCCCATCAAAAGGATACTAGTTAAACAAATTACTATAAATCTGTACAGTGGAGTATAAGACAGCTACTAAAAAGAAAGAAAGAAAAAATAAAGGCAAAATTCAGTAAACCCCAAGCTGGATGAATTTAAAGATTATTCATTAGCACATCATCATCATGGTAAAAAAAAAAAAAAAAAAAAAAAAAGATAAATAGACTAATTTGTTAACAAGGAGATCACGGAGCTGTTGGTACATGTTTAAGTTGTCCCTGAAACTGTCAAGAACTGTTAGTAGTTATCTCCCGGGAAAGGGATAAGAGAGAAGATGCTTTTAATGTCCCTGTCGTACTCTCTGTTCTGTTTATATACCCTACCACCTGCATGGAGTACTTCAGTTGTAATGGCAATACAGGCTACTGGGTTGTCAGACTACAGGTCGCTTTTGTTTTCTTGTTTGTATTTTTAAAGTTATTGCAAATAAGTAACTTTCCAGGGGACTGTAATATGTATGAAAAGGTGAGGAACCACTGCCCTGTATCAAAGGCAATAACAAAACGATGGATGAGCTTCCTTTGGTCTTTGGCCTATTATTTCCCTGGGGCATCGAGAATAAACTTCATGGCCCAGTTATTCAGCAAAACCAAACGAAGATGAGGACAAAAGTAAAGTGCCTAATTCCACTCACCCTGCCATAGACGGGGTTGGCAGCTGCCAAAACACTACAGCGGGCATTCAGCCGAGCATGGATGCCGGCCTTGGCAATGGTGACTCGACCCTGCTCCATCACTTCGTGGATGGCCGTGCGGTCCATGTCAGACATCTTGTCAAATTCATCAATACAAACCACACCTCGGTCAGCAAGGACCATGGCCCCCGCTTCCAGACGGCGCTCCCCTGGGAAATGAGGAGGTAAAGACATGTGCTACTATCCAGGTTGTAGGGGACGAGGGGAGAGACTTCAGTTTCCTTCCTAAGCATTCACTGTCACTCATGAGAACACAGTGAAGGGCTGTTAAGTTCCTAGAGCCTTAGAGAAAAACCTAGTGGGTCAACCTTTCAAGGTCCAATCTTAATGATCCCTCAGCAGCCAGCCTCCAACAAACTTGACTCATGGATTCTCTCTTCGTCCTCATGTGATTCCCCAACTAGATCTCTGCTCTTTTCACTAGTCTTCAAATCCCTTCCTCTAATTTATAAAATAGCACAATCTTTTTATTTCCCTTCCAATTTGCAAAGCTTTCTCCTTCAAAAACTGAAGACATTTCTTATCATTAGAGGGTCACCCAAAGACTTAAATAATTCGCCCACTATTACCAGAGGCTACTCAGTCCTCTACAATTGGGCTCAAACTAACCTTTCAAGTTTATCTTCCCAACATAGGCCAGTGCAGAGAGCAAACCCAAAGAATCTATGCTTGATCTTGCTGCGGGACCTTTGCCAAAGACTTTTACACCCTTACCAGTTTCCTGGTCTGTGGTGACAGCAGCGGTCAGACCCACTCCAGAGGAACCTCGGCCAGTAGTGGGGATAGCCCGGGGTGCAGTGCACAGCACATAGCGTAGAAGCTGAGACTTGGCAACCGATGGGTCCCCTGTAATTGGGTGGGGGTGGTGGTGACTTGCTGGGAAACTCCTCCCACCCCCCAGCAAGTTCTGCCAAGAGCATAACAGAAATTTTCAATAATTCGTTGTTAATAGTATTCCTTTCATATTCCCTTTACCATTCATGGAAGAATATATTTTAGATATTATACATCAGGAACCCCAAAAATTAGAATAGTAAGAAAAGACTTTTACCCTTTGATGGAACTGAAATACACTAGGAACAGAATACACAATCTTACAGATTATAGATTCCCATAACCACACTCCACAAGGGAAGACCAAGAGTCTAAAGCAAATCCCCAATGCCATACCGATCAGGAGAATATTGATGTCCCCACGGATGTGGCTGCCATTTTCTAGGTCTCGTTCCACTCCACCCAAGAGCAAGCAGAGAATTGCCTTCTTAACATAGTCATGTCCATGGATGCTAGGGGCCAACGACTTGGCCAGCTGGTCAAAGATATCCTATAGGAAGAATAACCAAAGGTGTGAAAAGCCTGGTGAGATTCAGTGGGGTTTTGTTGAGCTCTGCTTTATACTTTAACCTATAAAACTACTTGAAGAAACCTGCAAATATAGACACTGTTTCTAACTGTAAAAGATTTTCTTAAGACAAATCACACTGCTCAGACCATTATCAGAACAGATACAGAGAAAGCCTGAATTCCAACACTTGCTTAGAGGTTTAATATTTAACAAAAAAAGTATTTCCAGGTTCAAAACACGTTAGGTTTAATAAGAATGTGTATTGTGCTTCCAGTGATCTTTATCACACGGGCATATACAGATGATCCTTGTACAATGCAGAGGTTAGTGGTGCCAACACCCTCAAGCAGTCGAAAATCCATGTATAAATTTTGATTCCCCAAAACCTTTACTAATACCTTACTGTTGGGGGAAAACTTACCAATAACATAAAATCAGTCAATTAATACATTTTTGTGTATGATATGTATTCTATGCTCTACTTAGCTAGAGAAAGGAAAAGATCATTAAGAAAATCATAAAGAAGAGAAATACATTTACAGTACTTGTATTTATTGGAAAAACCCACAAGTAAGGAAACCCACACAGTTCAAACTTGTTTTGTTCAAGGGCCAACTATATTTTCTTCAATTCTAATATACTCATTGGTACATTGATATTCTTTAATTCTAGTATTTGTTTTAGGTTCACTCAGTGGCCTAGCAGGTAACACAACAGGAATATTTAACAGCAAAAACACCTTTTTACTTGCTGACTGGGTTAAAACTAAAAGCTAACACCACATACTTCAAAGGAGACCTTCCTCCTGATCCAGTACAAAGATGAAAGGTGGCCCGTGGCCAATCACAACCCTAACAAATCCATCTCCCCCCTCAGATCCCTAAAGGATACTCAGACCTTGGAACGAGTTTTACTGAACTTCTTGATCTTGGCTATATCCTCAGCAGAGAATGAAGGCTGAACATCCTTGCTCATTTGCTTCACATTACAGGCAATCAGGATAGTCCTGGGACAAAGAGAATGAAAGGAAGCCTGCTGTTTTCAATTCTTAACATCAAAGCCAACAACACATTGGAAAAAAATAAAGGAAAAAAGAGAAAAAGGCAAGTTGTTCTGAATTCAGAATTCAACAACTGAGTCTTTCTTAGTCAATGATTTTTCACCACAAGAATTTATTCTGTGCTGCCCCACAGAGCTTCGGACCGAAGTGTGGTGAGAAGGAGATGGGAATACGTGAGAAACTCTCCTGGGTAAGCCATGAGGCTATAAGCATGTTCCCAGTAACTCCCACTTTTAGCATAAGATAGTATTATCAGTTTTATCTGCCAGAGAAGAGGCATCCCATCTCCCAGGCAGGTAAACTGCTCCACCTGTCTGATGTGACGCTCCAAAATACGGCAAACTGGCTCAGGAATACTACAAGAAATGTAAGCTGCCAGCAGCTTGCCAAATATCTCACAACTGCCCCTTTACCTGAAGGTCCCTGAAGTATAGCCTCCCTTCTTTCCAGGAAGGCAACGGTAGGTCCCCACCACCTGGACTCGATCACCAGGCTTCACTTTATCTACCAAGTCATCATCTAGAATGACGTCCACAGAACGGGGGAGTTGCCCAGCGGGGGCCTTCTCCGGCATCTCCTGGATGGTGATGGTCTGGTGGTCCTTGTAGACAGAAAGGCCATATTCTGTCTCAAGGGGATTGTTTTCCTCATCCTGAAAAAGACACACAGAAAAGCATTATCACATCCTGCTCTTAAAAATGCCACACTCATTTTTTTGTAGGAAACAAATATAATTTGAATATGACCTGAGGTTTTAGTATTTAGGAACAAAACAAGTCAAATATCTGCTCTAGCTTTTTTCCATTCCCATCTGTTCTAGTAACAAATCATTTAATGGGAGGGACAACTATAGTCCAAAGGAATCATGGCTATATTAATGTCTAAATTAAGATTCTTATTTCCCCTATACTATGATGCAGTACTTCCACTCCTAGGTAATACCTGACAGAAACATTTGCCCAAAGCCACATACTACAATGTTCACAGCAGTATTATTCCTAATAGCCCCAAATTAGAAAATATCCAAATCCCATCAACAGAATCATTAAATAAAAATGTAGCATATCCATATAAGTGAACACTATACAGCGATGAAAATGTATGAAATACACCTGTTTACAACATGGATGACTCTCAAAAACATCTGTTGAACAAAGGAAGCCCAACATGGGAGTATGCAGATAAAATATAAAAACAGGCGAGCTAAGTATCAGGATAGGGTTAAGGCGTGGGACGTGTGGGCCCTCGAAACTTTCTGAGTGCTAGGAAGGTTCTGTTTCCTGGTTTGGATGCTGATTTTACAGGTATATTCAGTTTGTGAAATTTCACTGAGCTGCAAACTCATATAAACTTTCCTATATATACATTAAACTTCAGTGAAAACATTTTAAACTTTGACTCCTTGCCATTTGAGCTTTCTAAACACACAACAGCTGTCACTTACTAAGTGCTTACTATGTACAAGGCATTATGCTATTATCTTGTGAGATTATCTCATATAATCCTTGAGATTATCTCATACAATCCTCACAACAACTCCGTCATGCAGAGATTTTTCACATTTAACAAATTAGGAAACAGGCTGGAGAGTTCCCCAAAGTCACACAGGAAATTGCAGAGCCAGGGCTTTAGGCAAGTATGATTCCAAAGCCATGTTCTTAAGTACCACACTAGATGACCTCCAGGAGTCCAAAGTATTTCGGGTCTTGAGCAAAGAAGGTTGGCCCCAGTAATCAACAGAAGAGTAATCCCTGAATAGTTACTGAAGACATTCTAGGAGGGCTCTTAGTGAAGAAGAGAGCAGGGTGACTTAGAAAACCCAACTGGGCTGAAAGTAAAAAGGCATGGGTCCTAATCCTTAGTCATCACTAACTGAGACCATATGCAAGTCACTTAACCTTTCCAAACCTCAGCGTTTCACCTAGAGGCAGACTAAAGGATTCTAAAGCATGCTTATTATAATTCTAAGATATTCGTTCTTGTTTCATGTTAAGATTCCTGCACCAGTTGAATTGAAAACAAGAACTGGGTCTCATTCATATCTGTGTTCTCCATAGTAATTAACAATTCTTTGGATACAGTGACTCTCAATTATTATTTGATGGCAGGGACAGGTATTCTTTGATAGAATGAATTCAGACTTCAAGAAACCAACATTAATCATCTTGTCTCCTTAAGAAGACCTCACGCTGTCCTCAATTCAGATCAACTGACCACTTAAGAATAAAGCCATTTCCAATGCCATTCTTCTCCCAAACTCAAAGTAAAATATTTGCAAAGATTTCATAATAGCATCATAGCATAAATATTCTTCCATATTACTTTAAAAGGATTATAAAGTTACATCTAACTTTGCTAAAAGATCAACATAGATTGATGGTTTTCAACGCTTCCATAATTTGTCAAATTTTCTAAAGTGAATATTTATTCTTTTTTAAAAAAATAAGAATTGAAGACTTTCCATATTAAACTCTGGCTAGCAATCAATCTTTTCTTTAGGTTAACCCTTACTTTTCATCTTATTTACTTCTAGAAGACTTCAGACATTACACAATTATTTGCATAAAAACAGACATCTTTGATTCCAACCTCCGAAGAAGCCCAATTAATTCATTCCCCTCACCTTGGTAGGATAGACAGAGCTGGACGGAAAAGCCACCAGGCTGGTGAGATCAGAATAACGTCGCTCTATAGTCTTCTTGGTAGCAGGGCAGTAGTGGACACTGCGGACAACTTTGGGACGAACTAGAGAGCCTAGAAATAGAAAACATGCATAGAAAGTCATGCAACTAGACAGTGACAGAGGTGGAATCTAACCCAGGCAAGCCTGTCATGACTCCAAATACTGTGATCTTCTGACTAGTTGAAGCTACTTCATTAATACTTGTCCTTTAATCATTTTTATATTTATATGGAGAACATCAACATATCTGTATAAAATCTGAAGTACAACTGAGCCTGTCCAAGAAGTCATAGGAGTTCGGAATTAGAATGAGGAGATTGCCAAGAGCCAAGATTCCCCTCCTCTCAGCAGATTCATCATTCTGGACCCCATAATCATGCACACTCACAGCTCCTTCCAGCTTCGCCCTGTAAATTCAATGCTATATCCTACCCAGCTCTGCTTGGCCTCTCCTGCTTTCCTAGCCCCCCTCCTCCACCAAGTCTATCCCACCTTCATTCCCCTAGTCCCCTACTTGAAGCCACTCACACTTAGTGACAATGCCCTCCACACAGACCACACAGCTGAGGAAGCAGGAGGTAAGAGTCCGAGGAGACACATGCTTGGAGCCAAAGCTGCCCTCCAATCCTATGTAGAACTCTTCATACTGCTTGGCATAAGTAGCATCAATGGAGGCCACAAAATCCTTTAAAGCCCGCTGGAAGGCAACCAGCTCCTCAAAGGCATTGCTCAGGAGGCTACATATGGGCAAGAGAAAGAACAATTAAGCAGAGAGAAAAATTCAAAAAAACTGACCCTCAAAAACAAAAGTGGACATTCCTTGATGATCAAGCCAACAAGTGAAAATCTAGCTCCTCTTTTCTCCTGCCATCCTACAAGACTCAGTAAATTATATTAGAACTGACGGCGAACATTAGTTCAACTTCTCAAAGATGCAGAAATGATACTCAGTTAAACATGGAAGGAGGACCTCTCAAGAGGAAAATACTAACCACCCACTTTGGGAAGAAGAAAAAAAACACAGGAGGTGAGGCAATGAGGGTCAAAAACATTTCATCCAGGTCCTCTCCTGGGAAGCCTGTTCCAATAAGGAGAAGAGAAAAGGGAGCCATTCTCACTCCAAGCCAGGATATCCTCTTGGAAACCCTTGCCACTTACCGGTTAGCCCTCTTCTCATTTTTCCTGCGGAGGTCATTCACATTGACAATCAACCGGTATTGATTGTCACTGATCAGCTCCCGAACTTTGCTCTGATAAATTCCCTGATCTTCCTGCAAAAGAGCCACTACATATCACAACAGCCATAAATTCAAATATAATATGGTATTTAAACAGAGGCAGTTCTCACAGCAAGACAGGGGTCATTCTCTGCAGCACAGCTGATGCCCAATTTCTCCACATTTTCACTCACTAGCCTGAATTCCAAATGGACCCTACAAGGCCATTGCAGAAGTTATAATAATTTCCTCAACGTCCATGTTATTATTTCTATTGACAACTACAGCTTTTCTGTATGCGGTCATTTCTCAACTTTTAATGGGGAATTAAAACGAGCTCATAATAATAAATCTACAAGGAGGAGTAAAAATCTTGTCAAAGCAAGATTAGCATATCAAAATGACTTTTCATTTAAGAATTACGTAGTGAATTAAGAGATTTTATTTCTCTATCAGCTGTATATAGAATAGGAAAGAGTTCCCTGTATTCAGACCTAAAGGAATAGGGAGCCTTCGCTATTTGTTTACAAACACAGCATTATCAACCTTTCAAGGCGCTTTACCAGTATTCTAAGGCTTCCAATCTAGGGTGGCATACAAAACCCCCTTTACCAGCATACCAAACACTTTTCCTCTGCATCTCCTTTGGCACTGATAAAGAATGTGGCCAAATTAAGAGGAAGTCTCTTCGCCCTGTAGAAGTCAGTCATTAGAATCTGCGCAGATCTGTAACTTAGCGGGTCATTACCGTTCTACTGCATTCTTTCCCCCACACTCCCTCCAAATTCGGGGAGCAGGGAGTAATTTCCAAAAGGTCGAAGGGAGCTTTGCTATTTTGTGTGCACTTTCGCGAGACCCCGCTTTCATTTGCACTTGGGAGAAAGTTACAGGATCGCCCGGTCAAGGATGCACCACAGACAACCAACTAACGACGGATTCCACCGCGAGAAACGTTACTAGATCGGGCATGGCAGGGTCCCGGAGGCCCAGCGGTCCTCTCCGGAGCTCCAGGGCCCGGCCCCGGCACCGCGTGGAGCCGTAGCCGACTTCGGCCCGTCAGCGTCCCCAGGGGCTCCAAGCAACAGAGAAACGCGACCCCGTGCCTTTCTCACCTCGTCATCCAAGAAGTCCAGGTAATCTCTCTGCGCCTCTCGCAGCTCCACGTCGTCCAGTACTACGGTCCCCGCCATGCTCGCCGCCTGGGAACTGCTACCTCCAAAGACGCGCGGAGGGTCCCCAGATGACCCCGCCCCGGCGCGAAAACTTCCGAACTTTTCCCGCCACCTAAAGCTACGTCGAGAAGGGGTGGGGCTTTTCTGGGGATATCCACATTCTGATTGGCTGATCCCTCTTACGCGAGAATAGAGAGTATCCAATTGAGAACTTTTTCTCCTTCGGCTTTATGGAGCGGCGCCGCGCCGTGGCGGGAAATGTGACCTCTGGGGCCGTCTGTTTCTCCCCTCACTGACAAGAAAACTGACCAATGGGGCCGAGAGTCGCAGAGTCTGGTCATTGGGCAGACAGGCAAGGCGGGGAAGCACTGCATTCTGGGAGTCGTAGTCTTCCACCTTTTACCGGATGTTTTGCAGAGTTTTGTCAAGCTATGGTTCCCTGACCTGCAGCTGAGTGAGGAAACCGCCTGGCGGTTGGGCTGAAAGTAGCCGAAACGTCAGAGAATGGGAGTTTATACTCAGGGAGATAAAAACATAAAAGACAACCGTTTTTTAAATGTATTAAGTTATGTGTGCTGGATATGTTTCCCAAGCAACTGTCCTCAGATGGCATTCCGAAAAAGAGGTGAATTTTGAGAATTTGTGGGGTGGAAATAGAATAATAGCATCTTTGGGAAAGGTTCTTTAGTTCAGCGACCCATTTGCTCTCTGACTACCGTTGCCCGAAATACCCCATAAACATATCAGGCCGCGGAGGAGGGCGAAGTGAGAAGCATTTTCAGTATTGTATCCCCCCCCCGCCCCCTCCCCAGAGATGGCCTCGCGTGTTATTCTACAAAATTCTGGACGTAATTACTACACCATTTCACTTGCAAATTGGGTAAGTTAAAGCCTTTCTCGCCTTATAAGGAGATCAGAAGATCTTTTAAAATAACTTAGTTTATTGAAAGATAATTAAACTGAAGAAGAAACAAAAAAAAGTGTTTCAAACCACTGTTAAATACCAGTCGTAATTAAGATATAGCAAATCTGAAATTACAAATAACTAAAAGATCAATTGCATGTCCAAGGGTTTTTGTTTTGTTTTGTTTTGTTTTTAATCTTTTGCGGTTTATATTTTTTGAGTTTTATTTTTGGAGTGTAATTTATATATAGTAAAATACACAAATCATTAAGTGTACAACTCAATACATTTTTATGATGTGTATACTAAAAGGTCTCCAGGACTCACTGTCCTGCTAAGTATTCTAAGTGTAATCTGCCTAAACAAAGTATATATGCCATCTATTTATATATGGAATATGTATTTTTAGTTATTATACAATTTATAGTATCCGTGTGTTTAGTGTCATCCTTGTGGGCAGATAAATTGATCCTTAGTCAAGGAAAAAAGGTGCTCATCTGACTACTTGCTTTTGTTTATATTAACAGGCAAATTTTTTTTAAAACAAAAATTCTAGATGAGGATCCTATTTGCGATTATATAGGAAGACATAATTCCATATTAATTTAAGAGTGCCTTTATCACCTGATCATTACTATCATTTTATGAATATATTGAAAGCAATACTGATGATATTCTCAGCTCTGGAAACAAATTGAAATTAATACTAAAATAACCAGGAAGCTTAGTTCAAGCAAGCAAATTAAGCAAATAATTTCATTTGTAAAGGAAAAATCCAAAGAAGTGGGAGTATGAAACCAAATCTTTGACTCTAACACACTTTTCTGTGGGCTACAGTTTCCTTATATAAAAGATGAGGAAATTAGAAAACTTCTAGTAATTTATCCCATTCTAACATTCCATGAGCCTATGGCAAATTTGGACAATTCCATTTAAAATTAATCATACTCTGGTTCTTAACAGACTTTTTTTGCTTTACTGTCATAATCTTCAGTCGTGAAGGACTTTTGGATATTTAATTGGTGTTTCTTCAATTCATTAGGGTGTAGATCTTTGAGCAAAGAAGTGTTTCATTTGTTATTCCCTACTTCTCCAAACTATTCAGAAAGAAAAATCAATCAGGTTGCTGCTAAAAAAAAAAAAAAAAAATAGGGGCGTTTGTACACAGCTTATATAGAGTCTACTTGAGCTTAGCCAATGTACTTCTCCCTCAGAATGAAGCACATGTAACCTGATGAAGTAGTGGATCAATAGTTTCTATTTTTGCTCACATTCTTGCTTTCCCTTGGTATCCATTCTCTCCACCCTATGCCTTGATGGACCTAAGGAGACTAGGGCCAGTCTCCAAGGCTAAAGAAACACTAGGGGGCTCCCTGGAGAGCAGAAGTATGTAGGAAGATGGTAGAAAACAAAAATTGAGAAGTATATGTAGTACTTCCATTTTCCATGTCCTTAGGGACCAAAAAATACCCAAAGGCACCATAAGAAATATGCTTTATTCTCACTGAATGATACACATCTTTGTTCAAACCAATGAACAATATTATGTGTTGCAAGACTTCAAACAATACCCAGTGATTAAGCACTAGCTTTAGGCACCCAGGAAAATGCCATTTTTTTATGGTCTTTATAGACCTTTGTCACTCTCTCAAAGATCACAAAAGATTGGAAGTCAAAAATTCTACACCTCTAGGTGCCAGTGCAACCTAAGGAATAACCTATAGGTCCAGGCTTGCCCTGGCCAAGCAGATCTCTTCCTTTATGTATATAGACTGGTCAGAATCTTCTCCAGATGATATAGTCTGGGGTCTTGAGGACCAAGAACAGCAGCCTCATTTCTCTTTCTGGCTGCTCTAATTATTAGTTGTGTGACTCTGGGCAACTTACTTAATTACTCTATCTCAGTTTCCTCGTCTTGAAAATTAGAAGTAGTATCTAATTTAAAGAATGGCTTGAGTACTCAGTGAGGTAATAACAGATAAAAAATATTGAGAAAAGTGCCTGGCATGCAGTAAGCCCTAAATAAATGTTAACCACTGTGGTGGTGGTGGTGGTGAGATGGTGGTGGAGGTATTAGTGGTTGGAGAAGAGTCAAGAGATGTTGGAGGAAAAAAGGAGGAAGCACTCACTGGTGCATTCTAGAACAATTCAAACAATCATATTCAAGCCTCCTTCTCACTCCCACCAAAAGCTTAGAATAGAACCAATCCATGCATTTCTTTCAGTGGGAGTTTGTTGACTGAAAATCCAATAGGCTAAAGGAGTAATACATTCAGAGAGTATTATCTGGCCCCGATTCTGCCTGTATTGAGAACCATCAGAGGCATTTGCTCCATGCTTAAGGAACATTATGGAAGAAGACCAAATGGTCTCTGGAGTTAGCTAGCATGTCTTGTACCAAGAGGAGAGTGTCAAAGTATCTGCCCTCATCCTTTGCTTCCTGGAATCCTTCAGGTTAGATATGCTATAAAGAGCAGGAAAATGCAGGAGCCAAAGGACATCAGTGATCCTGATTTGCCCATTAGATTTAACAACATAGTTGGCTTACTGACAATTTGTGATTCATCGTTGTTTGCCAAATTTAATTTCAGCAATTGGGTTTCTTAGTCCTGGAAAGGTCATCACCTTTTTTTTTCTTAGCTTTACTAAGGTTTTATTGACAAATAAAAGGTCATTCCAATTCTTAACTGCACAAATTTCCCTAAAGCTCTGGTTGAAGAGTTTTGCTTCAGTGCTTAAAGGTTTGCAGGAGAAAATTACCAAAAACTTACTGAGTAAATAACTTATTTACACATGAGATTCTCTGATAATAACCATCCTGGAAATCTGTCTTGATTTGTGTGCACTTAAAAAAATACTCTAGCACACTTTTCTCTGGGCTTCAGTTTCCTTATATAAAAGATGAGGAAATTCGAAAACTTCTAATAATTTATCCCATTCTACCATTCCATGAGCCTATGGCAAATTTGGAAACTGTATAAAGTATGTTAAGATCCAAATGCAGAATCTGACCCAACAGACTTAGAAGAATTTACTTAAATATTGAGCAAATGGATATTTTATATTTTAAAATACTTTACTTTGGTTAAAAAGACAACATATTGTATTTTTACCTTAGTGCATTTAGTTTTTCTTATTCATTTTACCGTTTTAAAGCATAAAGAAATTTTTCTCTGGACATGATGAATACCTTCTGCTAGTTTACAGATGGGCTAGCATCTGTATGTGTCCTGCAACATCTATTTTTTCATTCATTTAATCAATGATATAAGTCATGTATGACACAGTAAATAAGGTATCATTTGTAATCAGTTTTTATTCTACCTTATCCTTCAAGTAAACTGTATATCATAATTTTGAAGTTTCAAAATATTTTATTCTTTTTTCTTTTTTATGTTTTTATTTTATTTTGAGAGAGACAGAGACAGAGACAGTGAGCAGGGGAGCGGCAGAGAGAGAGGGAGACACAAAATGCTTAGCAGGCTCCAGGCTCTGAGCTGTCAGCACAGAGCCTGACGTGGGGCTCCAACCCATGAACTGTGAGATCATGACCTGAGCCGAAGTCAGACGCTTAACCAACTGAGCCACCCAGGCGCCCCTCAAAATATTTTAAATGTTTGTCTTTATTCAGCCAACAGAGCTTTGAGATGAAGATATTTATTCATACTACAAATAACGATGCCAGTTTTTTATTATATTATATGCAAGGTATTTAGGAAGATAACAAAGATGACTAAGATGAGAAGTTTACAATCTAGTAGGAAAAATAAGGCACAAACATAAATTACCCTGAGAAAAGGCAACATGTTTTCTAGGCACAGTACAAAGTGCCATATGAGTTAAAAAATGGCAGATATAAATTTGCACAAGAGTCCATCCAAAAATCTCTTTGACCTCAGCCACAGCAGCTTCTTACTCAACACGTCCGTCCCTGGAAGCAAGGGAAAGAAAAGCAAAAATGAATTACTGGGACTTCAGCAAGATAAAAGCTTCTGCATAACAAAGGAAACAATTAGCAAAACTAAAAGGCAACCAATGGAATGGGAGAAGATATTTGCAAATGACATATCAGATAAAGGGTTAGTATCCAAAATCTATAAAGAACTTATCAAACTCAACACCCAAAAACAAATAATCCAGTGAAGCAATGGGCAAAAGACATGAATAGACACTTTTCCAAAGATGACACCCAAATGGCTAACAGACTCATGAAAAAATGTTCAACATCACTCATTATGAGGGAAATACAAATCAAAACCACAATGAGATACCACTTCACACCTGTCAGAATGGCTGACATTAACAACTCAGGCAACAACAGATGTTGGCAAGGATGCGGAGAAAGAGGATTTCTTTTGCACTGCTGGTGGGAATGCAAACTGGTGCAGCCACTCTGGAAAACAGTATGGAAGTTCCTCAAAAAATTAAAACTAGAACTACCCTATGACCCAGCAATTCCACTACTATATATTTATCCAAGGGATATAGGTGTGCTGTTTCGAAGGTGCACATGTACCTTATAGCAGTGCTATTGACAATAGCCAAAGTATGGAAAGAGCCCAAATGTCCATTGACAGATGAATGGATAAAGAAGATGTGGTGCGCGTGTGCACGCGGCACACACACACACACGGAGTATTACTCAGCAATCAAAAAGAATGAAATCTTGCCATTTGCAACAATGTGGATGGAACTAGAGGGTATTATGCTAAGCTAAATTACTCAGAGAAAGACAAATATAATATGACTTCACTCATATGTGGAATTTAAGATGCAAAACAGACGAACATAAGGGAAGGGAAGCAAAAATAATATAAAAACAAAGAGGGGGACGAAACATAAGAGACTCTTAAATACAGAGAACAAATTGATGGTTGCTGCAGAGGAGGGTTGGGCTAAATTGGTAAGGAGCATTAAGGAAGGCACTTGTTGGGATGAGCACTGGGTGTTGTACATAGGGGGATGAATCACTGGGTTCTACTCCTGAAATCATTATTGCACTATATGCTAACTAACTTTGATGTAAATTAAAAAATAAATTAATTTTTTAAAAAAATAAATAAATAAAATTGCATATGAGTGATGATGAAAAGCTAAAGAAAAGGGATAGTATTTGGTTTGAGAATCAAAAGGTGGGCAATATTTCCTACAGGGAGATGTGACAGCAGTAACATTCTAAGCAAAATAAAAGGCAGGTGAGTACACAGTGAAGCAAGGGTTCATTAGGCCTGACTGTAGGGGACACTGACCAGCAGAGTAAGAAGTCTGTGTTTGATTTAGTAGGTAGAAGGGAACCAATGATAGCCTTTGAGCAAAAGGAAGACTGTATAACGTTGTGCATTAGGAAGGTTAATCTGGCTAGAGAATATGTAGAATGGATTATTTTTAAATGTTTATTTATTCTGGGGAGGGGCAATCCCAAGTAGGCTCCACACTGTCAGCACAGAGCCCAACTCTGGCCTTCATCTTTCGAACTGCGAGACCATGACCTGAACCAAAATCAAGAGTCACACCAACTGAGCCACCCAGGCACTCCTAGATTGAATAACTTTAATCAGATAAAAGAAATGAGGCTAGAAAGGGTGTGCAAAGAAAGCTAAAAGAGAAGGATGAGAGTGAAACATTTCAAAGGAAAAATGGATAGATCTAAAAGCTATTTAGATGGAAGTAGGAATGAAGGAGAGATAAAAATTACATATATGTAAAATAAATGCATGCGCTTCACACACAATGCCTCAAGGGCTTAACAAAAAGCTTCTCATTGCTAATAATCTTTATTTAGATTACTGTTTAGAATGAATAATTATTTAGCAGTTAAGACACAGAGGAAAAGAAATTTAAGAGGCAACAACGTCTTTCAAAAACACAGTAATCAGGAGAGGAATACAGCTTTGACCTTTAGTTCCAAAACTTTGTCTGGGGCAGCATGGAAAAAGAAGGAAAATTGTATTTTGTTAAATTTAAAAACAAAGTATATATTAACTATACCTCAATAAAGCAAACTGTTCATAAATTATGCCTCAATCAAGTTTATTCTAAAAAATCTAAACAAAGGAAATAAATCATAAAAGCAGCATGACTGCGTTTGGTCAGTGGCAGGTGGGGGGGTGGGGAGGATGTTGGGGGAAGCCAGTGCTCTTTGAATTAAGTTAAATATCACTTTTAATTGGCTCCATGTCATTTGCCTAAGAACCTACAGTTCCTGTGCACAGCATTCACAACCAGTTTGAGAGACCAGAAGCCAGGGTTTAGGAAGACTGAATCTCATTGCATCCTCTACTCACTGAATATTTGACATTGACATGGAGCAGAATTTGAAAGATGCTTTTGAGGCACTTCAGGGTATAAGCTGCAGAGATGGTTGTATTGATTACTCACTTTCCCTTTATAGAAATATATTAAGATCACATCCTACATTCTTCACCCCCAGCCTATAACCTTCTGTACACTTCCAGCACCTTTTTATATTCTTCTAGCTCAATTGTGGTGATCTTTAGATAAAAAGATATACAGGCCTTCATTATCCCTCTTCCAGCTCTCCAATATCCCATTGGTTTTAGAGAGTATAGAAAATCCATTAACACTCTAATTTTATATTTTAAGTGCTACAACAATCAAACCAAAAATCTCTGAAAAGCCGAGAGGGTTAGCGTTTATCTCTTTTCCCAAGCCTTTCACCTGGATTCTTTGATGAGCCTCCAAAAAATATCTCTGATCTGAAAGCAAACCCAGATGGATATTTTTCCTGGCCTGTATTCATCTGGTTAGCCACCTGTTTCTTTCTGTGCTAATATAGGAAGGGGATATGAGAAAATGGAAGATGTTGGCTCAAAGCCCTAGAGGTCTGGGGAAAGTGACTTTTAAAATAATCATTCTTTATTCACTGCCATGCTCCAGTGCTACCTTCATTGATGGGAAATGCAAAGTATGCCAACAGTGTTTATTAAAAAAAAATAAATGAATATCAGGGTGCATACTGAACCTTCAAAAGTGGAAGTTACTGTAGAAGCCATATAATTTAATTTTTTTAACATTTATTTATTTTTGAGAGACAAAGTGTGATCACGAGAGGGGCAGAGAGAGAGAGAGGGAGGCACAGAATCCGAAGCAGGCTCCAGGCTCTGAGCTATCAGCACAGAGACTGACGTGGGGCTCGAACCCACAAACCATGAGATCGTGACCTGAGCCGAAGTCGGATGCTTAACTGACTGAGCCACCCAGGTGCTTCTGAAGCCATTTAATTTAAAGCCCCATCACAATCTAGACAACTGAAGTCCAGAGAAATTCAATTAGATTCTAAAATCAATATATTTAAAATAAATTAGGTAAAGAAACAGGACACAATAAGATCCTGAAAGAAAGGTAGGTTTGAGCGAATCAAACTTTTAGAATTAAAAAATACAGTTATTGAAAAAATAAAGTAATGGACTGATTAAAAGCAGAATAGACACATTTGAAAAGAGAATTAGTAAGCTAGAAGACGGAGCTGAGGAAATTGCCATAATGCATAATGCAGAGTAGAGGAAATGAAAAATATGAAGAGGAGTTAAGGGAAATGAATGATAGAATGAAAAGTTTCAAATACATTTAACGGGAACTCTAGATGGAGAAAAATTAAGGAAATAGGTAATAAATAAAAATTTTCCAGAATTGGTCAAAGACAAGAATCCTCAGATTAAAGAATCACAATTAATCCAAAGCAAGAAATGTGAAATTAAGCCTTCACTTAGACACTGTAATGAAACCCAGAAATATGGGTGAAATATTAAAAGTAATCCAAAAAACAGTTTAGACTGGCCACAGATTTCACGATTATAACAACAAAGACTAAAAAACAATGGAATAATATTTTCAATTCCCAAAGAAAATAACTGACAACCTAGAATCCTATATCTTGTTAAACTGTAATTAAAGAGGGCAAAATTGGGGCACCTGGGTGGCTCAGTCATTTGAATATCCAACCTTGGCTCAAGTCATGATCTCACAGTTCATGAGTTCAAGCCCTGCATTGGGTTGTCTGTTGTCAGCCCAGAGCCCACTTTGGATCTTCAGTCTTCTGTCTCCCTCTCTTCTACCCCTTCCCTGCTCATTCTCTCTCTCTCTCTCTCTCTCTCAAAAAATAAACATTTTTTAAAAAAGAGGGCAAAATAAAGACTTTCAGAATAACACTTGAGACCTTTGTTAAATGAACTTTATATTTGTCTGTTAGGGCTAGATGGCTTAAACAATAGAAATTTATTTCTCATGGTTCTGGAGGCAGAAGTCCCAGATAAAGGTCTGGCGGGGTTCAGTTTCTAGTGAGAGCTTTTTTTCTGGCTTGCAAATGTCCACGTTCTTGCCGAGTCCTCCCATGACCTTTCCTCTGAGCATATGCAGAAAGAGAGAGAGATGGAGAGAGAGAAGGAAAGAAGGGTCTGTTTTCCTCTTCTAATAGGGCCACCAGTCCTATTGGATTAGGGCCCCACCCTTATGATCTCATTTAACCTTAATTATCTCCTAAAGATCTTATCTCCACATACAATCACATTGGAGGTTAGGGCATTAACATAGGAATTTTGGGGAGGACACAATTTAGTCAGTAGCAGGCACATAGAATGCATTTCAGAAAGAAGGAAATTGAACAAAAGTAAGGAAAGAAATAAAGGGAAGCAAAGAAATTAGTAAACACAAAGGTAAATCTAGAGAAATACTGACTCTAAAAATCAGTACTACTAATAATTAATTTGGAGAGGGCTAAACGTGCATGTAAGTAACTAGCATTGTCCAATAGTACTTTCAATAGTGATGGAAATGTTCTATATCTGCCCTGCCCAAAATGGTAGCCATTAGCCACATGTAGCTATGAAGCACTTAAAATGTGGCTGTGCAACCAAGAAAATTTTTAATTATATTTAATATTAACTAATTTTAAGTGTCTGCATGTGGGTAATGGCTACCATATTAGTCAGTACAGCATTACACAATAATAACATTGCAAATGGCTAGAGCAGATCAAAGTTAAATATTCTAAGGTCTTTATTTGGGAGGAGAAGGGACATTTTGAAGGTAGTTATTCATATTAAAATTTTAAGGATAGAGGCTAGAAAAATTGAAATATAATGTATCATTTCCAAAGTAGCAGAGGGAAACAGGAATAAAGAAAACACTATTGATACACAGAAGATAGGAAAAAGAGATGGAAAAAAAGAAATCAAAGAAAACCATGGTAAATAGGAACCATAAGAAATATGATAGAAATAAGTAAGAAAATACTAGTTTCTTCTTACAATAGAATATAGAATTTTAATGGACCCTCAAATATCAAGGGCATATTGAGTTAAAAAATCAGAGAGGAAAATATATGTATAGTATTAAACCTTTTATGTAAAGTTTCAAAACATATAAGCTACTACTGTTGATTTTTATTAACACATAAATATATCAACTGTAACAATATGCATGGGAATGAATAACACAACCCAACTTCAGGAGAGTGATATCTTCTGGAGGAAGGTCAATAGAAAGGGAGTAGGTCTTGAGTAGAATCTAAATATTTTTAAGAAAAGATTTGAAGCAAATATGACAATGTCAACCTATAAAATGTGGGTGGTAAGTACCTGGGTTTCAAACTCTATTGTGTGAAGTTGATAAGTTTCAAACTCTTTCATAAAGAAAAACTCAAGTTCAAAAGAAACATATCTATCCAGACACTTTTTTCTTTGTGTTAGACTATTTCTATCTGACTGCTTTAGATCTTAGGACTTGAACTTGATTTCTTATCACTTAGGAAACTTCCATTCACAAAATAATAATCTAATATAATGAGCCCTCCTCACACCAGAGGACTAAGGAGCTAGACAACCCAGTTCCACTGGAAAGGTCTGTTTCCTTACGACAGGGGTCAGCAATTTAATTCAACACTGTGTTCTATTAGTGGAATGAGTGAGTGCTCTTGGGTGCCATTGGATGGCTGCGAGAAAGGAAGAAAGGAAAGAGAAGAAAATGAAAATAGGGGGAGTGTGGGGGAAGAGAAAGAGTTATGGCAGTGGGCTACGAATTGACACGTGAGCCACCTCCAGCATATCCCTATAAAAGAAAGCAGGGTGAAATGATCTCATCTCATTGCTTTGGCATTTTTCTGTTAGTGCTCCTTTTATTGTATCGCAAGTACTGTTTACATATCTGCCTCCCCCACTGGACCATGTCTCGTTCCGATTCTTACCTTGAGTGCTTAGCACTCTGCCTGACAGAGTAGGTCTTAATGAATGTCTGTTGAATTAACGTTGAATGCACAACTTCTGATCTTAAGTGATTTCCTGGCTTCTTGTTTAATAAGTCTTCCAACCTTTCTATCTTCTTGGGTCCTTTTTCAGGCACTCAAAATTTGAAATCTTTAAGCCTCTGTCCAGCTCTAAACTGGGACATCCAAACCAACTTCTAGGTGACCCACAGAGTACTTTGTTAGGAAGGCAAGGGAGATAGGCTGGGAGCAGTGTCTGGAAATGGGGGTGTCCCAGGAGTGTCACAGAATCCTGAGCTTAGTTTTTTACTTTGCGGGAGCTGTGATAGGATGCCATGGTCAAGAGGATCAAGGAGAGGGATTGTGGCTTTCCTGACACCTAGGGTTCATGCCCTCCCTCCCCTGTGTCTCAGGCTGAAGTGTGAGTCCCCCAGCTTCCTTCTCACACCAGCCCCAGCCTCCCAAATCCATCCCTGGTCTTCATGATAACATTACAGCTGTGGAAATTACTATCTTAACAGAGACAGGCAGTGTCACCTTCTGCAAATAACTTTCCTCTGGCTAGGTTTCCCCATCTGTAAAATACAAGGGTTGAAGATAGTCTCCAGCCATCCCTTCCAGCTTTAATATGCAGACTTCAACATCTGTAGTGAAACCATGCTTTTTTTTTTTTTTTTTAATTTACATCCAAGTTAGTTAGCATATAGTGCAACAATGATTTCAGGAGTAGAACCCAAGCCCCACGATCCTTCCTCTGGCTTTTACAGTCTCTTGCCTTAAATGTAGTTGATAATTGGTCATCATAGTAATCATTTGCCATCTTACACCTGGGGCCTGGAAAGAATGGGATGAGGAGAGCAGCTAGAATTTCTTTCTCCAGCAGAACTCCACAGGAGGCCAGAGTCTCCAGATAAACACCAGCCTCCGAGAGAGACTCCACCAGCAACCCTAAATATTCGAGGGGTGTCAGCAGTACACCCTGGAGCACAGGTGGGCCAAGTACACAAGCTCCCTTAGGAGGGACCTGGGTCTGGAGGACCCTTAGGCACCACCAGACTATTGTTGCCATGGTTGTAGCTGAAATGGCGGAGACCAGGTGCCTAGCCAGAGAACTGGCCCAGGAATCAGCTGCTCAGCTAGACCAGCACAATGCCCACATGGCAGCCTCGGTCCAGCTGGCCAGAGAGAGTTACACCTAGCACCAGGAGGGTGTCCGTGAGGGAGTAGCCCTCCTAATGTCATCTCTAAGCTGCTTGGGCCAGGAGTGAGACTTACAGACCACAGCCTCTGCCATATCCAGCTACCCCAGGACTTTGGGAAGACGTCTCCATTGGGACTTGGATTCTTGCTTTTTTTTTTCTCCTCCTTTTAGAAGAAATTTGAAAATTAAATGGAAGAAAGGGATAGATAAAAAGATGAACAAGAAGCAAAGGAACTTAGGATTTTAATAAAAATATCTTGATATGAAAGCAGCTAGTATTTTAGGTTTTTTCCTTATGTTTCATCCTGTCTCAGGCTCATAGCAAAGGATGGACAAGCCTCTGGATCAGGGCTTCTAATGATTATAATCAGGCCTTAGCCATGCAAGACCATGGTGGTAAAGCTTAGGTCTGTTTTCTTGTTAACCCCAAGCCCCTTTTGTTATCATTCATACATTCAAGAGACATTTGAAGGTCTACTTGATGCCCAGGCATTATCTTAAGTACAAAGTATGGTATTTATTGGTGATAAAAATGCACATCACCTTTGGAAAACAGTATGGTAGTTTTAAAAAAATTAAAACGTTCTGGAACTACCATAGGATGTAGCAGTCCTGCTTCTGGGTATATATCCAAAAGAATTGAAAGAAGGATGTCAAAGAGATATTTGCATACCCATGTTCATTGCAGCATTATTCACAGTAGCCAAGAGGTTGAAGGAAAATAAATGTCCATCAGTGGATGAATAGATAAACAATATGTGGTCTATATATGCAGTGGAATACAATGCAGCCTTAAAAAGGAAGGCAATCCTGTCACATGCTACAGCATGGATGAACCTGGAGGACATTGTGCTAAGTGAAATAAGCCAGTTACCAAAGGACAAATGCTTTATGATTCTGCCTACATGAGGTATCTAAAGTAGTCAGATTCACAGAAAGAAGAATGGTGGTGGCCAGAGGCTGAGGGGAGGGGAAGGGGAGTTATGTTTAATGGGTATAGAGTTTCAGTTCTGCCAGATGAAAAGGTTCTGGAGATCTATTTTAGAACAATGTAAATATACTTAACACTATGGAACTGCACACTTATAATGGTCACAATGGGAGATTTTATTATTATTTTTTTACCAAAGTGAAAAAGAATACACATCATCCTTGCCCATTGCCCACCCTTGTAGTCATTGAATACAGCTACAAATGAATGATTACCGCTAGAAAGAAAACAAACAGGAAGAGTAATCAGATTAGGCTGGAGATAACCTCAATGTGATCTCTGATTCTGGCACAAATTAGCTATCAATAGACTCCTTAGAGAAAGCCATGCTCTCCATTCCTTTGTCCAAATGTAGAATAGTCCTGGAAATAAGTCTCTGCCAACTCAACTGCAGACCCCTGCTCTGGTCACTGCAGTCATAATGGCGGTAGTAGCGAGTCTCACACCAGCAAAGGCAAGCCAGCTTCTCTTCCTCCCTGAAGCACAGAGCAGGCTGAGGGTGACAATTTCCTGAGCCTACACCCGGAGCATTCATTTTTTGTGTGGTATTGTGGTAAGCCTTTTGCATATGACTTTTTTAGTCTTTGTAAGTAGGGATACTGCCTATTTTAGGCCTTGGTGTCTCAAAGTATCTCATTTACAGTTACCGTGCAGAGAGTAGGCCCTCCACATGGTTCATTCATAAATGCTCATCTCCAATTAATCCATGGAGGTCGGTGTTTTAGTGGATATTTTCAAACTCCCTGAAAAGACATGTCCTTTTTCATGAAGAAAAGACGGTTACCTTTGATGCTTTCCTCACCAAATGATGGCAAAAACTATTGGTGAGGTTTCTCTGCTTCTGTATCTTTGATGATCTCCAGCCTCTGCTCAGTTGCTCAACTCCCCCCTCAGCCCAGGGCCATGCAGTTGCCATGACCCAGGCCTCTGTGTAGGCACCTGCCTTCCCTGGTTCCAGAAGGTTAAGAATGGCAGAGGACAGGAGAAGCAGGGCTCCTTCTCTCTTCCCTTCTTGCCAACTAGCTGAAAAGTCTCCACCAAGGAACCGGGACCAACTCTGATCGTCATATAAATTTGTCTCAGGCCTCAGTGAATGCTGCTGGGTCTATGATGAGCAAGGACAATGGCATTTTCACACTAGAGGTGATGGCAATGCTAGAGCTACAAGCAGACTTGGTGATTTTAGTACGGCTCTCTCATGTTGCAGAGAAAGAATTTGAGATCTGAAGAGGTTCCAAAACTATGGGGTCCTAGGAGATGGACCCCAGTCCAGAACTTTTCCAAGTTTAGGCTGCACTCAAAGTTTAGCTTAATCTCAACCCCCAAACACTATCTTCCTGGCAATAATATCTTGGCAGAGTTCAGGGCCAAGCAAAAGATAGGCCTGGAAGATTTTACTCTTTTCACCCAATGTTTCTGTGCTACCTCCCCTCCACTGGTCACTGGTTCCTGAAACACCTCAGGAGAAAATCATTCCTCTTCCTTCTCACCCCCAAATAAGCAAATCACTAAATTCCTACCCTATCTCAACATATCCCCCAACCAAACAGTGGTTTCCTTCTCTGCCTTAATATCATCATTAATATTAAAAGCATTTATAAATCACCTATTGCCTCCCTCCAAGGTGACCTATAAATCTTAAAACAGACATTAACAAGACTACTCAAAACTTTGTTTTAAATTGCACTTTTTAACTTGTCGAGCTTTCTCACTGTGATATAGTCATGGTCCATCCTAAAATCCTCCCCACTCACACGACCCACCTCCTCACCCTCCACACATACACTGGTGAGGTTTTTCACTTCTAGGAAATTGTGTGAGGGAAGGAGAGAAAAGTGGAAAAGGGGAGGCGCACAGGGTAAACAACAAGCAAAATCACAGCTGGGCTTGGTTTCTAAACATGGAGAAAACAAGGCTCCTCCTCCAGCTCTGTGGAATTCCAGTTCACAGTTTGCTTCTCACTCTTGCCAGCTCCCGTCTCTGAGGGTGGGTGAGCTAAGCATTCTGAGGAGGACTCTGGGAAGGGAGGGAAGATCCTGGCCTTTAGAAAACTGCCTGAAAGGTCAGGGCAGCTGCTGAAACTGTATCAGTCCCTCGATTTAACCCAACCAAGAGAATGGACAGCTCCATCATCCATAAAGCTACAGTGGTCAATCACAAGTAGAAGAGGGTAGAAGCTAAACAAAGCAAAACTTTCTGGGTAATCTGATTAAATACCCTTCACTGCACCCCTACACACACACACACACACACACACACACACACACACACACACACAAATGCACACAGCTGTACACTTCAGCCTCCAGCTTTCATATATTCCCCACTGATTTCCTACCTGATTCCCCTGCCCTCTTTCCTCCCCCTCTAATTCATCCCTCTGTGCTACTAAGGGTTATCTTTTTAAAAGGCTAGCCCTTGCTTAATTCTATCAGTGATTCCTTCTGGCTCACAGGAAGTTCAGCCTCCTTAGATTGGCATGCAGGTCCCTGCCTGCCTCTGCAGCCCCACACTGCCACCTGACCCTGGCCTCCAGTTTACAGAGGTACCTGCCACTCTTCTGGAGCACCACTCCCTGCACCTTCTGCAGGTCCCACTTCCTGGAACTCCTTCTACATGCTTGTCCTTTACCACTCAGCTCAAGGGCAACCTCTTACAGGTCTACTCAATTTGCTGCCCCTCTCTTCTGCAGCCATATGCCCAGGTCTTACCTCCTCAAGACAGCTCTCTTGCTGTATGTTAACTGTCCAGTTGCTTGACTTTTTACCTCACTGGAATTCTTGAAGGCAAGGACTGTATCTTTTTCACCTTTGCATATCCAGTGCCTACTACATAGTAGGCACATAGAACTTTTAGTGAATGAATGATCTCAACAGTACACACATTGCTTAGCAGGGAGTTGTTGGGAGAAGACTTCATGCCTTGAATGATCCCTGGGCAACTACAGTGTATCTCTATTTTCTAGTTGTAAGCACTTTATCTGAGTTTGGGAAAATGGAATCATTGACTGTTGGACATGGAAGGGACTTCAGAGCTCAAGAGAAGCAGGATGGGGTAGTAGCTGGGAAAGCAGGATGCAGAAGGGGATGTGATGATAGAAGCAGAGGTCAGAAAGGGGAGAAGATGCTGTGCAGCCATTTTGAAAATGGAGAAAGGGGCCACAAACCAAGGAATGCAGATAGTTTCCAGAAACTGGAAAAGATAAGGAACAGATTTTCCCCTAGAGCCTTCAGAAGGAGCATAGCCCTGCCTACGCTTTGACTTGAGCACACTGAGGCTCATTTTTGGACTTCTGACCCCCAGAACTACAAGACAATAAATTTGTGTTGTTTTAAGCCACCGAGATCATGGCAATTTGTTGCAGCAGCAATAGGAAACTAATACAGATTATTATTATTTGAACAGGATTGGTCCAGAGAAGCACAGGTGTGTGTGTACAAGTGTAAATATAAATGTGTATGAAAAATACATATGCCTTGGGGCACTTGGGTAGCTCAGTCAGTTGAGTGTCCACCTCTGGATTTCGGTTCAGGTCATGACCTGATAGTCCTGAAATCAAGCCCCGCAAGTTGGGCTCCGCGCTGGATGGAGCCTGCTTGGGATTCTCTCCCTCTCACTCTGCCATTTCCCCCTTTGTGTGTGTGAAGCGCACACGTGCATGCTCTCTTTCTCAAATAAATAAATTAATTAATTTATATATAAAAAAATAAAATGTGTATGCCTTTATGGATGATGAAAGCAGCACTAAGGAAATTTTAAACAGGACCAGCAGGTGAGCAAATCTGCCACTATAAAGTGTGCAAGCTCTAAGTCAGGCACACAACTGAAACAAGTTTCTTTGACAGTGCAGGCAATTTGTTCCTCTACTGCTGGAGATGGCCAGCCTGCATGCCCTTTCCAGGAGCTTTATAAAAAGATACAGCACCTTTGGAGTGTTACAATCATTAATGGCAGTGCTTTATCCTCTGGGAGAGGGGAAGCTTAACATGGGAAGGAGAAAAAGAGCCTAACGGAGAAATTCAAGTGAAACTGTCCTCACCCTGAGTTAGCTGGATTTGAACTACCAGGTGCCAACCGATGGCTTGGCGTCCCTGGAACTCCAGCCGCCTTTGTGCCTCATTGTTGGCATGGTGGGCTGCAAGCTAGTTTTGCTCCATGCCACAGCAAGGATGGAGGCTCTGGTCCCACTCTGGGCAGACGGCCTCGCCTCAGTGAATACCAGATTGTGGAGCCAGCAGTAGCCACATCATAGATGTGCTCTGCCTGACACAGTGCCTTACCCTGGAGACACTGCCACCAGCCTCCCAACTGCCTGAAGACCTGCTCCACAGTGCCCCAGAAAGCCAAGAGCCACTTATGGAATCACAGCTCCTAGAGAGTGATGATTTAGTGGTATTGGGTGGTCAGCTATTGATGGATGGAGAGGTTATGCTCCATCACCCATAAAGACTAGCTTCGTGGCCTTAAAGTTTTCCCACATTTCTTTTTGGATGGGGGTAAGAGAGTCCCTTCATCTCCCTTAGGACAAAGCCAACTTTCCTCCAATACATGTGAATTATGGCTGGATCCTGGGCAACTGATAAAAGCTTGGCTGAAATAAAGTGTGTGAGAGGGGACTTCCTGTAGAATTTCTTCCTGAAATCAGGACCAGCCACAAACTTGAAGAAGTACTGAAAAGTACTGATGCCTGTTAGGATAGTTCTTTTCCTATCTTTCAGGGCAGGACACCTCGATAGTGTGCCTCCAATAGCCCAGCACATGTCAGGAAGCCATATTTGGTCCAGAAACTCTCCATGACCTTCTCCAGGTCAGGCTGGTTTTTGCGGAGGTGCTGAGCGATAGCAGAGATGGCATCCACAACCTTGTGGATGGCATACCCAGTACTGGATCTGCCCACTTCAAAGAGCTCGGCTACACAGCCCAGAGGCACTGGGGAAGCCAGCAGATACATTCCAGTGGCTACTTTCTGAGGCACAGAGGAAGGCAGCTTCATGTGGTGGCTTCCCTTTGACAATTCGGGGCCACCTTCTTGCAGATACAGGAAAATGTCTACCGAGATATCTGGAAGGCTTGTCTCCATCTGTGGAGGCTAAGTCTGTCTGCTTGGAGGTCTTACCCAAAGATGAGATTGTGTAGGGAAAGCCCGAATCTTGTGTGCTGTTCTTCCAAGGGACTGAGACATAGCAGGCACCTGTGGCTCTCTGAGCAGACAGTGGATGAGTATGGAGGGCAGCTTGATTCAGGTGGACCTGCATGGCCTGGGCCAGGGCAGCCTCCTTGTCAGCCTCTTCACTCTCAGCCACAAAGTGGGTGGAACAATGGCTCCCATTTGCAGGTTGGCTTGTCTAACAAGCTGCAATACGCCCTGGGCTGGATCCATGGAGCATGGTTTGGGGGTTGTGGGTGCCATTGAGCTGAGTTAGGCAGAATGATGCGTAGGTGTGTATCCCTTTCCTAATGATGTTGATGAAATTCTTATCCCCCAAGTAGGTGTGGGCACAGGAAGCTCAGGGTTGAGTTAGCTGATGAGTATCAGGCCTGCCATTATGAACTGGATGGAACAAATGTAATTTCATCTGTGTATCCACACACCAGCAAGTTCTGTTCATTTTCTTCCAGATTGAGTCAGCAATACAAGAGTCAGGATAAAACAGCTCAGAGCAAATTAGACTAGGTTCTTAGTGTGGATGTCAGTTTGCCTTCTTTTCTTCACAGGCTTCTCCTTAATAACTCCTTCTGGAGGACTTTTAATTTCTCCTGACCTTCTTACTCTCATCACCAAGCAAACACATTGGTGAAATTCTATAGGAACTCCCTTCTCACACAGTAAAATCAAGGGCTACCCTGAAAATACAAAGAACATCACCAGTCAATTTTATGTGCCCTGATCCTCTGGTCCTCCCACAAGGAAGCACCTGAAGGATGGTTAGTTAGTATTTTGGAGGGCAAGAAGATAAGCTCTTTTTCAATTTCAGACACCAGATTTTCAGTTAAAAATTTCATTCTGGATTTCAGCTTCTTCTTATGAAGAAAGACCTGCTTCATAGAAGCACCAAAAAAGATCAATTATTCCCTAGAGTTTTAAGAATGAACAACCACAAGGCAGAAAAGACTTTAACATTAGCACTTACAGTTCTAGATCTGACAGTTCCACGTTGCCAAGTCACTTAGGATGACCTTATGAGTTACCTAATGCCAGAACTGAGAGGCTAAGACTTCTTCACACACCACTGCAATTTTCTAATGAAAATCTACTTCCATAATATCATGTGTACTTGGGGCTGATCTTTCTCTAAGAGCTGGTGTCCATCCTAGGCAGGACTAGGAGTGTTCATATCCTAACTCCATAGGCTGTGGGTGCTCAGGAAGTTACCTCCTCTCAGTGTGTCTCAGGTGTTCTCTTTGCCAAGCAAACAGGTTGGACTCACCTGACCCTAAGTTCCCTTGCTGCTTTAATATCCTCAAGCTAATTTAAAAGGCCAGATCCCGGGGCACCCGGGTGTCTCAGTTGGTTAAGCATTTGACTTCGGCTCAGGTCATGATTTCACGGTTTGTGAGTTTGGCCTCCGGTCAGGCTCTGTGCTGACAGCTCAGAGTCTGGAGCCTGCTTCGGATTCTGTTCTCTCCACGCCTCCCCCACTCATGCTCTCGCTCTCTCGTGCGTACTCTCTTTCTCTCAAAAATAAATAAACATTAAAACAAATTTTTTAAGGGCCAGATCCCACAAGATGTCAGCTACAATGGCTGAAACTGCATCTCAGAGCTTGTTTCTAAGGAAGTCTAATAAATATAATAAGGTAGTAAACATTATGAACTCAGCAATGCATTCCACAAATATTTATTGAGCCTTATGTGCTAGGAATTCCAAAGGCACAGGGGATTACATTTCATTTTTTTTATTAGATCAGCAGTTTATTAGATCAGAGAAAGAAAAGGCAGTGATTAATCATCCCTTTCTATATGGCTGTTTGTAAATGGAAAGTCTGTGCTTGCTATTGGTGGCTGATTCTTGACTTGGACAGGACTAAAGTCCTGGCACTTGGGCCTTTATGACTTAGATGAATCCTTCCATATAGTAACTAAACATATCTCCTATCTGGGTGGGAAAGAGTTTATTAGTTACTGTCACAACCTTGGGGCTCTCTGTAATCTCATTTTAATAGTATATTCCCTGTCTACCTGTCTGGAAAATTGCTCTCTTACTAAACGTTTTGGCATCTTTCACTTGAAAATGACAGCTTAGGGACATCTGGGTGGCTCAGTCAGTTGGGTGACCAACTCTTGGTTTCTGCTCAGGTCATGATCTCACAGCTTCCAGACCTGCACTGGGCTCTGTGGTGACAATGTGGAGCCTGCATGTGATTCTCTCTGTCCCCCCCCCCCTGCCCCCGTGTCCCTCCCTCACTTATGCTGTCTCTGTCTCTCTCAAATAAATAAACTTAAAAAAAAAGAAAATGACACCTTAGCCAACCCCCATTGATCAAGAGGAAATGTGCGTTTCTATTCTGCCTCCTCTACCTTACAATTTCCTTTGATGTAAGACATCTTCACAGTCTTTAGTAATACCGCATTCCTAACATGTCCAAAACTGAGTGTATTCTGAGTTTGCTTCCTCCTTAATTAACTCAACTTACCATTTTGGATGGCAAGTCTTTTCACAAATCTTTTAAAGTTCCTGTTGGGAGGCCTGGGTAGCTCAGTTGGTTAAGCCTCTGACTTCGGTTCAGGTCATGATCTCCAGGTTGGTGAGTTCCAGCCGCAATTGGGGCTTTGTGCTGACAGCTCAGAGCCTGGAGCCTGCTTCAGATTTTGCTTCAGATTCTCTGCCTCTCTCCCTCTCTCTCTCTCTCTCTCTCTCTCACACACACACACACACACACACGCAAATGAATAAACATTAACAAAAATTAAGTTCCTCTTAGCAGTCATAGACTGGTCTCATCGGACCTCATAAGGACATTCAGAGGAGGGACGAGTTTCCAGCCGATTTGCTCCGCATCCCATTGCCTACCTTCCAGCAAGTTCTGCTGCTGCTAACGAATCACTATTAATTGGTTGGTGGAAAGTGTAAAGGAAGAAAAAGGAGTGCTCTCAATCTCTGAAACACACACCTTGGCGGGGGGGGGGGGGGGGGGAGGGGAAGGACAGTAAGTGGATGAAGACAGTTTACGAACTTTATTTTTCCTGTTCAGGTTTGAAGCTTTTATCACAGAAACTGCCCCCAGATCACCTTTACTAACTGCTCTACTCCGTCCCTTCTTCCAAAGGTTTGCGCTCCCTCTCCCCTAGCACCACCCACGTTACCGCCTCCGGGAAGTTTCTAGAGGCAAGGGGTTTCGTTCAATTCAAAAACCTGCACTAAGTCCTTGCCGGGCAGATGCAGTGAACCTAGGACTGACCTGAGTCCCTGGTTGACCTCGGAGCACCCAACTTGAACTCCGGGTTCCAGGCTGTGGCAAGTGAGAAACCGGTGTTGGGCTAGCTGGCCAACCCTAGCCTGCGTCCATTCTGCAGCCCTGCCCTGCCCGACAGCCCCGCGGACCTCCGCGCAGCCGGGTACCGGGCGACCGCGGGAGGCAGAGCCTGGAGCCCCGGAGCCCCGGAGCCCCGGAGCCCCGGAGCCCAGGAGCCCAGGAGCCGGGAACCGGGCGCATCTCGCCGCCGCCGCCGCCACGCAGACCTCCATCCTGCGCGCTGCCTCCGCCCACTGTCCTTTGCTCTTCTCGGCCTCTCCCTCCTCCTCGCTTCCTCCAAGCCGCCTCTACGTGCTTTTTCAAAGTAACTTATATATATTTATCCAGCTTATGGAAAAGGTTCAAAAAGAGTTGGAGGGCCTCCTGTCTGGCATTTACTGAAAATCCCCGATTGTTTTCTTTTGCCCTGTTGGCAGCGCTTTAACCTTAGTAGGAAAGCTGATCTCTCACTCCCCAGGCTTCGCAAAGGATCTTTCCCAGCCATCTGTCGAAGGGTTTGCCCTTCCAGGAATGGAAAACTGACTTTGAAGTTGAAGAGTATTAAAAATAAAATCCCTCCAGAGGAGATAACAGGTGGCAGCAGGGTGTTATTCTTATCAGGTACCTGGGCCTCCTGCTATTAACACTTGAAGTGAGTGAGTTTATCAGACTTATTCCAAGCAGACTCTTAGCCGAAAGCAGATCCTTGCAACATAGGAGAGTGGTGGGTCTGTCTGCAGAGACAGGTGCGCAGCGTGGGTGTCACCTGGCAGGGACCGCCTGAATTAGAGTCTACAGTTTGGGAAGTTGGCTTTCAGAATGAAAAAGATAGAGAAAAGTGAGAGAAGAGAAAGAAACTTAAAAAAAAAAAACACTCAGTAAAAACAAACAAAAACTCAAAACACGACCTAGAAGTTCTGGCTTCCCACTTCCTCCCTTCTCTGGAAAGATTCTCCCCAGTGATTACAAAACAAGGTTCACAGAAACTTGGTTCTTTGGTGCAAGAAGCTGGCGGCTAGTGGATTTTGACTGATAGAGAAATAAATGCTTGATTTCAACCTGTAACAACAAGGTTACTCTGGCTATGTCAGCGTGGTTCTAGTCCCCTAGCTTCTACAAGGAGCTGTGTGGCTTCCAGAGTCCCCTTCCTCCTCTTTAGGGAAGGGTGTAGACCCTACTAGGGAGGCTGTTTATACCTACAATGCTGAACACTCTCAGAGCCAAGTTCATGGCCAGTGAGCTGAATCCTGCTTCTCAGATTTGTTTTGTTTTATTTTTTAAAACTAGTTGCTAACATTAAAATACTAGGACATTTCTTATTAAAATCTGGATTTCCAACTTTTGGAAAAAAAAAACATTCATATATGCCATCAACACTGGACCCATTGTTTGCACATATCAACAAAAGACAGTTACTAGATACATTAGATACTGTTTTTACCAAGCCAGATTCACACACTGCTACCTTCCAGGTGCCCCTAGGTATTTGAGGGTAGGCCTGTGCTCCACCCCAGGTCTACCCCCCAGGTAACACTCCTTCCCAGGAGGCTGACCCTCATTTCTCCACTAGGTCTACTCTTGTACTCCACAGGGCCACTATGGGGCCTTGATCTGCCTCTCCCAAGCATGAGAAAATATTCTAGGAGGCCAAGTTGAAGCCCTCAACTGATGTAAAATCAATGGAAACTGACTGACCAGGGGCACCTGGGTGGCTCAGTTGGTTAAGTCTCCAACTCTTGATTTTGGCTCAGGTCATGATCAAGCCCCATGTCAGGCTCTATGCTGACAGCGTGGAGCCTGCTTGGGATTCTCTCCCTCTCTCTCTCTCTTTTTCAAATAAATAAAATTTAATTAAAAAAAAAAAACCTGACCAGAAAAGGAAGTGAGTTTGGCCTACAAAATTAAACAAATTACTTCATCAACATAAATTAAAAGGAGCTGATAAAAGAGTATCGAAAGACTTAGGAAAGGATGTGGTCATGATTAACATTGGGCTCCTGGGCTTCTTTCTTTCCTTCTAAGTGTCATAACTTGTAACGGTTTATTGAAAATAATAACAGTGGCACCTGTTGCTCAGTAGGTTAACCATTGACTTGGGCTCAGGTCATGATCTCACAGCTGGTGAGTTCAACCCCCATGTCAGGCTCTGTGCTGACATCTCAGAGCCTGGGGCCTGCTTCAGCCTCTGTGTCTCCCTTTCTCTTTGCTCCTCCCCCACTCAAGCTCTGTCTCTCTCTTTCTCAAAAATAAATAAACATTTTATAAATTAAAAAAATAAAATAATAACAGCTCCATTTATTGAATACTAACTGTATCCAAGGCAACCCGATGAGGTCAGTACTGTTATTATCTTCATTTTATGAATGAGGAAGCTGAGGCCTAGAGAGGTCAAGTTACTCCCACGGGTCGCAGAGCTGATGGGCTGATGGAGGTGGGATTTGAACCCAGGGTTTGAATCAAGAGTGGGAAGTGGGAACCCTAGTGTCTCGGAACAACTTAAGGTTAGGGAATTGATCTGCCTTTTTGTATCTTTCCAGATAGATATAGATGCTCAAAAACTATTGAATGACAGAAAGAAAGAAGGAAAGAAAAGAAAAAGAAAAACCAAAATTTTGTATTTTTCATGGAAACAATGAAATTTAAAATTCTTTATTAAATTGAAAAGATAGATTTTCAACTTGTTATGAATCCATTTGTCTATCCTCCAATCTACACATTTACAAATTGTTTATTAGAATGAGCAAAATGCATTGTCTAAATAAAAACACATAAGTCTTTGAACTTATCTGAAGGGTTTATTGAGAATAATTGCTTGTCACTGAAAACTTGATGGCACCTAGTAATTAGGTCCTTCCTTTTTTTATATATTCACAACTTGCCCTTCAAGGACTTTGCCCAGGACTGGCATCTACTTTCTTCCCCTTTTCGCAAACTGGAACAGTGTGTACCCATCCACAGCCTTCTGGCACCCCTCCCTTGGCTCCACAGTCCTAAACAACTGCCAGTAGTCTTCTCGTATATAAATTCTGCTGGTACCCCAACCGGAATTTGTTCAGTCTTGGAGACATAAGCTCATTTGAAGCCAGGCGTTCTCTTACAATACCCCACTCATTTCGTGCTTCAGTCTCTTCTTACTGCTATTTGTATGACGAATATTCGACTTCATGAAAGTTGGAGCAGGAAAGCTGGTATTCTGAAGTGGAAGCCAGGAAGTCCCGGATGCAAATCCAGATTCTCTTCCTCTCCAGCAGTATGATGATCTTGGGTTAAGTTAACCTGTTCTTTGAGCTTCAGTTTGTGCCTCTGTAAAATAGGAATAATAATAGCTATTATTATTAAACTGTCAGATCATAGTGAAGATCGAAAGAGTTATCTGTAAGAGTCCTGGCCACGAACTGACTGATAATAACGAATAAGCAGATGAGACGAATAGATCTGCTTCCTCATAGATATGTGGATTTATGGGACTTCAGAGTTGGAAGGTACTAGGGAAGGTGCCCCATCCTGCCTTCCGCTTACTAGAACTGGTACTCATGAACAGCACATCTCATTCAACAGCTTCTGTCTCAGGCTACCACCACAGCTTCTGCTCCTGAGTAACACACCTGTGCCTTCCACGCTCCATCAAACAATTTAAAAGGCCCTTTCTCTGTGCCAGGTACTTTAAACCCTCAATCTCCTCAATTCTTACAATAACCCTGTATGGTATGCATTTTTACCTTCATTTTACAGCTGTGGAAACTGCGATGTTTAAGTCATTGGTCCAAGGCTACACAGTTAATAAATGGGATTCCACCAGATCTGTCTGAATCTGAAGCCCCTGTTATTTTCTTCCTTTTCAAAAAAGAACTGCGCTTATATTTCTCAAGTCTCAGCTCATCCCCTTGCTCCTCTTTTAGGGGTATCCTTCTGCTATGGACTGAATTATGTCATTCAAAATTCGTATGTTGAAGCCCTACCTGCCCCCTCAACATGGTAGTATTTGGGGATGGGGCCTTTGGGAGATACTCAGGGTTAAATGAGGTCATGGGAGTGGAGCCCTCAGAATGGGATTAGTGCCCTTATAAAATGAGGCCCCAGAGAATTTACTCTCCACCCCCTCCTTGCCCCCATGCCTACAAAGAAGAGGTCATGTGAGCACACCTAGCAGGGCCAAAAGGAGAGGCCTCAGAGTGACACCTACCTGTGGGCACCTTCATCTTAAACTTCCAGCCTTCAGAGAACCTGGGTGGCTCAGTTGGTTAAGCGTCCAACTTTGGCTCAGGTCATGATCTCGAGGTTTGTGGGTTTAAGCCCCTTGGCGGGCTCTGTGCTGACAGCTCAGAGCCTGGAGCCTGCTTTGGATTCTGTGTCTCCCTCTCTTTCTGTCCCTCCTTTGCTTGTGCGCTCTCTCTCTCTCTCTCTCTCTCTCTCTCTCTCTCTCTCAAAAATAAACATTAAAACTTTTTAAATTGTTTTTTTACTCAGTCTTCAGAAGTGTGAGGAATAAATGTCTGTTGTTTAAGCCACCCAATCAATGGTGTTATGTTTCAGCAGTCTGAACAGAGACACTGTCTTTGTATCTATGCCTTCCTTTTCCCAGTTGGTCTTTTCCAAATCTGACCTCAATGAGCTTGCATTTCAACCTACACAGTCTCTCCAGCTCTCAGTTTCCTGCCTCTCCTATTGTTCATTGTATCCTCAGTGTTGGGTTTTTGACAGTTCTCTTACCTTCTGGAAACATCTTTCTTTTTTTTTTAATTTTTTAAAATTTATTTTTGAGAGAGAGAGAGAGAGAGAGAGAACGAGCAGGGGAGGGGCAGAGAGAGAGGGAGACACAGAATCTGAAGACAGGTTCCAGGCCCTGAGCTAGCTGTCAGCACAGTGCCTGACACGGGGCTCAAACCCACAATCTGTGAGATCATGACCTGAGCTGAAGTCAGAAGCTTAATGGACTGAGCCACCCAGGTACTCCAAGATATCTTTCTGTTCAGTGTCTCAGGCCAGGTAATCAGCCCTATGTTTTTTTCCTGAATGGTTTGATGTTTGCCTTCATAAAATCTGACTTTGTCCTTGGGTACTCCAAAATTTAAAAAAGACATGATTACTTCTTACTGAGACTCATAGTGCCTTCAATTGACCCACTAGTGTCTGCTTTGGTGTCCAAGTTAGGCCCCAACTAACAGTGACCTCTTCCTTCCTGTTTCCTAGGAGCTGCAGGTATTGGCCAGGCAAATCAGCAGGTTACCAGATACGGTGTGTGAGCCTTCCAGCTCTGCTGATATTGCCTTTCCCTCATCTTTCCCTTCTCAGATCCCTATGCATTTGTGTTTGTTCTACCCAGTTCAGTCCTTGATTACAGGCTGTACCTCTTAGGCAAAATGCTCAGGACCTACAGTACTTTTTAGGGTCTAAAAAAATGTTTGAGACCTAGAAAAAAAAATCAACTTAAAAAAAACCTTGCATAATCAAAATTAATATGTGTATCTTTAAATGTCCACAAAGCAATTAACTGCAACTCTACTCATAGGTGATAACATATAAATAATGTCTGATGTAAACATGTTTGTTTGAACATGTTTAGAATGGTGTGGGGGGCAGTAGGGCCTCTGAGAATGAGAGTGCCTGGAATCTACCCGAGTCTGAAAACAGCTCTGCTTGATTATGAATTATCTCATACTTATTCTAATCCCCTATGTTACTCTTGATATCTTACTAAGAATGAAAATCGGCAAAGTAGTCAAATCCTTCAACATATTGGTGTCATCTACTATGTGTTAAATACTTTGCTAAATACTCAGGGTGGGAGTGAAGAGTAATACATAAAAGACCAAATGGGTCCCTGGGCTTAAGGAGTTCAAGGTCTAGATGGCAAGAAGGGGCTTCATCTTTCCCAAGTTCCCTTTGTCTCCCCTGGCTTCTTTCAGTTCCTCAAATTCACTCAGCAACTTCTTTCCTGCCTCAGGGCCTTTGTAGATGCTGATCCTTCCTGTCACCCTTCTGACTGCCTAATCCATCCTTCAGGATCTGTTTAAATGTCACTTCCTTAGAGACCTTCCATGACCCACCCTGCCCCACCCTCTACCCCATCTAATTTAGGTCCCTCTGTTATTCATAATTTTCCAAAGCTTTTTGTCTTTGTTTTTGTTTTGCCTTTGCAGCACTTATCACTTGAAATCATTACCATGATTATTTATTTACTTACTGGCTATCTTGCCTCATTCATTTATAAGCTCTAGGAAGATAGAAAAACCAGGTCTGTTTTGTTCACAGCTACATATCCAGTGTCAATCACCATTGTTTGGCAGACAATAGTGTTCATTAAGTGTTTGCTTAATAAATGAGAGAGGAAGAGCACACACTCCTAAAGCAGGTAAATAGCAATGTGAAAATGCCTAGAATTAAAAGGAAATCACAATACTCTGTATGATACTGCAATGGTGAACACATGTCATTATGCATTTGTATAACCCATGGGATGTACAACACCAAGAGTGAACCCTAATGTAAACTGTGTACTCTGGGGGATTATGATGTGTCAAGGTAGGTTCATCAGTTGCCACAAATGTACTAGTCTGGTGGGAGATGTTGATAATGAGGGTGGCTATGCATATGTGAGGACAGAGGGTATATGGGAAATTCCTGTACTTTCTGCTCAGGTGTGCTTACATGGAGAAGAGGACTGAGCATTGAGTTGGGAGAGCAGCATGGGGAGGAGCTGGTTGTAAAGCTAGGTTTGTTGATCTCAGAACAGTGGGAAACGCTAACCGGACTGCCTGATTCCCACTTGGCAATGGTGGAAGACCAAATTAGACAGCAGTTTCAGACCATACTGAAGAGGGCCTTTAAAGCTGTTCTGAGGGTGATGGGGAGCCATTGACAGTAGCCATGAGATGAGATGGAAGTGGTGGAAATGAACTGCAGGGTAGATGGTACACTGGGCAAAGAACAGAGACAGGATTTAGGAAGACAGACCAGAAGACCCTTATAGTTATTCATGGCTGAAATTCTAAAGGCTCTTAGAAAGCTGGGATCCTATTTTTAATTCTTTTATATCCATCACTACACCTTATTAGATCCTAAATATTCAAGGTTTGAACCATAGAGGAGAAAACATAGATAATCTGACACAAATACACTAAACAGTCTTTAATTGGAAGAAAAAAAAAAACCTGTGAAAACACAAGCATACATTTTCTTCAAAACTTCAATTTGAACCATGAGTTTATTTTGTTCTATTTTTTATCACTGAGTGTCTAGGATAATCAGAGCATGAGTTTACATTTTTTCCCCTCTAAATCAAGAAACAGTTATTCAATCTGCATGCATAAATGGAGAATAGGGGCCCAGAGGAAGCATATCAGGACTATATTTTGTGTTTCTTGCCTAGATATCAATGTAATTTGCCTCATGCTCCCTAATAGAGCATCATCTGCCTATTGAGCACCAATCACGAATTATAGAGGCTCTGACTGCCACTGGACTTACCTCTGGCCTCTGTGACTGGGCATCTCCATCTATATCCTCATCAAGTTCCTTTTAAGTTTCTCTTTGAAACAGCACTCTGATGAGGCAAGAAAAATGTTTACTCTGTATAAAACATAAACATAAGACTGGTATAAAAAGACCTTGAGTTAAAAGAGAATGTGAAACCTCTTACATCTCTTAAATGTCTATGCATTGTTAAAAATAACAATGTCTGTATTTTTTGACATGGAAGAAACCCTTGTAGTAGATACCATGTGCATTCTCCCCTTAATCCATATTGTATACCCCTCAGTGACCAGCTGGTCACATGTCCCTTGGAACAAAGACTTCATTTCCCACCATCTCTTCCAGCTGGGCAAAGACATGTGTCTAAGTCCTTTATATGCCTATTGTAACATCTTTAATGAGAATATCTTATATTTTATATCATCTTTCTTCCTAGAAGATCAAAGTTTTTTATACATTTTCAAAAATAGTATCTCTTTAAAATTGCAATATCCACAGTGTTCAAAGTATTATAATATTTTTATTACCAAGAGATGTTATACCTGTTTTAAAAAAACAATGACTTTCCAATTCACTGAAGGACTTTTTTTTCTTATTTTAATATATGCAAGTTTCTTTGAAAGGAAATAGAATAATGGAGAAAGAAGCAAGCAGTCTAATTTTATTTTTAAATGTGAAATAATTTTTCTGTTAATTATTTGCAAGAGAGATAGATTACCTATTTAACATTTAAATCCAAGTTAGGGGTTAGTAAGGTGTAGTTAATAGTATTCAAATTTTACATCAGAAAACTGAAATATGAGAAGTGTATATCAGTCAGGGCTCTCTATAGAAAACAACAAAAACCAATTCTGGCTAATTTAAATACAAAACACACGTATTTTTTATTTTAACTTTTAATATTTTTATTTGAATATAGTCGACACACAATGTTGCATTAGTTTCAGGTGTACAACCTAGTGATTCCGCATCTCTGTCTGCTGTGCTGTGCTCTCCACATGTGCAGCTACCATCTATCACCACACATTGCTATTACAGTATCATTCACTATATCCCTATGATGTGCCTTTTATTTCCATACTTATTCATTCCATAACTGGAGACCTGTGTCTCTCACTCTACTTTGCCCACTTTGCCCATTCCCCCACACCCCTCCTCTGAATGGATGTATTTTTATTTTATTTTTTTAATGTTTTATTTATTTATTCTGAGAGAGATAGAGAGACAGAGAGCAAGAGAGAGGCAGAGAAAGAGGGAGACAGAGAATCCCAAGCAGGCTGAGTGCTGATCAGCGCAGAACCCAATGTGGGGTTTGAACTCATGAACTGTGAGATCATGACCTGAGCCTAAATCAAGAGTCTGATGCTTAACCGCCTGAGCCACCCAGGTGCCCCTGCATGGATTTATTTTTAAAGTATTGGGAAGGTCATAGAATCTTCAAGGTTGTGAAAACTAGACTCGGAGGCCACATTGCAGAACTGACATCCCTGATGAAATTCAGGTTTGGTTGTCTTCCAAGTGAAACCAGCTAGAGGAAATGAAATGTCCTGGCTGAACAAGGGCACGATTTGGTGACCTTGGCATGATTTTGAGGGATAAAGGCATATTTGGCTATAAAAATGGGATATTATGGCTTTAAGGGTTAAATTATGATACAGATGATGACCACTATTCCTAACTTGAAGTCAAGCACGAAAATATTTACTGTCTCATAAATCTTACAAAATTGAGTTCCCAGGACATTGTAAATAATGTATATATTCTGTCTGTTGGATTGCAAATACAGATTAACATGCCCAATGTTAAACAGTCACCTGATTTATTTGTGCATTTTAAGGCTCCAAAATTTGGCCCCTCAAACCCTCACAGTCATTGAAGCTGCTATTAAGAACTTAGGGGGGTTAAAATGGATTATTGGCAACAGTTCAGGCATAAGGCGAGCAGCCAGTCCTGGCGGTCTGATTAAAGGGTTTGCAATACAAAACAGCTCATTAATTCTTCCTCTGACCAGAGCAGAAAGCACCTTTGTCCCCTCCGCAGATTGTTGCTAAAAGTCAGCAGATGCCTTCACTTTGGCTGGTTTCAGCATTGGAGAGACAGTGAGAAACAGACATGGTCTTTGGTATATCCACCATGAATGTCAACCCCACCAGGAAGTGTGCTTTAACTGTTACTTGCTGCTTGTGAAAGAGGAGATGTCCCACTGATGTTCCCCTATTGCATGATCTCACTACTTTTCTTTCTTTTTCTTTCATTCTTTTTTTTTTTGCTTAAAAAATAAATATTTGTTATTCGTTAATCTCAACATTTCTGTGGGTCAGGAACTCAGAAGCAGCTTAGCTAGATGGTTCTGGGTTAAAGTCTCTAATGGGGTTGCTGTCAAGCTATTGGCTAGAGCTGTTAACAATGGAAGGCTTGACTTGGGCTGCAAGATCTGTTCTCAAGGTGGCCTACTCATTTGGATGGCAAATGGATGCTGGCTATAGGTATGGGGCGTCATGTTCTCACTACGTGGGCCTCTTCGTCACACTGCTTTTTTAAAAAATTGAGATATAATTGACATATATAACATTATATTAGTTTCAGGTATACAACATAATGATTTAGTATTTGTACACATTGTGAAATGATCACCACAATAAGTCTAGTTAACACCCATCACCACACAATCACACATTTTTTTCTTTTTTTAATAATTTTTTTTAATGTTTATTTATTATTGAGAGACAGAGAGAGACAGAGCATGAGCATGGGAGGGGCACAGAGAGCGGGAGACACAGAATCCAAAGCAGGCTCCAGGCTCTGAGCTGTCAGCACAGAGCCCGACGCGGGGCTCAAACTCACAAACCGTGAGTTCATGACCTCAGCTGAAGTTGGATGTTTAACCGACTGAGCCACCCAGGCACCCCACACTTTCTTTTTTCATGTGATGAGAACTTTTAAGATCTACTTTCTTAGCAACTTTCAAAAATGCAGTATAGGATTGACTATAGTCACCGTGATGTATATTACATGCCCACTCAGTGCTTTTAAGACAAGAGAAAATAGTAATAACAATACAACTTTCTAGCACTTAATGAGCAGACAATATGTGCCTGGGATTGTGCCAAGCACTTAGATACTTTATATCCTTTCATGCACCTGAAAATTCTGTGTGGAAGTCACTGCCATGTCTCCATTTCACAAGTGAGGAAACTGAAGATCTGAAACTTTGTGCAACCTCTTCAGGGACAAACACATAATAGTGAGAGGCACCTGGGTCCAGAATCCAGTCTGTGACGGGAAAGCCAGGGTTCCCAGCCACCATGCCACACCTTGTGCCCTGTGGGATCCTGCCTTGCTCTCCTTCTTAGCATTTTTCTTAATGTCTCTCAACATCCTCCATTTCCCTTCACATCTCTCTCTTGCCTGCCAGGTAGTTCCATGGCAGTGCCCTGGGAGTGTAATTACAGGAATGGCCACTGATGAGCCTCTGTGTTCTTACTGAACCTCACAGAATCAGCCACAGAATAATGAGATTATCAAACTAAAGAGATCTCTATGCAAACCACTCTGAATCTGTGTCTCATGAGTGGCATATATCATTAGTAGAGCTGCCTAGTACCGCATTACCTCCACAGTTTCGGGACCCGAGCTATCCCTCCACCACACCTGGCCACCAAAGGAAGACCCATCCAAGCTGGAAACTTCACCAACCCCAAGCCATATTGGGAATCCATTTCCTTGCTTATCTGTCAGAGTGCTCCCCTCTGGCCTCAGCTTGGGTCTATACTTCCACTCTGTGTCCTCAGTCCCTATTTGCATTGCTCCAGACCTGAGTCCTGGCTTCATAAGGAAGGCTTCCTTGTCAACCCAGGCTCAGGCGATGCTGCACGAACCCTGCCCATTCCTGTTTTCTCCGTTGCAAATAGGAGAGTCTCCAACACTCCAGAGAAGGCCCACCATCTTCCCTGACCCTTTCTAGGAACCTTCCAGTCTTAGTTCAGGCTAATTCAACTGGCAAAAAGCAAACCATGAGGCAGGAGAGTAAGGAAAAGGCCTCAACTTAGTCTTCTCACTGTAGAGGTAATGCAAACCACCTGAGTGGACACCATCATCCGCCAGAACTTTTTCAAAATGATTTTACTGAGGCTCTTGACATGTCAAGAATAAAATCTGGTGGTTTTTTAAAGTAAGTGTATTAAATAGTGCAACCATCAACATTAATCTACTTTGGAATATTTTCATCACCCGAGGAAGATCCGTCATGCACATTTGCTGTTAATCCCCTGACCCCGACCCTGGGGAACTGCAAATCTAACTTCTGACTCTACAGCTTGGTTTTTTAAGGATGTTTCATATAAAAGGAATCATATACTATGTGGTTGCCTGTGTCTGGCTACTTTCACTAAGCATCAGGTTTTTGAGATTCCTCTGTAATTTGATCCTATTTAATGCTGAGTAGCTTTTCATTGTAAGGCTATACCACAGTCTGTCCACTCACAAACTTTGATGAGCATTTGGGTTGTTTCCAATTTGGGGCTATTATGAATGATACTGCTAGAAACATTTGTGTACAAGTCCTTGTATGGATCACTGGATCTCTTTTCAGACTTAATGGGCCTGTCTTTTCTTTTTTTTTGTTTGTTTGTTTTTGGTTTTTTTTTTCCTAGTCCTGTCAAGTTCCTATATCTCTTTTGGACACGATCCTCTAGCCATTGGCTCATTTGGAGAGCAGAAAAGACTCAAAGTCCCTAAGCCAGTGAGTGATTACATCAATCAGAGTTCAGATTACTAGTTTCATTTATTTATCCAAATATTGTCTGAAACTTCTTAGGACTCAGTTACCCACCTGGAGAAGGTGGGACTCTTCACAAATCCCCTGACACATATCTCTTCAGTGGATTGCTTTCCTTTTTAAAAGGATTTTAACAAATTTTCTATTGATGGTCTTTCAGATTGTTTTCAAACTTTTATTATTACAAAAACCACTGCAGGGTATAATCTTGCATATGTGGTTGTAAGTTGTAAGTACAGTATGTCTATAGAATAAATTCCTCAGAGTAGAATTTCTGAGTCAAAGGGATATGTTCTTATAATTTGGATAGGTATTGCCAAATGTTTCCTCAATGTGGTGACAATGTATGCATATTTCCTCATATACTCATTAGCTTTTGGAACCCCAACTGTTTTTTTAAAAAATAATTGAAAATATTGTTTTTTAATCTGAACTAACCTAACAGGTGTAAGATAGTATCTCAACATGATTTGAATTGTATTTCTCTTTTGATGAGTGAAGATGATCATATTTTTTATTATCTAAAAGCCAATTTTGTTTCTTTTGTGAATTCTCTGTTTCTATCATTTTCCCCATTTTTCTACTGTACTTTCAGTCTTTTCCTTATTGCTTCATGGGACAATTAACCCTTTGTTTTGATAGAAGTTGAAAATATTTTGTTTCTTTTCACCTTGGTGGTTTTGCCAAACAAAATTTATCTATTTATTCATTCATTCATTTATTTATTCATTTATTGATTTATTATTGTGGTAAAATATATAGAATATAAAATATATCATTTTAACAATTTTTAAGTGTACAATTCAGTGGCATTAAGTACAGTCACCATATTGTACAGCCATCAACATTATCCATTTCTAGAACAGAAATCCAAAATAGAAACTCTGTACCCAATCAATAACAACTTCCCTTTCCTCCCTCCGCCCCCTACTCCTGGCCCTGGTAACCACTATTTCCACTTTATGTTTCTGTGAATTTAACTACTCTAGGTATCTCATATAAGAGGAATCAGATATTTAAAAAAAAGTGGAGGGGGTACCTGGGTGGCTCAGTTGGTTAAGCATCTGACTTTGGCCTAGGACATGATCTCATGATTCATGAGTTCGAGACCATGTCAGGCTCTGTGCTGACAACTCGGAGCCTGGAGCCTGCTTCAGATTCTCTGTCTCTCTCTCTCTCTGCCCCTCCCCCACTTGCTCTCTCTCTCTCTCTCTCTCTCTCTCTCTCAAAAAACAAACATTATAACAAAATTTTTTTTAAAAAGTGGACTCAGTACTTGTCCTTGTGTGACTGGCTTATTTCATTTAGCATAATCTCTTCAAGATTCATCCATGTTGTAGCACGTGTCAGAATTTCCTTCCCTTTTAAAGCTGAATAATATTCCATTGTATGTATATGCCACCGTTTGTTTATCCATTCATCAGAATTTTATTTTAATATGGAAAAAGTCTTTTTTATTTTTTTAATTTTTTAATTTATTTTTCTAATGATCTCTTATTTTTTTAATGCCAAGCCTTTTTTTAAAATATAGTTTATTGTCAAGTTGGTTCCATATAACACCCAGTGCTCATCCCAACAAATGCCCTCCTCCATGCCCATCACCCATTTTCCCCTCTCCCCCACCCCACCCCCCAATCAACCCTCAGTTTGTTCTCAATATATAAGAGTCTCTTATGGTTTGCCTCCCTCCCTCTCCTTAACTATTTTTTCCCCTTTCCCTCCCCTATTGTCCTCTATTAAGTTTCTCCTGATCCATATATGAGTGCAAACATATGGTATCTGTCCTTCTCTGCCTAACTTACTTCACTTAGCATAACACGCTCGAGTTCCATCCACGTTGCTACAAATGGCCAGATTTCATTCTTTCTCATTGCTATGTAGTATTCCATTCTATATATAAACCACATCTTCTTGACCCATTCATCAGTAAAAAAAATCTCTTTTTTAAATGGGTTCTAATATTTAGGGTAATCAAGGGTATAAAATTCTTCTCTAGTTTCTTCTACTACATTTATGGTTTAATTTTTTTTTATTTTACGCTTGCAGCTTTGAATTAGTTATAATTTATTCTAGTTGAATTTGAGAGGTTTGCATCTAACAAAAGAAGAAAGTCATTTTAAAGATTGGGTTCCTCAAGACACAGATTCTGGGACAGAGATTTGAATGCAAGAAGTTTGATGGGGAGTGCTCTCTGGAATCATATCTATAAGGGAGTGAAGAAAGCAAAACTGGGCAGAAGAAGAAGTTGAACTGAGATGCAGTGGCAACAAATCTTTAGCTGATTCCATGAGCTCTGGACCTGGAATGGTTGCAAAATTGTCTTAAATTGAGCAAAGAGGTCCGGGCATTTGCACACCTGCATCAACCAGTCCATGGATATTACAGACTCTAAGAGTATAATTTTGGATGAGGCAGTCCCCTTCAGCTGACTTCACTTCCTAGGGAGGGACTCAGCCAGGAGCCTCAGCGAACAGCACTCTCAGCAGCTGCGAGAATTGGTGCCTTGGCCCTGAAGTGGGCATATGGATGGTGTAACACAGCCTCCACTACACTGCCTTCCTAACACCATGTAGTAACTAATGCATCTCTTTGCTCACTTTAATCTATACAAATACCCATACGTGTTTGGATCTATTCCTGGACTGCTCTATTCTGCTCCATTTGATCTCTTTTTCATACATCAGTAGTATACTGTTTTAAAAATTATAGTTTTACAATATATTTTAACATATGCTAGGACCAGTCCCTTCTCATTAAATTTTTCAAAAATTTTCCTGGTTATTCTTGCTTGTTGATCTTTCTATATAAACTTTAGATCAGCTTGCAAATTAAATTTGGATAGAGGAGGATGACTGGATTAAATTTATAGATTAATTTAGAGAAAAAAAATATTTATAATGTTGAGTCAGCATCCTCTACAGGAATGTTTTGACTTTTTGTTTGTTCAAATTATCTTTCGTTTTCCTCATTGGTGTTCTAAAATTTTCTTTCTATGGCTATTATGCATCTACTATTATTTACTTTATACCTATTTTATCCTTAAAAATTTTTTTTATAAGTGGGGTCTTTTCTGTAGATTCCTGACTGATTGTTCGTATATATGAAGATTAATTATTTCTGTACTTTAATTTTTTTCTGTACATTAATTTTGAATGCAACCACCTAACTATATTGTTTTACTGCTTATGGTAGTTGTTTAGTTGATTTTCTTAGGGTTTTCAGATATGCAGTTTTGTCACTTTCAGATAATGACATTTTTGCCTCCTCTTTTCCAATTTTTCAGCCTCTAATTTCTTTAATAAGCAAAAGTACAAGATATTTTAAAACATTAAAACCCTGAAACACATAATTCACAACAGGAGAAGAAAGCCATTGTGTACTTTTACAGCTGTGGTAACCACACTCTTATAATTATATATTGTAGCTATAATCTTGTAAGTGGCTGTCTCCATTGTAAATTATGATCTTCCCTGAGGGCAAGGACTGTGTTATTCACTTTTATATCCCTGGAACTTAACTTAGTGCCTCAATAAATGTCTGCTGAAAAATTAAAGAAAAACCAATAATCCAATAACCACAAACCAAAAAGCAATAATCCTAAACAAATGAAATAACTATCATTTACAAACTGTCTATTAATGTCAACTAGCCCTATTTCTCTTAAACTTTTTTAAACCATGGAACATAAAATAATTTATTTTCGTTTTTTGTTTTTTTAGATCTGGACACCGTCTCTCCTTGACCTAGTTCTTCTGCCAACAAAGTGTTTGCTTCAGAAGCCTGATATCCTCTCTAGCACCAAACACCAACTCACCAAGACCAAGTGAACCATGCTGGTCAGCTCCAGTACCTTGGACCCTCTAGAGAGTCAAAGACTCCAACCTCTAGGTGTAGAGCAGATGTAACGTGGGTAATTCTGAAGAGTATAAGCCAAAGACTGAAATCCTTCTGATCAGTTTCTATATTTGGTGTCTGTCATTTTGAAACATCTTTGAGAAAAAAATATCGAAATAGGTTCTGGCCTACTCTGAGGTCTCTCAATTTTTCTGGTGGTCTGAAATATTTTCAAAATAATACAAGTAGTAACTGACTCAGCCAGAACTTGAGGTTACATTCACTGACTCCAAGTCTAGTGCTCTCTCTAGTAGATTACCATGTTGCTTCTACTTGAATTTTACTCACCAGAAACTGGTTCAGTTCTCTTCTATTTAGGTGATGGTGGTGAGAGTGCCTTCTAATTTACAAAAATGTTGTCAGTATTCCTAGGAACATTAGCACACAAAAGGAAATTATAGTAACAGTAAGCATTAAAATCTCAGCCAGAATTTGTAGAAAAGACACAAGATAATACAATAATGAAGTACTATTTTACATTTATTAAGCTACCAACAAATTCTGGTAATAATTTCTAATGATAGAAGATTGTGCTGAAATGCTCCTTGATGCAGCAGTATAAATGCTGTAATGTTTTCGGAAAGCAATTTGGTAACAGATACCAAGAGACCTAAAGATAGATATTCACCCCCTTTTACTCCATCATCCTACTACTCAGAATTTATGTAAAGAGTTAATTCAATTGAAAAAGATAGTCATATGAAGGAAGATATTAATTTTATGTAAGATGTGTTCTCTAATAAAAATAAACTCAAATGGCCAACAATAGAGGATGGTTTTAAAAAATTATGCTACATCAACTGAAGGAAATGTTATATTGACATTAAAAGACTATGTAATAATATGTGGAAAGTGCTTTATGACAGTAGTAAATTAAAAAATAAACACAAAAGTACTTGCACACAAAGATAATGATCAAGCCCCCTACCCTGCAAAAGTATGTATCAACTAGGGAGAAATATAGAAAAAAAGAAAATGGATGTTTTAGGGACTGATATAATTTTTTAATGTTTATTTGTCTATTATTTTTGAGAGAGAGAGTGCAATCAAGGGAGGGGCAGATTGAGAAGGAGAGATAGAGAATCCAAGGCAGGCTCCCTGCTCTCCTTGCAGAGCCAGATGCAGGGCTTGAACTCATGATAAGATCATGCCTGAGCTGAAGTCAGAAGCTTTACTGACTGAGCCACCCAGATGCCCCAGGGACTTATATAATTTAAAACTGCCACAAGTTGAGTTCCCCAGAAAATGGACTCTGAGATGGAGATTTGAATGCAAGAGGTTTCTACCTCTTGATCCCTCATGATCAGCACCTGGGGGAGAGTGATGGCAGCAGGAGTGGGTGGAGAAAAAGTTGGGCTCATTGCAATCCTAGGAGAGATGCTGAAGCTGGATTGGCCTTAGGAAGCAGGAGTGACTTTGGATGAGTCTAGTGGGCATCTTTCCCTGAGGGAAACTTAGGGGAAGGTTAATGGAAAAAGCTGGTCTCCTCCACCGCAAATGGTCTCAAAGTCCTGCCTAGTACTCATTAACTACACCTTCTACTATCCATGATGAAGTTCACTCACCCTTAGTTAGCAGTTTTTTTGGATTAGGTGGTTTTTCTAAGTGACCCAGATTCTGTGCCTTAGGGGCTTGATCTCCTTCTCACCTTGCCCTCCTTCTCAGGTTAAGGCTGCTGCAAGGGAGTACAAAGTGGTCACTGATATATTGAGGTCAAATATATTCTTCCATGCCCCCTATCTCCTCCAGATGTTTAGGGTCAACTTCTCCCTTAGGGCAAGTGACTTCTTTCTATGCTGCTGATTTCTTGGCATGAGAAACCTGAAGTGACTAGGCAGCAGACAAAACTTGAACTTGAATAGTATTCTTGCTGTGCACCCTGGTGAAACATCCTTTTTCTGGGAGCCAAGATCTCTAAATTCACAGAGCCCAGAGTTGCAGGAACAAGTGCAGAAATTCTCCCAGTGGACCTCTGGGAGTGTGGGTAAGCAAGGACACTTTACTTCTACCCCTCGGTTCTTAGACCCATGTACTCTGATCATTAGGGACACCACACTACATAATAGCTGTTGATTTAGAGTATATACTGTTTAGGGGATATACTGTATATATAGACTGCTAGTCTCCCAGTTGTATCTCAATAACCTTTTCATTGTTCTATCTGTGTGATGTAGTAACAGATAGGGCCAGTGGATCCCATGATCATATACCCACTACCACACCTCACATTATCCCTATTTGTGTATCAAACACTGTGAGCCCTCGGATAATGGTGTTGTCCAGGGCCTTATAAACAGGAAAGGCAAACTCATTGCTGGAATATTTGTCAGTTTCAGTCAAAATAAATTATTGCCCCTTCCAGGATGGAAGGAGTCCAGTGAAGTCAAATGACACCAAATGACTGATTGATCTCCCCTAAGTAATGGTGCTGTATTAGGAACATGGGATTGGCCTCTATTGCTGGAGATTTGGAAATTTGGTAGTGGCAGTAGCTAACGCAGTATTGGCGAGTGGGAGTCCATACTGTTGATCCCATATGTATCTACCATTCCTGCCACCATGGCTACTTTGTTGTGCCAATACTGAGACCAACACAAAAGCTAGCTGATGTCAGCTGGCTGAGCCATTCTGTTTATTTAGTGCTTAGTGTGTTCTGTGGTTCAGTTAAGAGGTCTAGGTGTGTAAAATGACTCAGATACAGAAGCTCGGCAAGCGATCATGAATTTTTATTGGTATTGCTGCCCTCAACCTCAATTATTTTGTTTGGGTAGATTTAACAATACTCTTCTTGGCTGCCCATCTATCTTGCCCATAAGGATACTCCTTTCTGTTATCCATCTCCATAGCTTTCTAAGGACAAGGCCCCTCTTTCTGCCTCTCCAACCTTGCCTCTCACTACAATAGTTGAATGCATTTTGCTTCTAAAGGTTAAGCACTGCCACTACCTCTAATATTTCAGGCTATTGTCATCCCCATTATTATGAAGGATCCCAGTTCTCTGATGACATCTCTAACCACAAGTTCTGGACTATAAAGGAAAACCGCCAGTGAGTTCCTCAGTGAATCTGATGTCCCTCTTACCAGGTCCTTCCTTACTGCTTTGGTCTTTCCTCTGAGCCTTCACATGAAAAATAGTCATCTGATGGAGTTTTTGGCCTCACATAATAAATCCACTCAAGTATGCTTTCTTCTGTGAGACATTGGTTCCTTTTTCCATTGTCTGCAAGAGAAGTTCTGGCATTTACTTCTCATTGAGTGTAGGCATCACTTTCTTCAAGTATTTAAGAGCCATCCTAGCAGTGTATACTGGGGTCGCTGCCAAGGCCCAGGAGAATGCTTCCATATCAACACTCCCTTGGCCAACTTTATATCATACCTCCCCTTAATTCCACACCCTCAGAAGCCAATTCTGTACATCCTCTCTTAGCTCATATTAGCCATGTCCTGCAGCTCCTTCAGGGTATAGTTTCTTCTTCCTCTTGCAGACCCAGTGCATCTGTGACTGCATTTGTTGTGACTTAATGGGCTATGTTACTGGCTATAATGGGTTATGATGGGTCTAGTGGCAAGAAGGGAAATGGTGGCAGATTCTGGTAGGGACATATGTTGTCTTGCAAGTCAGAGGCCTAAGTACCATCCTTATGGAAATGATGAGTACCAGCCTTTGACAAGGAGTAGGCCCCTTATGTACACCTGGAGGCTTCAAGGAAATATGAAGATTCAAGATTTCCATCACATCAACCCAAATCTCCACCTCCCATTTATCAGGGTCACACTCTTTCCCAATTAGAACTTCAACCTAAGTGTGGCAGACCCACCGCTGAAAATTTAATGTCTTCTGGAGCTCTGCTAATTTGATGCTTAAATCTTGGGCCCGATCTTCAATTTTATCTTCCCTCCAGCTATTGGAAATGACAGTCTCATTGTGCTCTGCAAGGAGGCCCTCCGGCTTTTATGTTTAGCCTTTAATTGCTGATTAATCATGCTCAGCTTTTCCTTGTCTTTCTCCAGAGCATCTCTTGCCCTTATAACTACCAATTTCCTCATGCTTCTCCAACACTGGTTCATTGCCCCAGTCCCTGCACTCCATTCCAAAAGTATGCCATTTCAGAAAATGTCAACAATCACACTGCTGCTGTAGGCCCCGCTTTATCCGTGCTCTACCAACTTCCGTTGATGGGGCCTTATTTCCAGACAGCTGGTGGGTGACTCAGATTTCTTGCACCACTGCCGTAATCGACTGTCACAAGCTGGGTTTCCCAGGAGGCAGAGTCTGCCATGGAGAGCAGCATGCAGGAGGCTTACTGGAGGGCACTCTTAGATCAGCATTTGTGGGAGCGTAAAGAAGCAGAATTGAGCAGAGAAGCTTGACTGAGGCTGTCACAACACAGGCATCTGCAGACTCCAAGAAAGTCTCTGGAACTGGGAAGGCCCTGAAGAGCTGCCCTCACTTTGGGGACGTTGACCAGTCATTGAGTGTGGGCTGCCCCAGGAAGGGGACGTAACTTTGGAGGAAGCCGCTCACTTCAGTAGGGGATCCTCTCAGGAGGAGGGGGTTAGCTGGGATCTGTCAGCCATCCACCCTCCCTGCAGCTAGCTAAAGAACACATGCCTGAAAGAAGGGTCTGGATTGGGCAGCACACGACAGTGTTTGTTGTAATGTTTTTTAAGTTGTTATAATTAATTATATTTTAACAGCAAAAGAAAAAAATCAAGTCATTAAAAAAAATGCCCATGGGGCGCCTGAGTGGCTCAGTCTGTTGGGCAGCAGACTTCGGCTCAGGTCCTTATCTCACTCATGGTTTGTGAGTTGGAGCCCCACATCAGGCTCTGTGCTGACAGCTGACAGCCAGGAGTCTGCTTCAGATTCTGTGTCTCCCTCTCTCCCTGCCCCTCCCCTGCTCACACTCTGTGTCTCTCTCTCTCTCAAAAGTAAATAAACATTAAATTTTTTTTTCTTTTTAATAATAAAATGCCCAGGAGAGGGGCGCCTGGGTGGCTCAGTCAGTTAAGCGTCTGCCTTCAGCTCAGGTCATGATCTCACAGTTTGTAGTGACTTCAAGCCCCCTTATTGGTCTCTGTGCTGTCCGTGCAGAGCCTGCTTCAAATCCTCTGTCCCTCTCTCTCTCTGCATCTACCCCATTTACAATCTCTCTTTCTCAAAAATAAAAATAAATAAAAACTTTAAAAAAATGCCCAGGAGAAAATAGTGCCATCTTATCTGTGTTTTCCTCCAGAGACTTAGTGGTTTGTCCTGGGAAAGGTTTCCCCACCTGAAGAAGGGCCCAGACAAAGCAAACAGAAACTTGGGAGTGGCTTGGTCAGTGAAACTGCTGATAGGGGGTCAGTTAGCTTCTCGTGACTCACCATTCCCCAACCCACCCAACCCAGACTGGAAAGAGGTGCCCTGGTGGCGCCTTCAGGCTGCTTCACAGTGGAGTGAGCCGGCAAACCTGTGTAACCTGAACAAATAAATCGGGGCTTGCTTGGAGGCCTGTTGTCGCATGGCACCCACACTAAAAACACATAAATCTGATGCCTAAGACCTTGAAAATCAATTTATGTCTTTACTGAAGCCTGGTGAAAATGTGGCAAGGACACACTTCCTAAAACATAAAACAAATTATCCTTCCTAAAAATCCTATAGAGACAATTCATTCCTAGGTTTCACGTATTCAAGCAGCTGCTTTCTGAATTTCTCCTGCTGGCAAAACTCCAAAAGACCCTTGCCTCCACCTCTAGATTTACACTTCTTCCGCAAGTATATATACAAATCAATTTTATGTGTGTAAATCAATTTAGTCTTTCTCTGCACTTTTCAGTTCTCCTGTCCTAGTTACCCTCGACAACATGAGAAGAGCAGACACAGACTCATGAATAGAGGTGTGGGTGGGGGTAGGAGGGATGTAAAATTTGACCTGTCACACTTGGATTGGTAAATATGCTCTATTTTTACGCTATTCTTGATGGTGAAACACTCCACCACACGAGAACCCAATCATAAATTAAAATGTACAAATCACCCCTTCTTTAGAGCTTCCATCTCTTTATTCTTAGATGGCTGGCCTATCCCCTCCACTTCCCCTCATTGTCCAGCAGAGTGTTTCCATGGTGCTTTGTCTGGAATAGATCTGACTGCTTTCCACTTGTCCTTTTGAAGAACCTTGTTGACCTGCCTGATAGGGACCACACATGAATATGAGTGCACATTTGTGCATATATACAAGAACACAATTTTGCATATCACTTCAGTAAGTTCATGGACTCCTCAGTAAGTCCATTAATAACCACTTAATTGGTGTCCTCTCCTGACACTCAGTTCCTAAAATTCTCACCCTCAAATGTTAGCTAAACCAATAATACACTTAGATGCCCCTGACACAATACAAACTCCATTTTTTTATGTTGACAAATGAATCATCCTTATAAATTACATAGGGCACACATAAATTGTATACTAGAAAAGCCAACATTTTAATTCATTCCTTCCTCTTTAGTCACTGGCTCATTTAACAAGCATTTTTTTTGCTAAGCTCTTAGTTAGCAAATCAATTTCCAACTCTAAGAATGAAGTCAGTTCATGGGGAGAACTGCTATGTAATTAGACAATTGCAATAGTGTGCTGGGACAGAGGGTGCTGTAGGAGCCTCAGGGAAGAAAGGGGTGAGGTGAGGGTGGTGGTGGGGAGGGCACCTAATTCAGCCTGGGAGTTGGGTATGGCTGAGAGTAATTTCAGGGAGAACTCTGGAGAAGGCGGTACATAAACTGTATATTGGTGAATCCTTAGAGTTTTCAGAAAACAAGAGTGGGAGAAATGTTCCCGGGAATGGTAGCATTTGCAAAGATGGAGAGGCAGGAGGAAGCATGGTGGGTTGGTGAGCTCATCACTGGTTTACTAGGTCTGGGTTGGAGGGTAGATATGGACACTGCCCTGTGGAACAAGGGCCAGTTCACAGAGGGCCTGGAATGCTCTTGGGAGAATTTACTCATTATCCTCAGTAGGATGTGGAGCTTCTGAAAGCTATTTAGCAGGCATGACATACTCAAATTTGCATATAGCCTGGTGAGGTTGACAGTCCTCATGGGTGTGCATGGAGATTGCTTCTATGTCCATTGCATTTAAAAATTTCGAAATAATAGAGAATTGAAATTATGAATTACTTGATTTTAAGAAATTAAAATAGGTGCTTTGTCATACATTTATATAACAACACTATGAACCACTTGCTTTTAAATGTTATTTTGAATAGAATTATCTCCAGAACCGTGGGAATAGCATGCATAACTGCCGTCCCAGCTTATCTCTGTTCCAGCTTTTAGAGAGGCTCCTGAGAGAAACTCTAATACTAAAATATTGTGTTTGTTTATTTTTTTGAAATTTTTAATGTTTATTTATTTATTTTGAGAGGGGGGAGAGAGAGAGCAGGGGAGGGGCAGAGAGAGAGGAAGAGAGAGAATCCTAAGCAGGCTCTGTGATGTCAGTGCAGAATCTAATGCAGGGCTCCAACTCAGGAACTGAAAGATCATGACTTGAGCTGAAATCAAGAGTTGGATGCTTAACCAAATGAACCACTCAGGTGACCCAATATTGAGTTTGTTTATAGTTTTATATTTATTTCTACTTTATTTTTATTTTTTAATGATTATATTTTTAGCTTAAAAGAGAGAAAATGGAAAGAGAACATACATCAATATCATTAAGTGGATATTTCAGTTGCTTACATATTTAGAATATGCTTTTATTAGTATAATACCTCTTCCCTGAGTAGTCTGTGGTCTGTTTGCTTCACTTTCTAGGTCAATTTGCAATAAGGCTGAGATCAACTGAAGGAAGTAGGTTATGCGTGTGAATGCCATTTTTTGTGGTATATAGCAACGAGAAGAAGAGTTTTAAATCCAATTCACTGGGGTGAAAAGAATAAAAATTTGGTAACCAACAGATCTGGATTCAAATCCCAATTCTGTTACTTATGAGATATATAACATTGGGCAAGATACTTAACTTCTCTAAATCATAGTTCCCTTTGTGTAAACTAGAGCTAATAACAATTTTCTTGTAAGATTGCTGTGATAAATGAAAGAACATGTATCCAGTGCTTGTATAATGTTTAAAACATGGTGGTTAATAGTAGAAAGATCACTGTGAAGGTGGTGGTTTCTGAAGCTGAATTGCTTACCAAGACCAGGCACAGAAGACGCATTCCAGAAGATGAGCAATTAACTCAGGAGGCCTAAACTAAGAGTTTCAAAGAGGAGAGGCTAACTTTTAGAAATAATCAAAACTTGATGGTTAACTAGGGTATGCTAACTACTGTAGCAAACAACCCCCCAAATCTCTATGGTTTGATACGATAAAGATTTATTTCCTCCCTCCCCCGCCCTCCACACCCGTGTTAGTTTAGGTCCACTGAGAAGCAGATGCCAGGATGAGATTAGACATCCAAGAAGTTTATTGGGGGAAACACCTGTGGAGGATAAACAGATGCCAAGGGAGGAGAGGAAAGCTTTCAGACCACAGTGGGGGTCTGATACCACTGAAGGAGAGCAGCAAAGAAAGGAGATTGGGTAGGGAGATTCCTGGACTTTGGTGTAGTTCCAGGAAAGATTTAACCAGGTCAGTGGAGACTCCATGAGTCAGGGTCACCAGCTGGAGGAATCCTATGTCTTCCAAGAATGGGTCTGAATTTTTACACCTACCATGCATAGTCCTTGGCTGGGAGCAGCCCCTGGGAAATGTAGTCTTGGCACAGATACAGTGATAGATTCAGGAGGGCAGCACCTGGGGTCAGAGTAAATCTTGTCCCCCTCTTACTGCTTATTTTCATGACCCTCAGCCCACATCATAGTACAGTGCAGATCAGTGGAGTTGCAGAGCTCCACTGAGTTATTCGAGGACCCACGCTCCCTATATCTATATCTCTGCTCTAGGTTCCTGAAGTTCTCTCTGTCAAGTGGCAGGTAGGAAAAGAGAATGCAGATCATGTAGGAAAGGTTTCCACGGGATTCACCCGGACTTTGCTCACATAACCGATGTTCAGATTACATGGGCCAGGATGCTGTCACATGGCCCCACCTAACTGCAGGAAGACTGGAAAATATAGGCCAACTGCATACCTCAACAACTACTTGCATGGGACGGATGAGAGACATGGCAGTGTCCCCAGTTTCTGGCTCGGATAACTGGATAGATGGTGGTGTCACTCACTGATATAGAAGACACAGGAGAGGATGTGACTTCGGAGGAAGTGGAGCTGTCTAGCAGCCAGCTGGACATCTGAGTCTGGAGCCCAGGGTTAGAGATAACCCAGATGGTGGTGGAAGCCATAAATTGCTGAGAGATAAGAGAATGGCTAAGAACATAACTCTGAAGAAAACTAAAATTTAAGGGACTATGTGACTCAACATCTATTTCAATCCCCCTTGAGTTCACCTTCCTGTACTGCAAAGTTGGAAAGCTAAAAGCATTTTGGAGACTCCCTGAAGCTAGGGTTTCCAAGGATATGATTTAGGGTCTGCCAACTGGACACATGTCACATAAGACTCCAGCTTCAGAGCTGAATTAGTTGGGGGGCAGGCAGGGCAAAAGGCATCCATCTTGCTGGTATGGAAGGTAACAACTCTGGATCCCAGGTGGGCAGCTGTAGTCACCATCTTCTGGCTCAGCAGGCACTCCCCAACCATGGCAGAAGCCACAGCTTCCTTGGCAACTCCGTCCTGAGTGTGGCTTTGTTCCTAGTAATTGAGCCTAGAGTCTTCTTCTTCAACTTTCCCATTGATTCTGTAAGCCAATTAATACCTTGTAATTATCCCTTTCTACTTAAATCAGCTAGGATAGGTTCTACCCTTTGTACCTAAACCATGACAGATATAGACAGAGAAATCTGAACCTTTGAAAGAGGCTGAGAAGGAGAGGTCAGAGAAATGAGACTAAAACCAGGAAAGATGGATGCCCTAAAATCCAGGGAAGGGAGAGTTTCCACAAGTGGTCAGCAGTAAATGCTGCAGTGTGGCCAAGATAGATACAAATATAAAGTAAAATAATTCAGCCAGGAGGTCACAGGCAAACTCGACAGGAACAATTCCAGTGGAATAGGTGGGGAGGAAGCTGGATTGCAAGAGGTTTAAGAGATTCTTCCATTTTATTTGGACTCAATTTATGGAATAAGAGTTAGGTATTATAGTCAGGTATTAGGAAGATTATTTTATGCTTATTATTGTGCCTGAAAATCCAGAATAGCAGTCAGATCCCTCCAGATGTAGGAATGTGTCTTCTGACATCATTTATTCAAGAAGGCTGTAGCCCAAGCTCTGTTAGTTCTGCAAAATAGTTTTCTGAACCTCCATTTTTAAAAGAGGGGAAAAAAAAGATCCTTAGCAAACTTACAAACTAAATCTACCTGGCCTTCTGCCCTGGAAGAATGGTGTAGGAAATAAAAGCACAGGATTTGGACTTGGCCAGACCTAGGTCTTAATCCTGGTTTTGTCTCTAATTTGGCTGTATGACCTTTGGCAAGTTACCTACACCTAGCTTTCTCCTCTGTAAACTAAGGGTTGATATTATCAACCTCCAAGAGTAGTTATGATGATTGAGCTATGTAAGGCACTGAGTAAATAAAAAGTACTCAATAAATGATACTTCACTTTTTTTTTTTTTAAGGAGAGAGAGAGCATGTGCACAGGAGAGGGGGAGGGAAACAGAGAGAGTGGGGGGGGGAGGGGAGAATCTTAAGCAGGCTCTACACTCAGCATGGAGTCCGACACTGGGCTCAATCTCATGACCATGAGATCACGACCTGAGCCAAAATCAAGAATCAGATGCTTAACTGACTGAGTGCCCCCCAGGCACTCCAATGATAGTTCATTTTGTAAATGGCCAAAAATACCTTTTGGGAAATAATAAACATTACTCTCTTCTTCACAAGGTTGCTGGCCAATGAGATTATGTACAGAAAACAAAATATAAGGTCTGTTATCAGAATGAGAAAACACCATAAGAAAGGTCACCCCTTAAACCAGAAATTGACTAAGCTCCTTACCAACGTGATTGTGCTCTGAGTTGGTGGGGAGGACAGGGCCAGGACAAAGGGGAGCTGAAGATGAGCTTCGACTGTTGCACAGTTTTTCCCAGTGCGGCCCCTTGTTGCCATAATAGACATAACAGACACAGTCAAGATTCCACCATAAAGGGAAGTAGATTAATATACACCTGTCAGTAAAGATGGTTAATTCTGGGCCTGACAGCTGGGTCCATGGAAGGGGTAAAGGGAGCTGATACATCTGCTTGAAATTAGGTGAAGAATTCATATATCAAGAACCCCATGCTGGATGTCTTTAATGCCAAACTTCCCACCCCTCCCTGCCTCTTTCTGGGCCTCTGCAGAAAGCACACACACCAACTCTGTACAAAGTAAGAATTCCAAAGAGCTTACATGGAGATAAACCACCTGCTTGCACAAATAGGAAATCCAGAAATCCCTGGAGATAGGCAGGTGAGTTCCTCCTGCTTCCCCGCCTCGCCCAGCCCTGTTCTTGGCCCCCCATTACTCCAAAGACGTGAGTTACACTCCATTCTCTACAGCTCCCCCCTTTCTTTGGTCCTCCCCACAAGAATATAGCCATAAAGGTGACTACTGGTGGCCAAGGGACCTCCTGATACCCCACCCCACCTCCTATTCCACCCTACCCCATTCATTGACTTTATCCTTTTTTCCCATTAGAGATTAAACACAGCCAGGGGAGTGAATTTTTCACTGTGGATCACTTTACTTTTCCCATTCACCATTGTTCTGATCATCAATCAGCCATTTTCCCATTACCTCATTCTGTAAGGTGAAGCATTAAAGCTGTGTTAGAGTTCAAGGCCAGTCTACCTTCCGCTGCAGCTGGAGGCACTCCTGACAGCACAAGGCTCTACCACTTGGCCACTGTCATAGACCTCTGAGAGTGGGCAGAAGGGGCATGTGGGCAGAGGCAGTGTGGCCTGACACTTCATTCATCAACTTTTCTTTCATTGTCAACCTCTTTGCACCTGCCCTACAAACATGTTCAAATCTATTCTATCTTTACATTTCTCTATCTTCCTTTCCTCTTGGGATGTAGTTTCTTTTTTCTTCCATTCATACAGTCCTTTACTCATTAATGTACAAATGCTGGCGATGAACACTGCGGGCAAGGCCTCTCCTAGGCTGGAGGCATGAACAGGTGTCAATGCTGGCTGAATCAATGTGCTGAGGGGCGGCTGGTGCTGGCCCATGGGAGGCTTAGTAAATCACTGCTGATTGCTAGCCTCTGGGACTTCACATCTTGTAATTTCCCAAAACAGACCCGTGATTACATGTGCTCAACCTAGTCATCACTGCCCAAACCCAGGTGTTTTGAAGAAGTAGGGTGTAACCTTGTATTCACAAAGAAAACGATAAGGAGCTATTTACCCAGCAAATACATTCTGTAGAGTAGGTCACATGTGCACATTGTACTGCCTTCTTCCATCTTCTCACAGCACCCTATGAAGTCCTGACAAGCCACCAAATCAGGGTTATATTGTGGCTGTGCTCTGTAGGCGGTGTTCACATTTTTATAAAAGGTAGTTTAATTTTATTCATTTTGGCCCACTAAATTTATACATTTATTTTAGCATCTATCCTATGCCTGGCACTCTGGGGCAAGATACGACTGAAAATTTTGGGACTGCCTTGAAGGAACATTCAACAGAGTTACAGAGATAAGCACCTTTACTTTGCAGTGAAGACTGAAAGAAGTGGATGAAAGTACTTTTGGCTTTTCTCCCCTCCATCCTTGACTTTCCGAGGATCATAGCCAATACTTTCCTCCCTCTCTCTTGCTTTGGGGAAAGAAAAATTGAAACCTCTATGTAAGACTTATTCCTCTGAAGGATTTGGGATTTGAACCGCATAGGGGACTCTGCTTCACTCGTCAACTTTTCTTTCATTGTCAACCTCTTTGCACCTGCCCTACAAACATGTTCAAATCCATTCTATCTTTACATTTCTCTATCTTCCTTTCCTCTTGGGATGTAGTTTCTTTTTTCTTCCATTCATACAGTCCTTTACTCATTAATGTACAAATGCTGGCAATGAACACTGCGGGCAAGGCCTCTCCTAGGCTGGAGGCATAAAAACAAACTCTTTGCTTTTGAAGAGCACACTTTGTGACTGGGGAGACACATGTAAACAGGTATATGTATTAGTGCCCCCTCTCTCCTTTTCATTGTCAAACTTCCTGGAAATGTTGCCACCTCCTTGTTTCTCAATCCCTGTGGCCCTCACAGCTCTTCTGAAATAGACATCGTGAGTCTGCTGGAACTTTGTTTCCAAATATCCAGTCCTCATCATATAGCACTCACTCATTTCAGCCCTCTTGCTGGATTTGATATATCGTTGAACTCCTGTTACAACCTGGTTTTCTGGAGACAGAGTTCCTGTTCTAGCTATACCACTTCGTAGCTGTGTGGCCGGGACAAGTCACATGTCCTCTCAGACTCAGTTTACCCTGAGACTCTTTTTTTTAAATTTTTTAAATGTTTATTTATTTTTGAGAGACAGAAAGAGAGAGTGTGAGCGGGGGAGGAGCAGACAGACAGAGAGAGATACAGAATCCAAAGCAGGCTCCAGGCTCTGAGCTGTCAACACAGAGCTCCACCTGGGCTCGAATTCACGAACTGCAAGATCATGTCCTGAGTCAAAGTCGGACACTCAACCGACTGAGCCACCCAGGCGTCCCTCCGTCAACCAAGATTTTAAAAAGTCTGTGTATCAGGGTTATTGTGAGGATTATATGGAGATCCTGCATGAAAAGTTTCTCTCACATGGTTTGTATTAAACAACTAATTCTCTCCTTTCCCTTGATGATACTCAACATTCTTTTTCATTCTTTGCCTGTCTCTCTTAGAATTTCTTTACTGGATATTTATCTTCCCCAACCCTTGAATTATAGGCATTGCTTTAATGGAAATTTGCTTATTGGGGGATCTCCTCCCCAAAATTCCAGGGCAAATCCAAGATTTCTGTCTGGAGAGTCTACACCTTCCCAACCTCCACCCCCAGAAAGTCAGGCATGTTACCTAGGCCTGGCCAATCAGTGTCTTTCATTCTCCTGGGCAAATAGTGATTGGTTCAGGAGTGGGCAGGAGACCTCCTCTCAGAATCACTGAGACTCCAGGAGATTTCTGCTAAGGCTTCTGAGAGTGAGGCATTTTTCCCCATTAGGCTTAGAAGTGTGAAGATAGAAGACCAGTTGCACATACAGCCATCCTGCTACCACGAGGGAGACCCAGCTTAAGAATGGAGCTAAGCCAGAGGGAGCAAAGTCAAAGGATGGAGGAAGAAAAACAGTCCTGGTGATATCATTTGGGGCTCCGCACCAAATTACACCTAAAAACAACATAGCATCAGGATTTTGTTGGTTACTCATTAAGTCCCCTTTTTGTTTAAGCATTAATCCCTTTTTGGATGGAGTTTTCTGATATTTAGAAGGAAGTAAGTTTTAAGCAAGAAATATGTTAACACCCACTTCTCATTTATTCAACAAATACTCATCAAGCATTTTGTGTGTGCTAAGGACTGTACTAGGCACTGGAGATACAATTGTAAGTGAAACCCATCTCTGCCTTCAGGAGCTAGTTAAGAGAAAAGGAAGTAGGTAAAGACAATATAGTACCATTAGAATTACAGAACAGCACAAAGAGGGATACCTATACTGTCTTAGGGAATGATGGAAGACTTTCCAGGGAGTATAATCTGAATGGAAACCCAAAGGATTTATATAACCAGGCAATGATGTAGGGAGGGATGAAGAGTGTTTTGCCCAGTAGGAAAATGGCCAGAAAAGGCTCAGAGAAAATGCAGAGACAGGACATTTTGGAGACCTGTAAAAAGTAAAATGGTTTCTAAGGGGAGGGTCTACCAAGAGTCTAGAGAGGTAAGCAAGAATAAAACTATAAAGGACCTTGCAAGCTTGAGGAGTTTGTTTGGAAATGTGGAAAGGCTTTGAGCAGGAGAGTGTATGGCCATGATCTCCAACTGCCACACACACAAATGTACCATATATTCCCACAGCTGTCAATGTCATCTACTCCTAGGTTGATGATATCCAAATCTGTGTCTCAGGCTTCTGTCCTGAGCTCCAGGAGGATGTCCTATGGCAACTTCAAATAAATCTCATCATTTTCCTCCCTTCTCTGTCATTCTGTGTCCCCAGATTCAGTAATAACATTATCCTATTTCCAAACACTGGCTCTAAAGCCCTGAGTCATGCTTCCCTCTTTCATTTCCTATACCATACTTCAATAGTTGCCATATCTCAGCAATTCTATTTTCAGATTGTCTCTTTCATTTTCATGTGAACTGGAAACTATAGCTTTAATTTTCCAGAAAGCTTTCCCACCCCCACCTTCTGGTAATTAGCTGGTATATGACCAAGGCCTGGCTATTCATGGTGTCTGCAGTAAACAGATGTTAGAGTGACCCTCATGATTCCCACTTCCTAGTGTTCATGCCTCTGTGTGATCCCCTCTTTGAGTGTAAGTGGGATCTATGGCTTGCTTTTACCCAATAGACTATGGCAAAAGTGATGGAGTGTCACTTGCATGTTTACATTATATAAGACCCATCTTGCTAGAAGACTTACTCTAGAGATTTTTCTGCAATAAGAAATATTGAATATAATTATATTTATAATTATATAACATATAATTATATAAGTTATATACTCTATAATACATAATTATATATTATAAATTACATATAAAATATATAATATATAAAAATAATATAAAGAGAAGATAGTATATTGTACATGGTAAAGAAGTATTATTTTGTAAAATGTTTGTTTTAGTTGTATGTATGTATATATATATATATATAGGGTCAAATGTAAAAAATACTTATGGTATACATATATAATCATATATATAAGATCATACACTATATTTACCATAATACCATATATGTTGTATAGCATATTATAATATATACAATGTATATATATAGCATGTTATAATATATACAATGTTAAGATTTTATATTATATACCATATATGTAATATATGTGTGTGTTTTTTACATTATGACCTAACATATATATACACAAATATAACTAAAACAAACATCTTTTTAAAAAAAATTTTTAACCTTTATTTATTTTTAAGAAACAGAGTGGAGCATGAGCAGGGGAGGGGCAGAAAGAGAGGGAGACACAGAATTGGAAGCAGGTTCCAGGCTCTAAGCTGTCAGCACAGAACTGGACGCAGGCCTGGAACCCACAAACTGCAAGATCATGACCCAAGTCGAAGTGGGATGCTTAACTGCCTGAGCCACCCAGGGGCCCCAACTAAAACAAACATCTTACAAAACAATACTTATCCTTACTATACACTATCTTTCCTTCTTTTCTATACTTTTGATGCTTTTTTAAAATGCTGTTTGCAGCCCACGTGCCTCTGTCCTCACCAGAGTGAGAAATGAAGTTGCACTGGGCTCTGAGCTGTGTTCATTGTGGCTAGAAGAGGTTTGAGATGTTCAATGTCAAACTGAGGAACCCTCAAACCAGGGCTTTTCTAATGAGGAAAGAATCTAGAGCCCAGCATGCTGCTGAGGATGAGGCTGAGCCTTTAGAAGGAACTATAAGCCTTGATAGGTCAGAAATGGATTAGGAGGAGCACAGGATGATTTCCATCAACTTCTCTTAGACAGTCCCTCGAGCACACCGAGATGCTCAAACATTGAATTCTGATGTTCCTTGGGAACCTCCTAACAATCCTGGATGAAAAGAATTCAGCAAGAGGGAGGAGTCTAGCAATCTCCCCCTGAGGGACTGGTTTCCAAAGCAGGTGAGAACCCAACCTCAGCTACTAGACCATCTACCCCACCTTCTGTCTTCTGTTCCCCAGCAGCATTTTAAGGAGGTGCCAATGGGGCAGTGTGCTTTGGATCTGAGTAGAGAAATCCATTTGAAATAGAAAGCAAGTTTGGAAAGCAGAAAGATAAACGTGTACAAGAGTCCTAAGTGAGAGCAAACAAGAGACTTTGGTGACTTACTGGAGGAGAATGAAGATGAAAATGCAGAACCTTTGCAAAGCATGTAAAACAAAACGTAGTTACCGTGTGTTAGCAAAGACAGCATTTTGTGTATTGCTGCACTGTATCATTCTTGGATTCTCTTATTTTCAAGCTAATAATCATGAAAATATATCTTGATAAACATTTCCCCCAATTTCTTAATGGGGATAATTTGAACTGATATTTAACGTCCTCTAAAATCACTACTTTATAAGTAACTGTGATGTATGTTGAATAATTGGAAATTTTGGGACTTCATAGGAAAGTCATTATATAGACCATAAATAAGAACTATTGTAATCTTTAAAAATGCCAATATTTCCTATGTGGACAGTATTTTAGGTATTTCAAGGTAGGAAAAATGCAAAAACTTCAGCTTCTTCTAGCAAGAAAGGCCCTTAGACCGGGGTACATTTTATGATTGATTTGCAGCATATTTTAAACTTTTATATTCGGTTAATACAAAAACATTAAGAGAACATACCTTACCTTGAGAAACATGATAGTAACGAGAGGTCCCTTTTGTCTTTAATTCCCAGAATAACTTGTTTAGTGACTTCCATGGAATATTTTTAGAAAAGTTTCTTTTTTTGTCATCCACATATATGAACAGGAAATAAAATAAGTAGCATATTCCATATAAATCAGTGTACTTGTAGGTTAAAAGTTTTCCCCAAGAAGAGCTCATTTTATAATTTAATTCAAGGGAAGCCAATAGAAAATGTTCTATCAAGTTGCCTGAAATATAACAGGTCCTCGAATTATTTGAAATAGAATTCAGTGAATATGAATGAAGTTTGCAATAGTGTTGATACAACAAGTTCCGTTTGAATCGAATTGGCTGGCTACATACCCAGATTCTCAGCATTCCCAACTTCTGTTATGAACAAACATTCTTCCATCTTTCTTCAACATCTTGTCCTGTTTTCTCACAGACCCTGACAAGCTCAAGCTACCATCTCTTTTTCATGTATTTTTTAGCTTGTTATTTTGAGATATTTGTAGATTCACATCAGTTGTAAGAAATATCACAGAGGATGCATCCTCCTGGGTGCATCTGTTAGTTAGTTAAGCGTCTGACTCTTGATTTCGGCTCAGGTCATGATCTCATAGTTCGTGGGATCAGGGCCCACACCCGGCTCTGAGCTAAGCATTGAGCCTGCTTGAGATTCTCTCTCTCCCTTTCTCCCTGCCCACTCATTCTCTCTCTCTCTCTCTCTCTCTCTTTCAAAATAAATAAATAAATAAATAAATATTAAAAAAAGAAGAAATATCACAGAGGAATCTCATACACCCTTTATCCAGTTTCCCCCAATGTTAACACCTTGAGCAACTAGAGTGCAGTATTACAATCAGGACATTGACATGAATGCAATCCACCCACTTAGTTCAAATTTAACCACTTTTGTGTGCACCCATTTACATGTGTGTGCATTTAGTTCTACACACAGTTTATCACAGGTGTAGATTCATGTGCCACCACCATAGTCAAGATACAGAACAGTTCCATCATGGGGATTTCTTGTGGTTTTTATAGCCACAGCCCTTCCCCCATGCCCTAACCTGTGGCATACACAAATCTGTTCTCCATCTCTATAATTTTGTCAGTTCAATAATGTCATATAAATGGAACCATTCAGTATATAACCTTTCAAGATTGCATTTTTTTACACTCAGCATAATTCCTTTGAGACCTGTCAAGCTGTTGCCTGTATCAATGATTCATTGTTTTATTGCTGAGTGGTACTCCATAAGATAGAGGTCTGGCAGTTTGTTTAACCATTCCCACTAATGGGTTTTGTTTTTCCCACTAATGGGTTGACATACAATTTTGAAAGATGTCTTCAGTTACTTGGCTCTACTGCTAACCTTGTTCTTAAGCCACACTAGAGGTCTTGCTTTCCTCACACATGGCTCATAAACTGCTGTTTCTCTATCCCTATTCAGGGATATTTGTTTCTCATTTGTGCCCTCAAGTACTCTACCTAGAACATTTTTGTCTAGTGAAGTCCTACTCACTAGAATAAGTTAGGCATGTGTTTGGCTACAAATCACAAGAAACTTGACTGCAGTGTCTTTTTTAAAACAGGGGACTTTTTCTCACTGCCATAACAGGTATTGCCTAGAGCAGTAGAATAAAAACTACTAATATTATAGAAAAAGCTTGCTAATATTTTCTACAATATTAGTAGTAAACATTTTAGACTTTGTGAGCCAAAAAGTAAAATCAAAGATTATCACTTAGGCACTTTTATAACAGGAGAGAAAACTCATGCCCTGCCCCATTTGTTTGCTGTGAGCCATGTGGATGGTACTCATGCTTCTCATCCAGTTGCCTTTTGCTGCAGATATTCTTGGGAGCAAGAATATGTGGGAGAGGTCTGGCCAGGCAGGTAGGAGGGATGGCTATCTCATTGGTCAACTTCACTCTGCCCCAGTGACATCCAGAGTCTTGTGCATCCTATACTCCTGGGAGCCCAGCATATCAACTTGGGCAGCTAGCCAGAGATAAGGGAACTCACATGGTCTCCAAGCCCCAGGCTGAGAGTCCACCACTCAGTGCCCATCTGTTGCCAATAGTGGAGTCCCTAATATATTGGTGGTGGCCAGTTAGACCCTAGGCACTGGTGATGCATAGCTGCTGTTAGCCAGGAAGTCAAGTACCAAGAGCAGAGAGGGGAAGTAGGGGCAGAGGAGAATGCCCTGGCTTAGTCTCCCTGGCTTACCATGCTAGCCTGCTCAGGCTGTGCTCCAGAGGCATACAAACACAAACTTGGCTTAGGGTCTGTAGCTTGCCAAAGCTTGGCTGGAGTAAAGTAATTGCTATTTATTGTTTGGGGGGTTCGAAGATGTCAGGATTGACATCTTTGTGATTCTCTTTATCTTTCCCTCATGGTCTCAAGATGGCTGCTTCAGCTCCAACCATGACATATACATTCAAGTGAGAAGGGAGGAAAAATAAAAGGGACCATGACTATCTCCTTTACTAACAGAAGTCTTTCCAGAACCAAGTCCAGGTGGTTTTCTTTAAGTTGCATAGACCAGAACTAGGTCTATGGTTTCATTCTCAGACAGAGTCTCTCAAGCACTGAGTTTGAACTGTCCTCACTAAGAAGATATGTATCTATTTACAAATAATTCCTTCCAATCCCAGAGAAAACACCAAATGGTCCAGTTTGTGTTACATATTCATCCCTATTGCCAAGGGTTTAGGAAACTCTGGTCAGCCAGCCTGGGTCCATTCTTGACCCACAGGCCAGGGGAAGTGGGGCAACGGTCAGCACTGCCATGTGAGGGAGGGTGAGTTCCTCAAGGAAAAGATGCTGGCAGGAACAGATACCCACTACAGAAGAAAGTCAATATGTTGCTGCTAAATTGAATTGAAGTATCATTATTAGGTAGTTCTACTCAAGGTTTTAATGGATTTGTTAATGATGCTATCCTGGCACTATGCCAAACAATTGACAGTATTTACCTTCAAGACATTTACAGTCTGGGGTAGACATTGGTTATTTGGCCAAATATGATTCTTTGGGTAGCAAATGAAAAAATATTTAACAAAACAAATAGCATAGGGGCACCTGGATGGCTCAATCAGTGAAGCGACCGACTCTTGATCTCAGCTCAGGTCATGATCTCATGGTTTGTGAGTTGAAGCCCTGTATCCGGCTCTGCACTGACAGCACAGAGCCTGCTTGGGATTCTCAATCTATCTCTCTCTCTCTCTCTCTCTCTCTCCCTCTCTCTCTCTCTTTCTCTCATTTTCTCTCTCTCTCTCAAAATAAATAAACAAGACTTAAAAAAACCCACAAAATAAATAGCATGGACCAAGCCATGAGATTCTAAATAACAGAGACTCTCAGAAGTAAGTCAGCGGTGTACTTTTGCATAAACAAACTGAAATGGAGAAGATTTAAATAATATATCTGCAGCTGTACTTAAAGTTGTGACTGAAGTGGGGTCAAAAGCATAGGACTGTTACCTTGGGAACATGGACTAAATCTCCTGAGTCCATCCAGCTTGGTGTTTTATGCCCTAAGATGATAGGCACTCTGTCCTGGCAGACATGCAGAGTGTCTACAGACTGTCATCATGTCTGCCTCGGCTTGCTCAAAGCATCTGGCTAGACACGAGGCATCCTGCTGGGCCAGGCAGCACACATGGTACCTGCAGCCGAGCTGGGACTTGGACAATCAAAGGACCGTTTCACAATCAGTAAAACAGGACATCCTCGATGTTATAATATACTCTGTTTCCTCACTTCACTTTAGTGTAGACTGTAGACTAGGACAGAGGATGCAGAAAGTGGAAGTGGCAATTCTAATAGAAGAAGATGTGTGACGATATGGTGGTGCCATCGGGGGGTGGAGGTGGGCAGAGAGCTTGGTAGTAGCAAAGCAAAGAGCAGAAAATCCTCTTGATGTGTCCTAGACAGTTCAGTGCTGTCTTTATTTGATAATTATTGAATTAAACCACCATACCACAGTGTGCATCAATTCCTGCTTGTCAGCCACAGTCAAGATCTCTGATTAATTCAACAAGGATTGTTAATAGACTCAAAGTGGCCCACACCCCCCAAAATACAGTTGTACTCTCCTTATCAGGGACAGTTATCAAGGCATGTAATAAAGCACTAATTACTGTAATTTCTTCTGCCATTAAATGATGCAAGCATCTTCCATATTTGCATGATGCCAGAGGTGTGAGGCAGAGAAGGAGAGGGAGTGCTGAAGGGAAAGACACCCAGAGTGAATACAAGGAAACCTACAGTCTTCACTCTTACATGTCTGTGTGACTGATGCTTTCAAGCTCTCTGGCTTTCTGGATCTGTTTTCTCATCCATCCAATGATGGAGTAATTTCTAAAGTTTCTTCCACCTCCATTAAAAAAATCTTAACATTTATATTAAAAGCATTCTCAAGTAGGAATCTTTGGTAATCAATAACATAAACTCACTAGAGCTAGTTAAAGCTAAAAAGAGATATTTGTTGGAAATTGTCGTGTGCAAGGAACGGCACATTAGTATTTTCCTTTGACTTAAACAGAACCTATTCTGATCCTGCATCCCATTTGCCAGCAGGAACATGCAGGAGAGGATTGTGAGGGTGCAGAGATTAGGACTGGAGAAGCAGAATGACATACAGAATATTTAAAATCCACTACAGCCACAGAGGTGCATATCAGCTGAGCATCAGGCTGGTGGAAGGGGTTGGGAGTTGGTGAAATGGGGGAGTGAGGGGAAAAGAATTAAACAAAAGTAGCTCCTGTCCTTTCAGGGTCTTTCCCCTCAAAACAAGAATATTAGTACTTTAATAAATTAATTCAACACATAAAGATACATAGCACTTAATGGAACTCAAGGTAGAGACAAAGCCAGCTGGCAAGAATGAATTGGAACCAAGGGTTTGGAGGCACTAAGACTCTAGATCCATCTCTTGCAGGCTCTTCTCTGTAGGAAAGACTCCCTCACTGATTTCTTTCTCATTTGCTCCAACTGGCTTTGTCTAGTTTTCCAGTTTGCATGCTGCCAATGTCTCCTGAATTTGCTTTTCTGTTGTTCAAAACATTACATAGATTAAGGATGAACCAAATCCAAATTCTTCCTGAAGGCAGACTAACTGACAAGGCTTGGGTCAGGTGCTTTTTCTTGGACCATGTAGCTATGAGGAGAGTGACATAGTCATATTGGGGGGAAAAATAGCTGCTTTGTACAATTGCAGCTACAATGTAAATAGTAGCATAAGAATGATATTGAAAATATTTAACAGTTGATATGAAATGAGCGTCAACCACTGAGAATGGACACTAACCATAAAGAACCAGTATAGCGGGACAAGGATTATCTAGCTGTATCAGCCTGGGATAGGGACGGAAGACGACCGGTTTCTAGAAAATGGGAAATAATCATGAGCTGGACACTTAATCAAAGAGTGATCTAATACAGAGTCTAAGAAAAAATAGTCAAAATCCATTTTGAGAATGAAGTAATAGTGTTCCTGGAAACTTTTTAGCAATTAGAGAGATAATTTAAGTATCATTTTGGTTTCTATTTGATTGTAGGAATTATTCCATAGAATGCTGTGTTAAGTGTTGTGAACAACAGAAGAAAAATATAGCACAGGACACTCCCTACTCTCTTTCACTCTGATTTGAGAAGGAAGACAGGGAAAATTTACAGAACCAGGCATTTAATTGCAAAGTGCACATAGCACGTGCTCTGGGAGTCAGAAAAAGAAAACATCCTTGTGGGCCAGATAAGTCAGGGATGCCTTCAGAGAGTAGCTGAGAATGATTTTTATCACTCCTTTAAGCATAAAGATTCTCCAAATTCTATGGACTAATAAGGGGACCCACTATTTGGACTTTGAGGGAGGTACTCAAAAGGTCCAAGAGAGCCTTATAGGTCAAGGATGGGAATACAAGAAACTTTGCTAAAGATTAAACACCAGCCTTCTGAATCAAGTGCAGATGCATGCTACAACCTAGAGGAACCTTGAAAACATCATGCTAAGTGAAAGAAGCCAGAAACTAAAGCCACATATTAGATGACTCCCATTTACATAAAATATCCAGAATAAGTAAATCCATGGAAACAGATAATTTGCGGTTACCAGAGGCTGGAGGGAACAGAGAATGGGGGGTGACAGTTAATGAGTATGGGGTTTCTTTTGAGGATGATGAAAGTGTTCTGGAATTAGATAGTGGTGGTGGTTGTATGACATTGTGAATACACTAAAAGCTACTTAACTGCACATTTTAAAATAGTGAAATGTATGGTATGTGAATTATATCTCAATAAAAACACAAACAATAAGAAAAAAAATTCACCAGCTTTCTGGTTAGAAATGACTTCTTTGCTCTTAGCCCTCTTTGCTTCCCTCTTTATACTTGTCCTATCTATACCTGTGCTATGAATGTCTGTCTATTCACTGACAACTACCTACTTTATCATGCCAGACTGGAACACTCCCGTGGGCTCCCATTGCAGCTGAACATCCCTGAAGATCTGACAGACACCTCAAACCCAACATAAGTAAAATAAAATTGCAGTTTTAGATCCCACCCTCCTTTTTCTCCTGTACTTCCTCCCTTTGTTGACAGCTTTCCTGACTATCCAGTCATTTAAGCCATCCATGTGTAGGTCATTCTTTATATCATTCATTCATTCATTCATTCTTTTTTTTGTTTATCTTTTCAGTTAATGTTTTTTTAAAGACACACTACGTATCAGGCATGGTGCAATGTCTTGGAAACAGAGCTGGAATACAAGATACTCATGGTTTCAGCCTCTGTGGAGGATACTGGGAAGACTATTTAATCAAAAATTCCAACACAGTGAGATGAGAACTATGACCTTGGTAATACAGCAATCTGTATTTTTATGCAAGCACACAGCACCGGGATCTAACCTCCTACTTCCAGTTAGCCACCAAATGCTATTATAGATTTTGCCTTTTAGATGCTTCTTAAATCTGGTGTTTGCCCTTCATCTGCAATACCCTTGCCTTCCTTGAAGCCCTCATCTGCTCATGCCTACCTGACTGCAACTGCTTTCCCAGTTTCTCATGCCTCCAGTCTTACTAGTCTCAGCTCCTTCTCCCACATTGCCTCCAGAAAGATCTTTCAAAAACAAAATATCCAGGGGTGCCTGGATAGCTCAGTCTGTTAAGCATCCGGCTTCAGCTCAGGTCATGATCTCATGGTTTGTGATTTCGAGCCCTGCATCTAGCTCTGTGCTGATAGCTCAGAGCCTGGAGCCTGCTTCAGATTCTGTCTCTCTCTCTCTCTCTCTGTCCCTCCCATGCTCATGCTCTGTCTCTCTCTGTCTCTCAATAATAAATAAATGTTAAAATTTTTTAAATCTCATGTAATTTCCTTGTTTATAAGTGTTTATCTATTATAGTGACCGAATACAACTGGGGGCTATGCCATGCTCCCATCAGAACAAGAGCCCATGATAGCAGAGAAATTAATGACATGAAGGGGGTTTGCCCCCATCCCCAACTTGGTGGGGAATCATTCTGCAGTTCAAGTTCCCTCCTAGGACATGCATAGTCCTTTATTATGTGACCCCTGCTTCCTTCTCCCATCTCACCCCTTGCCATGGTTCCTCCAACATGGTAGGATGGATTTTCTTTCTCCAATTTTCCCAGTCCCCATAGTCTACCTATCACCAAAGCTGAGACTGCTCCCCAAGGCAGAGAAATTGACAGATTTAATATAACAACTCAAAATTGCTTTGCTAGCAAATGGTTAAATGAGGCCACATAAAAGGTCTGAAGATCTTTGAGATATTTGACTCTGAGGCCAGCTCTTGGGCTCTTTCCCCCACCCACTTGATTTGAAGGCCCTGACACAGTCCAGCAGCAGAGGATAGAACTGAGTGATTGACAGCCTCTCCAAGACTGACCACAAGAAGAGGTGGGATGTGGGCAGAACAGGGACTGGAGGGAATGAAGAAGTTTAAATGTACCAAAGAAGGCATCTTTCACCTTGCTTGGTCTCCTCCACACGCATTTTATCATCTCCCAACATCAGAACAAGAATGGTTATGGTCTCACTGTAGTCCCATGCAACATAAGGGGATGCTGAAGGATCACTTGGCAAATCCATCACATTTCTCTGGATGCAGTACTCCAGATCAACAATGCACAGAGCTACCTCAAGAAACAAACCAAATACACATGGTGGAGAGTCCCAAATATCACTACGAGTAGGGAAATAACTAAAGTCACAACAAGAGAGACCAAGGGACACTATTAAAAGAACACTTCCTGAATGGACAGGCCCTGGACTATCAATGAGCCTCCTTTAATATAGCAGTACTCACAGGTGCAGAGCACATAACAAGCTTTTAAAACTTATAAGAGACAGAAAGCTAGCCAAAATGACGAAACAGAAGAATTCCCCTCTAAAGAAACTACAGGAAGAAGTGACAGCTAAAGAATTGGTCAAAACAGCAACATAAATGACCAAGAATTTAGAACAATAGTCATAAAACTAATTGCTGGGCATGAAAAAGGCATAGAAGACAGCAGAGATGCTATTGCTACAAAGATTATGGATCTTAAAAATAGTTACAATGAATTAAAAAATGCTATAAATGAGGTGCATAATAAAATGGAGGCGGCCACTGCACGGATTGGAGAGGCAGAGAGGAGAATAAGTTCTTTAGAAGATACAATTATAGAAAAAGAGAGATAAACTGATCCAGGAGCATGAAAGGAGAATTTGAGAACTGAATGATGCAATCAAATGGAACAATATCCGTATCATAGGAATTCCAGAAGAAGAAGAGAGAGAGTCTGAAGGGGTACTTGAACAAATTATAGCTGAGAACCTCCCCAATCTGGGGAAGGAAACAGACATTGAAATCCAAGAGGCACAGAGAATTCCCCTCACACGTAACTTGAATTGATCTTCTGCACGACATATCATAGTGAAACTGGCAAAATATAAGGATAAAGAGAGAATTCTGAAAGCAGCTAGGGATAAAAGGGCCCTAACATACAAAGGGAAACACATCGGGGTAGTAGCAGACCTATCTACTGAAACTTGACAGGCCAGAAAGGAATGGCAGGAAATCTTCAATGTGATGAACAGAAAAAAATATGCAGCCAAGAATCCTTTATCCAGCAAGCTTGTCATTCAGAATAGAAGGAGAGTTAAAGGTTTTCCCAAACAAACAAAAATTGAAGGAATTCATCACCACTAAACCAGCCCTACAAGAAATCCTAAGGGGGCCTCTATGAGGAAAATGTTGCAAGGATCACAAAGTACCAGAGACACCACTACAAGCATGAACCCTACAGATAACACAATGACTCTAAACCCATATTTTTCAACAGTAACACCTGAATGTAAATGTACTAAACGCTCCAATCAAAGGACATAGAGTATCAGAATGGATGAAAAAAACAAAATCCATCTATTTTTTGTCTACAAGAGACTCATTTTAGACCTGAGGACATCTTCAGATTGAAAGTGAGGGGATGGAGAACTATCTATCATGCTACTGGAAGTCAAAAGAAAGCTGAAGTACTCATACTTATATCGGACAAACTGGACTTTAAAGTTAAGGTAGTAACAAGAGATGAAGAAGGGCATAGGGCATTATATAATAATTACAGGGTCTATCCATCAGGAAAAGCTAACAATTATAGATGTCTATGCACCAAATTCGGGAGCACCCAAATACATAAAACAATCACAAACATAAGCAATCTTAATGATAAGAATGTGCTAATTGCAGGGGCCTTTAATACTCCACTTACAGCAAAGGATAGATCAACTAGACAGAAAATCACTAAAGAAACAATGGTCCTGAACGACACATTGGAACAGATGGACTTGACAGTTATATTTAGAACTCTACATCCTGAAGCTATGGAATTCACTTTCTTCTCGAGTGCACATGGTACATTCTCCAAGATAGATCACATACTGGGTCATAAAGCTGCCCTCAACAAATATAAAAGAATTGAGATCATACCATGCACACTTTCAGATGACAATATTATGAAACTTGAAATCAACCACAGGAAAAAGTCTGGAAAACTTCCAAAAACATGGAGGTTAAATAACACCCTACTAAAGAATGAATGGACCAACCAAGCAATTAGAGAAGAAATTAAAAAATATATGGAAACAAATGAAAATGAAAATAAAATAACCCGAACTTTTTGGGATGCAGCAAAGGCAGTCCTAAGAGGAAAATACATTGCAATCCAGGTCTATTTCAAGAAACTAGAAAAAGTGCAAATGCAAAATCTAACAGTGCACCTAAACGCTCTAGAAGCAGAGCAGCAAGAACACCCCAAACCCAGAAGAAGAAGAGAAATAATGATGATCAGGGCAGAAATAAACAACATAGAATGCAAAAAACATTTGAACAGATCAATGAAACCAACAGTTGGTTTTTTGAAAAAGTAAACAAAATTGATAAACCTCTAGCCAGGCTTCTCAAAAAGAAAAGAGAGAGCACCCAAACAGACAAAATCACGAATGAAAATGGATTTATTACAACCAGTCCCTCAGAAATACAAGTAATTATCAGGGAGTACTATGAAAAATTAAATGCCAACAAACTGGACAACCTAGAAGAAATTAACAAATTGCTAAACTCACACACACTACCAAAATTCAAATGGGAAGAGATAGAAAATCTGAACAGACTCATAACTAGCAAAGAGATTGAATCAGTTGTCAATAATCTCCCAACAAATAAGAGCCCTGGGTCAGATGACTTCCCTGGGGAATTCTACCAGGCATGTAAGTCAGAGTTAATACCCATTCTTCTCAAGCTATTCCAAAAAATAGAAATGGAAGGAAAACTTCCAGACTCATTCTACAAAGCCAGCATCACTTTGATTCCCAAACCATACAGAGATCCAGGAAAAAAAGAGAACTACAGGCCAATATCCCTGATGAATATGGATGCAAAAATCCTCAACAAGATACTAGCAAATCGAATT
>CM053577.1:95775429-95884435 GCA_028646485.1 Cryptoprocta ferox | reverse complement strand
TAGATGCAGAAAAAGCATTTGACAAAATACAGCATTCTTTCTTAATAAAAACCCTTGAGAAAGTCGGGATAGAAGGAACTTACTTAAACATCATAAAAGCCATTTATGAAAAGCCCACAGCTAATATCATCCTCAATGGGGAAAAACTGAGAGCTTTCCCCCCTGAGATCAGGAACACGACAAGGATGTCCACTCTCACCACTGTTGTTTAACATAGTGCTGGAAGTTCTAGCATCAGCACTCAGACAACAAAAGGAAGTAAAAGGCATGAGAATTGGCAAAGATGAAGTCAAACTTTCACTTTTCGCAGATGACATGATACTCTACATGGAAAACCCAACCAACTCCACCAGAAGCCTACTAGAACTGATCCATGAATTTAGCAAAGTCGCAGGGTACAAAATCAACACACAGAAATCGGTTGCATTTTTGTATACCAATAACGGAGCAACAGAAAGAGACATCAAGAAACTGATCCCATTCACAATTGCACTAAAAACCATAAGATACCTAGGAATAAACCTAACCAAAGTTGTAAAAGATCTGTATGATGAGAACTATAGAAAACTTATGAAGGAAATTGAAGAAGACACAAAGAAATGGAAAAACATTCCATGCTCATGATCAGAAGAATAAATATTGTTAAAATGTCAATACTACCCAAAGCAATCTACACATTCAATGCAATCCCAATCAAAATTGCACCAGCATTTTTCTCAAAGCTAGAACAAACAATCCTAAAATTTGTATAGAACCACAAAATACCCCGAATAGCCAAAGTAATATGGAAGAAGAAAACGGGAGGCATCACAATCCCAGACTTTAGTCTCTAGTACAAAGCTGTAATCATCAAGACAGTATGGTATTGGCACAAAAACAGACACATAGACCAATGGAATAGAATAGAGAACCCAGAATTTGGACCCACAAATGTATGGCCAATTAATCTTTGACAAAACAGGAAAGAGTATTCAATGGAAAAAAGACAGCCCCTTTAACAGATGGTGCTGGGAGAACTGGACAGCAACATGCAGAAGAATGAAACTAGACCACTCTCTTACACCATACACAAAAATAAACTTAAAATGGAGAAGGACCTGAATGTGAGACAGGAAACCATCAAAACCCTAGAGGAGAAAGCAGGAAACAACCTCCTTGACCTCAGCTGCAGCAATTTCTTACTCTACACATCTCCGAAGGCAAAGGAATCAAGAGCAAAAAATGAACTCTTGGGACCTCATCAAGATAAAAAGCTTCTGCACGGCAAAGGAAGCAATCAAGAAAACTAATAGACAACCAATGGAATGGGAAAAGATAGTTGCAAATGACATAACAAATAAAGGCCTAGTATCCAATATCTATAAGGAACTCACCAAACTCCACACCCAAAAAACAAATAATCCAGTGAAGAAATGGGCAATAGACATGAACAGACACTTCTCCAAAGAGGACATCCAGATGGCCAACAGACACATGAAACGATGCTCAGCATCATTCATCATCAGGGAAATGCAAACCGAAATCACACTGAGATACCACCTCACGCTGGTCAGAGTGGCTAAAATGAACAAATCAGACTATAGATGCTGGCAAGGATGTGGAGAAATAGGCACGCTCTTACACTGTTGGTGGGAATGTAAACTGGTGCGGCTGCTCTGGAAAACAGTGTGGAGGTTCCTCAGAAAATTAACAGTAGAACTCCCCTATGACCCAGCAATAGCACTGCTAGGAATTTACCTAAGGGATACAGAAGTGCTGATGCGTAGGGGCACATGTACCCCAATGTTCATAGCAGCACTTTCAACAATAGCCAAATCATGGAAAGAGCCTAAATGTCCATCAACAGACAAATGGATCAAGAAGATGTGGTTTATGTATACAATGGAATACTACATGGCAATGAGAAAGAATGAAATCTGGGCATTTGTAGCAACGTGGATGGAACTCGAGGGTATTATGCTAAGTGAAATAAGTCAGGCAGAGAAGGACAGATACCATATGTCTTCACTCATATGTGGAAGAGGAGAAACTTAACAGAGGACCATGGGGGAAGGGAAGGGGGGAAAATAGTTAAGGAGAGGGAGGGAGGCAAACCATGAGAGACTCTTAAATACTGAGAACAAACTGAGGGTTGAGGGGGTTGGGAGAGAGGGGAAAATGGGTGATGGGCATGGAGGAGGGCACTTGTGGGGATGAGCACTGGGTGTTATATGGAAACCAACTTGACAATAAACTATTAAAATAAATAAATAAATAAATAAACCAAAGAAATAGGGCAGGAGAGAGGAGACAGAGAGAGAAAGAGCCTAAAGGAAAGGGATGACTCTCCTGTCTTTGCTTACTCGGGGTACAGAGCACGTGGTTGCCCAAATGCCGCAAAGTCTTGGTGCTAGTTAGAGGAATGGATTGGGCAAAAGGAGCTGCTCCTGCATCTCTTCCCCTGAGGATTTTATGAGTTAAAACATGCCACTGGAACCCAAAGTCACAGGCTGTGCTTACTTTCTTTAATATTCTACACGTATGAGTTAGAGACTAACAGGAAAACTCTTTGGTTATGTACTGTACCATCTCTTCCTTCCTTGTTGAGGGCTGTAAGCAGGGGTTGCATCCATATGTGCCCTACACACTAGCCATTGTTATTCCCTGCAAGTGTGTGGCTGTCCTGTGCTTCTCAGCTTTTGTACCTGCTTTTCCCTCAGGCCGGAATGCTTCCCTCTTCTCTAGTTTGCTTATTTAGACCTCATCTTTCATGACTCACCTTGAGCTTTTGCTGACCCTTCCAACACTAAAATAATCAGGTGACTAAGGAGCTGGGTACTCCTCCCTTGTTTTTCCATAACACCCAGTATCCCTCTCTTACAGCCCTTATCACAGTGTATCTTAATTATTTGTATAAATATGTTTTCTCCATTAGAGGGGAGGATGGAGGTTACATCAAGTGTATCTCTTTAACTTTAGGTCTTAGCAAAGTGCTTTTAGTACCTAGGTGGTCTTCAATAAATATTTTCTGGACAGATTAAAGAATTAATAATAGGACTACTGCATATTGAATAATGGGCCCATGTTCCTATGTCTCCAGACTGAATCTTATTTAGTGGCCTCACAGCATCCAAATGAGGTATTTCCCTTCTGACCTAAATGATATGCTGACCCCCTTGTCAAAAATGTAGAGGGATTAGGGCTAATTGGCTTTGTCTAAGGAGGTAGAGAGAAGAGAGAGACTTAAAATAGCCAGGCCTCATCTTGTTGCAAAGTTTACTGGCCTCTATCTCAATAAAATTGGATCAGCCAGCATAGTTCTTTTCCAGCCCTGATTTAATAGAGGGGAGAAGAGATGCACCACTAAAGAGGAGCATGGCAGGAAGGGAGATTGGTCAGGACCAAAGGAGACTGTCATGGTCATTAGTGGCTATTAAGAGAAGGGGCACCTTGCCTATTGCACTGTGTCCCCTCCAAGAACCTTGAGTTCTTGGAATCCAAGCATGCTGATTTTGACCTCCCTGCCACCTACTTCCCCAGCACCACTGATGATGGAGCGACTCTGACACAGTTTATGGTTGCCTTGAACAAGTTATTTCTTTTAACATCTTTTTTAAAAAGAGAATAAAGATACTGTTGGTTGTTGTTATGAGCTCAGAAACATAGGGTACTCACAAAGCACCAGCACATCACAATTGCTATAATTAATTTCATTATAGTTTTGTCCTGTAATGATCTACGGTGAATTATAGTCCATTAGAATTATACTTATGTGCAGAATGATGAAGAACAGCAATTTGTTTATGTACTTATTTTATTAAGGATATTTTGAAAAATGTTGAAAGTTATAAAAAGGAAAAGCAAATTTTCCTGGAATACCACCATCTAGAAATAACTATCATGAGCACACAACTTTTTTTCTTTTCTTTCTTTTTTTCTTGTGACATGTGTTTATATATTTTTTTAATTTTTTTAAGATTTTATTTTTAAGTAATCTCTACACCCAACATGGGGCTTGAAGTTAAAGCCCCAAGATCAAGAGTTGCATGCTCTACTGACTGAGCCAGCCAGGTGCCCCCATATATATATATTTTTTTAAAAAATTGGATTACACTGCACAGCCTGCTCTGTTTTATTAAACCACAGAACTACAGACTGCAGGTTTCTCTATACGATGTGGTCTGCATGATTTTTGAAGACTGTATAGTATTCCATGTCAAGCATGGATCATAGTTAATTTGGTCAGGCCACAGTCATCATATTTTACCCCAGAAACTATTTGCTCTGTAAGATTCCTGCTGAAACTTCCCCTTAGCATTGCCAAGATTGTAAGACTCTAGTCAAAACACCCACGGTGTTAGGTAATGTTGGAAGCCCACAGGAACATTTGGGGAGAAAGACCCAATAAAGTTTGGATCTCTATGTCCAGAGTGGCTCCCATGTTCCTCCCTGGGTATCTTCAGGGCTGAAGAATCATAGTCTAGTGGGAAGAGTAACTGGAGAAATCTAATTTAATTGGGAGGGAGAATTTTACTTTATTTCTTTTAAGATTTTTATTTTTAAGTCATCTCACACCCAATGTGGGGCTCACACTTAAAACCCCACGATCAAGAGTTGCATGCTGTACCAACCGAGCCAGCCAGGCACCCCAAGGATTTTATTTTAGTTTGAACTCTTCAGGATGCCCCCTCTGTTAGGCTGAATTCCTGCAACTCAGTTTACTTCAGTTCAATTCAGTTTCATTTTAAAAAAAAAGAAAAGAAAAAGAGTGGTCTATTTCTGTAGCATATCCTGCTGGGGACCCAGAATTACCCTTGCTCATTCTTTTTCCTTCTCTTTCCCCCTCTCCCAAATGGGAAAACAGGCTTCTCCTCAGTGGCCTTTTCTTGTCCTCATTGTTTCCACCCCTGGGGCATATTCTTTTCTAGTCCATTTCTAGACCATCCTACCATTCTCGAAGGGATCTGAAGTTAATGATCACAGACTCCTGGACTAACTGTATTCCAAATATGCAGAGCACTCACATTATTCGTTCACTTATTCAGTGATTTTTTTTTCCCAGCACATACTATGTGCTAGGGTCATGTACATGTGTAGGACATGTACACAAACCTTGCTGCCTAGGAGCTTACAGTCCAGTGGAGAAACCAAAGTTCATAAAGAATTACAAAATGACGTAATGATGTAAGAGAAAGAGAGGTCAGCTCAAGATCCTGTGTTTCAATACACCAAAGGTCACTTTTGACCAAACTTTTAACTTTAAACCTGGCTCAACATTCAGGTTGATGAGCTCATTCAGAGAGTTATGAACTAGAGATGACTTTAATTTGTCTACTCCACTCCTAAGGTCTAGCCTTGGGTATAGCCTTAGATCTCCTCTATTCTGAGAGGTCTTCAAGATGGCCACATGGACAGGCCAGTTCTAGCTCCCTAGCTTACCCCTAGGCAGTAAAAACAGACTCAGTGAACATGAGCTGACTTAAACTGATCAATTGTTGCACGGATTTTTTTTTCTTTTTAAAATTATTAAAACCCTGAAGCCAAGCCAGAATCAAGCATGAATAATGCAATTGTTACTCTTCTTGTCCAAGATTGCCATTTTCATTTTTCCGTGCTCTTTAAAAGAATCGAGAGCCAAGATAAGTCTTTTTAGATAGACTTCAACTAAAAGGGAATGGACAGAATATTTTGCCCCTTTAGGGGATTCTGGCCCTACCCCACCACTGTTTAACAGAGGATGGTCTGTGCCTTTGCTCATCAACCTTAGATAATAGATGATAGACAGAAATGAGCTATAAAGGGTTGTATACTTCTCCTACCAACACACCAGTGGGGAATGTGGCAAAGGCCAGAGGTTCAAGTCTAAGTTTTCCATCCTGGGTGAATTCACATGTCTCTTCTTCACTAGTTCTAAAGCTGAGAAATTTCTCTCCTAAATCTTCCTTTAGAACACACTCCAGATTGAACTGGAGTTGGACAGACTGAAAAATTTTTACTTCCCCAATTTTTGACCTCAGGCTTGGAAGCTCAGTTCCTCTGATTTTCCCCAAGGTCAGGGATTACCCATCCTCCACACCCCCCGAATTCCAGGATAAAATGACTAAGAATCAGGAGTAAAGTCAAGGGAAGAAACATAATTGTTAGGATGTTTCAAGATGGGGGCAACCAGGGCTATTTACTATGGGGCTTTTTATTCTCTAAAGAAAAAGTAAAGGCCTCATATTTTAATATCCATACTTTGTTTTGCCATTAAATTACTATGATTCCAATTATAAACTGTATTTTCTAAATTTAAGTCTCATTTAGAATAAATGTTAAAATTAAAAAAAAATTTTTTAACATTTATTTATTTTTGAGAGACAGAGAAAGACAGGTCATGAGCAGGGGAGGGGCAGAGAGAGAGAGGGACACACAGAATTGGAAGCAGGCTCCAGGCTCCGAGCTGCCAGCACAGAGCCCGACGCAGGGCTCGGGCCCACGAACTGTGAGATCATGACCTGAGCCGGTCGGATGCTCAACCGACTGAGCCACCCAGGCGCCCAAGAATAAATGTTAAAATAACACTTATATACATCAAATGTTGTTGGAATGTAGGAATTTGTAGTGTTTGGGTAACTTGTTGGTCATTTTATCATTCATGCTTATAGTTTCCCATCTGAATCTCTTCAATCAGGCACAGATTACCTCAGAGTGGGAGATCAAATCCAAGGCCACACAACTTCACACGTGCCTAGGTCTGCAGAGGGCCCAGGAGCAATTGCTGCATTTTGTCTCTCTCGTCTACATGTGTTAATTGGTTTGCTCCCTGAATTGTTAATTGATTGTTATCATTAAGAAATAAAATGGGGGAAAATAGGAATAAACCACTCCAGATGAAATCAAATTAACAAACCCCTACCGTTCCACCATTAAATAAGATACCATAGACACACAATACAAGAAAAACATTACCATTATTCTTATTTTTATTTTTAATTTGATTCAACCACAGCTCATTAGAATCCTGTGTGTGAAATTAGTATCATGGTTGCTTCCCCACTTGGCTGGCTGACAGGGGGTCTGAATAGAAAAGCTAAGTGTAGATGTCTGTCTGATGATGGAATGCTAAGGAATGCATAGATTTGACTTCAGAGTTAAAAATATAGATATTCAGGGCGCCTGGGTGGTTCAGTCACCTAAGCATCCGACTTCAGCTCAGATCATGATCTCATGATTCGTGAATTTGAGCCCTGCATGGGACTCTCTGCTGTCAGTGTGGAGCCTGCTTTGGATCCTCTGTCCCTCTCTTTCTCTCTCTGCCCTTTGCCCTCTTCTCTAGAAAATAAACATAAAAAATATATACATATTCAAGTTTCTCCAAATTACTCCTATGCAGTTCACTGGAATAAGTATACCTTCTCTTCAAGTAGAAAGTATTAGAACAAGGATCCTATAAGCAGCCATTTACATGAAGCCATTGCTTTTTTACCCACATTTATTAAGGCCTTGTTGTATGATAAGCACAATGTTGAGTGCTCAATGTGTGTTATTTCATTTAATACTAGCAATAAATATATAAACTAGGTAAATTATTATTTCCATTTTACAGATAAGAACCCTGAAGTACATTACCAAATGCTCTAGATGATGGTAATGGGGATTAGACTCAAGATGGTCTGACCTTCAAGCACACGCTTTTTTTTTTTTATTAAAGTATAATTGGTGTATAACACTATATTAGTTTCAAGTGTTCAACATAATGATTTAATATTTGTATAGACTGAAAAATAGTCACCACAATAAGTCTGGTTTCCTCTGTCACCATACAAAGTTACAGAATATGCAATAAAATATTATTGGCTATAGTCACCATACTGTATATTACATCCCCATGACTTATTTTATGATTGGAAGTTTCTACCTTTTGACCACTTTCTCCCATTTCACCCACCTCCCAACCTTCTTGCTTTCTGGCAACCACCGATCTGTTCTCTGCATCTATGAATTTTTATTTGTTCATTTGTTTTTTTTTAGATTCCACCTATATATGAAATCATATGTCATTGGTCTTTCTCTGCCTGACTTACCTCACTTAGGATAATACCCTGATGATCCTTCCATGCTGTCACAACTGGCAAGATTTCATTCTTTTCTATGGCTGAGTAGTATTCTAGTGTGTGTGTGTGTGTGTGTGTGTGTGTGTGTGTGTATACATATAAATTACATCTTCCTTATCCATTCATCCATTCATGGACATTTTGGTTGTTTCCATATCTTGGCTATTGTGAATAATGCTCCAATGAATATAGGAGTGTGTATGTCTTTTCTGATTAGTGTTTTCATTTTCTTTGGAGAAATACCTAATTTCCTTTTCTCTACATCCTAACACTTCTGACTTCTTGCCTTTTTGATAATAGGCATTCTGACATATGTGACATGATATCTCATTGTGATTTTGATTTGCATTTCCCTGGTGATTAGTGATGTTGAGCATCTTTTCATGTGCCTGTTGGCCATCTACATGTCTTCTTGGGAAAAATGCCTATTTGGATCTTCTCATTTTAAAGGCCTGTTTTTAAGTTGGATTATCTGGGTTTTTGATGTTGTTGTTATTGAGTTGTAGGAGTTCTTTATGTAGTTTGGATATTAACTCCTTATTGGATGTATCATTTGTAAATATCTTCTCCATTCAGTAGGCTGCTTTTTTATTTTGTTAATGGTGTCCTCTGCTTTGGAGTTTTTAGTTTGATGTGGTCCCATTGGTTTATTTCTAGCTTTTGTTGCTTTGAATTAAAATCCAAAAATCATCACTGAGAGCCATTCTAAGGAGTTTACCATTTATGTTTTTTTTTCTTAGTAGTTTTGTGATTTCTGGTCTTATAATCAAGTATTTAATCCATTTTGAGTTAATTTTTGTGTATGGTGTAGGATAGTGGTCCACAGTGCACAGTTCTTTTCCTTTTTTTTTTTAATTTTTGCCAAGATAGTGAAAAAATGCCCTCAGTTTTCTCATGAGATGTAGAAAGAAAACAATAACAACTGGTGCTTTTAAACATCACTGTTTCCTGTATGAGTTTTCATGAGTAGGCATTTTAGGATAGACCAGTATAAACCAGTATAGATGTTCCAGCAAATAGTTTAACTACATCATACTTCCATTTCTCCATATCACTGTAAGGCTAACAGTTCTTACCCCTTCCTATGTCTCATAAAATGTATGAAGTTTAGGGGCGCCTGGGTGGCTCAGTCAGTTAAGCATCTGACTTTGGCTCTGGTCATGATCTCACAGATCGTGAGTTAGAGCCCCACGTCAGGCTCTGTGCTGACAGCCCAAAGCCTGGAATCTGCTTCGGATTCTGTGTCTCCCTCTCTCTGCCCATCCCCCACTCATGTTCTGTCTCTGTCTCTCTCAAAAATAAATAAACATAAAAAAACTTTTTTTAAATGTATGAAGTTTAGGGATATTATTCCATCACATGCACTTTGAGCTTCTTGGAAAAACAATGCTATGTAAACACACCATGAAAGTAATAGAAAAACAGTGTCAGTGTGGTATGTATACAACATAAAATGGACCAAATTATTTTGTTAGAGTTTGGGACAAAAATAGCTCCTTAGTCTTGCATATCTATTTTTTAATTAAGCTGTATACTGGCTGTGTCTGTGGCTTTCAAGGGCAATCTGAAAGGGAAATGTGTCTGATAGAATGTTGATTGGGTTAGCAGTTTAGCATTCTTGTTTTAGAGGAGATTTTGCAATATCCCAGATCTTGCCTGTTTCCAGGTTTTGAAAAAACCCAGGTCAAAATTTTGTTGCCTGATGAAAGTGTTACATGGAGGGAGGTTGGCTGTGAATTTTTATATACTAAAGGCCATCCTTACTATCCCTTATGAAAGATCCAGGAGGCTTTTATTAATTCAAAAATAGTAAGGTCACTTTAGGACTCTTTTTTCGACTTACCAAAATATCACTGCACTGTCCAAACTGAAGTGGGCCATCACCTCAGAGTAAAAAATGGAAGAAGCTAGTGTGAGATCTAAGTACTTTTAAAAGGCATGAAGTATGTGAATGTACTCAAGACTACTGAATGGTACATTTGAAAAACGGTTACGGTGGCAAATTTTATATTATGCTTAGTTTACCACAATTAAAACTTTTTTCAAAAGATTAAGATGGTAACATTTATGTTACGTGTATTTTACCACACTTAAAATCTCCACTGATAAACAGAGCGCTCTGCCCACAGGTAAAAATGCCTGACACCCATTGCACTTTATGCTGCATTTTCATATCTGCTCCTGAGATAAAGGTTCATAGGAAAGGAACATTTACCATTTTCTTCCCGTGACATTGAGAAAGGCTTAAAGGGCTTGTTTTTGCAAGAGAACCCTTCTCCGTGCTCCAAGTGGAGGGAGAAGAAAAGCTGCAAGAATAATCAACATGAATTTCACAGACTCATGAGCTCTCACTGACAGCTCCCTTCAGTTGGATTGAGCCTGTGATTGGCCTTCATATGTGCTGACCTGTATGTAATTTTTTTTCTAAAGTGGCAGAGAGAGGAAAAAAAGGGACTTTTTATGTCTTCTCAATCAGCTTTGCTGTACATTTATGATCTCTGACCAAAAAATAAATGCCTGTTAATATTGAAGGCTTGTGTTTTTGTAAATACAGGAGAATTCCCTGACATCTTTGAGGTGAAGCAGAGATGGCAAGGACAAATCTGCCAAAGGCCTACTGTGACATTTCCAATATCTATATGTGCTGGGCCTGTGATTCTGTGGGAGGAGCAGTGGCCCTGAAGGCCAGGCCCTTTACTCTTTCCTAGTCCTGACTCTGCTTCAAATCTAGCCATTTAACTGCTCAGTCTAAATGTCTTCATTTATGAAATTCAAATAACCCCTGTTGGAAAACCTACTATGTTTGCTTCATGATATTTTGCTGACGATAAAGACAATAATGGATTTTAAAATGTTTTGAAAAGTGAAAACACTGTACAAATTTGAGGTGTTCTTTTTAAACATGTCACTGAAGCAGGGTGCTGTAATGGCAAAGTGCCAGGTATCAACAAACCAGAGTTAGGCCCGGCTGTCTCAGAAAAGTAATGATTTGGGGTGCCTGAGTGGCTTAGTGGGACTCTTGATTTTAGCTCAGGTCATGGTCTTGGGGTCATGAGACCAAGTCCACCCTAGAGCTCAGCACAGAGTGTAGAGCCTGTTTAGGATTCTCTTTCTCTTTCTCTGCATCTTGTGTTCTCTCTCTCAAAATATATAAACTTAAAAAAAAAAAAGGGGGGGGGGAATGACATGAATCAAATGAACCTCCTCCAGTAGCATTGGTTTAGGCCATCTTCTCAGGATTTTTCTTTTTTCCAGATCATGGACACTGCTTTTTAATAGCAAAGCCAATTTGACTAGTTAAGTTGTTAATTGGTATTCCTACATCTTTTCTTTTCCTTTTCTTTTTTCTTTTCTTCTTCTTCTTCTTCTTCTTTGAGAGAGAAAGAGAGAGCACGAACAAGGAAGAAGGGCAGAGGGAGAGAGAATGAGGGAGGGAGGGGGAGGGAGGGGGAAGGGGCGAGAGAGAGAGAGAGAGAGAGAGAGAGAGAGAGAGAGAGAGAGAGAGAGAATGAACGAGAATCCCAAGCAGGCTCCACGTCAGCCCGAGCCCTCTGCAGGGCTCCATTCTGAGACCGTGGGATCATGATCTGAGCCAAAATCAAGAGTCTGATACTCAACCCACTGAGCCACCCAGGAGCCCCGGTGCTCCCACATCTTAAGGGTACCTGTGTCATGATAAAATAGAGACTTCGTGGGTGAGGAGAGAAGTCTGGGACCAGGTGTGGAATTTCCTCCCCTGCCCTGTCCCCTTTTATGTGTAGATCATTGATATTGCAGTCTGGCTAGCGAGCTGTGTGGATTGAGGATATGGGGGTATAGAAGTGGGTTCCTAGCATGTCAGCGGGAGAAGTTTGTGTGGTGCATAATCACGGCAGAGTACTTCATGGGTGTATATCAGGGGTGTGAAAATGTGTGTCTACAAGGGCCCTCCTTGGTGTATTATAACATGACTTCATAGGCAGAATGACCCTGAATGGGTAGATACGGGTGGTTGAAAGGCCAGAATCTCAATCGTCTTGAGACTAAAGGAGAAGTTTGTTGTTATTGCCGTCCCCATTCTCCAAAAACACCCCCCAAAGCCCCAAACCAGAAAACCCTCAGAAATGGCCTCCTAGAGTGGGTTCTTGAAACGGATAGGACAGCTGTTAACGTGTCTCTTTCTCAAGCCCTCGGGTCTGTCCAGCTGACCCGGGCCGCGCGGGTCTAACCCCGGCCGCGCGGGTCTGACCCCGGGATGGAAGGAAGAGGTGTCAGTCAACTCCTCGGTGAGGCGGCACCCAAGCCGCGGTGGGCGCGCGGGTCTGCGCATCCCGCCCCTGGCCGGGAAGGGGCGGAGCCGGGCGGCGCCCGCCCCCGGCGGTCCCCTCCCCCGGGCCGCTCCCCTGTGCTGTACCCGCCGCAGTCACCGCCGCTTGCGGGAAGCTGGTAGCCGGGAACCCGAGCCGGAGTGCGGGCCGGGCCGGGCTGGGCTCGCGCGCGGGCTCAGTCGCCGCTCCTGCCGGTGAGTCGGAGGCGCAGAGCCGGGCGGGAGGGGGATCTGGACCGCGACGTTGGGGAGCCCCTGGGACGCGAGCGCGGGGTGAGGGGCAGGGATGTCAGGACCGCGATGTTGGGGAGCCCCAGACCCCGAGCCCCGAGGGGCGTCCATAATCGAGAGGTTGAGGACGCCGAGCTCGGGGGCCGGGGCTCAGCGCCCCGGTGTTGGGGAGTCTTCAGAGCCTGAGCCCTGAGGGTGAGGCGGCAGGTCAGGACCCAGACGTTGGGGACTCCTGGAGCCTGAGGCTGGAGGACCGAAGGGTCAGGACCGCGACGTTGGGGAGCTCGGTGCTGGAACGAGGGTGTCCTGTCGGCATTCTCGGGGCGCCCTCCGCAGGGCGGAGGGGAACTGAAGCCGGGAGGGGAGTGCGGAGGGGAGGAAGCCCGAGGCGGGCGGGGCGGGAGGGGAGCCCCGGAAAGGGTCGGGGAGTGGGGAGAAGTGTGGTTTCTCGGGGAAGAGATGGAGGGGCTTCTCCGAGAGGGGGCGCCGGGAGCAGAATTGTGGCGGGAGCCGGGGTTAACGCTGTGGAGCATAGGGGGTCGGAGAGATGGAACGCCGCGGCAGAGGATCGGGGTGGCTGGGGGTGAGGGGGCAGGGACTCGCGGAACGTCTCCGCCTAGGGGACGCACCCTCTCGTTGGAATGGGGTCATGGAAACCTCCAGAGGGCATTCACTCCGGGGAGCCAGAATAGTGCTCCCCAGACGGGGGTCGGGAGGGGCAAGGGCGAGGCGCGCCTCGCCGACCTGGCGCGGAGACCTGAAGGCGGCGAAAGTACCGCGACTTCCAGTGCATCTGCGGGCCCTGGAACACAGACCCACCGCGGGGAAATCCGCGGGCCCGGGCGGAATCTTTTGATGCATCTCCTGTTTCTAAGTTGTGTTAGAAGTGATTTTGCCCAGGGACCCGTTGAGAACAGTCTGGGCTTGAAAGAGTAGTTGAAGGAGTGAGATTTCAAATGGGCAGGTAAGTTCTGTCTGTGTGTACTTTTAGGCACAACTCGTAATAAAGTTGTGTTTAATTTGTAGATCCTCTTGTGTTAGTTGGTCCCCACTCTCCTATACTCTGTGAGAAGCTGTTTCTGAGTAAAAACAGGAGGAAAATCAGCAACGGGGCCGCGGCGGGAGGGAGGGCGCGTGCACGCGCGCTCACACGCAGGGACACACACCGCCCACAAACGCACTGCATTCCACAGCCGAGTAAACACGAGAAGTATTGTACAGTTTTGGGTTGTTTGTGTTGGTGAGGACTTCCTTTGCTGAAGTTAATAGGAAGCTTACCTGCATGGAAGGTGAACTGTCCTTGACTGCCCCTCTTATGATGTTCACAGCCTGTACCCACCTCTGAGCTGCTATACCTTGACCAGGTCACCTGGCAGGGCACTTGGCTATTTAGGGCCTCAGTGGATGGGTATCCAAATGTGTGTCTAGAGATAAACAAATGACAAGTACATTTTTCCCCCTGTTGTTTATTTTGGGTATCCAGCTTCCTTCAATTAGTTAAATAATAGTGTATATTAATGTATCCCTGTGGTTAATTTTGTATGGCAATTAGTTTAATTATTCGTATAACAGCTAATTCAGGATGAGCCAGGGCCCCAGGAATCCTATTGAGTGGATTTCTCCATTGGAAGTTGCCTAGGCTTTGAGGAGCAGGGGGAGAGAGATGGCCCCCACTCCTTTTCCTTTGCGCTGTAGTTACAGATCCATCCATCCTCTGACACACGCTGAGATTTAAGCTTCCTGAGAAGACCAAGGACTATTTTGGCAGCTAGCTTATGTTGGGCCTCTTATTTTTCTTCAGAAAAGGAAATCTCTTCAATAATTGTGCAAGTTAAGGGAAAAGTGATTTATTCATTTTGCTAGTATCATTTCAGGACAAGCTTTTTTTTTTTTCTCCCCCCCATCAAGGGGGTGTTCAGAACCTTGCACCAAAATCTGCATTATCATTATTGCACAGCATATTTATTTACTTGGATATAGCTAGCTGATTCTTTCAATTCATTATCCAAATGTTAAAATAAATATGCCAGTATTTATACATTCAGATGAGTATTTCTCCCCTTCAGAAGCTTCATCTTGGCAAGCTGTGGACTAATTCTAGTGATGCTGTCATTGCTGAGCATAATTTTATAGCTCCTGGCTTGGAGATGTCCTCAGAGTTTGTAACACATTTACTGAATTGCCTCCATGATGGCAAACCTCCCTCAGCTGGGAAAGAGCCAAATACCAAGTGGGACCAACTCTGGTTTCTGAGGTCAGGAATCGAGGTAGTAATAGGAAGTATGCCCATTAAAGTAATGAAAGTCCTCTTGAAGGACTGGCAGTTTTAAAGGGGGCATCCAGTAAAGGTATGTGTATGTGTTTAGGATTGGAAAGTAATAGATTTGAAGTACAAACTTTATTTGGGTGTATATGCTCTCATATGTGTGTAAAAAAAAAATTGGTCCTGTCACCTATTTTATACCTTACTGGCCTATGGGGCTGGGGAAAATAAGCCTTTCTTTTCTTTTCCCTTTCAAGATCCTCTTTACCAGGCAGTTTCCATTACTGTACATTTTTACAGAAAACAAAACAAAAAAGACTTGTTTTCTTTCAAAAACAAAGGTACCCAGAAAGTCATTTACCCCACATGTAGTTAATGCCTGGCTGGTACTTGAGGGTTTTTTTTTTTCTTTTTTAATGATTTTATTTATTTTTGAGAGAGAGAGAGAGAGAGAGAGACAGTGTGATCAGGGGAGGGTCAGAGAGAGAGGGAGACACAGAATCTGAAGACAGGCTTCAGGCTTTGAGCTAGCTGTCAGCACAGAGCCTGACGCAGGGCTAGAACCCACAAACGGTGAGATCATGACCTGAGCCGAAGTCAGACGCTTAACCGACTGAGCCACCCAGGTTCCCCTGGTACTTGAACTTTTATGTGAAAGGATCTAGATTGAAATAAGGGAAGGGAGTGAGTTCTGCAAATCCATTTCAGTTTTGGGACTCCATGACACACAGTGTGAAAAGTTAACATACCCCTTTTTTTCTTCCATTTTTCCTCTAAATTACCAATTTTTTTTTAGCTTATATAATATAACACGTCATACCCTCACGGCTTGATCCTCGATTTAGCTGTGGGCAAGGTATTTCATCGCTTTCAGCCTCAGTTTTTTAACCTTAAAATGAAGATGCTAATGAGTATGTGCCTAATGAGGCTGTAATAAAGATGAAATGAATGTAAAACCCTGAGTGCAGGGCCCAACACATAAGTGCTCAATAGAGTCTAGCTATTTTTGTTATTAATGTTGTTTATTGATAGTTTTATATTAAAATTCCTTTGAAGCCATGTATAAATTTATCATTTCCCAGGTGCTGATAATTCCTTTTTTGGGCTGTGCAAATGAATATGTGAATGAGAACATTTTGTTTTTATTCTCCTACTTCTTAGGAGTTTTTTACGTGATCTCAAAAAGCAACCATTGCTAGCTACTTTATTTTGAAATCAGATTTTTTTTAAGTGAATGTTCTTGTTTTAATTGTATATTAGGTATAACAGTGTGGTGAAAATCTGAAGGAAAAAAAGTTTAAAATATCCTCCTATAATTATTTTCCTTGATCAATCAAATACTATTCTAATGTAATAGCTATCGTTCTCTTGGCATGTATTGAAAAGGATGATTCTGGTGCACATTTGTTTTAGTTAAACTTAATTTCGATCTGCTTTCTTAAATGATGGAAGAATAACTTGGCACTAAGCTCTTGGCTCTTTCATAAATATCGACGTTAATTTTTTTCTGTTTAGGAATTTTGTTAAAACAAGTTAGAAAGATGTAAAAATGTGTGAAAATAATTTTATCTTAGTTTTAATCATCTAAATAGTTGGAGGTTGCTATGAAATAGATGTTTCATGAAATGTTTGACTTTTAATGAGACTTCTCTGTTTTAGGCAGGTGTGTGCAAGAGATAGAGATAGAAACAGATTTGTCCTCCAAGAGTTCACATAATATGTTACCTCAGGACCATTCATTAGCAAGTTTTTTCTCCTAATGGCTTATGGGGGTAAGGATTAATATGGATTTCACTACATATTCTTTTCCCTCAATTTCTTGGAGAAGGCTAAATATACAGATCTCTTAATAGTGCTCATATTTTTGAGGTGGACTAACTATTTTGGAATTAGATCGTGCTGTGCAGTCGTTTGCCATGAAAGGAGATAATGGCTATAAAAATACATAGTGTATTGTAAGTGGTATGTAAATGTAGCATAAGGTGGTATATTGTTCTACAGTACTTTCCTAGAGTGTTATGATTATCACTTCCATAGTAGTGTTTGGTTCCAGCTCTGTCTCTTGTCTGAGTGGTGGTTTATAGAGTATGAAGAAATAAGACAGCATGGTGGTTAGACTAGAGTCGTGGTTCTTAATGCGGAGGGGGATGACACCCCTCCCCCCATTTGGTAATTTCTGTAGATATTTTCTATTTCACAACTGGAGGAGGAAGGGATGTGACTGGATGTAATGGGTAGAGGCCAGAGACGCTGTAAAGCATAATAAAATGCAAAGGACAGCCCGCCAAACAAAGAATTACCAACTGAAATGTCAGTAGTGCTAAGAAACCCTGGACTGGAGCATGGGATCTGGAGTGGGCATCAACCTGCATTAGCATCCTAGCACAACCCTGGGTGAGATCCTTAAACCTGGGATTTTATAAAACTTGTGTCTGAAGAGATATTGTGGAATTAAAAGAGATAATGTATATGAAGTGCTTAGTACACAGAAGGTGCCCGATAAATGGTAACTCTTAGTATTATGTCTGGTTAGTAAATCCAGGGGTTATGCTTCAAACAGACAGCTTTGGTTGTTTAACTCATTGTACACAGAACCAATCCAGGTTTCCTGATCCCATCTGTGTGTCCAAGAGTAGGACAGAGACACAGACTTAGGGCCTCCAGCCCCTGTGTTTCGTTCTGCATTCTGGCCCAGCTTCTGCCCTGGTTCTGGCCTGGTTCTGCTAGGCAGCTAAGTGTAGCCTGAAGATGACTCCAGCCAGATGACCAGGACAGTCAGTCCCCAGACCTCTCTTGTGTAGAGGAAAGGTAAGGCACTCTCTGTTTTATGGGGACTAAACTGGGAAGGAGATAGCCAAGCTGAGAAGCTCTCTCTGACAGTGTTGATCTCCAGGATCTATCTACTCAGACCCCTGTGTGTGCCTGGTCAGAGTTTTCTCTGCTATGTGAGAAGGCTCTGAGCAAGGTCTGGCAGTTTCCCTGTATTTTCCTTAGCCCCTCCTACTCAAGCAACAAGTTCTTGTAGGGGTCCCTTTACTTTTAAAAGAATCATCCAAATCCGCTCCAGTTTTTGTTCTGCATGGGATTATCAGCCATCTAGGGGGAGATAAGTGGCCTCCCATAAGGCCTAGGCTCCGCTTTGATCTCCTTGCCTTTCTATGTTCTCCTGGTGCACACTGGAGCCACTTGAGTGAGTAATCCACTCACTGTAACCAGTGGAGCTTCTGCAGGGTTGGGGCAGGGCAGCCTTTCTGGGTGCAGAGAGCATTTAGCAGACCAGTATGTAAATAGCACAATGGGTTTTTTAGCTGTGAGCTAGAAACCATTAGTTGTGTTGTACAATAAAATCAGCTGGGGCTCTCTTAAGAATGCCGATGCCTCAGGGACTCCTGGGTGGCTCATTCACTTAAGCATCTGACTTCCGGCTTAGGTCATGATCTTCAGTTCGTGAGTTTGAGCCGCGCATTGGGCTCTGTGCTGACAGCTCAGAGCCTGGAGCCTGCTTTGGATTCTGTGTTTCCCTCCCTCTCGCTCTCTGCCCTTCCCCCTCACTCACACTTTCTCTCTCTCTCTCTCTCTCTCTCTCTCCCCTCTCAAAAATAAATAAACATTAAAAAAAAAAAGAATGCTGATGATTTAGCCCCACCACAAACCATTGATTCAGAATTTTAATGGGTAGGACATGGGCATCAGATTTTTAAAATTATTTTGATGCCCAGTTAGGACCATGCCTTATGGAATTAATGAGCTGTATTGAAAAGGAAAGGAAAGGAAAGGAATAGGTAAAGAAGGAAAGGAAGGAAGGAGGGAAGGGATAAAAAAGAATTTAAAGTATCAAGGTAACATATTTGTTAATATAATATCAAGAATTATTTGTTAGGCTTTTGTTTTAGTGATGAATGTGTGCCTATTTGCAATGTAAAATATGTTTCTTCTAATGGGTTGCCGTCAAAAAGTTTGAAAAACATTGTTTTAGAGCCTTAGAGGTATTTAATATTGACAAATATACTTCTTTCAGTATTCCTGTGTGAGCATCGCTGGACAAATTTCAAAGTGCTTTTATGTTCCTTGTCAAATACAGGTTTTGCAGCCATCCTATGGAGGCCTAGAGAACAGACATCATCATACTGAGTTTTTTTTTTCTTTACAGATGGAGGGAACTTAGGGTTGGTGAAGGTAAGATACTTGTCAAAGTCACAATGAGAAAATGTCAAAAACAGGGACTCAGACTTCCAGGGCTTCTGATTACTGCTACAGGGCTCACTCCACCACATCTTTCTGCTTCTTCTGATCAGCAGACCCTATGAGAAGGAATTACAACTAGAGCCTGAGTCTGACTTCAGCATTATAAAAATAATACTGTTCACCAAGTACTTTATTAATGTCAGGAAATGTGTGTATGTTACTTCATTTAAATCTCAGAACAATCCTGAGATAGGTACTATTATTAGCCCCATTGTACAGATGAGGAAACAGGTTGTGATTTGCCCAAGGAGCAGAGCTGGGCCCTGACAGCAAGCCCAAATTCTTTATGTGTGCCTCCTTACTGCCCCAGTACTGGTTTGTTGCTATTGCTCTAACTTCTAGATTCCTGCCTCTAGGGACAGTTTAAATAACTGGGACATGGCCCTGTGTCTTAATTTGCTCAAGTTGCTATAACAAAATACCATAGACTGGTTGGCTTAAACAACAGAAGTTTTTCTCTCACATTTCTGGAGACTAGGAAGTCCAAGATCAGGGTGCCAGCAGATTCAGTTCCTGGTGAGGACCTTCTTCCTGATTTACAGATAGTCACCTTCTTGCTGTGTCCTCCCATGGCAAGGAGAGAGGAAGAGAGAGAGAGAGAGAGAGAGAGAGAGCTCTTTTCCTCTACTTATAAGGGCACTAATCTCAACATGGAGACCCAGTCCTAACCTCATCTAAACATAATTAGTTCCCAAAGACCCCACATTCAAATATCAGTCATCACACTGGAGCTTAGGGCTTCAACATAAGGATTTGGGAGGGTGGGGAACACAAACAGTCTAGTACTTGTAGCTTCCACTCAGCTTTCCTAGTGTATGTGGCTGGAATCCTATACCCCACAGAGATTAAGTGAGGAAAGCCCTCTTTGCTGCCTGATCTATTTTATGGATCATTGCCCATGCTGTTTGTGACGTTTAGTACCATGAATTGCTGAAATTTATGATGGGATTTTGGTAGTACTGTCTGAGAAGGAACCTGAACACTAACTCTGTGGAGTGAGATCTTGATGGACTTCTCACTGGCCTGGTAACCAAAGGATATTTTGTTCATGCACTCATTCATTCAATTCATTCATCAAATATTAAGGGCCAGGTTCTGTGCTAAACAGTGGGGATAGAATGATAAACAAAAATGCAGCCCCTGCGCTTATGGAGGATACAGTTTGCAGGTAAGTTTTAGAGATGACACTCCACTTTAAAGATGGGTGGGAAGGAGTGTTTTTATGACTTTCTAATACCTGTACACAGGGCTAAAATGACCAGGACAAAGCAAAATTCAGGCCAAGTGTAAATAAGAGAGGGCTGGTTGGTTACTTACTGAGAAGCTTAGAGTGTCACATTATCCCACATGACATTCAGAAACCACACTTGGACAAAAGTGGGGAACTGCTCTCTGTTGTAAGGCAGCTGGGTTGGATGATCAGGTTGAGTTAAGCCTGGGGCTTAAGAAAGACTTTTCTCTGCACGTCTGGCCTGGTATAATCTTCTAAGCCATCTAGATAGCTAATACACTAAGAGTATTTTCTTATGTGAAGAGAATTCAGTACTCTTATCAGAATAGTATTTGTTGACTGAGTGAATTAGTAATAAATAATTATGATGAATGTTAAAATTTGAGAGAGGTAATTGGAGACCACATTTTTGAGATGAGTACATCCAGAGGAGGTACCAAGGCTAGCTCTCCCACTTTAGGAGAACGCAGCTCCCCAGGCTGAGCTGGTCTCTGACTTTAACCAATCCCTTAATTCCTAGGATTTGAAGCTCAAAGCAAAGGTTACTGATTTTAAGAATTTTTGTTCATTTTGAGGTGTAGCTAGCATTGAGAGCAGTGACATTTATCCTTCTAGGGTGATGTACTCCAAGATTAAGAAAAGCAAAGAAGAAAAAATGTTTCTATTCTCAAGGAATAGAGAATTGCTTGCTTTTCCATCTGTAGCTTGAAACTATGTGTTTGCTTTATTCTTGACCTGCTCTTTGGAGGCTAAGAGAATACCCAAGAGGTTAAAGGTAAGTCTACAGTTGGGAAACTGGAGGAGGGCTATACTTATCCCAACCAATTGAAGATGGAATTAAAACACTCATGTTTTGCTGAATGTGGCTTATAGATCATGCTTTTGTGAGAAATAAAACTTTTGTTGGTGAAAACTATCTTCTCATTTTCCTTTTAGATTCACTCTAAAGAGGACTGGTAAAGTATAAAACATGGAAGGAAAGAAAGGATGATGTAAAATCAATGTTGGCGTGTAATGGCTCTTGGATTAGAAAATTTTATATTCTCCATGGTGTATTTAAGTCTGTCCAAAGAATTCATTCCAAGAGTTCCATCTTAGCTTTTTTTTTTTATTCCTGCACTTAAGCAAAATAAAGGCATTGATATTATTCTATGGAGCTGCCAGGAACCCTGAGCACTTGAGAATGTGGAATTAGTTTCATGCATGCATTGATGCTGAGGTTGGAATTGGCTGCCGTACTAGAATGTCACCCAGACAAGTTCAGGTAAAGCTGTAAGAATGTCATTGAAACTGGGCAGCATTTCAGGTAGAGACTGACTCATCAGATCTTGGCATGGTAAAGGGTTCAGATTAATTCATGAGGTGCTATAGGTATTTTTTGGCTTTTGTGCCCCCCCCCTTTTGTTTTCTCTTTAAAACTTTCTGAATGATGACGTGTTGTTTCTAGTTTCTGTCTCTGGATGTAATGCCACCTTCTGAGTTGCTGCTGTCGTGGTCCTTGGCAATTTCCTGTCTCATCTGAGATGTTAATATTTTAGACTTTTGCAGCTGGAGACTCATTCTAATAGAGGAGCACTTGGAAGGATGAAGGAGAAAAAGGAAACAGATTTTCTTGGGGGTGTAAATGGAATCATGCCAGAACAGCAGAGGTGGGATTCAATTTGGAAATCTGTCAGTTCACATATAGGGATTTTTTTGAATATGCAGTAAGTTCCTAACACAGTGCTAGATACTTTGAGGTATTCAAGAGAATCATAAAGCATGGTTTTGTGTTTCAGGAGCCTGTAACACACTTGGAGCATCAAAGTTTTCTCATATGAAAGAGAAAGAAAACTTTAAATCGCTTATAGTTAAGTGCAGAGCTGAGAGGCACTGGTAGTGGGTGTGTGCCACTCAGTTTAGAAATGGGCAGAGTCACTGTGAGCTCTTAAAGTCAGTATAATTCAGGAGAAACAACCTGAGTGAGATCTTGGAAGGGAGTAACATTTAGATAAAGAGGTGGGTATTTCTGGTGGGAGAAGCAGTTGAAGCAATACCTCAGAGGCAGAAATCAGAATGGTACATGTATGTGGTGTATGTAAGGCCTTGGGGAAATCACTTCATTCTGCCTAGGTTTTTTTCATCTCCCATGGCACCACTTCATATATTGTGTGTTAATTGTTTACACTGTGTCTGCACTGGGTGACAGTAGTCATGTATGTAAGGAATACACAGGGCAGGATTTCGGATGTAGATTCCTTCTTGCAACTGGTATTTGGAGAAAGGAAAAGAAAATGAAATCCTTAAAAATTATTTTTCAAGGGCCTCCTCTGTGCTTGGTATTAGTTTTAGTTGTTAGAGATACAGATATGATCAAGATCCCTGCTTTCATGTAATATGTATTCTCTTGAGGGGAAACGGACAATGAGTAAATCAGGAAATATATACTTTTAGGATGTGAAAAATCTTATGAAGAAAAATAACTCAGGATAAGGAGAAAGAGAGTACCGGTTGTAGGTTAGGTTAAGAATAAGATAGGGGTGCCTGGGTGGCTCAGTCGGTTAAGTGTCTGACTCTTGGTTTTGGCTCAGGTCATGATCTCATGGTTCCTCAGTTCAAGCCCCACATCGGGCTTGGTGCTGAGAGCGTGGAGCTTGCTTGGGATTCTCTTTCCCTTCTCTGCCTCACCTCTGCTCACTCTCTCTCAAAATAAATAAATAAACTCTAAAAAGAAACTTAAAAAAAAAGAATAAAGATTTTAGATTAGCACGTAACTTCCCCAGAGAAGCCTGGATTATCACTGGATCATTACTGAAGTCTTCGCTAATGGAGTTCTGGCTTTATTGTTTATATTCATCTCATGCGTTGACTCTCCACTATCTATATATAGTGGACATTAAGCCAACATTTCACAATTGTAATACGAATGGCCTTGTCAGACTTGAATTGGACCACATTTTTCTCCTTTTCACTTTTTATACTTTTTAAAAAATTTAAAAAATATTGTCACAGATATTTATGAAGGAGAAAAGAGAATCACATAGGAGAGAACATGTAGGTACTGATGACAGTAACATAGTTATTTATATATCAGCTCTGTGGAGAAGACTGAATGCAGCTGAATCAAAATTTTGTCAAATTAAAGAGAAAGAAAATATTAGAGTATAATTATGTGGCCTCAATGTGTCTCATGGCCTGGAGAACCACTGGGTCTAAATATTAACCAAATTCCAAAGGAGAGAATAACAATACACCCATGCATACCCACAGGCATATACAGACATAAAGTAGCTACTATGTACTGAACAATTACTATGTACCAGGCAGTACAATGCACTTTATTTACATTATTTCTGGTCCCTAAAACAGCCTAAGAAAGGAGATGTCCTAGTTTACAAATGAGAAAACTAGAGATGAAATAGCTAGCCCAAGGCCATTATAGTTTGTAAGTGTCAAATCTGGGGTGGCTGATTCCTTGTTTGTGAGAGGGCATGGGGTGGGTGAGTTGGGGGTTAATTAAGGACTCCCTCAGAGTGCATATCTAGCCTGGAATTGGTCTAGGGTGGGTTTTCCTGCCCATTCAGCTCATCACCCTAAGGGACTCCAGAAGCTGGGAATTTCTGGAACTGACTCTGAATTTATATATGTGGTTTATATATGTGGTTTACTGAACCTAGAGGAGGCATAGACTCAGGTGGCAGGGGGTGGAAGGTGGTGGTGGAGGTGTGCATTGAGCATTTTTTCATTATCTCATATTATGAGATCTGCAAAAATTGCATTTATGCATAATGAAAACTTGGACGAGCTTTGCTTTGGGCTGGGGTGATGACAGCTCAGTTTAATCACTAATTTATCTAAAGCTGACTCAAATCCTGACTTATGTATCTCACTAAAAGATATGGGAAAATGAATATTTATTGGATGTGTTTGATTTAGTAAAGCACAGAGAATGAATAACAGATCAATTTAAAACAGGTCTGATGGTGAAAAGGTTGGGCAATAATGGATGGCCTAGAATGACAATGAAGTTCAGTGCTTGTCTGACTCCCCCCTCCCCCATTGCTGGCCCCAGGACCCCATCCATGTCTCTAGAGAGACCGGCTGCTATCCCCATGCTTGACCTAGCAACAGTGCCTTCAAGACCTTCTCTGATCTATAACAGATTACATTTTATTGAGCACATGTGTGTTAGCAGTTTTACACATATTATTTTCTCTCTCTCAAACTTTCTTTATAGAAAATTTCAAAAAGACAGAGGTGCACAGAATGGTATAATAAACCCACATGTATCCATCCCTCAACTTCAACAATTACCAACTCATGGCCAGTTTCTTCATATACATATACCTTAGGTCCAGATGATTTTGAAGCAAACCCCGGAAATCATATTATTATTTATGAGCATTTTTGAATGCATTTCTAAAAGATAGGACTCTTTTATTATAATTCTTTAAAATTCACAACCACCTTATTTATTAGCCAGGTACTGTTATATCTTTATTTTATAGATGAAGACAATGAGACACAAGGAGATTAAATTACTTGCCCAAGGTCACCCAACTTGTAAGTGGCAGTCAGAATTCAAACCCAAGTTTCCTAACTCCAGAGACTATCCTGTTAACCACCGTGCTGTGTGGTTGCCACCAGACCTCTCTGCTGTAGCTAATCCTACGCTACACAGTTGGATCTTAGGGTAGAGGAAAAGACTCCCAGGGACGTTGACTATTGATCTCTGTGAATTCAACCACCTGACCACTGCTGCAAATTGGGTCTCTTTAAGCCCACAGAGACAGAATGACTGTGAAAGACTTGGAATTGTCATCTCCGTGAATGAAAGGACCCAGCCTGAAACATTAATGGATTTTATCTGGGCAGCAAACCTGATAAAGCAGCATTATTGCAATAGTACTTGAGATGTTGGAGAAACCCACAAGGAGAAGGACTTGACAGAAAATATGACTGTCATTGGGCCATGGCTGCCAAGAGAAGTAAAAGGTTTCTTTTAAAATGAAATTTCCTTTGGTTTTCTCTCTTGGCAGAAGGAATCAGTCTTCCCACTGAGTCTTTTTAGTTTGTTTCTAGCACAGCTAATTGTGTTTATTTGTCTCCAGAATCACATGCCTGCCTACTCTCCCTTGCCCTTTCTTAAGGTCTCTTGCCTGCTTTGTTGTACTTACTGCCAAAAATGTTCTCCTCACCTGGGAGCCAGTTGGCTGACAACACGGAGTAGATGTTGGGAGGCCAACTCTGTCTCTCTAGAGGGCTGACTTGGCTTCTGGCATCCAAGCCCACCTCAGGGGAGAGGGAGACAGATTATATTAGCTGGCTATGAAAGGGACCATGTCATTTGCCTTGTCTGCACCCATTTGGTCCATCAGTATTCAGAACAGAGCAGAAAGCAAGTAAATACTATTGATTGAGTGAAAAAGAGAGCTTTGCTGGTTCAAGTTCAAGAAATTGATTTTCCATTTTTCCTATCAAAACAAGCATCACATTGACTTCTGCTTAATACACTCTTTTGTCTTTGGGATGACTGACATTTGCTTGATTCTCAAACCTCAGTCTTTTTTTTTTCTTCCTCTTTCTTCATGCAGTCCCATCACAGAAGCCACACAACCAGTGGGGAACTACTCAGCTCCTACTTAACCCTGTCACCAGTGAGCATTATACTTGTCAGGGTGCAGGTGAGGAAAAGCTTAGAAATCCCACCTTTGGTTCTGTCTGGGATATGTCAGCAAGAAACTTAGATGGTGTCCTTTTCAGGGAACATGTATTTTATTTAAATACTTATTGTTGTGAATATTTTCAAATAGTTTATTATGATTGCTCAGACTTTTACTTTTTCTTGTTGTTTAAATTCAGGTTAGTTAACATACCAGGTAGTATTGGTTTCAGGAGTAGAATGCAGTGATTTATCACTTAATACAACACCCAGTGCTCATCCCATCAAGTGCCCTCCTTAACCCCATCACCCATTTAGCCCATCCCTCCACCCACCTCGCCTCTGGTAACCCTCAGGTTGTTCTCTATATTCAAGAGTCTCTTATGGTTTATCTCCGGCCTCTTTTTGTCTTATTTTATTTTTCCTTCCCTTCCAATACATTCATCTGTTTTGTTTCTTAATTCCACATATAAGTAAAACCATATGACATGTATCTTTCTCTGACTGACTTATTTCACTTAGCATAATACACTCTGGTTCCATCCATGTTGTTGCAAATGGCAAGATTTCATTCTTTTTTATTGCAGAGTAATATTCCAGTGTGTGTGTGTGTGTGTGTGTGTGTGTACCACATCTTTTTTGTCCATTCATCAGCTGATGGACATTTGGGCTCTTTCTATAATTTGGCTATTGTTGATAGTGCTGCTATAAACATTGGGGTGCATGTTTATAATAAGCATTTTTGTATCTCTTGGATAAATACCTATTATGCAATTGCTGGTTCATAGAGTAGTTCTATTTATAACTTTTTGAGGAACTTCTATGCTGGTTTCCAGAGTGGCTGCACCAGTTTGCATTCCCATCACCAGTACCAAAGTGCTCCCCTTTCTCCACATCTTGGCCAACAACTGTTGTTTCCTGAATTGTTAATTTAGCCATTCTAACAGGTGTAAGGTGATATCTTATTGTGGTTTTGATTTGTATTTCCCTGATGAGGAGTGGTGTTGAACATCTTTTTATGTGCCTATTAACCATCTGGATGTCTTCTTTGGAAAAGTGTCTATTCATTTCTTCTGTCCATTTCTTCACTGGATATTTGTTTTTTTGGGTGTTGATCTTGTTAAGTTCTTTATAGATTTTGGACTAACCCTTTTCTCTGATATGTCATTTGCAAATATCTTCTCCCATTCCGTCGGTTGCATTTATTTTTGTTGATCGTTTCTTTTGCTCTGCAGAAGCTTTTTATCTTGATGAGGTCCAATAGTTCATTTTTGCTTTTGTTCCTACTTTTTAAAAACAGTCAAGTGAGAAAAACGGTGGACTGCAAGTCTCTTAGCTCTCTATTGTAGTCAGCTCAGGGATGACAAATACATGGCTCTGTGCTCCCTCCTGAGTCTGGTGTCCCTCAGGAGCCCATGGCAGTAAATCAATGATAGTACCTTTCCCTCTGAGTTCAGCCCAGGCCTAGAATGCCTCTTAATATAGGAATCTAGGAAGCCCTTACCAAAGAGGTTGGCATGAGTGTTGAAATCTATTTGCTGTCTCCAAAGAAAATGTTTTTTAAAGGCCTCCCTGCACTAAAATCCCATGAGCCTTTCTGTCTGTTGTCATGTTAGGTCCTTAACAGCTAGGGACCAGCTTTCCTCTTTCAGCCAGAATCGGATCAAAGGTGGGGGAGGGGAGGGAGATGTTACCAGCATCTGGAAAACAGATGATAGGGGAAAATGTTTTTGATGTTGATGGTTCATGGAGGATTTGGAGGCGGTGACTCTCCCTTTTCACACCATAGGTTTGTGTAGATTTCCATAGTACAAACCCATAGTAGATTGGATTTGTAGACTGTTGATTAGTCAGTAAGACTAATTAAAGTCATTCTCTTCATAGGAGAAATGAAATGCTTAATGCTCAAGGGGAATATAAAGGAAATGGCAGCCCAGAGCCTATCCTTAAGAGTTCCTGATCTGGTCTAGTATGATTTAAGCTGAATTTAGATTTAGTGTAGTTGAACGAGAAGTGAAAACAAGAAACTTAGTGCTTAGTTCTAATTAACTTACTCTCAGCTAACAATTCTTTTTACTTTTGAAGTAAAAGTTTCCAAGAAAGTTTGGAGGTTGTTAAGTTAATGACTGTGAAGCAACAGGACTTCCCTGACAGAAGATGTTTTAAGTACTCATGACCATATTATAGACAATGTACTAGGCTGTAGGAATGGCCAGGGCTAGTCTCTAGTCACCAGAAAAAATTACTATCTGATCAATGAACTGTTCAGAGAGAGGCTGTGAGGGCTGCTACAGGGCTGGCTGTCTCCAAGAAGATTGATAAAGGATGCCAGGCTGCCCTCTGGGTGGTCAGGATCAGGCTTTGTGTCTTCAAGTGTGCTTTTTTCTTGTTGTTTCAACTGACAGTACATTCTTTTGCAAGCGAAAGTCAAAGAAAGTCTCATTTTGGAATTCTCTGGTTTACTGGTAAGAATCTGCAGAGACCCTTTTCCATTACAGAAGTCTCAACTAGATATTGGAGGTGGGGGGAAAGGGTGAGGAAGGGAAAAACCACATAGGTCAACAAAGCATTATATTGGTCAAGTATTTTAAAGGTTTTTTTTTTTTAATCAGGTAAGATTTAGAGCCCTCCTTCCTACTTATATCTAGCAATGCTTATTTAAAAATCATATTTTAACTGAAATCATTCCTGGTTTACTATTATTCTTTACTTTCTCCATCTTTTTGAATATCATATAAAATGAGCCAAAAAAAATATCATTTGCTGCTGTTATTTGGGACTGTCTGAAGGAAGTAGTTGAATTCTCTGGCAGAGATGAGTGGCTGGTGAAGCTGAAACAGCAAGCGGGGGGAATAATTGCAACTTTTCAGTAGATACTACCATCCTTTGTGGAAGAGAGCGCTGGGCTGGTGGAAATGGAACTGCAAGTACTGACCTTGAGTTTTCTGGTAACAATCAGTGCTTGTCTCTTCCCAAGACCATATGATCTGTGGAAGTCGCCTGAATAGTTTCTGGCTGGTACTGCTTCTTTTGTTTTCTAAAGGGACTCTTGGGATGTTAAAGGTCATCCTTTTGGGTTAAAATCATCTTGTTTAAAAGCATCTTATTTGAATGTTAAATGGATGATGAATTTAAATAATGTTGGTTGTTACGCACTAAATAAGCTTAAAACTTGGAAGGGACACTTTCTGGACCTGCAGTCCTCTTGTCTTAGGTTTCTAATTGCATACACTTTTTTTTTCAACTTTAATTCAGAAATCTCAAGTTGCTGGCCTTTATTATTCTCAGTTTACAGATGGTACTGTTGGTGCCAGGATTGTGGTTTATTTTTGAGTATGTGATTCATTTAATTTAAGTAAGATTTGGGCCTTGTGCCTTCTGGCTCACTTCGCCTCCAAGATCAATACAACCTCAAAGTAGAAAAAGTTGTCCATTTTTTGATAGTGATTATATAATGGATATGCCTTATTTACATTAGTGACAGTGTTTCTACTACAATATAGCTTTGACTAATCAAAGTCTTCAGTTAAGCTAATTGTTACTGACACATTCCACTTTGAAGAAAAAACATCGAAGCATAAGAAAATAAAGTCCCATTAGAACTTTTATTTAAGAGCAACTTCCCAGTAAGGCTCTAGGCCCACCATAGCTACTGTCCAGTCCTCTTGACCATTGGTACCTCCCTTATCCAGGCTGCCTAATGATCACTGATTTCCAGAAGGACCTGAAGGACTTGGATAGTTCTGAATTATACAAGTTATTTTCACTTACACATTTAGGAAGGTGAACTAATACATTTTAGAATGATTTTCAATAAATGAGGTTGCAACAGCATTTCCTGAGTAGTATAGAAGTTCAGGGCAAAGCCTCAGGAACAAGACTACCTGGGTACAGATTCTGGCTCCACCACTTCCCGGCTGGGTAGTCCCTTCTCTTGGGCAAGAGACTTGACCTGTTGCCTCATCTGTACTCCATTTCACAGGGTTGTGAGGAATAAATGAGTTAATAACATGCAAAGAACTTAGAAGTGTGCCTCGCATAGAGTAATTGCTCAATATATGAGTCATTATAATAGCTATTATTGGCAACTGGATAAAGAGGAGTACCTGGTTAAGACGAGGGACAAATATATCTCTGGTTTCTGGCAGCCATTTACTGAGATAGGAACAAGGAACATGGGACAGAACAAGGTCAATGGAGGAAACTGTTCTGTTATGGTCGTGTGCATTTGAGGTATTGCGTTCCGAAGGAGCAGAGATATCAAATGAACATCGGATATACTCCATGCCAGATAAGAACTAACTTTTCTGTGTACTACAGATTCTCTCCTTGGTTTTCTTATGGATTTCTTGTGAGCTCTACAAAAACACTGACTTCCAGGTGCTTCAGAGTTTCCATCTGAACAATATTGAAGACAATAATGGCACATAGTAGACACTCAGCAAATATTTGTTAAAAGAATAATTGCTTTCATAAGGTGCTGAGCTTGCATAAGGGTAATGTGTGGATGGATGGATGGTGGATGGATAGACAGAAAGATAGCCAGATTGAGATTTTGACATAAAAACAAGGAAATTAAAGACCAGTATATGGTCAGTGTGCCTTTCTTTCACCAGTTCATTTGTTCACTCTTTTTTTTTAATGTTTATTTTTGTGAGCAAGAGAGGGACCGAGTGTGAGAGGGGGAGGGGCAGAGAGAGAGGGAGACAGAATCCAGAGCAGGCTCGAGGCTCTGAGGTGTCAGCACAGAGCCTGATGTGGGGCTTGAACTCACGGACCGTGAGATCATGACCTGAGCCCAAGTCAGACGCTTACCCGACCAAGGCCCCTGGCACCCCTATTTGTGCACTCTTATAATGAATATTTGTTGAGTATGTTCTGTGTGCCAAGTCATATTCTAGATGCAGGGATACATCAGTGAACAAAATAGACAGAGATCCCTCTGCTAATTGAATTTATATTCTGGGCTAGCAGCAGGGCCAGGAAGGACAGACACTATACATAAGTAAGGAATAAAATATTAAAACCATATCCATTAAAATGGCTACAAAAAAACAGATGCTAACAAGTGTCGTCAGAGTTGCAGAGGAATTGGGATTCTTGTCCACTGTTGATGGGATTATAAAATGGTACAGCCAGTATGGAAAACAGTATGAGAGGTCCTCAAAAAATTTAAAAAAATTGAATTACCAGTGATGGAGCAATTCCACTTCTGAGTATACAGTAGCCCCCAACCCTTGCTTACCTGTAGGGGATATGAGCCAAGACCCCCAGTGAATGCCTGAAAGCACAGAGTAGTGAACTCTCTCTATATTCTATACATACATACTTATGATAAAGTTTAACTATTAATAAAATAGAACAAGTATAACAATATGCTGTTATCAAAGTTATGTGAATGTGTCATCTCTCTTTCAAAATACCTTGTACTATACTCACCCTTCTTCTTATGATGATGTGAGATGATAACATGCCCACGTGATGAGATGAAGTGAGGTGAGTCATGTGGGCATTGTGATGTAGCATTAGGCTACTATTGACCTTCTGAGGGTATGTCGGAAGGATCATGTGCTTCTGAACCACAGTTGCCCGCAGAAAACAGAAACTGCAGAAAACAAAACTGCAGATAAGGAGGGACTACTGTATACCCGTAAGAACTGAAAGCAGAGTCTTGGAGAGATACTTGCACATACATCTCCATAGCAGCGTTGTTCATGATAGCCAAAAGGTGGAAGCAGCCAGATGTCCATCGAAAGATGAGCAGATAACCAAAGTACACTGTATATACACAATGAAATATTATCCAGTTTTAAAAAAGAAGAAGTTCTGACACACACTACCACATGGATGAACCCAGATGACATTATGCTAAGTGAAATAAGCCAATCGCAAAAAGACGAATGCTGTAGGGTTCCACTTATAGGAGATACTGGAGTAGTCAAATTCATACAGGAGAAAGTAGAAGGGTGTTTGTCAGGGCCTGAAGGAAGGGGAAAATGGAGAGTTGCTGTTTAATGGCTATGAAGTTTCAGTTTTGCAAGATGGTAAGAGTTCTGGATATTGGTCATACAACAACGTGGATGTACTTAACACTACTGAACTGCAGAATTAGAAAGGGTTAAGATGGGAAATTTCATTAGGTATATTTTACCACAGTTAAAACAAAACTTATCAGAAAAAAAGTAATGTATTAAGGTGGAAAGGGAAAAGTGCTACAGAAAACAAGAAGTAGAGCGAAGCAAGGGGCTCTGGAGGCCTCGGGAGGGTACAAATGGTATTAAATCAATTGGGTGGTGGGGACGCCTTCTAGAGAAGGAGCGATTTGAGCCAGGACTGGAGGAAGTGTTTGTTTCTTGGCTGCTGTTATAGTCGGAGTCTACATCTTCCCGAGGCCGCAGGTGGTGTGTGGCAGTGCCAAGGCAATGCCTAAGTGGTGCAGGGCTCTAAAGTTTATGTTGGCGGGCAGCTGACGCAGAAACCATGGTCGTGGGCATTTCAACTCAATTGAAAAACAATCCAGGCACTCAGGTGGCACTTGCACAGATTATAATCAGATGTCATCTGAGACTCGAGGTCATGTTACAGTAAAGAGAAATGGTTGTTTTCATACTTGGCCCTTTCTAAAATCAAACTCCATAAGCTAGAGACAGCAATCAGGAGTTTGATTTTTCAGGGCCTCCTAAGTTTGCATGTTGTTGTCTAGCCCATTTCCGATATGAGTTTTAAGCTCTTTCATAGGACTAGAATTTTCAGGGCTTCAGCTGACCTTTGTGTCAACCCATAACTAAGGAGGGCAGCTCAAGAGTACTTATTCAGTTACTGTCTCTCTGGTAGGTCATATGGCATGGAATGGTCAGCTGCTTATAAAAATCCCGTGACCTGGACATGTTTTATTACTAATTTATGAGTCTGGTATAAACAGGTATCAACTTGCCATCATTTAAGCCAATACTTTATACTCACGAATAAAATGGAAAGAGGTTTGTGGCATTGGGTTCTTGAACTGATTTTCCCACATCTCATCTGTTAACCTTTTCCATGTCTAAAAACAACAACAACAACAACAAAAGAAATATAATGAGCATGTGTCTCTGCTTTGGAATCAGAAAGAAGTCCCTCATGATGCTCTCATCCCCACACCACTGAACTTGAGGGGGAGATGAACATCTATGGATGGACAAGCACTTGTCCTGACCAAGGATTCTGAAGCTATACTGGCAGCCATTGAAAACACACGTGCTGTCTGTGCCTCTCTCCCCAGGCTACAGCTGTGCAGCGACTGCTGAGGTCTAGGGACTAGTAGGGACTAGTAGGGAGGAGGAATTGATTCCCTCTTATGTCCTGCCTACACTGGTGGCAGTGAGCATTGAGTCAGTGATTCATAACATGCTTATCTGCTCAATGTTTGATTTCTTTGACATTTAAATATATTTGCTTTCATCATTATACATAGGCGCTGCTTCTGATCATTTAGCCCCAGGAGGTTATGAAACTCAAGGTATCCCCTGTACCTCCAGCTTCTCCCAACATACAGTGTTGATGGTAGAGAGGCTGCTCTTTACCCTCATGGTGAAATGATAACACATGGGAATGTGGCAGCCATTAGGTGTATACTGTCGTCATGAGATATATATCATTAGATGGCCATAGCAGTGCTTGGCAGCAAAAGAAGAAATCTCAGTGACTTCAGCAGGCATTCCCTGTGAATCCCCTCTGGGCAAATATCTGCACTAGGCTCTAAGTGGGGAGTGGAGGGAGGAATTGAATGCTATGTGACACAGTACTTGCCCATTAGAAACTTATGGGCTGCTAGGATATGAGAAAATAATCCAAACAACTGCAGGACAAAGTTCTACGTGATGATGTGATGGTGTCTTTCAAGAGACACACACTGAAAGCTATAGGAGAATGGATGGATGATATTGCTTCTCCTGGGTGAATAAGAAGGGATGGAAGAATCAGCATCTGAGAGGTGCCTTTGGGGATGGATGAAGTTTCCTGAGGTAGAGATAGGGAGGAGTCTGTTCCAGGTAAAGGGAGTAGCCTGGACAAAGACCTGAAGAGGAATCCACTCCAGAGGGATAGACCAAAGAAGACATGTGCGAACTACACTGCAGCTTAGTCTGTCATAGCAAATAACTGGAAACCAGCTGCACGTGCATCCACGGGAGGATGGACAAAGAAACTTTAATTTGGAAAATACTCCTCAGAGAAAATAAATCAACTAGAGAATCATGTCTCAATTAATGTGGAAAAACACAAAACATAATAAGGCTGCAGGAGGTTAGATACAAAATTTATATAAAGGTTAAAAATAATATACAAAACTATACATTGTTTATGGACATTTAATTTCATGATGTTTTATTATATTCTTACATGTAGTTATATAATTTTATAGGTGTCACTATAAATTTTATAGTTTCACATGAAAACATTAGTGGGAATGAAAAACCCCAAATTCAGTGTATAGTGACTGCTGCTGGGAGGGAAGGATGGAGTGGGTGGACATAGGAGGCTTGGTCTCAGGTGTATGTTTTAGAGACATGTATATGTATATATACATACATACATATACATAAACACACTCATGCATACACACATAAATATACATATATTTTAAAATCTGAAGTACATATGACATGTTAAGTTGACAAATAGTTGTTTGTTGTATTATCTTCCAAACTAGTCTGTATATTTGAAGTATTTCCTAATTTCAAAATGAAAGAGCAAGTCACAAGGCATGCTTAAGAGTAGCAAATGGCGGGGCGCTTGGGTGGCTCAGTCGGTTAAGTGTCCGGCTTTGGCTCAGGTCTTGATCTCACGGTTCGTGGGTTCGAGCCCCACGTCAGGCTCTGTGCTGACAGCTCAGAGCCTGGAGCCTGCTTCGGATTCTGTGTCTCCCTCTCTCTCTGACCCTCCCCTGCTCGCGCTGTCTCTCTCTGTCTCTCAAAAATAAATAAAAAACATTTTAAAAAAATAGCAAATGGTGTAGATCAGTGGTTTTCAAACTTTATCATGACACTTGGTAAGAAATACATTTTTTTTAGGAACCGGGAGTTGCATGACAATACTTATCCTTAATATGTGGGGCACACCCTGACATGTTCTGTTCTTTTTTTTTTTTTTTAATTTTTAAATGTTTATTTATTTTTGAGAGAGAGAGAGAGCATGAGCAGCGAAGAGGCAGAGAGAGAGGGAGACACAGAATCCAATCTGAAGCAGGCTCCAGGCTCTGAGCTGTCAGCACAGAGCGCAATGTGGGGCTTGAACCCATGAACCATGAGATCATGACCTGAGCCGAAGTCTGTCGCTTAACTGACTGAGCCACCCAGGCGCCCCTGATGTGGTCTGTTCTATTTACTCTATTTGTTTTTGCATGAAATGAACCAGTGAGTGATGTTTGAAGATGCAGATTAGGGTTAGGGCACAGAAGGCTTTGACTGCCAGCCTTGGGAATGTGAGCTTTTGTTGGCAGAGAAGGGAAGGCTACCAGTGGGTTTGTGGCATATCATTATCAGAGCTGAGCTTTAGTCAAGTCAAGTGGAATGGGGACAGAGTTTGGAGGATGCAAGCTCAATTGGGAAGTTATCACCATAGTACAGCTGGGACAGTATATGGGCTTATGGGGGAATGAGAAGAAGGAACAGGTCTTGATTTTGCAGCAACTTAAAAAGGAAAAAGGGGTCTTGATGACTGATTTGAGGGAAGGAGGAGGAAAAAGAGAAATCCCAGTTTGATTTTAAGGCTAGCTGATTGGGAGATTGGTCAGACCCGTCACAAAACTAGCTACATCAGGAGTTTGATTTAAACACACAACCCAGATGAATGTTGTGAAGTCTTGGTTGAGGTTAAAAAGCATGGATTCATAATGGTCTTTATAATGTTTCATGAGTTTCTCTAGCAGTATACAGAAAAGAGAGAAATTGGGTGTAATCAAGGTGGGGCTATGCAGGCCAACCCGGCGAAAGAGTAGAGGGTGAGGAAGGCTGGCAGCCAGGGTAGAAATGAAATGGCTGGCGGGGGGGGGGGCGCGGGGGGGAACCAACTGAAGCAGGTGGGCGAAGGGAGGAAAAAGGTTGGAAGACCAGAGGTCATGAGGAGCCCAGTGTGTTAGAGGGTGGAAGTCAGGATGTTGTGATCAGGAAGGAGGAACTTCAAATCTGAAGTTTTGGAACTACAGCAGTCCTGAGTGATAAAGAATCACAACCTTGGTAGAACTTGCAGGCTAGGTGGGTGGGTAGTCGTCATATAGTGGAGAGGAAAGCTGGAGCTACGTGATAGTTTATAGTGATTGATTTGAACTTTTCAAACAGAAGCTCTTGTGTGGGATGACTAATGATTTTCAACCGGACCACCTACTGATTATGAATTACTACTCCAAATTGTAGAAAAGGTCACACTGAGAAGTGGAGAGGGGTCTTCGGAGGTCCCCTTCAGAGAGCCCTCATAGAATGTCCCAGGAGAGGAGGCTCTGGCTAACACACCTGGGATGTTACAGGGAGCCGGGATTCCTAGTCTTCATTAGGTCAGAGGCACACAGCCACTCACTTCTCACCTAGCTCTTCTTTTTCCATTTATGTTTGAGGGACTTTTTCTAAAACACAGGTGGCCGGCTCTTGGGACACAGAAGTCAGAAGCGGTGGGGTCTGTCCATACCTTAAGGGCTGATTTGGTTTAAGGCTTTGAATAGATCACTTAAATCCTCTGTGCCTCAGTTATTCACACAATCAAGTAACAGAAACTAAAAAAAAAAAATTTAATGCCTTGAATAAATGTCTTTGTGCAATTCAATGAATTTCACAATTTAGTGTAAAGGAAGACGTGTACAGCCAGTTACAACATAACGCTAAGGGGGGTATGACAGGATGTGATTAAGTCTGCTTGAGGCTGTTTCTAAATTGCACAGAAGAGGCTATATCTAAGCCTGAATGTGAGAGAGAAGCAAGCTTTGCTAGGCATAAACGGGTACAGCTAACACCGGGAAAGTGTGTGGCTTGTTCAGGGAACCAGGACAGACAGTCTGTTCTGTATTCTTCTCTGCAAGAAGAATAAAAAAGTAGGTCTCCCAATCTGCTAACTCCTGCTCCAATGTTATTTTACTGTATCCTTTTTTCTGCCTGGCCTCTCTATTTCCTGCATCTTTGCTTAGGCATTCTTGGGCACAAAAGTACCAATGGTAAGGGGAGATAGACCAAAAATGAGCTGGTGACTGGAAATCAGTGAACGCTTTAAACACTGTTGTGGATACCTACCATGTAGATGAACCACACACAGATAAGCACATCCAATTCAAATGTTGTTCGTTTTGAAAAATACATTTTCATTATCTAAGATCTCACTGGTTTTACCTTTAGAAGCAAAGGGCCAAAGGGGAATCTTATTTCACTTTGTCTTTGGACAATTATCTATTGACGCATTCTGGGGCACCTTTACTCTGATAGCTGCTGATAGGAGAGATAACGGATGAGTAAGTCAGTGTTCCTGTCTCAAGGAGCTTGCAACCCAACCCATAGGAGAGACAAGCCTTTCTACATACACAGAGATATAGTGCTCGAGTCTGGATGTTCTGCTTACCAAATGTGTGGAATAGGTAGATAAGTGTTCAGGGAGAAAAGGAATCAAGGTGGCTTGGAGAAGGCTTCATGGCCAATGTGGAATTGAATTAAGGGCTTGAGGATATCTGAAGAGAAACTGAGAATGAAGTGGTTTGCTTGATTCTTGGGAGCAAATTAAAGTCCAGGTGTTGGGGCTACTGGGAGAGTGTACTGCATTAGCTGCAAAAGGGTTAACTTTTAATTGCTAGGGAAACCACATTCCTTACATCGTGCTCCAACCTGGGCTTAATTTGTTATCAGATTCTTCTGCTATGGAAAGTACATTTCCCAGATTGATTTCCTGCCAGTGGAATCTGCAGCTCTCTTCAGGGTTCACCTGGGTTGGCCCCAGTCCCAGCAGGATTGTGGGTGGGTGATGAAGCTTCCTGCAGGCGAGAGGCTGGACCAAGCTGAGAGGCTGTGTTACCGTGCCAGACCATACCTAACGAAGCCCGTAGTTACACTCTTACGGAAAGTCTGGGGGGACTCCTGTCCCTAGGCATTAATTAGCAGGCGTTTCAGACAGCACAGCTTACCTCTACCCAAACAAGAAGTCTCTGAAGAAAAGCAATCACCATGCCCAGCTAACCTGTTGATTGACTTTGGACTGCTCAGTGTGCTCTAAACTGTTCCCAGCACCTCCAAATCCTCCCCCCCGGAGTTAAACACAGATACTATTTATTGCCTGTGGAAGGTACATCCTGTGTCTGTAATGATGCATTTTGAAAACAGTACCTGTTCAAGTGAGACTCCCTGAGATGTGGGAAGTACAGAAAGAAACAGTAAAGAAAATGCAGGAATCCTGACCTGAAGTTTCCAGCTGGAGGAAGAAAGAAAGGCACTCGGGAAATACCCTCTGCTCATCTTCCCCAGAGCACCACAGCAAACTAACATCATCTTTTCTTCTTCCTGTCAATATTATGGGGATCCACAGAGAAAGAGATTCAGAGTTGGAAAGGTCACTGAGCCTAGAAGGTGATACGTCTTTCTGGCGTGTCCGTGGCACACAGGAGCCCCTCACCCTTTTTATAGGCACGGTTCAGTCATGCCAGGAGCCCAGGCAGTAAGGGATTGACTGGATTATTAAAGCCATTTGGGTTTGTGTGCTGTGAGAAAACTCTTTTGACAATATTGCATATTTTGACTCTCCCAATCTAAGAGAACAGAATTGTAGCCCTATTGAGCATCTATAATGTGCTAGTCAGTCCCTATCTAAGTGTAGGAGAGACTACAGTGAAAACACAAGCAAAAACACATATATCTTTCTATAACAATAAATGTAAATACAGAATTATTTTAATAGGTGCGTGGTATTCTGTTGTATAGATTTATCATAATTTGTGAAATCAGATCTCCCATTTTGGATATTGAGATGTTATTTATATTTGTTAGGTTTTCTTAAATATGGAGAAAATATGCATTGACCATTGGCGAATCTGACTTCATGTCCAAATTATCTCTGCTAGATAACAGGATTCTGCTGGTAGTACCACTCTTTAAAATATGACTTTATAAACACTGATATGATATTTGGCAGATGTGGCTACAAAGATCAATGTGAGGGCACCTGGATGGCTCAGTTGGTTGAGCATCCAATTCTTGGTTTCAGCTCGGGAACCATTCTCATGGTGTGGGATCGAGCCCCAAAGGAGGCTCTGCGCTGATGGTGCCAAGCCTACTTGCGATTCTCTGTCCCTTTGCCCTCCCCAATTTGTGTGTGTGTGTGTGTGTGTGTGTGTGTGCGCGCGCGCGCGCACACACACACACACACATTCTCTCTCTCTCTCAAAATAAATAAATGAAAAAAAAAACACAATAAAATCCTGCCATTTGCAGCAACCTGGATGGAACTGGAGGGTATTATGCTAAGTGAAATAAGTCAGTCAGAGAAAGACAGATATCATATGTTTTCATTCATATGGATGGATCTTGATAAACTTAACAGAAGACCATGGGGGAAGAGAAGGGGAAAAAGTAGTTACAAACAGAGAGGGAGGGAGGCAAACCATAAGAGACTCTTGAATACAGAGAACAAACTGAGGGTTGATGGGGGTGGGGAAGAGGGGAAAGTGGGTGATGGACATTGAGGAGGGCACTTGTTGGGATGAGCACTGGGTGTTGTTTATAATGAAGTAAATTATATTTAAAAAATAAAAGAAAATGAATAGAGAAAAAAATGCATTTCCTAAGAATAAAAAACAAAAAACCCCCCCAAAAAAACAATGATCAGTGTAGGCCCAGCAGCCTCTCACTTGATGAATAACTGGAGATCCTGAGGTTGTTTGAGGCTGTTTGAAATTTCACGTCTGTCTCTGTTGGGCCAAAGGCTGCTCAGAGAAGGTTCCAGTCCTTGTAAATTGACCCCAAGTTGGCATTTTGGCTGTTGTTTCTTCTCAGCCATTTATAGTTATATGTGTGATGCTTGGCTTCTATGGATTCTGGAAGCACTTCTTCTGCTCTCTTTGATGGAAATTGCTGCTCTTTTGTTCTCTGTCCAACAACCAGCAGGCCACCTTCCTGCCATCTGTGTGAGCCGCTCTCCCCCCCAACAGTGACATGAGGTGATGTCACAGGATCTGTTTGTTGGTGATTTCAGCACACTGCTTGATCTTTTATACAAAGCAAAACACAGCCCAGATGAATTGCAGAATTTCATAGCTTGTAGAGATTATAACTCCATTTTATGGACAAGGAAACCAAGTATAGACAGGCTGAGTGATTTGCCTAGAGTCCCATAAGCTGGAACTAGAAGTCAGGATTTCTAATTCCTCATCTGGTGCTTTTCCAAGGAATCAGCTGTTCTAAGCTTGTGGTTCCTTAAACTAGGGTCCTTGTAATAGACCAGGGAACATCATTGCTTTGGAGCACTCCTATTTGGCCTCCAGATAAAATGTAATCAGTACCAAACTATGTCCATTTGCCAAATATGGAGCTTTTCATTTAATTCTTTACTTTGCTAATCAGGGAAAAGACTTTTTAGATACCATCCTACAGATATAGCAGAATTCAGTGACTGGCCTCAATGTTAGTATGCTTTCCCCCAACAGGCTGATAAATGACCTCAGTGTTTAGGTTTGTGATTGGAATGTCTCACCACACCAGCTCTGCAAAGCCAGCCATAACAAGTGACATGTCTCTAAGATGTAAGAGGCCCATTGAGTTTATGATTACTTCTTTCTGGGTTATAGACCCACTTGGATCATCTAAAAGATTTCAGTAAGATTTTATGGAAGTCACATTTTCTTCTCTTGGACAGTATTGGAATATGATTTACAAATAAACTCAATGGCAAATAACTGAGTTTTTTGATACTGATTGCTTTTGTAAGGTCAGCTACAAATTATCTGTGTTAATGGAGCAAAGCAGTTTTACAGCAGCATATATGAAGTTGCCTATCATCAGTTTTGGGTTTGGTTTTAGAGCACAGTTTTTGAGGGCATCATGGTTAAGAGCCTAGACTGTAGGGCCAACTGCTTTGGGTTACCTGCTAGCTCTGGGACTTATTGTGTAGCCTTGGGTAAGTTGCTTAATCTCTCTGTGCTTCTATTTCATCAACTGTAAAATGGAAATGATGACAATAATAGTACTAATGCCAGATAGCGTTAGGAAGTTTAAATGAGCTAATATATGCAAAGCATCTAGAACACTGTTGGGCATGTGATAAACACCATGTGTTTGTTATTTTTGTTGTTATTATTATTATGACATTTTCATCCATTCAGTCATTTATTCAACAGCAGTTTATTGGAACATCTCCTATGTGCTAGGCATAGTGGTAGGTGATAAAAGATTCTAAAGCCCTCAAAGGACCTTATAGTTTAGTGGGCAGAGAATATATAGGCACACCTCAAAGACATTGCAGATTCAGTTCCACACCACCATAGTAAAGCAAGGATTACAATAAAGTGAGCCAAATGAATTTTTCGGTTACCTAGTACATATAAAAGTTATGTTTATACTACACTATAGTCTATTAAGTGTATAATAGCATTATGTCTTTAAAAAACAATGTATATACCTTAATTTAAAAATGCTTTATTGCTAAAAAAAAATGCTAACCACCATCTGAGCTTTTACTGAGTTATAATCTTTTTGCTGTAGGGGGTCTTGCCTCGATGTTGATGGCTGCTGGCTGGTCAGGGTGGTAGTTGCTGAAGTTGGGGTGCCTGTGGCAATTTCTTAAAATAAGACAATGAAGTTTGCTTCATCAATGGACTCTTCCTTTCATGAACAATTTCTCTGTAGTATATGATACTGTTTGATAGCATTTTTCCATAGAATTTCTTTCAAAATTGGGATTCCATCCTCCTCTCAAACACTGTCACTGCTTTATCAGCTAAGTTTATATAATATTCTAAATCCTTTGTTGTAATTTCAACAGTCTTCCCAGCATCTTCACCAGGAGTAGATTCCACCGCAAGAAAAGACTTCAGTGCTCATCCATAAGCAGCAGTTCTTCATCCACTCAGGTTTCATCACTAGCTGGCAGCAATTCAGGCACATCTTCAGGCTCCACTTCTAATCCTAATTCTCTTGCTATTTCCACCACTTCTGCACTTATTTCCTCCATGGAAGTACTGAACCCCTCAGTTTCCTCCCTGAAGGTTGGAATCCACTTCTTCCAAACTTCTGTTAATGTTGGTATTTTGATCTCTGCCAATGAATGTTCTTAATGACATCTAGAATCATGAATTCTTTCCAGGAGGTTTTCATTTTACTTTGCCCAGAGCCATCAGAAGAATCATTGTCTATGGCAGCTATATCCTTATGAAATGTGAAATGAGTAACATTTGGCTTAATTTATATTATAAATTTTATAATTTAATTTATAAACTATAGAGTTTAATTATGAATTAAATAATAAGACTTGAGAGTTGAAATTACTCCTTGATCCATGGCTGAAGAATGGATGCTGTGTTAGCAGGCAGGAGAACAACATTAACTTGCTGTACATCTCCATCAGAGCTCTTGGGTGATGGTACTTTGTCAATAAACAGTAATATTTTGAAAGGAATATTTTTTTGAGCAGTAGTTCTCAACAGTGGGCTTAAAATATTCAGTAAAACATATTATAAACAGATGTGCTAGCATCCAGGCTTTGTTATTCCATTTATAGAGCACAGGGAAAGTAGTTTGAGCATAATTCTTAAGGGCCCTAGGATTTTTGGAGCAGTCAGTGAGCACTGGCTTCAACTTAAAATCACCAGCTGCATTAGCCCCTAAGAGGAGAGTCAGCCTGTCCTTGGAAGCTTTGAAGCCAGGCACTGACTTCTCTGTAGCTGTGAACATCCTAGATGGCATTTCCTTCCAATAGAAGGCTGTTTCATTTACACTGAAAAGTTGTATTTAGTGTAGTCACCTTCATAAATTCTCTTAGCTAGAGCTTCTGGGTAACTTGCTGCAGCTTCTACATCAGCACTTCCTACTTCACCTTGTGCCTTTCTGTTATGGAGATGGCTTCCTTCCTGAAACCTCGTGAACCAACCTCAGCTGGCTTCAAACTTTTCTTCTGCACCTTCCTCACCTCCCTCTGTCTTCACAAAATTGAAGAGAGTTAGAGCCTTGCTCTGGATTAGGCTTTGGCTTATGGAAACATTGTGGCTGGTTTGATCTTCTATCCAGACTGCTAAAATTTTTTTCATCTCAGCAATAAGCCTGTTTCACTTTCTAATAATTCTTGTGTTCACTGAAGTAGCACTTTTGATTTCCTTCAAGAACTTCCCCTTTGCATTCACAACTTGGGCCTATCTTGGCTTTCAACATGTCTTCCTCACTAAGCTTAATCATTTCTAGCTTTTGATTTAAAGTGAGAGAGGTGTGACTCCTCCTTTCACTTGAATACTTAGAGGCCATTGTAGTGTTGTTAATTGGCCTTATTTGAATATTGATGTGTCTCAGGGAATAGGGAGGCCCGGGAGGCCCGAGGAGGGGAAGAGAGACCAGGGATTGTCTGGTGAGTGGAACAATCAACACACACGTTGATTAAGTTTGCAGTGTTAAATGGGCACAGTTCATGGCACTCCCAAACAATTACAATAGTAACAACAAAGATCACTGATCACATATCACCATAACAAACATGATAATAATGAAAAAAAACCTTGAAATATTACAAGAATTAACAAAATGTGATACAGACATGAAGAGAACAGATGCTGTTGGAAAAATGGCACTGATAGACTTACTGTATGCAGTGTTGCCACAAACCTTCAATTTATAAAAAATGCAGTACCTGGGGGCACCTGGCTGGCTCAATCAATAGAACATGTAACTCTTGATCTTGGGATCATGAGTTCAAGCCCCAGGTTGGGCATAGAGCATACTTTAAAAAAAAATGCAGGCCGCCTGGTTGGTTGCGTTGGTGGAGCATGTGACTCTTAATCTTGGGGTTGTAATTTGAGCCCCCATGTTGAGTGTAGAGATTGCTTAGAAATAAAATCTTGGGGCACCTCGGTGGCTCAGTTGGTTAGGCACCAGACTTCAGCTCAGGTCATAATCTCAAAACTCGTGAGTTCAGGCTCTGCATCTGGCTCTGTGCTGACAGCTCAGAGCCTGGAGCCTGCTTTGGATTCTGTGTCTCCCCCTCTCTGCCCCTCCCCCACTCATGCTCTGTCATGCTCACTCTCTCTCAAAAATATTAAAAAAAATTTTTTTAAGTTATAAGCTTTTAAAAATAAATAAATAAAATCTTTAAAAAAATGCAATATCTGCAAAACGCAATAAAGCAAAGCACAACAAAACAAGGTATGCCTGTTATGTAAGCCAGGACACTGTAGTTGTACAGAAAGGAGAGTGCTAGAATGGAGGGTAGTGCAGGGGTAGCAGAAGCAAAGGAGCACCTGAAGGGAAGGCTTCATAGGGGAAATCTGAACTTGGCCAGCGGGCATCAGTGGGCACTCCATGCTTGTGTACAAAGGCCTGAAAGGATGGTAGAATGACTGGAACACCAAATAAAAGTGGCAGGGTCAGGGGATCGTTGGGACTAGGTCATGGAGATACCTGGGTAGGGACCAGAGGGAAAGACTTCTACATCCCAAAGAGGTACCTGTGAGAGATAATGAGGACCCAAAGTAGGACAATGGCCATGCCATGGTCTTCTAAGCCCCCATAGAGAGGGAGCCCAGCAGGTGAAGGAGGTTGCAAGGAGCAATGAGGGTGGTGGGCATACCTGGTATAAGCGGTTAAATCTGTTACTAGGAGACTGGAGACTGGCCCAGGCACTGCACTGCTCATCCACATGGCTTCTCTCCGAAAGTTAAATGGTTATTTATGGGCACTTGACATTGTTTGCACTATGCTTCCAGAGGACTGCAACACACAGAAACAGGTCATTTCATTTTTTTATTTAAAGTTACTGAGGAGTGCCTGGGTGGCTCATTTGGTTGAGAGTCTGACTCTTAATTTTGGCTCAGGTCATGATCTCATGGTTCATGGGGTCAAGCCCTGAGTTGGGCCCTGTGCTGACAGCACAGATCCTGCTTGGGATTCTCTCTCTGCCTCTACTTCGCTCTCTCTCTCCTCAAAATAAATAAATAAACTTAAAAAAAAAACACTTTAAAACATCTTTCCTTTAAAAAAAGTTACTGAAAAGGAAATGCATTCTGGGTAGTTTCATCCATCAAAACTAGGTAAACAAAACCAAACCTTAAAAATGCATACTTTGAGGGGTACCTGGGTGGCTCAGTCAGTTAAGCATCTGACTTCGACTCAGGTCATGACCTCCTGGTCTGTGGGTTTGAGCCCATGTCGGGCTCTGTGCTAATGGCTCAGAGCCTGGAGCCTCTGCAGATTCTGTGTCTCCCTCTCTCTCTCTCTGTCCCTCCCTTGCTCACGCTGTCTCTCTCTCAAAAATAAACAAACATTTTAAAAAATGCATACTTTGGTTGTGATCTCTTTTTAAAAAGAAAATGTAAATATACAATTCTTGATTAAAATGTCAATTTATTGCTATGAATATAAATTTTACCCTGCTCTTCTCTTTCTATTGTGCCTTATAGTAGTTACCTTTAATTTTTCTAAATAGTTTAAAGGAGCACCTGCAATAAAACTTAAGATTGGACTCCTACATAGACCAAAATGTGAGATAACATTGTTAACACTTTCTTATATAAAATTACCTGAATTCATGGCACTGATACCATACTCATATTATTAAAATAGAGTTAACAGTTCATATTAAAATAGAATTTTAAGTTCCAATTCTATTATAATCTAAGTCTAATTAAAACTCTTTATAAAGCAGTTGGGGAAGGTATTATAAGTATTCCCAGAAATGAATCATAAACTTTAATGCCTTTTCAGTTTTCAAAGACTATATTACATCTGATATAAGGCAGAAAAATTATATATTACTAAGCTGTAACTCTTTTGTGAGTTCTTTAAATATTACTTTAATGTGCATGTTTTGTCTCTTCAAAGCACTATTCAACTACTGCCCTTTTTATTATTATTTATCCTCTCTTTTTATCCTGAAAGATAGAGAGATAGGAAATCACCTCCCACTCACCTTTTTTTAATGGAGAAAATTACACTGAACAGTTTAATGTCCTGGGCATTACCACACAGCTAATTGAGTAGAGCAAATATGGAACAGCCAGACCCTCTGACTCCCAAACATTATTTCTTTTTTCCCTTGACCTTGCCGAACAGAAGGAAATTGGTGCCATATGTCTGGGCCTAAAGAACTATTCATTCAGCAAATAATGATTAGGTGTATAATTATTTTATATACTGAGTACTGTTTTAGACATGGGAACTTGCACACTAACAGAGACTGCCTCGAATAGAGGACTGAACAGAGTAAACCAATGATTAGGACCCCAGGATAGAACTGTTCTGGGAAGAGCCCTAAACCCAGTCTGGGGGTAGGAAAAGCTTCCTGGCAGAGCTGGCTCCTGGGCAGAATGTTGATGAGCTGGGGTTGCTGGACTGACTAGGGTCGTCATCATGTGTGGAGACAAAGAGTGTGGCACTTTTGAAAAACTCCACTGTTATGATCCAGGCTATTAAAGCAGCCTGGAGGTGTGGATCAAGAGGAAAATGGTCAACAGGAGTAGGCCTGTCAAGGGCTTAAAGTTTGTGTTGTAAACAAGCAATGGTGAGCTACTGGGGGATATGAGGAAGGGAGTGGTATTCAGATTTCCATTTTTTAAAAATATTTATTTTTGAGAGAGAGAGAGAGAGAGAATGAGCAGGGGAGGGGCAGAGAAGAGAGAGGGAGACACAGAGCCCGAAGCAGCCTCCAGGCTCTGAGCTGTCAGCACAGAGCCTCACATGGGGCTCGAACTCAAGAACTGTGAGACCGTAACCTGAGCCAAGGTCAGAGGCTTAACTGACTGAGCCACCCAGGCGCCCCCAGATTTCCATTTTTAAACTGTCACCCTGAAGTGGTTCGTAGAAGAGACGGTGTGGCAGACATGAGGCAGGGGAACCATCACTTAAGGAAGGAAGGTCAGTGGGGAAGAGCACTGGGTGTTATATGGAAACCAACCTGACAATAAACTATAAAGTTAAAAAAAAAAAAAAAGGAAGGAAGGTCAGTTATGACACTACCGTTTTTATCCTCTGCATCAGTTCATTTTGAAGGCCTCAGTGGAGAGCAGTAGAAATGGAAAGAATGCATGGATTCCAGAAATGGTGAGATAAAACCAACGAGCCTAGATGACTGATTGGATGTAGGGAAGGGTCAAATCTGGGTTGAAGAACAAGTTTGAAGATGTTGAGTTTGAAGTGCCTATGGGATATTCAGTTGGACAAATCCAGAGCCATTGGATATTTGAATCCAAATTTCAGGAAAGATCTGGCTACAGATGTATGTGTGGGAATCATCTGATACAGGTGCCAGCTAAAGCCAAGGGGGTGAGAGAAGTACCCGATTCAGAGGAACTGTGGAGGTGGAAGAGGGGGCAGATGGCGGACCCCTGGGAACACCAGAGTAGACAGGGGTGGTGGGAGAAGAAAACAGGCAAGACCAGAGAGGGCAGTGTCACTTAGGCCAAGAGGGGGGCATTGGTCAGTGGCATGAATCCCCACATCTCAGGCAAGATGAGGACTGAACAGGCTTAAAGCTTCAAGGATGAGACGTGAACTCCCATCTTCTTTCTGCAACATCAAATCTAAACTCCTTTCAGTAATGCTGTGGTACCTACCCCCACTCGCTTCCTGATTACTCCCCAACAGCCCCTCTGTTTATGGGCCCATAACGAAGCCACAGCATTCCCTCGATCATATTTTGCCCCCTTCCTGAAATGCCCCACTCCTCACCCCTTCACTTGTCTAAGCCCCAGTGTGCCCGAGTAAGCACTGCTCTGGACACCTGTTTGTATTTCAGTCTACTTAATACTCAATTATATGCAGTCTGGTGGTGTTGGCTATAGAAGTTTGAATCTTCTTGTAGGCTGTTTGAGGAAAGGGGTCTTATTTTATTCTTCCTTTTTGGCCTTTGTAGTTTGCAGTATTGTTGAGCAGATAATCTTTGCTCTGGAAGAGCTCTGCAGTTGATCAAAATATGACTTGAGCTTAGCCAGTTCATGAGGATTCTTTAGGAAGATTCCATTTCACTTGTCTCAGCAGAGGAACTGGAGCATACCCTGTACAGAAGAGATCATTCTAAGGTAGCGTCTTAGTCAGTTGATGGCCATATCAGCTCAGAGAGGAGTGCATGAGGACAGAGGCCAGGAATTAGGGAGGCACCATTAGCCAGAGCTGGCACTGGGAAGGCTGGAGGTGTGGGCCTGCACCAACATCATGATGCCAATGGGTGATTTCCTCCAAGAAAGGCTCTCAAACCTTACAGCTGGCCCTTTGAAGACTATTTCTGGAAGTACTGCACACTCTGGCACAGTGAGAGTAAATCCTGTCTATGGGGGTAAACTATGGGGCTTCTGAAGTTAATGCTGATTTTGAAAGTTATTTATTTTTATTATAACATAATGTATTATTATTAATACATTATATATAATATATAAATTTATTAACTTATTAATAATTATATGCACAATATAATTATATATTATATTATTTAATAATAATTAAATATTATTTATTTTTATTAAATATAAAATTAGATATATAAATTTATTAGTCTTATTTATATTTTATATATAAATATATTTATATAATATTTATATTTATATATAAATATATAATATGTGTTATATATTATGTTTGTATATATTATAAAATAAATATATAATAATATATGTTATATAATGATAATATAAAAATGTAAAATATATTATTTATATGTATTTATAAATTTATTAGATATAAATTAAATATATAAAATTTAATTATAATAATTAAAAATATTTTTATTATAATAATATATTTATCTTTATTACCATTGCTGTGGCTGTGGTGGCTGCTCTTGAGTGAAGGGAGAATTTTATGGCAGGGGAAGAGGCAGTTACTAAGCAAAGGACAAAGAAATAATCCCCTCTCTTTCTGACCATTAGTTTAGAATTTTTCGTTTTTCGCTTCCAAAGTGTAAAAACTTAGATCCTTTTCAACCACAGATAGATGACCTAGATCTTTGCAGCACCCTCATCACTGACAGATAGAGATCGTATCTTGAGTTGGAGGCCATTGTGGTAGTGTCTCTGCAACTACCAGGTCTCTCCATGGGTGTTGGGCTACACACTCCAGAAGATGGAATTACTAAGGAGACCCTGAGGCTGGTGTGATGGCACTTTAAAGATCCTTAGAGGGGTGCCTGGGTGGCTTAGTTGGTTAAGCATCTGACTTCAGCTCAGGTCATGAACTCACAGTTTGTGAGTTCGAGCCTTGCATAAGGCTCTGTGCTGACAGCTCAGAGCCTGGAGCCTGCTTCAGATACTGTCTCCCTCTCTCTCTTCCCCTCCCCCACTTGCACTTTGTCTCTCTCTCAAAATTAAACATTAAAAAAAATTTAAATATCCTTGGGAAAAAAGGGCTTATTTGCAAGGAGAAAAATGATTCTGCCATTTTTTTTCCCTGTGCATCCTTTCCTTTGAAGCTAAAGTTAAAACCAGTAGGTCTTGTATTTCTTAGTCCTATAAACCTCTCCTATCTTATTTTCCATAAGTAAGAGAGAGGTAGAAATAGTTTTCTGAAAAGGACTCATCAACATAAAGCCATGAAGTTAGGATGGTCATATGAGGACTGGAGGAACACTCGGGGTCAGAGCTCTGCAGACAGGGTTTTCTAGAAACTGACAATAAGGCAGTATCATGATCTGTCAGATCATGTCCTCAGAATGGACAGATGCCAGTTGGTTTCCATGTCTGAACTGTGTTCAGTTCCAATTGTTAGACAACCAAAACCTGAGTTTTCAGTCTTTAGAAATTCACTTGCATTGAGGTTTACAAGAACCTATTGTCCCAGACACCCTATTTTGAGGAGAAAATGATGAGCAGAAATTGCACAGTCATGTGTTATTTAACCTTAGATGTGGAATTGTCTCCAGTTGGTTTGAGTGCCCAGGGATGACGGAAACACCTTTGATCTTAGACAGCAATGCTAAGGTTGGCCTACCCTAGAGCATCTTTAGGGATTCCTTTCTTCTACAGCTCATATCCCCAATGACTCACCTTTATTTTTCCCAACCATAAAATCAGACTAATATTTCTGATTTTCCTCTCTACTTCACAAGAGATGGAAGAAGCCTGTATCTAAAGAACAGAGCTCTTTAATTCCCCAGAGCTCCAACAAAGCCCAGCTCTCCAGGCCACATACTTCTTAAGCCAGTAGCTACCAGACAACTTGAAACATTGTCCCATGTCCCAGGCCCAGCCATGCAGTTGGTCTACTTGATCCTAGGGCTGGCATACTCCATCTGTTCCCGCCTTTCCCTGTCCCTCTCCTTTACCCCTGCTGTGCTCTGTCACCAACTGTCACTGGAGGTCAGTTGGAGGAGTCTCTATCTAGAACTTAACTGTCAGGCTCTCGGATCCCCCTGCTGGCTGATAACAGAAGCACTGCTTAGCTTTTTCTTTTCTCTTTTTCTTTCTTTTTTCTTTTCTTTTTTCTTTCCTTTCCTTTCCTTTTCTTTTCTTTTCTTTCTTTTCTTTTCTAAGGTATTGTGATGATTGTTTCCTTTCTCTCTCCCACTCTCCCTCTTTTTGTCCTTCTGATTCCATAATCCTTAGTAAGCATTTTATATTTTAGAGCCTCTCATTTAACCATTACAACTATCCATATGGTATGCAGAATTATTACTCCCATTTTACAGATGAAGACAGTGAAGCCTGAACAGCTCTATAACTTGCCCAAGGTTACCCAGAAAGTAGCCCCAAACCAAGGATTGACTCCAGGTCTCCTGAGTTTTTTTTTTTTTTTTTTTTACATTTTATTAATTTTCATGCCCTACATTTTAGATCTGATTATATAATTCTTTACTTTTCAATATTGATTAAGAAATGTGAGTAGGAAGATTAAATTTTCTTCACTAAAATTAGTAATGCCTTGAGAGGCACTTGCTGTATCTCTCCCAGCAGAAGGGCTCTGAAGGGAAGGAGCCATATTGATAAATCAATCTGATTTTGAACTTGTCTGAGTAAAAGAGGTTGGAATATATGAACTACACAAATAGCTGTATAGATGCTGAAAATCCATTTCTTTACCCAAAAAAATTCACATGAAATTTTTTAGCTCTTTTGTGAAATATTTTGTGAAATAATTGCTATGCTCCTCTGGCTCATCTGTCATGTAAAAATTCCAAGTGTAAGTTAAACATTTTTGAGGTCTGAAATTCATTGAGTACAGATTTAGGTGCCCAGGAGAGCAAATCCAAAACTACTTACCTCCCAATTTAATTTAAAAAGAAAACAAAATACCCCCCCCCCCGCAACTTTTACAATTAGATTTTATGTTAAATTTAGGCCAGGTGTTCATTTTGTTTAACTGTTAAAGTATTTCCCAAAATATGTGTTGGTTTTTACCAACCAAATTGATGACTCATTTGCCTGTCTTTACTCTGAAGTTCAAGTTTCTATTGCTCATCTCACATTTTCAAGTTACTGGTGAAATTAGTGGATATTTTAAGATCAGGCGCTCAAGAAATATAAGCTATCATTAGTATTATCAATATTTATAATTTTTATATTTTAATAATGTCTCATACTATTAGAGCCTGTCTGGTAATTATATTTTAATAACACTTAGGAAACTTCAAAGTACCTCTAAAGTTACCCTTACGTACCTTCCAGATATCATTAAAACAGATTGGTTAACAGCCCTATCTTAATAAGATGTGACTTCACGCTGCAGTGGGTAGTAGAGACGAAATCCCAATCTTAGGGTGGTAAAGGAGGGGTCTTAGTCCAACTCAAGTACAGATGAAACAAAAGCCAGGCTCAAAGAAGCTGTCTGCAGCTCCCCGCTCCCCTAACACACTAGAAGCCCTAAGCTACCCCACAACCCTCGCCGCCTCTGTCCCGTCCGCCTGTCTCCCGGTTTGCCTGACTTTCGTCTGTTCTCTGCAGGTTACCACGCCCGTCAGCCGCCATGACGACCGCCATCTTGGAGCGCCTGAGCACCTTGTCGGTGAGCGGGCAGCAGCTGCGCCGCCTGCCCAAGCTCCTAGAGGACGGCCTTCCCAAGATGCCCTGCACTGTCCCCGAGACGGATGTGCCGCAGCTTTTCCGGGAGCCTTACATCCACACCGGCTATCGCCCCACGGGCCACGAGTGGCGCTACTACTTCTTCAGCCTCTTTCAGAAGCACAACGAGGTGGTCAACGTCTGGACCCACTTGCTGGCCGCCCTGGCCGTCCTCTTGCGATTCTGGGCCTTCGCCGAGGCCGAGGCCTTGCCGTGGGCCTCCACCCACTCGCTGCCCCTGCTCCTCTTTATCCTGTCCTCTATCACTTACCTCACGTGCAGCCTTCTGGCCCACCTGCTGCAGTCCAAGTCGGAGCTCTCGCACTATACCTTCTACTTCGTGGACTACGTAGGCGTGAGCGTCTACCAGTACGGCAGTGCCTTGGCTCACTTCTTCTACAGCTCCGACCAGGCCTGGTATGAGCTGTTCTGGCTCTTCTTCTTGCCAGCAGCTGCTTTCTGCGGCTGGTTATCTTGCGCCGGCTGTTGCTATGCCAAGTACCGTTACCGCAGGCCTTACCCCGTCATGAGGAAGATCTGTCAAGTGGTGCCGGCAGGGTTGGCCTTCGTCCTAGACATCAGCCCCGTGGCACACCGCGTGGCCCTGTGCCACCTGGCTGGCTGCCAGGAGCAGGCAGCCTGGTACCACACCCTCCAGATCCTCTTCTTCCTGGTCAGCGCCTATTTCTTCTCCTGCCCGGTTCCTGAGAAGTACTTCCCGGGTTCCTGTGACATTGTGGGCCATGGGCATCAGATCTTCCATGCCTTCCTGGCCATCTGTACGCTCTCCCAGCTGGAGGCCATCCTCCTGGACTACCAGGGGCGGCAGGAGATCTTTCAGCAGCGCCACGGACCCCTGTCTGTCTACACGGCCTGTCTGTCTTTCTTCTTCTTGGCGGCCTGCAGCGCTGCCACCGCAGCCCTCCTGAGGCACAAAGTCAAGGCCAGACTGACCAAGAAAGATTCCTGAGGCTGTCAGGTGGAGTGAGGTGTGGAGGCAGCCTGTCTGATTTGGGGGAGACCTCAGTACAACATTAGGAGTTGACTTTTTGTTTTTTAAGAGTTGCTTTTAAATTAATACATATTTCCAAGGATATGCTATGGCATTGGAAAGCCAAAGGATTCAAGAATTTTGTTGTTAATAGTTGTTGCTAATAAAAGGAGTATTACTTTTCCCTCTATGTCATAGCCTTACAAGATACAGGAAAAGAAGGGACCTTGGCCAAGATTCATGGGACACTAAATTAAGGACTATCTTTCTGCCCAAAAACCTAGGGGAATTTTGACTTTGGCCTCCAGGGGCAAGTCCCGGAGCTGAAGGGATAAAAAGTTAGACTGGAAAGTAAGTACATGGCTGGTCCACACCGTATTGGAATGGCCATCCTACTATGTTGGTTTTTGGTGATTGAATAAGTTGACCCAAGAACTCTATTTCATTTGGATTTCAGATTGTCCAGGGTGGAGAAGTCAGAATCTTCAAAAGTGAAACCCTTAGACATAATGAATTACTCATTCATCTGATTTCTGGCCCCTTCTCTCTTGCCCTACTCTGACACTGACCCTTTTCTCAGGATGATATCTGCCTGGCTGTTTTCTCTACAGTGCTGTCACTCCCACCTGTACCTTGCATGGTAATATAGAGGAATGTGAAGCAGTCATGTTTCCAAGAAATGTGGACATTCCAGGATCCATGTGGACATTCAGAAAGCTTATTCTCATATAATAATAATGTAAACAGTACTAGAAAGTACAGTGCCAAGAGCCATCAGGAGACCCAGCCAGTAAGCATGGATACTGTTTTGTGTCATGGGACCCTTCTGTTTTATACTTGTGGACTGCAGTTCTTGAAATCTATTAGGGCTGCCTTACAGGCCAGAAAATCTGGGGCTTTTGTTAGGGAATCTTCTCCAGATTTGGGCCAGCGTGTTAACAAAACAAATCAAAAAAAAAAAAAAAAACAAACTAATAGAGTGAATTGGTTCTGAGGGTCCCTCTAGGTCCCTGATTATTTCAAGAGGAATCCAGGGTCTGGCCTCTTAACTAGATGCTGCCGCATAAAGGACCCACATAACTACCCTAGTTTAGGGTCCTCAGGCAGGTGGTTATGCCTCAACTTAGAGCTGAATCCTTAAAGTAATCAAGCCCCAGGACAGATGAGCATGTGTGCTCACTGTGGGTTAATGCCTGAAGGTTCCTCTGGGTAAGAATGGTGAACCAGGTACCCTGTAGCTAGAATTTTCTGTTGCCCAGTAGCTTCTGTGGGATAAGTAGTACTTGTGATGGATATGTTCTGGCCTCACAGCCTTCTCTGAGGACCGATTTATGTACTAATCCAGTGAAGAGGGCTGTGCTGACAGAGGAGCCATGGGAGTCTTCTCAGACACCATGTTTCCTACCAGTATAAGGTCTCTGTTTACTTCAAAGGAAAGTGTTTTGTTTTCACTTGAGTTTGATGAAATTCTTCTATTACTAGATTATTTTGTTATCTTCACATCTTTGTTTTTTCCCTTTCTCTGAGAGATTTGTGGATTTTGTGCCTTATAAATGGAAACATATGAACACTTTGCTTAATATATGGCCATGTGGAATTTTCAGTTTTGGGTTGTAAGGATAAGGAAAAAAAAAGAAAAAAGAATGCATTGCTCTTCAACCAGTGGATGAAAGAAACGTCAGAACACCAGAATTACTTACCATTCAAAAGACTCTGTCAACCTGCATTTTGGCAACAAATAAACCTTCAACTGAAACTTTCCTATAACCTTCGTATCAAGAAAGTACATGTCTTGTCTGCTACATGGACTTCCTAGATGGATTTCTCTGTTAATTCTTAAATATCTGAACTTCTGTGCTACCCAGGTGTCTTACATAAGCTTCTGGTGTCTAGTCCAAATTCATCACAAATAAAGTTGGCAAAACTGAAGCCAGTTGAACGAAACAAGGGAATGGGGGAGTTGTACAAACACATCGCAAGAGGGTCAGTTTAAAATGGGGACTAGAAAATGTTTGAAATGTTCATTTTTACGGATTCAAAGACCATATTCTTTTAAAAATTGGAAGGAAGGTGTAAGTCAAGCTCTTGAATATGGTGGTGGTCCTGGTGGACTTTTTAGAAGAGAAAGCAGTAAATAGAGCAGTGATCTTCAAATGCAGGTGACAGAGCAAGGCCAGCTGACATATTGTAAACAGTCTGTGACAAGTTCAGATGGACTAAACTCTTAAGATATAGCCATGAAATTATTACTTTAATTTGCGCAGGTATTGTTCCCTCAAGTGATTGGAAATTTTAAAAAAGTATAAAATTTTTCACCAGAGATATTTGAGGAGTATTGGGGACTAGGTATCTCATTAAAATACCAGTATCTTATTCAAAATATATAAACACAGGAAATGCAGATGTTTTTAAACTACTCAGACTTTTGAAGGATTAAAGACTCCTTTTGAAACATTTCATTAAAATGAGTGTATCAGCAAGGAACAGACCTAGTTTATTTAAAAGAAATAATTAATTGATAAAGGAGATTATTTTACTCCACCATAATCTCACCAACAGTTGACATGTGGAAATTCTGCCAGTTATCTCGCTGTCTCTATTAAAATGTAAATACCTCTGGAAAACCTAAACTATGAGTCATTTACATCTTGTGAATACAAATTTTGGTGGATTTGTATGAGGCCCTACTCAGGATAAGGAGATGGGGCATCTGGACAGAGCAGATTGGGGACACATTTGCCTATTTCCCTCTTGACTAGTACTTCCTGACTTGTAATTACCAATGAGCTAATGTTAGTACACTTTAGACGTTAAGGTTTCATTTTCCACCTCTGCTAAAAGTACCTCACTCAATGACAATATTATGAGTCCTCTGTTGGAAGCTTGAGATAGTAGGAGCTCAGGCTGTGGAATGAAGTTAGCTCATTCCTGATTCTGTTATCCTCCTGTCCACAAATGGTACCTTAACTTAATGTTAAGTACATTATGTTCTTCAGATGCTCCACTGTAGTTTCAAGTGGGCCCTCCAGATGGCGTTCATGTCTTACTCAGCATGCCCACTGTATCCAAGTCTTTGGGCTATTAATTGTGTCGGTCCTAGTGTTTTGCTTGATTGCTCTGCAAAGAAAAAAATGGAACTATTTTCTGTTTCTATAAATCTACTTACACGAATGACCATTAAACAGATTTTTTATATGGATTGTTGTACTGTCAATTATCTTGTTTCTTTGACAAGGCTCTTTAAAAGAAAAAAAAGTTTACTTATTTATTTTGAAAGGGGGAGTACAAGCACGGAAGAGGCAGAGAGAAGGAGAGACAAAATCCCAAGTAGGCTCCACGCTGTCAGCACAGAGCCCATGGAATAGCTCAAACTCACCAATTGTGAGGTCATGTCCTGAGTTGAGATCAAAAGTCAGATGCTTAACCGACTAAGCCACCCAGGCACCCCTCTTTGACGAGGCTCTTGACAAGCGCTACTTTGACAAGGCCCATCTTAAAGAAAGGTTTTATCTAGACAAACATTGCCAGGAGGAGGAGGTCAGGACATTTTATATACACCTAGAAGTAGAAAAATACAAAGCTTAAAAAATCTTCATACCCCAACCTCTAAAATACATATAACACACCTTAAATCCCCATTTGTGATTAGATCATATTGCCTCCCCCCAAAGCTATGGAGTTGATTTCTCAAAGGATTCCCATCTAATTGAATAAATAACTTCTAGTTTCATGGACGATAGTGCTAAAGATTTTGAAATTTTGAATTGATGGACTATGTTTTTTAATATAAAAATTATGCATTATAATTATACTATAACAACTATTATAATGGATGTATCATGAAATGTGGTGCCTGTCAACCAAAGGATTTTGTAGCCCAACTCTTATATTTAAATAGCTGTGAAAAAAAGTCATTCTCCAGGGTACTGAGCTTTAGGCCATAGTACAATCACAACAACAGTAAGAAAACAGCATTTGTCCGGGTTGAGGCACTGATGGAATTATGGATGTCCCTCTCACCCAAACCCTTTTCATGACCAACAGGGGCCCTAGGTAGTTTGCAAATGCTTCTATTGTCACTACTAATAGTTTAACCACTCCAGTTACTGATTCATCAAGTATTTAGGAGCACCTACTGGTGGCAGGCACCATGTTGGCTCTGGAGATACCACAGTAAGGAAAACAAACAAACAAACAAACAGGGATCCATCCACAGAGAGTTTTCAGACTGCTAAATGAGAACCAGCATCTTCCCATGGTGGGCCATCACAGGGTACCCCTCTAGGTCTTGATCCCAGTCTGAGGGCCAGGTGGCACACCAAACCCAGGGGAGGCTGGGACTTGCTTTGTGCCAGAACATTTTCAAAAGGAATGAGCTCTCTTCCTCCCTGACCCCACCCAGAGGCTAGAAATATCTCCCCCACCAGCAAGGCTGTCACCTGTGACCACATCAAACCTTCTTGTTACTCCCATCATTTCTCTAACCCTTTTTACTGTCCTCTAGTGTTTAACTCACTCTTGGATATACTCGACACATCTGGACACAGAGAAGCCCTATATTTCCACAGGCAGTAATTAAAGTCATAGGTAATTAAAGCCCCATCCTTCAGGGAAGGGCAGGTAGGCTTCCAACCTGAGTACAGGTCCCCGATTTGGTAAATTGGAAACAGCATGTTACGCTCTGGCTGCCTCCTCTAAAAAAAGAATAAACATCTTATCCTTTAAGGAATTTTTATTAAAATAATATGGAAGGCAAAACATTGCATTCAAAAGAAAATTCATTTAAATATTAACTTTGAAAGTCTATCTATCTCAGGTAAGGGCTTTTCTTACCTAACATGATCTCATAGGAAGAGGTATGCACTGTATTTTAGACTCCAGGAGGCCTTGACCAACTCAAAGGCTGCAGAATAACACCTCAGATCTTATCGTGCATTATGCTTTCCAAAAAATTTCCACATCCATTTGAGCTTCTACATAATTGTTTGAAGGAAGGCCAACAAGATCTCCACTAAACTAGAAAACACACTAAGAAAGTAGAATGATTGGTTCAATAAGAAAGTAGAATGATTAGTTTACATAACTAGTTGTAATTTTTAAATTCAAACTGATTTCTCCTTAGACAAATACAGGACTCAGCTAATCAGAAACATCAACACCCAAATATTTGCAGAGCCCTTTACAGAGTGTGAAGTACTTTTACCATTGTGCATACTTTAACCTAATCTCATTTTAACTTTTGACCCTAAATACCTCATGAATAACTAGGGTTGTATGGTTTCTTTGCAGGTTAAAGTGACTTCACACCTTGTCCTTGGATGTCAAATAAAGCATTCTTTGCACCTCACAGTCTTCTCAGACCCCAAAAGGTCATTGGCTACAGGTCTTTGGTGGCCTGGAGTATAATATCAAATCTCACTCTCTAGTGATGGGTTCTTGAAAATATCTTGATTCCTTGGATAAGAAATTATTCTAGTATTGATAATCTTGCCAAGATTCTGTAAGCCCTCCCTCTCATCTTTCACTAGGATTATCAGTTCTTCAAACAATTCGCTGTCCCAGGGATTTTGACAAGTTATATGACTTTGAATATGGGATTAAAAAAAATACTTCTCTGCCTTGTGAAAGAGTTATACAGATTTAGCAGGAAGTCCCCCATTTATCATTTTCAAGTAATATATGCTTATTAAAGAAAAAGTAAAAACATAGGGAAAAAGATAATCCATGGACCCATCACTAAAATAAATCTCTTCAGGGGAGAGATTGTTTCCTCTTCAGGGGAAAAATAAGGCTATGGCAAAATGTTGTTAATGATAAGTAAATTAGCAGTGTCCTATAAAACTCCCTGAAAAAAAACAGAAATTGGGATCTAGAAATTTTAAGCAACCTAATACTTTCATTCTTTTGTGCATCATCAACAGTCTCTGGCTCAGTTTACAGGAACCAAGATAGTTACATTACACTCCCTTCAGACATTACACTATATAGGTAATTTGATTATACTGTGGCTGAGATACTGGCTCATGCAACAAAGCCAATGATACATTACCTTGTGTTGAAAGAATTCTTTGAAATTCCTCTCCTGAATCAAGCCCTCTGGGAGTACCCTGCTAGAAAGATCTTCGCTGGAGGGGAGGCCTAGCCTTTGAACTGGTGAGTATATGGATTCACCGACAGTCACTCCACAAACACTGAACACCACTAGGTGCCAAGCCCTGTTCTAGGCACCAGGAATACAGCAATGGCCAAAACACACAAATCTTTGCCCTTAGGGAGCTTACATTCAGGCATTGGAGGAGGGGTAAGACAAACAGTGAACGAAGTTCATCAGTATTTTAGAAGGTGATAGTGCCAAGGAGAAATAGCAAGAATAGGCCAGAGAGACAGCATGGGTATGCAATTTTAAAGAGGATCAGGGAAGACAGAAATAGGTGAGGGGGTTGGCTCTGTTTCTCTCCCAGGCAGAAGCAAGAAGTATAAGGGCCCTGAGGCCAGAGCATGCTAGGAATAACAAGAGGCCAGCATGAACAGAGAGAGGGAGGGCAGTAGACAATGTGGATATATTGCAAGAACCCTGTAAGCACTTTGGCTTTTACTGTGACTTCAGGACAGGGTATGCTGGGGAAGAATTCTGCTTAAGAAAAGTCATTGTTTACCTACATGGATTAATTACTAGTTGCACACTACCTTGCCCATAGAAAACAGAGTAAATCCTGTGCCCTGCAATCTACACTAAACCAGGCTATCATTAAGTTATTCCATCTGTGGGCCAGCCACATGGACTCTGTAGTCCCATGGACACTCTCTGGTGCTCACAGAATTCTTCTCAGATTTTTCTTAGCATTTTTTTTTAAGTGCTCAGAATGCTGACCTCCACTTCCCAGATGGGCTTTGAATGTTTCCTTGTTCTACTGACACTAGTGTGTACTCTGGGTTGTCTTCTGGGCAAAAATGCAATGAAACATCCAGGGCAGAGTCTATAAACTAGGAATAATAACATTAACAGTTTACATTAGCTGGTGATCACTCCTTGTCAAGTCCTTAGCTGAACTATTTTCTTAGATTCTTTCACTTAACCCTTCACATAGAACCCTTTGAGATAGATATTGTTGTCTCCATTCTGCAAATGAGGAAACTGATAGATTAGGTAAGTTTGCCCAGGACTATCTGGCTAGTAAGTAATGGAATCTCACAGAAACTCAGGCCTTTGAATCCAGAATCTGTATTCTTAACAACTAAAATAAAGTGAATGTAGAAGGTCTTTCTGTCTAACTTCCCCATTGATGATCGTGTGAACTGGAAGTGTAGAATTGAGAAGGAAATGTAATGTGGGTTTTTTTTTGGTTGTTGTTTTTGTTTTTGTTTTTGTTGTTGTTTTTGTTTTTTCCCTGATAAATGAAATAAACCTAAAGATGCAGTTTTTGTTTCAATTCTAGATACTTTGGCCAAGCATGAGTCCTTTGGCTATTGTTGGTGAAATTCTTAAATGTACTTCTGTGCTAGCATCCAATGCAGACCTCAGGGGCCATCTGTGACCATCCAGAAAATTTTCAGGGACTCAAACAAGCTTTAAGAACCATTGACTATATCCTCAGTTATTTCCCTACATTTCTTTAGATCCTTTCTCATCTTCAGGACCTATTAAATATATCCTATTATTCATTAAAGTGAATTTGAGCACTATTCTGGGCTAATGCAATTTCTTTTCCTTAAAGACAACTTTTGAAACATGCAAAGCGTTTCCACTCAGTGTTTGTTTTTTTTTTCTTTTTCCAACAAGAACAAACCATTGGGGAATCTGACTAATTTTACTGTAGGAAAAGGACCTCAGCACAACATTTGTATTCAATAAGTACTAATGGCAATCATTGTCATAATAATTATGATTTCTATCACTTTATGAAGTGCAGGGTGCTGGGGTTCTATACAAAAGTGTCCACCTTTTCCATGGGTTCTCAGAAGTATCTCGCCAGAGTGGCAGCTCTCTGCCCGTGGGAGGTATTTCTCTCCACTCATAATAGATTAAGACATGTTTTATTTTCCCAGGATTCTGCATATGTTTTGACCCATAGCTTTCACTCCATTTTCAAACGACCACATGACCCCAAAGCAATTAGTGACCATTAATTCTGGTTCAGGCTTCTCATTTTTGAGACAAAACAACCAGAATCTCAGGTAGGTAAGTTGTCTGAGCTCACACAAATATTCATAGCACGGTAAGGACATGAATGTGGTTCTCAAGCCTCCAACCTGGTGTTTCATTTTCTGTTCCATACTACATATATGAAAAAGGGAAGAGTGAGACGTGCAACAGAAGAGGTATCAAAGGCATTTCCCCCTTGTTTGAAGGTTGGCACTTACCGGAATTAATGGAGTCTCCTATTCACATTTGGAATCTACAACTATAATGGATATTCTGCCACATTGCTCTCATATTTCTCTATCTCCATACTGTTAAACCCTTATTAGGTCAGAGATGTCTGACAAGCAGGATGGCAAGGTCAATGATCCCTCACATGCCGAAGGAGGAATATCTTTTCCATCTGAGGGAGGATTGAGGCAGAGTGTAAGAAATACTCAACTTGGAACTAGACTTTAACTGATTGTTTCTTAATCTCTTTTGCTCTGGGGATATCTCATCAGTAAAATGAGTGGGCTGGACTGTGTCAATCGATTCCTAGGTTTTTTTATTGTGACCATGTAAAAAAATACCTAGAAAATGAATGTGTATGTATATATCTTGAACATTTTCAGTAAATTATTCTTACACATATAATATGGGATACATCCTGATAATATTCTATTTTTTCTTTTAATAAAAAGTTCTGACTTGTCACAATCCATTGAGTTGATTTTAACAGCTACTAATGGAGACCGGCATGTTTGAAAGATACTGGGTGATCTCCAAGTTATTCACTCATTTACTTGGTCAGTCATTTTTACAGCTGTTTATTGACTATTTATGAGGTGTTAGCACTGTGTTGGGATCCAGGAAAATGGCAATGAACAAAACAAAGAACCTGTCCTTGTGACACGTATATCCTGGCAAATCTCTGATTCTGCGAGGTAATGTTTCATAGGCTTTTTCAGAAGTAAGGGAATTCCAACTCAATCAGCTAAAGACATAGAATGGGTTTGACTTAAGGGATAAAAAAGCAGAAACACAAATTTTTTGAAACCCCTGGCAGGAACCCACCTCAAGGTCAAACAGTCTGAACCCAAACTGTATGTGTCTGTGTCAAATGAAGATTTCCTGTGGGTCCTAAATCTGCTCCAGTAACTGCTTGGAAGTCCCTGAGGATGTTTCTTTCTCCCTTTACCATTTTTTGCAAAAATCAAGGTGGCTTGACTGGGCAGACTTTTTTAGATAAGAGATTCCAGAAGCCACAGAGTGGTGGAAATGAATGCTAGATAGCACTCTGAGGGAACTCCCCTGCAAAGTCTTACCTCTCTGTTCACACATTAGCCATACCCCCAGCACTTTCAAACTTACAGGTTTATGATTGAATTTTCCAGAAACCATGTTATACCATTTTTATTCAGCAGAGGGAAGTAGAGCACCCAAAATTATTGCATAAATATCTGAGGGATACACACACACACCTGCTTGTGTCTTGTGACTTTAGGTACTAAAGAATAATATCACAGGATTGAAAACAAATTCTGGGCAAAACGCTGAAAAAGGAGATACTTATTTTAGGTAACTGCTCTATTTTAGCCTCTGCCAGTTCCTGGGAGACTCATCCAGCATGAGGCCTGCTGGCAGTCTGATCGTTCCCTATTTTCCTTTCCCCAAGTTTTGAAACACCTGCTAAGTCATGGAATGTCTCTGTGGTCTTCTGTGTCCAGGCTTGATGCACAGCCTTCAGACCATGCAGACTTCAGACCATGGCACTTTTTACTTTAGCTGTTGGGGATGGTAAGTTTCCTGCTCTCTGCTACATATTGCAGAAAGTGGAAAATAGTGAGCACAAACTGAAGTGTGATCCATGCTGAGTAGTCAGCCATGTTTGGGAGAGATGAGATATAAACTTAATCATACAAAACCTCAGGGTTCAAGCAGTTTTCCAAAGCCCTCCCTCCCTTTATTTTTAACTCCCCCCCCCCCCCAATTCTTTACAGACTTGTCTCTGTGCTTTTTAGCACTGGCCACTCCTCAAAAAGAAACAGATGCCACAATGGACAATAGGCTTAGGCATGACTTCCCCTTTCCAGCCCTCATGGACTCCTTCCCTACCCAAGTGTAACCATGCAGTTAGTCTAGAAGAGCTCTTTCAAGTGTGACCATGGATTTACATTTTTTAAGATAGAGGGGAGGGCAGGATCATATAACTGGTAAGACTTTAAGGTTATCATCAAGAGTCAGCAAGGATTATGGCTCCAGTGTTCCTGGGTACTCAGCATCAATGAGGTGGAAAGAAGTGAGAGAGGCATCTTCTCTTTGAAAGTCGACCTTGCCATTTTGAAATATTCTCCCAGTAGCTGGCCATCCTGGGTTAGTGGCTAAGATATAATGCAATGGACACATAATTTTAAAGTTTCAGTAAGTTCAACAATGCTAATGCACTGATTTTTTTTAAAAAAAAGCATTAAATGCCCACATTTCTATGACTAATAGAAAATTTAAAAAATTTTAAGGGGAAGGGACAAAAACAGGAAACAGCAGTAGTTAAGATAGAGGGGGGTTAGCAAAAAAATACTGGGCAGGATGTGGTATACAGCCACCAGTAACTGCTTCAGGGGGCGCCTGGGTGGCTCAGCCAGTTAAGCCTCTGACTTCGACTTCAGCTCAGGTCATGATCTCACAATTCATGGGTTTGAGCCCCACGTCCAGCTCTGTGCTGACAGCTCAGAGCCTGGAGTGTGTGTGTCTGCTCATGCTCTCTCTCAAAAATAAAAACATTAAAAATAACTGCTTCAGGTGCCACCAGCGGATTAATGTCATAGTCCCCCTGAGCTTCATGCCCCTTAGTGAAACCCAACAGGGGGATGTGCTCTGACAAGCATCAATAAAACTGAAGCTGTTGTCTGTATTAGCAGTAAACTACCCGTGACATGGAGATAGGCTTTCTGGGTCAGGCTTGCTATTCTATCAAGTTCCTAAAGAGGCTCATTATCAGAAACAGCTGTTATAAAAAAAAAAAAATCAGCTTCCTGGGCTCTATTTCAGACCTAAAGAATCCCATGTTTGAGTGTCAGGGTTTTGTTTGCTTTATGTTTTTATCTTTAAGCTTTCCAGTGCTGATGGATAGTTGTTGTTTCTCTTTCTTGAAAATGTTTCAGGAACAGGATTACATTTAAGGCATAATAATTTAAACAAGTTTTACAAAAATCGCCAAAGGTGACTTAGTTTTCTAAGGACACGCATTTCCCCTTGTTCTGATCTTCGCATTGCAGCTGCAGATAGGAGTAGAGTTCAGGAAAATGGAGATAAGCACTCTGTAGCTCTAAGGTCAACATAATTGAGTGTCCTGAGGCGAATATGCAAGGCCCAGTTTCGGAGCACTGAGAGGGTGTAGACAGGCAGGGATCCACAAAGGTGAAGATGGAAAAAAGATAATGCGGCACTGGGAGGATTAGGGATGAGACGGTTGCATGAGTTCATTAAACAAGCTTGGGCCAGAGACACAACCGTGAATCCGCAGCCCCTCCCCCAACAAGGCCTAGGGTGCCACTTTCAACCGGAACCAACCATTTACACTTCACTGTGAACTGGGACAAGAGCCCTTCTCCCAGGGCTGGGAAAGGAGAGGGCCCGAGCTCAAGGAGCCGGGGGGAAGCTGGAGAACTGGGTGAAAGAAAAGGAAGCACCTTCCCCTCCGCTGTAACTCATCTAAGGGGCTGCTTCCATCCCTGGATCTCATAGCAACTACGGCACCCTCTTCGCGGTCGCCTCCTTCCACTCCGCCCTCCCAACACCTCAGTCACAGCGTTTGAAACCGTCGCCGCCTCTCCAACTGAACGCCGGAGGCTGAGGGCGGCGCATGCGCACACTCGTTGCACCCACGCCTCGGGCCCCGCCCCCAAGCGCGGAGCTCCGGAAGTTTGTATTACCATGGAGCCTCCAGAGGCTGGCCGTTGCGGCTTGTCGCCCTGGCAACTGGGGCGTCCAACGCCCGACCCGGGTGGAGGCTGCAAAAGCGGCAGCGATGGTGTTCAACCCTGTGCATGGCCTGCCCTTTCTCCCGGGCTCGTCCTTTAGGGACTCCACGGTGAGGACTTCTCTGCCCAGCCCCCACCTGGCCCCACTCGCAGGCAGCCTCGGATGGCTCGCTGCTTAGCGCACCTGCAGTCTCTTCCTCCCAAGATTGTCCTGTGTCCCTTCAAACCCGTCCTCTGTCCCCACCTTTTCTCTGCCCGCCGCCACAATGCTGTCGTCCTCCCCGTCCAGCTTCATCCTCTCTACCCCATCCTTTGCCCTCTGCCCCCATCCTCTCTAGTTTTTCCACTCCACCCAGGCAGTCCATTGGTCTCCTTGTTCTCATCCTCCTAGCTGCGTTCTTCCTCCTGCCTTGCCCCTTAGTCCTTGCCTCTTCTCTAGATCTCAGTTTGCCCCAGTTTCCTCCCAAGCTCTGGCTAGGTCCTCTCCCTAGCTCATTCTCCCACGCCGTATCCCTCTCGGCCCAGCTCTCTTCTTAACCGTCCTCAGTCCCTTCTCCCACTCAGCCTCCCCACAACTTCGTCGTCCTTCCCATAGCCCCATCCCACCCGTCTTTCCTGGCCCATCATTCCCGCCCGCTTCCTTCCTTTTCCTTATCCTGGACCCAGCAGTCTTGCCCCCCTCCCAGCTCGGTTTCCTGTCTTCTATATATCATTTCCACTCATTCTCCTCTTTCCGCCAGGTCCTTTTCCGCAGTCTGCCCTCCTCGTTTATGCTTCTACCTAGCCCCCATCCCCTTTCCGTTCAGCACTTTTGCCTTGTCTACAGCTTAGTCCCACCTTCTCCCCAGTCCTGTTTTATCTTCTTTCTCAATTGCGGTTTCTCCAAAAGTTAGACTTTCGACACTCGACTATCTTACTCCCAAACCATCCCTTCCTGCTTTGTAGGAGATAATTCCATCCCATCCCTTCAACCACAGTTGATTAGTTGTTTTTTTTTTTCTTCCCCAGCCTATTCTTTTCTAACATTTGTATAAAAGATTACCGATTAGATAGTTTTGCTCTTTCCCTACTTTAACTGTTTTTAGTTGTGTTCTGTAGACAAAATTGCAGAGGGAAAATTTTTTTTCTATTTTTTTCTCCTCCTGACATAGATTAGCCCTTGACAAAATTATTTAGTATTTGTTTCAATTCAGACATGGTTACTGAAATATATGTTTGAAGGTCAATCTTGACATTCAGTAAGCTGACTGTCATAGATGAGACAATAATAATTTATATTTGTATAGTTTAATAATTTAAGCCAAAAGTTCCTTTCCGTGGGTATAAAGGTAAGATAAAACATGTAGTCAACTTATTTTCTTTGGGAGAATGAGTTAAAATTGAAATTTTGGTGGGGGAGTTTGGATTCTGAGTGTCTTCTTCATAATTATTTCTGCATTAAGACACAGCATCATAGAATTTTTGCTTCAGTGGACTTTTCCATTTTATATAAGTTAGAAAATGTTGTAGGCACGTTCCTGTCCTGTACAGGAGCAGTCTAAGCATCTGGTGTTGGTGAGTGTGGGTTACCCACAAGGCAGGGTTGAGTCGATTTGGGGGATTTACAAAGGTGTGGGCTGGAGGTGTCAGGCTCTGAGAATATACATTGCTGTACTTCATGTAAGATGAACTGTGCATTGGACATATGTTATTTTTTTATGTTTATTTTTATTTTGAGAGAAAGAGAATCCCAAGCAGGGATTGGGATATGGGTCTTGATCTCATGAACCTTGAGGTCACGACCTGAGCTGCAATCAAGAGTCTGAGCCACCCAGATGCCCGGATATATTTTATATTTTAAATACACTGGCCAAGTGTCAATCTATTTGCCTTATATGAAATTTGGAAAACATGGTCACTGTTTTCCAAATTTTATTCAGCAGTGAAGAACTAGGTATATATAAGAACTAGTGTCTTATGGTTCAGAGGGTGAACCATAATGACTAAGAGGGGTGGGAGGCTATCCAGCATCTGGTATTTCATTACAGCAGCCTGAACAGACTAAGACAGTTTGTAAATATTTTCTCCCATTCCTGAGATTGCCATGTCATTTTGTTATTTCCTTTGCCGTACAGAGCTTTTTAGTTTGATGTAGTTCCACTTGCTTATTTTTGCTTCTGCTGACTGTGCTTTTGGTATTATATCCAAAAGTCAAGACCAGTATCAAGAAGCTCTTTTTCTTTGTTTTCTTCTAGGAAGTTTACAATTCCAGGTCTTATGATCAATACACTTTGAGTCAATTTTTGTGAGTTCCATAAAATATGGATCCAGTTTCATTCTTTTGCATGGGGATACCTAGTTTTCCCAGCATCATTTATTGAAGAGACTGTCATTTCCGCATTGTATATTCTTGGCACCCTTGTCAAAGATAGTTGACCATATATGCATGAGTTTATTTCTGGACTCTGTTCTGTTCCATTGGCTTATGTGTCTCTTTTTATGCCAGTACCACATAGTTTTGATGACTACAGCTTTGTTTTTTTGTTTTTAATATTTTTAAATGTTTTATTTATTTTTGAGAGAGTGCAAGTGGGGAAGGGGCAGAGAGAGGGGGACAAAGGATCCACAGCGGGCTCTGTGCTGACAGTAGCAATCCTGATGTGAGTTGTGAACTCATGAACTGTGAGATCATGACCTAAACCAAAGTCGAAGTCAGATGCTCAACTGACTGAGACACTCAGGTGCCCCTGATTACTATAGCTTTGTAATGATAGTTTGAAATCAGGAAGTGTTATACCTCCAGGTTTGTTCTTCTTTCTCAAGATTGCTTTGGCTGTTTGGGGTCTTTTGTTCTATGAGAATTATAGGATTGTTTTTTCAATTACTGTGAAAAATGCCATTGGAATTTTGATAAGGATTGCATTGAATCTGTAGATTACTTTACAGTAAACAACAATATTAATTCTTCTAATTCAAGAACACAAGAAATCTTTCCATTTGTTTCTGCCTTTAATTTCTTTCATCAGTGTCTTACAGTTTTCAGTGTATAGGTTTTTCATGGCTTTTGTTAAATTTATTCCTACATATTTTATTGTTTTTGATGCTATTATAAATGGAATTGTTTTCTTAATTTCACTTTCAGGTATTTCATTGTTAGTCTATAGATACACATTGATCTCTATATGTTGGTTTTGTATCCTGCAACTTTACTGAATCCATTGATTAGTTCTAACAGTTTTTTGGTGGAGTCTTTAGGGTTTTCCGAATGTAAGATTATGTCATCTGTATACAAAGAGAGTTTTACTTCTTCCTTTCCTATTTGGGTGCTTCTTATTTCTTTTCGTTGCCTGATTGCTCTGGCTAGGACTTCTAGTACTATGGTGAATAAAGAGTGGTAAAAGTGGGTACTCTTAATCTTGTTCCTGATCTTAGAAGAAAAGATTTCAACCTTTCACCATTGAGTCGGTTGTTAGGTATGGCTTGTCACATATGGCCTTTACTATATGTTCCTTCTTTACCCAATCTGTCAAATTTTTATTATGAATGGATGTTGTATTTTGTCACTCTTTTTCCTCCATCTATTGAGATGATCATATGATTTTTATCTTTCATTCTATTAATGTGGTATGTAACATGTATTGATCTGTGTATCTGTGTATGTTGAACCATACTTGCATCTCAGGGATAAATCCCACTTGATCATGATGTATGATCCTTTTAATGAGCTGTTGAATTCAGTTTGCTTAATTTTTTGATGATTTTTGCATCTATATTCATCAAGGATATTGGTCTGTAACTTTTTTTTAATATAGTCACCTTATCTGGTTTTGATATCAGGGAGATCTTTCTTGTTTCTTAATGCATGCATTTATCACTATGAAATCCCTTTTTAAATGCTTTTGCTAGTTCCCAAAGGTTCTCATACGTTTTCCTTCTATTTTCATTTGTTTCAAGATATTTTTTTCATTTTTCTTTTGATTTATTCTTTGACTCTCTGGTTGTGCAGGAGTGTATGGTTTAATTTCCACATATTTGTGAATTTTCTAGCTTTCTTCATGTCACTGATTCCTACTTTCATACCATTGTGGTGGGAAAGGATACTCAGTATGATTTCAGTCTGCTGAGACTTGTTTTGTCACCTGTCATTTCATCTACCCTGGAGAATGTTTGTGTACTTTAGAAGAATGCGCACTCTGCTAATGTTGGATGGATTATTCTTTATATGTTTGTTAGGTCCATTTGGTCTAAAGTATGGTTCAAATCCAATGTTTCCTTGTTCATTTCCTATCTGTGAGTTAACCTTTGAAATCCCTTACTATTATTGTTTTATTGTCTATTTCTCCCTTCAGATCTGTTAGTATTTCCTTAATATATTTAGGTGCTTTGATGTGGGGTACATATACATTTATGATCGTTATATCTTTTCCCCCCCTCTGTTTTAATTCCAGTATAGGTAACATACAGTGTTATATTATTTTCAGGTGATTGTTAGGTCTTCTTGATTATTTGATTCCCTTACCATTATATAATGACCGTCTGTGTCTCTTGTTACCATTTTTGGCTTAAAAGTCTGTTTTGTCTGTTATAAATATAGCTACCCATGCTCTCTTTTGGTTTCCACTTGCATAGATTATCTTTTTCCATACCTTCACTTTGAGCCTGTGTGTGCTTCAAGCCAAAGTGAGTCTCTTATAGTATAGACACCATATAGTTGGATCTTGGGGTTTTTTTTTTTTTTAGTCATCCAGCTTGCCTTTTGATTGGACAATTCAATTCATTTGCATTTAGAGTAACTATTGTTAGGTATAGACTTGCTAATGCCATTTTATTGTTTTCTGGCTGTTTCCTAGTTCCTTTGTTCCTTTCCTCCTGTCTTGTGTCTTCCTTCGTGAAGTAATGATTTGTCATAGTAGGATCTTTGCTTTCCTTCTCTTTACTTTTTGTGAATCTACTGTAGGTTTTTGCTTTGTGGTTACCATGAGACTTAACAGAAAACATACATATATATATATATTTTACACTGACAGCAATTCAACTTTGATCATATACAAAAATTCTCCCCATTTCCTCTCCTCCCTTTATGTTTTTCATGTCACCGTTTACATCTTTTTATATTTTGTATCCATTAACAAATTGTTGGAGCTAGACAGGTTTTCAATACTTTAGTCCTTTAATCTTTATACTAGAGTTAAGAAGTGAGCACATCACCATGTTATAGTTTTAGGGTATTCTGAATCCGACTATATGCTTACCTTTACCCAGGTGTTTTATTTTCATGTAACTAATCAATGCCTTTTTGTTGTAGCTTGAAGAACTTCTTTCAGCATTTCTCCGAAGGCATGTTTAGTGGCGATGAATCCTCTCATGTTTTGTTTATTAGGGAAAGTCTTCGTCTTGCCTTCATTTCTAAAGCACATCTTTTCCAGATAAAGCATCCTGGGTTGGCAGTTTCTTTTATTTCTTTTTTTTTTTTTAATGTTTATTTTTTAGAGAGAGAACAGGCATGAGCGGGGGAGGGGCAGAGAGATGGGGACAGAGGATCTAAGTGGGGACCACAGAGAGTTTGATGTGCGGCTGGAACCCATGAACTGTGAGATCACGAGCTGAGGCCCAAGTCAGATGCTCAATGGACTGAGCCATTCAGGTGCCCTGCAGTTTCTCTTTTAGCGCTTTGAATAGATCATCCCATTGTCTCCTGGCCGGCAAGGTCTCTGTTGAGAAATACACTGATATTTTATCAAGGTTCCCTTGCATGAGAGCGTTTTTTTTTTTTTTTCTTTTACTGCTTTTAAAATTCTCTGTCTTTGATTTTAGACAGTTTTATTATTATGTGTCTTGGAGACGATTATATTTGGATTGAAATTTTGAGGTACCTATAGCTTCATGAACTTGAATGTCCACATCTTTCCCCAGGTTTGAGAAGTTTCCAGCCACTATTTCTTTAAATAAGCTTCCTACCTCTTCCTGTCTTCTCCTAGACAAGGATCCAGTGATGCATACATGATTGTTGGTGTCCCATAAGTACCATGGGCTTTCTTCTTGCCTTTTCATTCTTTTTTGTTTTTGTTTCTTGTTTTGTTTTTGCTCCTCTGATTGGATAACTTCAATTCATTTGTCTTCTAGCATACAGATTCTTTCTTCTGCTTGTTCAAGTTTTCTCTTGAAGCTGTAGTTGAATTCTTCAGTTCAGTCATTGTGTTCTTTAGCCCCCAAATTCCTCTCTGGTTCTTTTTTATGTTGAACTTCCCATTTTGTTCCTTTGTTGTTTTCCTGATATCAGTATATTGCTTATCTGTGTTCTTTGTAGGTCTCTGAGCATCTTTAGGACAATTTTGCATTTTTTTATTAGGCAATTCCTGGTTCTCCATTTCTTTGTGGCCAATTACTATAGGTGGTGGAGTCATGTTTCCCTGATTCTTCATGATCCCTGTATTTGCATAAGTGTCTTTGCATGAAGAAGCAGTCACCTCTTCCAAACTTTATGGACTGACTCTAGTAAGGGAGTGGGTGGAGGCATGCTGAAGCTCACTGTGATCCTGGGCCTACTGGTGTATGTGGGGCACCAAGTGCAGAGGTGTGTGGCAGCACTGGGTTCAGATTGGGGGACAAGATGTCTCTTTGGCCCAGGCCACTGGGGTCTACAGCACTGACAACTGTGTAGTCCTTGGCAGGTAATACAGGGGGTCCGTAGTGGCTGCAAGGACTATTGGGGTCTTTAATAGTACCTCTGGGTCCAGCAGCTAGGGACCAGGGCAAGAAGCAGTGGTGGCTGGAGCAAGTAGTGTACACATACTTGGCTAAAGGGTGCCAGCTGTGGGTGCCTATGTAGTGGAAGGGGCCATTTGCAGACACATACAAAGTGGTGGGAGCCAGAGCAGGCAAGGGCCAGGGCCAACTAGGGGCTCACTGGCAGCTGCAGAGGCCCTGGTTGTTGGCATGGCCTCCTGTGGCTGCACACTCTCCTCTCCGGCGTGCACACTGCACTAGAGGCCTGTGATGACTAATGACGATTAGGTCATGTGCAGCACAGCCAGAGGGGCTAGTTCGAAGTGCATGAATGGGGGAGGGGTCAGCCAGGGGGTGTCTGTGTTGGCATCTTGTACTCAAGCAGCTGCAGAGGCCAGAGCTGGCTGCTGATGTGGTTCCCAGGCTCTGGCGGGGGGACATGGGTAGGGGCGGGGGTGGGGAGGGGTTCAGATGTCTGGCATCATGAATACCTGTGGGATAAAAGCTGGTGACATCTGCAGGGGTTACCGAGTGGCTGCAGCTATACTGGCCCTTGGCTTTGGGTCAGTGGTCAGATCTGCCGTGTTTGTCTACAGAGCAGGTGACTGCACACTACAATTACACCCACTGAGTGGCTGCTGCCAGTCGCCCCTCCTTTTCTTCCGTGTTCCTAGCTGGCTTTGTACCCTTCAGCTTTGCCCGTCTGGGTGGGATGAAACTGAAGCAGGATCTTTGTGGACTGCCTCAAAGACTGGAGAAGCTGGTTGCTCATCTTGCCCTTCCTTCCTGGCCAGGGAACCTCTTTCTGGCCGGAAGTTCCTCTTGGCACTGAATAGTGCTGGCTTGGGGGATGAGATGATGCAGGCAAAAATGAAGCTGTCTTCCTTCTCTCTTTGTGTAGTTATTCTCAGGTTTTTTCTTTCACTGTGTTCCTACAACTTCCTAGCTGGACTCCAGAGCTCTTCCAGAGCTGTTTTTGTCCATGGATAACTAACTGCTCAATTGCTGATCTTTGTAGAGGGATAGTCAGGCTGGGGTGTCCTATGTTACCATCTTGGTCTCTTCTCTGCCTTTGAAAATATTTCCTTTCCACTTTTTTATTTAATCTTTTGTTTTTTTAATTACCCCAAAAAATGTGTTCATTGTAAAAAAAAATACCAACATAATTCAGAAAGAATACAGAGAACATCCAAATCCAGTTTCTTTTTATGCACATGTTTGCATGCTTCTAATTATAGTATACATGTAATTTTATATGCTGCTTTTTTGGGCTTATTAAACCATAAACATTTTCCACAGATTGCCATGTGGTCTTTAAAACCAATATTTTAATGGCTGCATCATCGTCCATTAAGTGAGTTTTCCATCATTAACTCATCTGTTTGTCTTTTATGTTATTTCCAATGTTTTAATATTGCAATTAACATTATGGTCAGCTTTATGAATATTGTTCTTTCCCATATTTTTGGATTATATCTTTAAAATAAAGGATTAAGGGTGGAATTATTAAGTTCAAGACTTTGAATATATAATTCCCATTTGCTTTTCAAAGAGTTGTCTGTATCAGTGTTACTATAACAAGAAGGGCCTTTTATTTCAGGTAAAAATTCATTTTACAGAGTTGGATCTTCTAGGTTCCATGGTTTATGAGCACTAGATAAGATTAAAATCACAGGAAGAATTAAGTGAAGGATTAAGAGTATAGATGAGATAATATTTTAGTTTCTCATGAAAAGTGAGCTGGTAATTAAATTGGGCATTCGGGAGCAGGGCTTTAAGTTTATTTTAAGCTCAGGCTGCTGCATTTCTCCCTGTTCCAGACCAGGTGTTTCAGCTTAAAATATAAGAACCTTCTAGTCTAGGTAAACTTTTTGATGTAATGTTTGTGATATTTTGTAAGCAAAGGTTTAAGTTATGTTTTTGAAAGTTAGCTCTTTTAGCTGACACATATTTATAAAAAATTATTAATGAAACACTTCTTTTCTTCCTCAGAAAACAGCGTTTCATAGAAGCCAGACACTGGGCTACAGGAACGGCTATGCAGTTGTTCGACGTCCAACAGTTGGGATAGGCGGGGACCGGCTTCCGGTCAACCAGCTGTCCCAGGCTGAGCTGGATGAGTTGGCCAACAAGGCACCAGCTCTAACCTATGGCCAACCTAAGCAGGCCCCACCTGCAGAATTTATTCCTGCACATGTGGCTTTTGACAAAAAGGTATCATCTGGGACTTCAGAGTACCCCTTGAATTCAGATTTCTGAGAGCCAACTGTTTGCAGAAAAGTCAACAGCAAACCACAGGTTTTCCAGAGAGAGTGCTCTGAGGAGAAAATTGTTCAAATGCCTCAACCTTTAGTCATAGACAGCTGAGCTCAGGATTGAAAGAGGCTTTCTTTAGTCAGGAAGCCTATTACAGAAAATAATTCCCTGTAGCCTTCACTAAAATATTTTCCAAATACAGTTAAAGAAAAGTTGGATGAATTCTGAATTCTTGAGTTCATATTGCTCCATGTTTACCAGCTCTGTGCAGTCTACTTTTTGAAAAGTCTTATCCATATTGATGACAAACCCTTAGTCTCTATGAAATGCAAAATGTCATCATAACAAGTCCCTCCGTCTTCTGTCAGTTTTGTCTAGGCTGTCTCCATAAGTTTTTATTTTTCAGGGAAAATTTCAGATTTGGCACAACATAACCAAAGGGCAGTGTAATATTTTCGTTTGTTTCTCATTTACCCTTATGCTTTTGTAATGTGGGCTGTTTTATTTCTATCTGCTGACAATTCCGTATCACCCTTGATTTTCTTTGTCAGTGAGCCTCCTCTTTTAACTAAAGTGAGGTAATCCTAACCCTGACCATGCCACAGAATCCCTACTAGGACTTAAGAAACTGAAATACCTCCCTAACCCTCATTGATTCTAATTTCCAGTGGATGGTTATGTATAACTGAGTCTGAGAACTACTGACCAGTTTTTATGTTAGCTTTCCTAGCCTAATTTCTTTCTCTCTTTTTTAATTTTTCTTTTCATTTTATTATTTTTGTTAAATGTCTATACTATGTTCATCCAGCTGGTCAACTTTTATTGAGTAGCTATTGAAACTAGAGGCTGGAAGATACAGAGTAACCTGGTGGTGAAACTATACCATTTACATTCATAATTACTTAATTTAAAAAATCTTTTAACATATCAGCCAGAATCCTTATAATCCCCCTTTCCCCATCTCGGTAAACTCATCCTATAGGAACACATTCACATATCCATTCACAGGCTGAACATAAATATCCAGTAACAGTATCAGTCAGTTATGTGACTGGGTATTTCTTTACCTTTTTCTTGTTTCTCTGTGAGTCTACAGATAGTTTCAACCCCAGCCATGCCCCGAACCCCAAGTGTAATCTCAGGCAAGCCACTCAACCACCCTGAGACTCTGGTTTCCTCCTTTGTAAAATGAGGGAGATTTAATTAGCTGATCACTTCTGGCTTTCATATTTTGCGTATGTGTATATCAGTGGCTCAAATACAGACCATTTCACGCATGAATTATTGATCACGTCCCCACTAGTAGTGATCATGTCTCCATTCAGTTCTTTACAGTTGTTCTAAAATCTTCCTTGAAAATGGTCTTTTGTCTTTTGCTTTTACCATATTATCTTTCTCCTTTAAATGTTCCATTCCATTCAGCCATTTCATCTTTTTATTATGAGTTTTAAGGCTTTTACTCAATTATATTCATATTTCGCCTCTGCCATTGCCCACTCTCTTTTGGTTTTTAATCTTGCTTTTACACAGTAGACACTATACCTTTTTAGCAACCGCATTCATGTATAAAAGCATTCATCTTCCCATTCATCAAGCCATATTTGTGTTTTCACCAAAGGGTCTCCTTAGTTTCTTCCTCTAATTCTTGTAGAGGTTTAGGTTAACATTCTTGCCTACCTATAACACCATTCCAATATTTTCTTTCCCTGAGGAGAAAGATTAAAACTACAAATAGAAAAAAAGAAATTTTAAAATTAATCTCAAAGCTTGTCAACACAAGCTTTTAATGTTTAAAAAAATTTTTTTAATGTTTATTTTTTTGAGAGAGAACATGACATAGTATGAATGGGAGAGGGGCAGAGAGAGAGAGGGGGACACAGAATTCAAAGGAGGCTGCAGGCTCCAAGCTGTCAGTACAGAGCCCAGTGCGGGAATTGAACTCACAAACTGTAAGATCATGACCTGAGGTGAAGTCAGAGGCTTAACCGACTGAGTCACCCAGGCACCCCAAGCTTTTAATGTTTTTTAAATGTGCAATCGATGTGTCATTTTGACTTCCCACTGATGCTTCCCGGAGGGTTTGCTCTATCTATCCACATGTTTCTGAGTACAATGAGGGTATTGACATGCCATCCAAAGCTGCTGTGGTGGATGGATGATTTGACTCTCATTCATATAAGTTCTCTAAGAATTAATATGTTATTAATATGCATTTACAGGGGACTCTCGTTTAAAGAAACAGACTTGAGCCTTCATTTTCATTTTGAAATCAGAAGTCATAGTTGTGCCTAAATTTCTTACTCTTTCCAAAAATTCAAAGAGAGATTTTTGACATAGAAGTGAAGCTTGGAGAGTTAAGGTCTTTAAGCCATCTCATCAAGGAACACTTTACTAAATAGTCTATATGTAGTTTGAATATCTCGAGCAGAGGTCAGCAAACTTTCTGTAAAGGACCAGATGGTAAATATTTTGGGTTTTGCAGCTGCCTTAGTCTACTTGAGCTGCCATAATAAAATACCATATACTGGTGCCTTACATAATAGAAATTAATTTTCTCATGGTTCTGGAGACTGGAAGTCTAAGGGTCCTGCTGACTTGGTTTCTGGTGAGGGCTCTTTTCCTGGCTTTAGACAGCTGTCTTCTTGCTGTGTCCTCACATGGCCTTTCCTCAGTGTGTGTATGCTGAGAGAGAGGTCTTCCTCTCCTTACGAAGCCATCAGTTCAATTGGATTAGGGACCTCCTTTAAGCTTCCTAAAGACTCTGCCTCCAGATGCAGTCATATTTTAAGGGTTAGGGCTTCTACGTACAAATTTTTTTGGCGGGGGGGAGGGGACACAGCAGCAGCCCAGATGGTCTCTATCACAACTATTTAATTCTGCCTTTGTAATGGGAAAGCAGACATTAGGAAATACTTGTTAATTATTTAGATAATTATTTGCGGATACTGAAATTCGAATTTCATATCATTTCCATGTGTTGTGAAATTTTATTTTTTGATTTTTTTTTTAACTATGTAAGTATGTAAAAAAAACATTCTTAGCTTTCAGGTCATACAAAATTAGGTGGCAGGGATAGATCTGTGCTACAGACTGTAGTTTAGTAACCTTTGATTTAGAAAATAGAAGTGATGAGTATTAAGTTCTCCCTGAGTGGTTCTCTTTATAGGGGAGTACTTGATTTTTTTTGGATGAGAGACTAATACAATGCCATTTATCCCTGCTTCATGTGTTACAGGTGCTGAAATTTGATGCTTATTTCCAAGAAGACGTTCCTGTGTCAACTGAGGAACATTATAGGATTCGTCAAGTGAACATTTACTACTACCTGGAAGATGACAGCATGTCTGTCATGGAGCCTGTTGTGGAAAACTCTGGGATCCCTCAAGGCAAGTTAATCAAACGCCAGAGACTTGCCAAGAATGACCAGGGAGACCATTACCATTGGAAAGACCTCAATCGAGGAATAAACATTACAATTTATGGCAAAACTTTCCACCTCGTTGACTGTGACCGATTCACACAGGTATAGTATATATTTCTGGAAATTGTGATGTCTGAAGCATCATTCTAATTTATGTCAGGATATGTTTTATTTATCAGGGTAAGAGGAAGATTCTGGTCATCTGTCCTATATGGATTATTATATAGGTTGAGTTGGTGTTTGTGTGTTGCTGATATGTGTCAGTACTATGTAGTGATATCACTTTTTTCACATATCCATTCAAATAAAATTAAACTCTCATCATAGCTGAATCATTTGATAAGGATGCCAGTGCAAATGGAAGACAGGGGAGGTGTAGTACCCTTGATGGGATAGAACTATGAAAGAGGCATTGGACAATTTATCTGAAGTATGAATTACAAAAATAGTATTACCTGTATTAGCAGATATGAGCCTAACATTTTTTGTGCAGTTCACATTTTTCCTGTAAATCATACTTGGTACACTCTGGAGGAACTTGCTAACTAAAGAATTCCTGAAATCATTTTTAAAGGAGAATACTTGTTTATATGGAGAAGAGGCCTCCATTTCCTCTATTTCATAAATACGGATTTTTGACAAAAGATATGTACATATATATATATATATATATATATATATATATATATATGTATACACACACACACACACGAGGGTCATTTCTTTACCACAAAATGTAGGTGTTAGAAAGTCAATTCTCAATTTGTCTTAGTTAAAAAATTTTCTAAAAAAAGTAAAAATAAAAAATCAAAATTTCTAGAAGTGAAATTATAGTTTCTGAATTACTTTGTGCTTTTCGTCTCATGTTACCTAATGCCACATGTGACTAATCTTTACCATGCACTGAGCTTCTATGAATTCATTTATTTATTTTTTGCATTTAGTAATTTATTTAGCAAATACTAATTGTTTGCTCCGTACCAAGCATGGTCCTAGGGATGGGCCAAGGATATAGACTTGCCCTTATGAAGGCTATTACATTCTGGCTAGAGGAGATAAATAATAAGCAAACAAACAAATAACATGTCAGATGCTGCTAAGAGCTGTGGAAGAAACTAGAGCTGAGTAAAGGGGAGCGGAGTGTGAGGGGGGCGCTATGTGTAGAAGCCGGTCGGGGAAGGCCTCAGTGATAAGATGACCCACGAACAGAGACCTGAAGTGAAGACAGGAGCCCTGGCATCTGTGCCATCCCAGAGCAACAGAGAAAAACAGTGTAGAAGGTAGAGGTACTAGACCATCCTTGAAATATTGTCCCCTTTAAGCATGTTTTGATCTCTCATGTTTTAGGTTTTTAAGGTCCTTTTTTTTTTTTTTTTTTTTAATCATAGGGCAGTTTTGGAATTGTACCAATAATGAGGAATTATAAAATTATGTAAATTTCAGGTATTGCAATTATTTTTATAATTGTCTCTTTATGGACAATTTGAATATTGGCAGTTCATTACTGAGTGGTGATCTAAGCCAGTTATTCTGGCTTAGAAAAATTCTCATTTTTCACAGTAGTTCTGTTCTCTAAAGTCACCACAAACCCTTAACTAGCAAATACAAATCCATTGCTCCTAGGAGAAATACTGGAGTAGTTTTCTATATCACCTTATTTTATGTGTGTTTCTGTTTAAAGATGCCGTATTTAAAATATCTTGTTGACTCATGAACATCGAACTCACAGCCGGCAGCACTGGAACTCATGCCTGAAGGAAGCTTATCTAACACGTATATTTTCTTAAGACACATCACAGCCACCTTGTGTGTGTGTGTGATAAATGTACATAACATTAACTTTAACACCTGAACCACTTTCGATGTACACATTAAGTACTTATCACAGCCTCCTTGCACTTAAACTGATAACTGACTAAAGTTGTATATTTTAGGTATGGATGATTAGATCAAATTATATTTTCTTTCTTTTTTTTTTTTTAAACATTTATTTTTGAGAGACAGAGAGACAATGTGAGCAGGAGAGGGCAGAGAGAGAGGGAGACACAGAATCTGAAGCAGGTTCCAGGCTCTGAGCTGTCTGCCCAGAGCCCGATGTGGGGCTCGAACCCACAAACCGCGAGATCATGACCTGACCCGAAGTCACCGCTCAACTGACTGAGCCACCCAGGCGCCCCTCGAATTATATTTTCAATAACTGATCTGTTAGAAGTTGGCTCCTATAAAGTGTAACATTTATACACATCTAATTTGATGGTTTGCATTGGCGCTGGACCTATCACTGGATAAAGAAGGTAGTTGTCTTTATGGTGTGGTTCGAACAAGGAACCACCTCTAATCAAATATAACCCCACCACCATCCCTTCTCACCCCCTCTTCACTGTTCCAGATAAACATTGGTCCTATAGACAGAATGAACTGAATACATTAAAAGAAAAAACAAAAAACCTCTAGAAATCAGAGATCTAGAATTTATCATCTTCATTACAATATCACCAATAGTATAGCAGATGTGAATCTTGCTCCACAAATGCAAGTGTGCAGGAAATATTGTTTTGTGTTTTAAAAATAACTTAAAACCTACCTGAGTCCCAATCCAACTGGGCTGGTGTTTCTATTAACCTTTAGCTTTGCCAAAAATTTGGAGCCATAAGAACAACAAGGAAGGTACACCCAGGTATACTGGGGTCATACAGTCAGAGTCCAGAGGCTGCCAATGACCAAGGGTGCCTCCTTGAGGCTTTGGTCCTCGGTCAGATACTGAGACCCTGAATGCCTATGGCTGGTGTGCCTGACTGGCTGCACGTGTGCTCCAAGCACCCTAGGAGCCCATGCGGAGTCTTGCTCTTCTGAAATCTGCCGACTTATTTCTGTTCTCCAGGCTGGGAGAATTTCCCTTTTCTCTCTCCCTGCCTTCAAAGACATTCCCTTCTCTCCCCTCCTTCTGGGGCACTTTAGAATAATCTCTTCAAAGAGTTAAGGATTTTTGTAAGAGACAGGAAGAATAGACAACTTCAGGAAGCTTCTGCATTCCTGCCAGAATTTCGAAGGTAGGGTTAACAAAGGGCCTGGTTATCTGTTGAAAGCAACAGAAAGGAGTAAAACCCTTATTAAATACCTCAGTCAATAATTCTGCTTCACTAATACATCATCTCAAGGGAGAGATATTGTTAGTAATTATCTCCATCTCAGTAGTTTTAAATACATTAAGATCACAATATTTTAATATTGAAAAGATACTGGAAACTGTTTAGTAAAGCTTTAAAGACGAAAATTATAAGCTAGTTAGCAGCAGAGCTAATATTAGAACCCAAGAGTCTTGGCCCTGAGTCCTATATATTTTCTGTTGAATTGTCCAAAAGCAAATCACATAATTCCCAGAAGAAACCGAGGTTTCAGATTAATTTCTAGTTCCAGAATGTAAACATATCCCCTGAGATTGTTCTTTTCTTTTCTATCAAAAAAAGTAGTTTGTTGTGCTTTTAAGAAGAAATGTCAAGTTATATTAAAAGATAATAGTTACTGAAAATATTATACTTATTCATAATTAGCAAATTAAACAAGATCATATCAAGTTTAGATGCTTTGCTTAACTTTTTCTTGTGAGATTTGAATCCTTGGTTTGTCTTTCCTATTTTGCTAAAATATTTTCTGGTCTAAAATAACCAGTGAGTGCTTTTTCGTTTCCTTTTTTGGATAGGGATGGGCATGGGGGCTTAATCACATACTTGTTTTTGGTGAGTTGGAAAACTGGGAATTTGATTTTAGCTTAACTTTGCCATTTTGTAGCTTGCCCCCACCCCTAACATGAATTACCTATTGTTTGAAACTGTGGTTGAGTTTCAGATGTATGAATGTAAGCAGTCCCTAGGACTTGCTCTTTTTGGGCACCTAACTAAATTTCATTGTTCTAAATTTGTATTTGGAGCCAGTTACCTTACTATCACATCTTCTGATTAGCTTAGCGTATTGCCTAGCAGTTTTATAATATAGAATACTTAAGGTGATTATCAGTTATTATCTGCAGTTTAGTGTTGGGTCAGTTGGAGGTTTAGTGCTGCTAAGATGTGCCTCAAACTGCAAACTTATGGTTAATTTGGACAATGGCATAGAAATTACACTTATCTTTACACCATCTGTTAATACTTCAGGAAGCTTCAAGAAAGATGATCATTATTATTTTTGAATGATTTAGATATTTTTGGAAAGTCAAGGAATTGAATTAAATCCACCAGAGAGGATGGCTCTCGATCCTTACACTGAACTCCGGAAACAGCCTCTTCGTAAGTATGTCACCCCATCGGACTTTGACCAACTGAAGCAGTTTCTCACCTTTGACAAAAAAGTAAGTGATATAGGCACCTATGTAGGTTTACTCGTTTCCAAATGTGGTGCATGTTTGTTAGCAAGCTATCCTGGTAAGATGTATGTTTTAAAACATTACATCTGTAATTTAACCATTTGGATACAGTGATACCATTTTAGTTTCATCTAGAGTTAGAGGTACAGGAATGCCTAAGTTTTGTATTAGAGACCCAAAGTAGGTTGTGGAGTTAAGTGTTACGAGTTCCACCAAACTTTTCAATCTTAAAGCAATTCCTGAGCTATGTCTGCTTCCCACATTTCCAGCCAACTACTTCTTTTACAAAATATGAGTTCATTTCGTAGCCTCCTTTGGGAAACCCTAAGTAGTAAATTATTGGTACATTTCAAAGCTATTGCATATAGGTAGGTTTCTAAAGTTAAAACAGTAATTTCACAGAAATCCCATTGCAGATGCTTCCTTGTTAATTAATTTTATTTTTAGAGAGAGCGTGCTTGCAGGCATGAGGATGGGGGGGTGGTACGTAGAGAATCTCAAGTAGGCTCCATACTCAGTGTGGAGGCTGATGCAGGCTTGATTGAAATCTAGAGCTGAAATCTAGAGTTGGATACTCAACCAACTGAACCAACCCAGGCGCCCCCCCCCCCCTTTTAATATTTTATATGAATGTATGAATACAGAATGTTCTGGGTATTTTCTAGCTCTGTTCCACCCACCCTATCCTTCCCATTGTGGGTTAGTGTGGAGAGGCAGTTTTGGGCCATCTCCTTTCTGTACAAAGGGAAAGAGAAAATGAAGAGATCATCCTCACTGCTTCCTTGCTGCTGTTTCTCTCTCAGAAATGTAATTCCTTTTAATTCAGAAAATTTTGCCTAGCACTAGCATGGTCTTTTAAGGACATTCTTTATATCAATCATATATCTGTTACTATTTGTCTTTAAATATTGTATTGTTGATACTGTTACTGGAAGATGTATGTTGATATAACTAAAAAAAGACTGATTAATGAAAATTCTTTCCATACTAATTTCATATAAGCCATTCATATATACCTTTATTAATACATATAACCTCGTATAAAACACATTGCTCTTTTTTTTCTTTTGTTTCTGTTTTTTTGTTTATTGATGTATAATTGACATGCAATACTATATTAGCTTTAGGTGTACAACACAGTGATTCAACAATTGAATACCTTGCAAAATGGTCACCACAATAAATCTAGTTACCATCTGTCACATTACAAAGTGTTTATAATATTATTGACTATATTTCCCATCCTGTTCAATACATCCCTATGACTTATTTATTTTATAACTGAGAGTTTGTACTTCTTAATCCCCTTCACCTATTTCACCCATTCCCCCTACCCTCCCACCCTGCCGCCAAACTTCCCACTGGCAACAACTAATCTGTTCTCTGCATCTATGAGCTGGGTTCTTTTTTTTAAGTTTATTCATTTATTTTGAGAGAGAGAGTGTGCACATGCGTGTGAGCGGGGGAGGAACAGAGAAAGAAGGAGAGAGAGAGAATCCCAAGCAGACTCTGCACTGTCAGCATGGAGCCTGACACAGGGCTCGAACTCACAAATGTGAGATCATGACCTGAGCTGAAATCAAGAGTCTGAGGCTTAACTGATGAGCCACTCAGGTACCCCTTGTTTTGTTTTTCAGATTCCACATATAAGTGACATTATGCAGTATGTGTGTTTGTCTGACTTGTTTCACTTAGCATAATACCCACAGAGACCCTCCATGTTGTTGCAAAGGGCAAGGTTTCATTCTTTTATATGGCTGAGTAGTATTCCATTGTATATATAAACTACATCTTCTTTATCCATTCCTCCATTGATGGATAGGTTATTTCCAAATTTTGGCTATTGTAAATAATGCTACAATGAACATAGAGGTGCTTATATCTTTTAGAATTAGCATTTCATTTTCTTTGGATACTACCCAGTAGTGGAATTGCTGGATCATATGGTAGTTCTATTTTTAATTAAAAAAAAAAAGTTTAACATTTATTTATCTTTGAGAGAAAGAGACAGAGGATGAGAGGGGGAGACACAGAATCTAAAGCAGGCTCCAGGCTCTGAGCTGTCAGCACAGAGCCCGACGCGGGGCTCGAATTCAAAAACCGTGAGATCATGACCTGACCCAGAGTTGGACGCTTAACTAACTGAGTCACCCAGGCGCCCCTACTTTTAATTTTTTGAGGCACCTTCATACTGTTTTCCATAGTGCCTGCACCAGTTTACATTCCTACCAACAGTGCATGGAGGGTTCATTTTTCTCTTAACCAATGCTTGTTATTTCTTGTTGTACCTCATTGGGGTTTTGATTTGCATTTTTTTGATGATAGTGATGTTGAACATCTTTGCCTGTTGGCCATTTGTATGTCTTCTTTGGAAAAATACCCATTCAGACCCTCTGCCTATTTTTAAAAATCAGAATATTTGGGTTTTGTTATTGAATTGTAGGAGTTCTGTATATATTTTGGATGTTAATCCCTTCCTTATCAGATATGATTTACAAATATCTTCTTCCATTCAGTAGGTTGCCTTTTCGTTTTGTTGATAGTTTTCTTCATCAGATAGAAGCTTTTTAGTTCAGTGTGGTCTCATTTGTTTGTTTCTACTTTTGTTTCTCTTGCCTTTGGACTCACATCCAAACAAATATGACTCAGATTGATGTCAGTAAGCTTATTGCCTATGTTTTCTCCTAGGAGTTTTATGGCTTCAGGTCTTACATTTAGGTTTTGAATCCATTTTGAGTTTATTTTTGTGTTTGGTTTGAGAAAGTGGTCCGGTTTCATTCTTTTGCATATGGCTGTCCAGTATTCCCAGCACCATTTCTTGAAAAGACTCTTTCCCCATTGTATATTGTTGTCTCATTTGTTGTAAATTAGTTGACCATATAAATGTGATTTTGTTTCTGGGCTCTCTATTCTGTTCTGTTGATCTATGTGTCTGTTTTTATACTATTTTGATTACTATAGCTTTGTAGTATAGTTTGAAGTCAGGGAGCAGGATATCTCCACCTTTATTCTTAAGAGTTTTTTGGCTATTCGGGGTCTTTTGAGATTCCATAAAAATTTTAGAATTATTTGTTTTAGTTCTGGGAAAATGCCATTGGAATTTTGATAGAGATTGCATTAAATATGTAGATTGCTTTGGAGAGTATGGACATTTTAACTGTATTCTTTTAATCTGTGAGCATGAAATCCCTCTCCATTTACTTGCGTCTTCAGTTTCTTTCATCAGTATCTTATAGTTTCCATTGCTCTTTTAATGTGGTTTCTCTTTCACTGACTAATATTTTGGATCAAAGTGAATTCTGCTTTCTCAGTGCAAACTTATAAGTTACTTAACACTTTCCAGCTGTTGACATCTGGTATATAATTTCAGATGTTTTTGTATTTTTGGTGAATTTTTTTTTACCATCTGAGATTACTTCATAGTTTTTGTAGCTAATCTTTTCATCATTGTCTGATATATAAATGCCAAAGTAGCTAAGTTAACTTCTCCACTTATAGAATTCTTACTTAAGTCACTACTTTGTATTCCTCAAAGGTTCTTCGATTCTATGCAATCTGGGATGACACAGACAGCATGTTTGGTGAATGTCGGAAGTACATCATTCATTACTATCTTATGGATGATACAGTTGAAATTCGAGAAGTCCATGAACGGAATGATGGGCGAGATCCTTTCCCACTCCTGATGAACCGCCAGCGCATGCCAAAAGTTTTGGTGGAGAATGCAAGTATGTTTGATTCAGTTTATCCTCCATAATTGGGACATTTTTTGGATCTCAAAGGAGTTACTTAATCTATGGTCATTCCCTTTGTGGTTGGGAAGCTCTTGCTGTGTTCTCATAGGTACTCAACAAAACAGCTTTCTTGTAACTCTCCTCATTGCTTGCCCCACAGTCCAGGCTTGCCTCCAAAATGCTCTGGTGGAGATGACTGATACCAAACACCCATAACAGCAGTGGGAGATTCATTTAAATTTTTTTAATGTTTATTCATTTTTGAGAAAAAGAGACATAGCATGAGCAGGGGAGGAGCAGAGAGAGAAGGAGACACAGAATCCAAAGCAGGCTCCAGTCTCTGAGCTGTCAGCACAGAGCCAGACTTAGAGCTTGAACCCATGAACTGTGAGATCATGACCTGAGCGAAGTCGGACACTTAACCAACTGAGCTACCCAGGCGCCCCTCATTTCAAGTGCAGAAGAGCAAGGCTTCTGAACTAAAGCAATTTCATATCAGATTTTAAATACAATTTTAAAACAAGCTTCTTTTCATTCAAGGCTTGTTTTCATATAGCTTACCATGCCCTTATGTTCTTTCCTGATTTTGCTTTTCACCTCAATACTTCCTAAACAGGAAGTCTCTGTGAGGGATAACTTAAGGTTGGAGAAGGCATGTCTGACCTACAGAGGTGGGCCCCCATTGTGTCAGCCCCGCTGTCTTTTCTGGTTCAAATAACCCAGTGGGTTGAAGAGTGAAGATGCAAAAAAATGCAGCAGACACCTGCCACCCATCAGTATTTCTCTAGGATGAGTGCCCTTACTTTGGTCATTGACTTACTGGTTTAAGAATTTTCTCTCATAACAATGTCATCTTAGTCACATATAATGACCTCTCTCATGCTTGGATGGCTGACAGAACTTTAAATAATTTTGTTGTTATTGTTTTTCTTTTTACTCTATTTTCTTGGAACTAGGAGATAAGAAAATTCAAGTGTTGTGCAAGAGATTTGTCTTAGGGGTTATAAACAAGTTGAGGATAGATGTTATAAACAAATTGGCGTTCTGAAGGCTAAATGCAACCTACCTATATGTATTGCTTTGCCTATACAGTGTTTTTAAAAAATGTAGTCTTATTTGGTACAAGGAGTTGGAGATTTCCATCACTGGGAAAGTGGATAAACAAAATGTGGTGAAGGTATACCTTAATAATAGTAGTTAGAAGCAATAATAGCTAAATGTAAAGAAAGCAGATTGAGGCATCTTAAAAACATAGAGCTGTGTAGAAAAAAAGAAAATGAGATGTGCAATGCAACAGCATTTGTATAAAGTAAAACACAAACAAGACAGTATACATAGTACACACATAAAAAGTTGCACAGTAGAATGGTTGCCCGTGAGGTAGAGGAAAATGAGATTGGGGAAAAGGATAAAGGGTATTAAAAATTGTCATCATTTTACAACTAAGAGACTTATTGGTAAATATCTCTTTTAGAGAAACGAGAATAACGGCTAACATAGCTCGCATTCCCAAATAGCAGGAACTGGATTTGAGTTCCACATAGTCCTGCTGCTGTCAACCATATGTTTATACTTCGCCTCTTGTAGAACTCTCTTAGAGTTCTAGGACCCTAGGACTAATAGACTGATTTTGGCCTTCCATAATGCTTAAATGAGCCTGAAATTCCTGCCATCTAGGGCTAACAAATGTTAGATTTACAGTGGATTAAGAGGAAGAATGGGAATTTATTCAGGCATGAAAAAATCACTGAAAAAAAAAAACACCTTGAAATCTTGAGTTCTGTGTTTGTCTCTGCCTTATCAATGTGGCCTAGGTTTAAAATTTTAAATATGTAATCATCCTCTTCTATAACGTCCCCTGTTGTTGTTGTTGTTGTTTTTTTAAGTAATCTCTGCGCGCAACATGGGGCTCTAACTCATGACATTGAGATTAAAAGTCACACATTCTACCAACTAAGCCAGCCAGGCACCCCTATAACTTTCCAAATTTTAACAAAATTTTCATCAGTGTTGTATGGAGAGGCCACCTGGTAACATATAAAGGGTCCTTTTAAGAGAAAGGAAACATATCTTTCTGTGAAAGTTATTGTTAGTCATCCAGAACAGAAAAGACTAAGTTTCCATCAGCTGAATAATTCCTTTAACTAGAACTGTGATGTTAAAGAGATAGCATCTAATTGACTTTCAAAGGCATTTATCCAGTGGATGATTTTAATTAAATTCAATTAAACAAGAGTTAAATATCTGCTAAGGGAAGTATTTCATGTGCTAAGTGCTATGGAGGATAAAATGAAAATGTAACTCTCAGACCTAGAATCTCTGTCCTTCAGTCACTTCTAGTGACTGGAGAGACAAGTCATACAAATATACAAAGCTGTTTAACAATAACACAAGTGTACCAGATTATCTGATGATGTGATTAATTATGTCATGTAGACGGAGTTCAGAAGAAGAGATGTGACCTAGAAAGACTAAGGAAGTCTTTGTGGGAGAGCTGAGATTGAACCCAGATTTATAATGGCAGAGAACAAAGGGAAAGAGCTCTTTAGAGAACAAGGGTTTGGAATTAGGAACAAGTATGTTATGTGTGGGGGCATCCAAGAGACAGTGGCTAGGCAGAGTTTGTGTTGGACAGTAATAGGCACTTATGGGAGTATCTTTCAGAAGTTCTCTCTGCCATGGCCTTCATTTAAGTAGTTAAGGTGAATAAAAATTGTATTTTTATGATGGATGGAGTTAAAGTTTCAGGAATAAAAAAGGTTCTTTCTTTGTCAAACATAATTGCAGGTTACCAGTATGTGGTGGGTAATGTCAAAAGAAGGGTAATCAAAAGCCTTTTATTCAGCTGTTGAACCCAAGGTACTAGGTTCTGAAAATCTGTTAAATTATCCTTTAGACTGGCTTTCATACCAAGATCTTGCCTTTCTGTTGGTAAATACAAATGTTAAACAACCTCAAAATTGTACACTCTAAATACGTACAACTTACTGTAGTTGATTATGCCTCAAGTAACACTGTAAAAATATAAATCCATATCTAGATATGTTATAGTCAGACTTAAGAACACCAAATTCAAAGAGGTCATAAAAGCAGCCCCAAAGAACAAGGTTATCCATACAGAATGGCAGCTACAATGACAGCTGACTGCTCATTAGCAACGCTAGTTACCAGAAGACAGTGTAAGAGTATCTTCAAAGTGCTGAGAAGAAAATAGAATTTAATACTTAGAGAAACTATCTTTGAAGAACAAAGTGAAATACATTTCCAGGCAAACAAAACAGATTTTACTAACAAAAGACCCTTACTAGGAAAATTCTAGAATGTACTTCTAGTAGAAAGAAAATTATTCTAGGAAGGTCCCAGATACAAGACAGTATTTAAAGAAGAAGAGGAAGAAGAAAATGGCAAAGGGTGGGTAAATATAACATTGACTATACAAACTAAAGAAACAATGTTGAATTTGTAGGAATTAAAAAATATCAAGGTAGAATTGAAATATAATAATGACTTGGGAGGAGGTGATAGGATTAAAAAACAACAAATTTTGAAAAATGTTATTTTCAAGAACCTACTTAAGATACAGAGACATGGAAAGGTTAAAAAAGACATGTAAACAATAGCAAAAGAAACTGATGAGACTGTATTACTAAAATACCAGTAGACGTCAGTGCAGAAAACATTGCTAGAGATAAATATCAATACATATTGCAAGAATTGTATTTACCAGGAAAATGTACTAATTCTAAACTTGAATTCAGTTAGCAACACAGCTTTAAAATATGTGAAACAAAAATTTATAGCATTATTATGCAAAGAGAATGGACAAATTCATCAAAATAGTGGGAGTCATTAAAACATTTTGTAATTGTGAGATCAAAATATCAATAAACACACATATATAAGATTTAAACAATAGAATTATCAGTATTGATATAACGAATATATAAATGCATCAACACCTGGAAAATCCTCATTTTTTTGAAGCACAAATAGAAAACTTATAAAAACTTAACAGATTTTTAAAGACTGAGCATCTTATACCATATTTTCTGATTTCAACAGAAGTTAGAATTCATTTTTGGAAATATAACTCAAAAGAACTAATGTATTTGGAAATTAAAAAAACACATTTTGAAATAAACTATGAGTAAAAAAAAAACAAAACACTATCAAAATACTTAAAACTGAATGATTCCAAAAATTCCTTTAAAACTTTTAAATACATTTGAAGTGGTACTTGGAGACAGATTTATAGCTGTAAATGCTTATTTAAGAAAGAAGAAAGACTGAAAAAGTAAGCTAGGCATTCTTTTAAAAAAGTTAGAAAAGGAATGACAGAGTAAATAAAGAAATTAAAAGGAAGGAAATGATAACTTTGAAATGATGAAATTGAAAACCTACGTAATAAGATTTGTCAAGTCAAAAGTTGTTTTTTTGAAAGGACTAATACAATGGCAAACCATTGACAGATTTGTTAGGGGAGAAAAGAGAGAAGGCACAAATACACAATATTTAAAATGAAAGAAGAGGCATACTTAATGTAATAGGGGTTAAACAGAAAATAGGGAATACTAACAACTTCATGCCAATAAATTTGAAAACTTAGGTGAAATGAGCAAATTAAATTTTTTTTTTTGAGAGAGCGTAAGGGGGAGAGAGGGGCAGGAGGAGTTGGGGGTGGGGAGGGGGAGAGAGAGAGAGAGAGAGAGAGAGAGAGAGAGAGAGAGAGAGAGAAAATATGAGTCTTAAACAGCTCCACGCTCAGCACGGAGCCCAAACTGGGCCTCGATACCCCGACGCTGGGATCATGGCCTGAGCTGAAATAAAAAATCAGACACTTAACCGACTGAGCCCCTGGGTGCTCCCCAAATTTAAATTTAAATTTAACTCTAATTTTAATCTCAGTATAGTTAACATGCAGTGTTATATTGGTTCCAGGCGTACAATACAGTCTTTCCACACTTCCAAACAACATCTAGTGCTCATCCGGATAAGTGCATTCCTTAATCCCATCACCTATTTCACCCATCCTCCATCTATCTCTCCTTTGTGTTCTCTATAAGAAGTCTGTTTTCTGGTTTGTCTCTTCTTTTTCTTTGTGAAATGAGCAAATTTTTAGAAAAATGTAACTTGTCCAAGAAGAAACAGAAACCAAATATCATTAACCATTGAGGAAGTAGAATCACTTAAAAAATTCTCCACAAAGAAAACACCAGGTCTAATTAATTTTTCAGTTTTAACAAATATTTAAAGAACAGCTAATTTTAGGTTTAATACAAACTCACAGAAAAGAACTTAATTCATTGACTTAAAAAGACCAATAACCAAAAAGACACCATGAGAAACTACATGAGAAACTACAATCCTACTCGTGAATATGTATACAAAAAACCTAAATAAAACAATAAATGAAATTCAGCTGTATATGAAAAAGATAATTGTTGAGCAAATAAAGGCGAATGGTTTTTGGATAGCACACATACGTGCACATGCGCGCGCACACACACACACCAGATCTCCTGGAACATTGTCGACTGAAGGAAACTCATGGAGTCACAGGCTATGTCCCCTACTGCCCGTCACTTCCTGGGGTAATTCAAAGGGGTGTAGTCAGGTTAGGCATTAGGCACTGGGAGAAAGAACCCTTGGTCTCTAGAGCTTTTAAGATGAATGATTAGGAAAACCATGATCTTGTGGCATGATCAAGGGTTGGAGCTCAAGCCTTTTTGTCTGATGACCCTTAGTCTCCCTAAGGAGGACCCTAAGGAGACCCTTAGCCTCCTTCCAAATTTTTCCATCTTAGCAGTTATCAGTTAGGAGAACAGTGGCCTGCCTCTCAAGCTCTCTGTGTCAGAGTTCTAGGGTCAAGCTTTGTGGTTACAGCTATACAGGTGGCATTTTACTAGAATTGGCTATCTTACGGTTTCCATGATGGCGAGGCTGCAGGGAATCAGTCTTAAACAGGTCAATCCTTAGTTCTCGTTTAAAACATGATGGAATTGGATTTATTCCCTTAAAAATGCAAGGTTTATTCTACGTTTGAAGAGCTGTTGAGTGCCCAGATGAACAGAATAGTATGATCATGTCACTGACTGACCCTGCCTACTGCCAGAGGACTAGATCAGACTGTCATTACAGCAGTAATCACAATTGAAATGAAACTATTATTTGTATAATTATTTAGTATCTGTTGTCCCAAACAGAATGCTTTTTCCGTCAAGGTAGAAAATTCACCTACATTGTTAATTGTCATAACCTCAGTATTTATCAGTGAACCTGGTACATGATATATGTGGTTGTTGATAATATATTGGGCAAGCGAGTAAGTAGAAGGAAGGTTGAACTAAATGACTTGGATCCCTTTCTAGATCTGGTACTCCATAGAAGGGCATTTATTCTTTCCTCCTATAATGACTTCCTCTAAGCATGAATTCTGCTAAGATTAGTGACCTGTACATAGACTTCCTCTAAGCATGAATTCTGCTAAGATTAGTGACCTGGGTGAGAGACTTCCCATCTGGGATGTTATTTCTGTATCTTATCAACATATGGAAATACATGGCTTTCTGTTCTGCTGGGTAAGTAGAGGAGTCCCTGATCCTTGACCAGAGCTCGAGACCACATTCTCTCAACTTCCCAAGAATGTCAGTCTTTCTTCCCATCCTCATTCCTTTTCTTTCCTCTCTCCCTGTTATCTTGTGTTAGAGAACTTCCCTCACTGTGTGCTGGAAATCTCTGATCAAGAGGTGTTGGAATGGTATACTGCCAAAGACTTCATCGTGGGGAAACCTCTCACTATCCTTGGGAGAACCTTCTTCATTTATGACTGCGATCGCTTTACTCGACAGTACTATAAAGAAAAGTTTGGAATCTCCGATTTACCACAAATTGACGTGAGCAAGAAGGAGCCGCCTCCTGTGAAACAGGTAATGGAACACTCGTTCTGAGTGTGGGGAGAGAATTAAATCTTTTGATACAGAGGTTTAAGAAAAAAAAAACTCATGTGAATACCTAAAAAAAATGGACAAAGCATAGGAAATAAAGTGGTTCACAGAAGAAGAAATACAAATGACTAATGAACATACAAAAAGACCCTTAATTAACTGGTATTCAAAGAAAATAGAAATGAAAATAATGACGTTTTGGGTCCATTTGATTTAAAAGACTCAAGATATCCAGTGTTTGCCCTGGTGTGAATAAATGTACATTTTCTTTTCTTTTTTCTTTAAGTAATCTCTATGCCCACTGTGGGACTTATACCCACAACCCTGAGACCAAGAGTCATTCCATCGACTAAGCCTGCCATGTGCCCCAAAATGGACATTTTCATGTAGCGATAATAGGAAAGCCAATAGGAGAAACCTTTCTACAGGGCAGTGTCGTCATTTTAATTTTTTCAAAATAAAATATTACGTATCTCTTAAACTAGAAAATCTGGTTTGGAGACTATAAAAAGATATGTGCAAGGATGTGTACTGTAGCATTATTTATAATAAAGTGTAAGGAGATTGGCAGAATAAACTATAATATAATGAGAAGACTATAAGACTGTAAGACTGATTAAAAAGAAAAAAGAAGAAGTCTCTGCATATTAACGTGGAAGAATGTCCATCACATTTGTAAGTGAATTTGTTTATGTGATACGGCATTATTTGTATCAAAAATACTGTTCACAGTGGTTAGTTCAACATGTGGGAATGCAGAGGGAGGGAAGTGTGAGATGACCACTATCTTTTTATAGCAAGCCTTGTATTACTTTCATAATTTTTTTTCATTTTGATTAAAAAAAGACATCTTTTAAAATGCCAGACTGCTAGGGTATTTCACTGATCCTTGTCTATTTATCAAACTCTTTCATTTAAAAACTGATTGGGAGCAAACTTGAAGCTGATTCATGAAGAATCAGCTTTTTTCATTGCAGAAGAATTTTTTCATTGCAACACAGCTTTCCGTAGAATTACACCAAACCCCAAAATTTAGTTCTGTGTACCAGAGTCCACTCTGATCCAAGAGTAAGGTCATGGTGCTTTTACATGCACCGAAATAGTAATCTGATAGATGTGAGCTTTCAGAGTGGTTCAGCCACATATCTTAGAAATTCAAGTAAGAATTGCACGTGTTAAAAATTACACATTATACAGCAAGTTCAAGAAGTATCTGATGTATTAAGACAGCACAGTTCCATAGGCTGCAAAGTGCTGGTGCCTGTCACACACGTTTGGGTCCGGAGCAACGCACACAACTTCTTTGGTCTAAAATAGGTATAAAATAGGGTATTAATACCTGTGACCCACCTTTATATTGCCACTCTGTGTGTAAGATAATGTCATGGCTCTTTCTTTTCAAAAGAAAGATGTGAATGAAAGGATGGAATTAGTGAATTCCTGCAGCCCCGGCTTTGCCTTCCCCAGATAGGCTGCCCTGCTGCTCGCACTGAGCCTCCAATTATACTGAATTATGTATGGTTCTGTCAGCACAGCATCCTGTTTTGCTCTCCTGGACTTTTGCTGATGCTCTTCCACTTGCTTGAACCACTTTTCACATTTTCATCATTTCTTTACATGGCTCTTCCTTCTCCTCCCAGACAAGTGGCCTTCTCTAAAGTTCCTGGCCGGGCCAATCACCTCTCCCATGTGTTCCCAGGGTCCTGTACCTCCCTCTGCCAGCACTGGTCTATTATATTAGAATATCTGTCTATGAATATTTTCTACTAGACTGCAAGTTCTTTGAGGGCAGGGAGCACCTAACACAGCGCCTAGCAAATAGGACACATTTGGTATGTTTCTTGAACTGGACAAGAAGACTGCCTCTAAAGTATGTATTTGTTCCCCAAAGAGGCAAGTGATATCTTAGGCAAGCCTTTTAGAACCAACATTTCATAAAAAAAAGTTACAAAGAAGGATTTCGAATTTGGTATGCTATGAGTTCCCAGGGGCAATAAAATTTCTGGAAGGAAGTATGGATGATGATGATAATAACTCTGTCAGTTTTTTCTCTGATAAAACTCCTTACCAATGAATGGACTCATCAATTAAGATTTTACAATAAAGCCCTTGTCCCTACCCCCAAATGTTGGAGTAGCATTTGATGCAATATACAGGAAAAGGTACCATAGGAGAGATTTAGATTTTTTAAAATGTTTATTTATTTTGGAGAGAGAGTGTATATAGGGGACAGAGGATCCGCTCTGACAACAGTGAGTCCGATGTGAAGCTCGAACTCACAAACTGTGAGATCATGACATGAGCTGAAGTTGAACACTCAATCCACTGAGCCACTCAAGCACCCCCAAATTTAGATTTTGATCAAGAAAACTATTCCATTACTTTAGTTTATAGATAAGTATAGTATGAGATAGCAGTCCAAGGGACTTGCCCAAGGTCACACCGCAAAGTACAAGGGTGACTCTGTTAAATGTCAGACATCGTTATAAGAAGGAACCTGACCTAACCAGAAGGTAGCGTGGAGAGGGATTGCAATAAAATGGTACACTCATGAAAAGGCTTTGATCCATATTTTGAGCTGATCAAAGCTTTTGAGTCCAGAATACATCTGCTCCCCATCATTTTACTATCATCTTTTTCTCCTAACCTCTCTTCTAAAGAAAGGAAAGGGAGGGAAGGCTTATATAAAGAGCAGAGAGACCTAAAGAAGCACTGTAGATTTTGGTTTGTTTGTTTGTTTTGCCCTATCTCAGTTACCCTACATAATAAAACTAATTCTACATCCACCCACAAGGCACATTAGTCATAGTAAGCTCTGTCTGCCTGTGTATGAAAGTATTTGTTGGAAACGAGTAGGAGTTACTTACCAAACAGCAAACACCTTTCAGCTGTCCTTAGTCAGTACATTTTAGTCATTTATACACTGAACAATGTAGTTGGAAAGCAGGGATGGGAAGCCATAGCTGAGTCTAGAGGGATAAAGCTAGAGCCAAGCCTATGGTCAGGGATAGAAGTGGGTATGAAGTGGACATTTTCATGACATTTAGGTCAGGCTGGTCTGTTAGATCAGGAAGAAGTAAACATGGATCCATGACCACATGTGTTCTGTCTCTATTGAGAACGCAGACTCCAGGATGTCATGCCAGTTTTGTGAGGCAAAAATGAAGAAATAAAAATATTAGAAATATGGAGATAAGTAGGAAAAAAGGAGCACAAACTAAGCCCTGGCCTCCTCCGACTCCAACACACACACACACACACACACACACACACACACACACCCTTTGGTTGAACTGAGAAAACAGTTTCCAGATCTGTTAGGCTGAGGCCCACACCCTAGAACAAAGAAGTCACAGACCCTTGGGCTTCCCCCTGGTAGGATGGCCCAAGGGCCAGGATTGGGAGTAAGACTGGGTCCTGCTTTGGCAGGAAGGGGTCAGTGGACATCAGTAACACAGGAGCTGCCCCCCCCGCCCCGCCCTGCCTTGTCTGTGGTTTTGATTTTCACGGTTTCAGTTACCCGTGGTCAACTGCAGTCTGGAAGCAGATGATAGTCCTCCTGACGTATCATCAGAAGGTCAATAGTAGCCTAACACTATGTCATAACATCTATGTCATTCACCTCATCATGTAGGCATTTTATCATCCCATGTCCTCACCAAGAAGATGGGTGAGGCAGTACAATAAGATATTTTGAGAGAAAGCCCACATTCACATAACTTCTATTACCGTGTGTTGTTATAATTGTTCCATTTTATAATTAGTTATTGTTGTTAATCTCTTACTGTGCCTAATGTATAAATTAAACTTTACCATGGTATGTACGGGAAGAAGAGTATATATAGGGTTCAGGCATCTGCTAGGGGTCTTGGAACACACCCCCATGGGTAAAGGAGACAACTGTACTTTCAGTCTAGCCCTGACAGTTACTCTGTAACATCATCCATCACTCCTATGAGCAGCGATCATGGTGTAAAGTCTATATATAAAAAGGAATGTAATGTGCAATGTTATGTTTTCTGAATACAGTATATTCTTATATATAGCAATTGCTTCTGAATAAGTATTTTCTAGATTTTTAAAAAATAAACTTCGTTACCTTTAATGTAATTTTAATGCAAATAGTATCTGCTTTACTTCTTGTATTTCTTTAGGAATTACCTCCTTATAATGGCTACGGACAAGTTGAAGACTCTGCTCAGAATTGCTTTGCTCTCATTCCAAAAGCTCCAAAAAAAGATGTTATTAAAATGCTGATAGACGATGGCAAGGTGCTTCGTTATCTGGCTGCACTGGTGAGGAGGACTTTGGTGTGTTGAGATCCCATTCTGTCTCGGTGCCCAGTTGTCCACTTTGTCTACAAGCTGTAGAGTAACAGCTGGCAGAGTTGTGTGTTCCTTGAACAGCCATGAGGTCCAGTCCACAGCCTTTGGACAGGTTGGATACTATTAGGGGTGGTGCCCTGAACCCAGACCTAGCTCTCTTCTAGTTCCTGTAACCATCTTTCATAGACCATTAATCGCTCCCTACCCCTTAAATTTTGACTGCCTGTTTGCCCTTTTTATTAAGTAATTACGAAAGCCTAACATAGTCAAGTTATTTGTGCACCTGTGTGCAGTCAAAGGTACTGTGATTTCCTTGAGGATAGGGACCATATCTTACTAATTTTTATCATTACCTGTGACATCTAGCTTGATTCATTTTATATTCGTTAAATCTAATAAATGGAATCATACCAGTTCAATAGACACTACTTATGAGAGGTCATATGGCTAGTGGTTAATGCATGGGTTTGGAAACGGACATAAATCCCTAATATGCCACTCCTTGGCTGAATTACCTGGGGCAAATTACTGATGGGAATTCAAAGGATAATGCCTTTAAAAATGGAAAATATGTAGAAGTAGGAATGTAAGCATTTTATTTAGAAATATGGACATAAATAGAAATTGAAATAAGTTACTTCTGGAAATAGGAATTGGGAGTGTGGAGAGATGGGCCAGGTGACTTTTCAAACTGTATGCATATATTTGAAAAAATAGAAATTTAATCAAATATTTTTCTAAAATATAGTTGACTAATATATTTTAGAAAAATGTTGAACAAAGCTTTAAGTAAAAAGGGTCCTAGCAAACTCTAGGCCAACTAGCACACTCCACACTGTAGAAATTCTGATGGGTAAATGTTTTATGTTATTACCAAGTTCTCTGAGTTACTGTTAAAGTTTAGGACGCTTATTGAATTATGATGCAGTAACTAAGCTCCTTGAGGGCCAGGATCATGTCTTTCTAGACTTTGTAGGTATTCAGTAACTGTTGGTTGAATGGGTAAGTTAAGTTTTTTTACACATACACTATTCATGAGTTAGGCAATATAATATTATGCACATTTTATGTTTCAAAACATAAGAATCAGAGAAGCTAGTTGGTTTTTCCCAGGAGTCAATGCTGCTTAGGCAGAAGTAGCACTAGAACTCAGCCTTCTGATTCCAACCCAGCATTCTTTTTTTTTTTAAAGAGTACATTTCTATTTTATTACTTAAAAAAATTTTTTATGTTAATTTAGCTTAGAGAGAGATGGAGCGTAAGCAGGGGAGGGGCAGAGAGAGGGAGAGGGAAACACAAAATCCAAAGTAGGCTTTAGGCTCTGAGATGTCAGCACAGAGCCCGACGTGGGGCTCGAACTCACAGACTGAGAGATTATGACCTGAGCCGAAGTTGGACTTAACCAACTAAGCCACCCAGGCACCCCTAGTACATTTCTATTTTACAGCGTAAATAATTTTGGGAATATGACAGTACCTCCAGTATAAGCAGTTTTAGTAGAAAAGAATCTCACGGGTGTTTTCACTACAGAGAAATACCACAGCCCTCAAGAAAGTAATGTGAAGAGCCCCCATGCAGAAGGAAGCTAGAAAACAAATCTTATCCCTGCAGCTCTGAGAACCCTCAACCCAGTATTTTTTCGATCAAGAACAAGTATAACGCTTAGTCTGTGAAAAGGGAAAAGGGCTAACATGAGTTTGTAACCTACATAATTGAAGTTTGCCTCCCATGCCCACAAATCGTGGAAAAATTATTATATTCTATAATTGATTACCAAAATTACTATGAATAATGTTAGATATTGCTAGATATTGCTAAATAAGGAGAAAAAATACATTTATTTTGACTGCAGTGTTCTATATTTACAAATAACCTGGGCAGTTATGATATATCACAAATGGTTGAAGAGTCAGTAGAAGATTTCTATTTCTAGCAATGATAGACTGAATAATTTGGACTGCCCTCTTGTTGAGGGTAACCAGAAGAATTGGTGTGTGTGTGTGTGTATGTGTGTGAGAGAGAGTGAAGGTGCTGGACAATAAGATGTGAAGAATCATTGAGCAAGAACCATGGAAATACTGAAAACCAGAGAGGTGAGCCTAGCAGGGGCAGCCATTTTTCCTCTGGGAACTGTGCTGGTTGCGGTAGAAGCACCTGCGAGGGCGAATGTTGGAATGTGGGCCCATCAAAGGCAGGAGTAGCTGGTAAATCCTCTGTACTTTAGCCTGTAAGTGTGTAACCCTTGAAGGGACTATTGTCTGGCTTTGAATTATCTCAGTCCCTGAATTGTCTCAGTTCCACTAATCAGATTGAGGTGATCCGAGACACCTGATGACCCAGGTGTCTGGCAGAAGCAAATTAAATTCTTTGAAGATACCCTCATTATAAGCTTCAAACTATTTCTACAAACAATGTGAGAAATACAACGTATGGCATTTATTCAAAAAAGCAATATTAATAATATGGTGTCCAGACACAAGGCAAGATGACATGAAGCGAAATGAACACAAATGATAGACAATATAAATAGATACACAGAGGCTTCAAATACTGGTGTTACCAAACTCAAAAAACAAACAAATAATATTTACTATGTTTAGGGAGAAAGAGGATGAGGTTGAGGACTTCAGCAGAGAACAAGAAACAAACTGTTTCAGTTTTGAAAAATTATTGCAGGAATAAAGGGATAAAATTAAATGTAGGAAAGTATTTGATAAAATTCATCTATTACGGCTTCAAAACAAAACTCTTAGTAAATAGAGTATAAAAGGGGATTTTCTTAGTCTGATAAAGAGTATCCTTTTTTTTATTTAAAAATTTTTTGAATGTTTTTTATTTATTTTTGAGAGAGAGAGAGAGAGAGTGCTAGTGGGGGAGGGGCAGAGAGAGAGAGGGAGACACAGAATCTGAAGCAGACTCCAGGCTCCGAGCTGTCAGCACAGAACCCAATGCGGGACTCGAACTCACAGACTGAGATCATGACCTGAGCTGAAGTCAGACGCTTAATCGACTGAGCCACCCAGGCGCCCCAAGTGTATCTTTCAAAAATATCCAAAGCCATATGGGGAGAAGAAGAAAATTTGACCTCATCTCACCCCAAAAATAAAAATCAATTCTGGGTGGATTGAAGATTTCAATGTAAAAGGCAAAACAACCAAACTTACTGATGATAATATACTCTTTGTAGTAAAGGAAAGATTTTTTTTAGCAGGACACAAAGAGCAGTAATTGTTTTAAAATTTGGTAAATTTGACACAGTAAGATGGAAAGTTTATGTTCCTCAAAAACTTTCCATTTCCAAAAATTCACCATTAAGAGAGTAAAGAGATCAAGGTCAGAGTGGGAGAAGATGTTACTATAGAAATCAACTGGGGAACCTGGGTGGCTAAGTCAGTTAAGCGTCCAACTCTTGGTTTTGGCTCAGGTCATGATCAGTTTGTGAGATTGAGCCTCATATTGGGCTCTGGGCTGACAGAGGAGTGCCTGCTTGGGATTCATTCATTCATTCATATTCTCTCTCTCTCTCTCTCTCTCTCTCTCTCTCTCTCAAAAAACATAAATAGACTTAAAAAAGAAATCGACAAAGAACATATATTCAGAATATATAATAAACACTCTAAAATCATTTTTTAAATGAGCCAGAAACAGCTATTTTGCAAAATAGGATATCCCAAAAGCCAATAAACCCAAGAAAAGGTACACAGCCTCTTTAGTGATCAGTGAAGCACAAATTCTAACCACAGTGAATTGCCTCTACTCACCTACTGTGATTAATACATTGGTGAGAATATGGAACAATAGAATTCTCTTACTTTTAGTGATTTAGTTAAGAAAACAGTTTGGCATAAGCAAGTATAGTAGATTGGGCCAAAATGGAACACTACAAACGCACCAAAAGATAAGAATGTCCATAACAGCATAATTCGTGATACCCAAAAATAGACCTAAATGTCCATCTATAGGAAACTGGATAAACAGATTAAGATTATGGCATATTATACAATAATTTGAATTCTGTTCAGTGAAAATTAATCAACTGTAGCTACAAACAACAAGGACAAATCACACAAATATAACTTGCAATGCAAGAATCCAGACACAAGGGGCACCTGGGTGACTCAGTTCATTAAGTGTCCAACTTCAGCTCAGGTCATGCTCACAGTTCATGGGTTCGAGCCTCATGTCAAGCTCTCTGCTGTCAGGGTGGAGCCCACTTCGGATCCTTTGTTCCCCTCTCTCTCTGCCCCTCCCCTGCTCATACTCATGCTCTCGCTTGCGCTCTCTCTCTCTCAAAAAATAAAAGTATTTAAAAGAATCCTGACACAAAAGAATACATATGTATTTTAAAATTTCATTTTTATGAAAATTAAAAAAACAAGCAAAACAACTGTTTAGAGAGGCCAGCTTTCTAGTAAAACTAAAGCAAAGAAAAACTTAAGGAGAGATAGGATGTTGATTGGAAAGGCTTTCTAGGTCCCATCAATGTTCTGTTTCTTGACCTGGGTGGTGGTTAAACATTGTTCATACTTTATGAAAATCTTTGAACTATACATTTTGGGTTTTTTGCAGTGTTTCTCTGTGTTTCATTTCACAGTAAAGTGTGTGTGTATGTGTGTGTGTGTGTGTGTATGTATGAACACATTTAAAAGAACACCAGAACTACTAGTAAAGAAATAGTGGTTATCTTCTCATGGGCAAGAAGAAAGAGGTGATATTCTGGTCATGGTAATTTCCAAAGGTTTTTCCCTGACGTATTTAGTGAAGTATAGGGTGTATTTAGTTCATCACAAAAGCTCTGGAGGATGAAAGAAGGGTGCCTGACACTAAGAGGGGCCTCAGAATATGAGGACTTCAGAAGAAAAGACAAATTCAAAAGAAGGAAGTATGTTGGCGCAGTGATCAGAGACAAATCCAGTTAAGTTCCTTTGAGTTCAGACAGACACTGTACCTGTTCTGAGGAAATCAAATATGCTAAAAACCCAGGTAGGTGGTTGGTGCCTAAGTAAAAATATGCTAGGGAAATATCTGGGGCTCAGAGTGTAGTGCTGGCTGACCAACTTGGGGAAGCTTGAGAAGAGCATAAGGACGTAACTTGAGCGGTGGTCTCCACAGCAGCAGGCTTGCCCTTATGGAGACAGCATATACTCCATGGGGTGTGAAGAAAATACTACAGCCTCTGTTTATAATTTATTATGAGTGCATGTATTTTATAGCCCCTGATATTTTTACATGTACTTTGTAATACACAGAACATGTTTTTATAGAAGAACATATATTGCATCATTCACTCATTCATTCAACAAATATTAGAGAACTACTTTGGGCTTGGCATAGTTCTGGGCATTGAGGATACAGTGGAAAACAAGACAAACATTCCGTAAAAAGTAAAGCAGGAGACAGATTGATGGGGGAGGGGCTCATTTATACTGGAAGATAAAGGGATGCTGGGGCAGGTGGGGGGCCAGAGTAAAGGAGAATGACCAGAATGAATGACCGAGGGAGCTAGCCAGTGGCATATCTGAGGGAACTGCAGCTCATGCAGAGGTGGTGTACAGGGAATGCAAGGTAGAGAGATCACAGTGAAGATGGGGTTAGGCACCAGCTTGGACCTGTGCAGCCAGTGACCTAACAAGGTCAAAGGGCTACAGTGATGGGAGTAGTCCCCCATGGTGCAGGAAACAAGGAATGGAGGTAACAAGCCTGCAGACAATTAAAAAATAAAACCAAAAGTTGATCTCCTCTTTACTGCCATCACGTGCCTGTAATTCTAAACATCAGCAATACAATACTCATCCTCAAAGAGACAGCGCCTCTGTACAGTAGAATTTCACTTACTAAATGCAGAGAGAAGAGGGCAATAAGAAATTACCATTAAGCACACACTACCACAGCAATAACTGTTGCAGCTAAGATCCATCAGTGGATGCTAAAATTAAATTCAAATCGAAGGGAAAACCTTTGAGGAGAAACAGGATTTTTGTAGTTTTGAAGTGCGTTCCTCAAGATATTTATCAACTGCAAAGGGAAATGTAACTTTAGAAGGGAGAAACCCAGCAGGTATCTTCTTAACCAAGTGACCAAGGTCGACATCACTAATAATGAGATATGGCAATACCATGAACTTGATATGCTGAGAAAGACATGACATTTTTTTTCTGTGGTATTTTTGCCAAATATGCAAAAATGAGATGCACAAGGAGCATTCACCAAAATAATTGACCATTATGGTTCAAAAGTGTCAGGGTCATGAAAGAAAAGGACAGAATGAGGAATTGTCACAGGTTGGAGGAGATTAAGGAGAAAGAACAACTAAATGCAATGTGAGATCCTGTATAGGATCCTGAAACAGAAAAAGAAAAATCTGAATAAGGACAGTAATTTATTTAACAGTATTGTCCATTACTATTTACCACTACTGTTGTATTATTACTGTGGCTTTGTACCATGCTGTGGTTATGTAAGATGCTAATGTTAGGGGAAGCTTGGTGAGGGGTATATGAAAATTCTCTATTGTTTGTGCAACCTTAAGTCTAAAATTAGTTCAAACTAAAAAAGATTAAATTTTTTTTTAAGTTTTAAAATACTCCTGCCAGGGTGAACCATTTATGCTCTCTCCCTAACCCCCTGGGTACAGCCCTGTCTGTAGTCATGCTCAGAACTTCATATTTTATTCAATGTGATGGGAATCCACTGGAGGTTTGAGAGCAATGATGTGATTTGATTTTTATTGACTATACTGTGGATATTGAACAATTTTTTCATTGTAGGAGTGTCTAATCAAAAAAGTTTGGAGACTGTTAGGTGAGGGAATGGTATGAGGAAATTATTTTACTAAGAGGAAACCCAGTGACTTTCTTTGATAAAGGAGAAATTGTTATACAAGAAATTCCATGTTGTGAATGAAAAGATATGTGCTGAGTTACAATTTGAGAGGATTTCAGTCAAGAATAAGCATGTCTGCATTTAGGCCTGTTCAATCTGGAATTTGTTTCTTAGGGTTAGGTGATCGTTCTCAGTGATTTGATTTAGGAACAGTCTTGTCTACAAGATAGTTTCTCAGAATCAGTTTCAACTCTATGACATTCTATTACTCATTCCCCCTTTCTTCAATTTTCTTTTTAAAATTATGTATATAAATGGATTGGTTTAAAGAACTGAACTTTGCATCATCTTAGTGTCCACAAATTTAACATAATGTCAGCCAAGAGGTCTCAAACTGTGGGCAGCCTGTGACAGAATATAGCCCACATATGTTTCGTTTGGCCCGCATGGTGCTTTAAAAGAGTTAAGGTCAACATTTTGAAATCTGGAGTTTTATTTCTTTTCCAAGATTTTATTTAAATTCTAGTTAACATATAGTGTAATATTAGTTTCAGGTATAGAATTTAGTGATTTATCACTTACAACACCTGGATTTCTGTCTTCTTGTGAAAACTGGGAAGATCTAGCAATATTGGGCCTATATTCCCACAAGGCAGTAACCAATCAGAGTTGAGCTGGGGCAGCCTTCTTTAAATGAGGTATATCTGTGCTCGCTTCGGCAGCACATATACTAAATGAGGTATATCTATTTCAGGCCACCAGGTCCCCCCCCCCCCGCCCCGTCCATCACTGTTCATTTATATTATACTTTGTATATTTGGTTTATATTTTATACCTAGTCCTGTAGATATTTAAGTTTAGAGCATCTGAATAGATCATGTACCTTCATAATAACTTCCTTTCTTCTCCTTTCTAGGACTCTCCCATCCCAGAAGACAAAGATCGCCGATTTGTCTTTTCTTATTTTCTAGCCAGCGACATGATCAGTATCTTTGAGCCACCTGTTCGCAATTCTGGCATTATTGGTGGCAAGTACCTTGGCAAAACTAAAATTGTTAAGCCATCCTCGTCAGTGGAAAACCCCATCTACTATGGCCCTACTGACTTCTTCATTGGTTCTGTGATTGAGGGTAGGTCTAAACACGGTTTAGCCTTTCCTACCCGCCAAGTGAATGGATTCTTCTTAGTTGAAATTTAATTCATTTAACCTCGTAAGAGGCAGGTAGACTGCATTCCAGCTGAAATAATGCTTGTATGTTTATATATGTGATACAGTGTCTTAATCTCCTTCCTTATCAATTAATTGTAAGTTGGTTGCATTTGTGGGCTATGGATGTAGACCCTGACTTCCTGATCACTGAGCAAACTACTGCATATTAGTTTAGAGAGCTATTGAAAGTTCACTCGTTTGGGTCACAAATGCCTATCTGTGAATTTGTCATTGGAGGATCAGTGTTATTTTACCCCTAATTGCATGATTAAAGACACAACCAACCTAAGTGTATTTCTACCCTCTCCACAGTGTTTGGCCACCGGTTTGTCATCCTTGATATAGATGACTATGTTTTGAAGTACATGGAGAGCAATTCTGCCCAGTATTCGCCAGAAGCACTCTTGTCCATTCAGAACCGTGTTCGAAAGCACGAAGCTCCTGCACCGGAATTGGAAAAGTATGTTTGCCTGTCTAGGGTCCAATTTGGCTTTGGCATATATAAGATATTTAGGAAATAGTTCTTGATAAAATGGATGGGAATCGCATTTTAGATTTTCAGATTTCCCTCACCAAATGGGAGGTATTAGACATACACAGAAGGCGCCCTGAGTCCATTATAGTAACTAGTAACTTAGAACTTTTTCAACTTCATTTACTTAGCAAATAATTATTGAATCCCTAGTAGATATCAGATATTTTCACTAGGCTCTTGGGCTTTTTATCAGATGATGGAATAGACAAGAAGTTGCTCCTCTCATGGAGTTGACCTTGTAAGTAGTAGGAGAGGGAGACAGCCAATAAACAACATAGTAGGTGATGAGTGCTATGGAAAAGCGGAGGACAATAGGGGATAAGGATTTCTGGAGGGTGGTGTGGGTTGCAGTTGATCTGGGAGCCTGGCATACCTGAAGAAGGTGACTACCTGCAAACACTTGAAGGAAAAGGAGTAGGTATGTGGATAAGTGGAGGAAGAGCTATCCAGGGAGAGGGAATGGCGAGTGCGAAGTCCTAGCCTGCCTGGGGTACAGGCAAGAAGCAGGCGGTGAGAGCCTGGGAGTGAGAGGAGGGGGAGGGGAGTTAGAACTTCAGGGGACTAGATCGGGTAGGTCCCACTGGGCCTTTGGAAAAATGTTGACTTCTCTCTGAGTGAAATGGAGAGCCACTGTGGGGGTTCTGTGTAGAGGAATGGCAAGATTTGACATGTGTTTTAAAGGAACTGCTCCAGCCCTTATGCTGAGACAAGATCAGGAGAGAGACGAGTTAGGACGATATTGTTGCAATCCAGGCAAGAGGGGAGGGTGTGTGGATCAGTTGCATCAGTGAACATGGGAAACAGTGCTTTGATTCAGGATGTATTTTGAAGGTAGAGCCAATAGTACTTCAGACAGATTATATAGAGGATATAAGACAGTGGTTAAAAATGACTCCAAGGATTTTGTCCTGAGCATCTGGAAGGTAGGAGTTGCCATCAGCTGAGATGGGGATGATGTACATTATGGGTAGAGGAGGTGGTTTTTTGTTTTTTGTTTTTGGTTGGAGAAGGATTTCAATTTGGTTATAGTAGGAGTTCTGACAACACTGACTCTGTCTTTGGCCCTCCATCTTGTTCATACCTACACATGTCCCCGCTGGGGGCTGGTGTGTTCCTGGCCCAGTGGTGGTTAACGTCTGCCCTGACTGGACTGCGGGAAGGCTTGTTCTGATCTTCCCTAAAGTGGATCACAGAAGGCCGCTTTCAGTAACCAGTACATCTGGCTGGCGCACGGCAGGCCCCGCTGGAGGTGACCAGTACATCTGGGTGGTACACAGAAGGCCCGCTTTAGGTAACCAGTAAAGATCCCTTTGTGCACAAATTGTACCACTTTAGATAGTGCCCTGTGGCCTCACCGTCATACCCCTCGATCCATGAGAGCTGGTGATTGAAATCCCAACTAGATGGAAAATGGGGGCAGAGAATAGCTGGGTACTGGCTGGATCAATCTACCCAATCCCCCTGTCAGTAAGTTACCCTGAAAGAAACTATATAAACGGTACAGAGTGGTTTACTTTGTTTTTCAGTCTTTAAGTGCCTTTCCGTTCCAGGGGATACTTTACTGACTCTCCTCCACCTTCTAACAGATACACTAGGTGTAAGGTAACTTGGATATCCAGGTAGAAATATCAAACAGGCCTTTGGATATATAAATCTGGGTTTCAGGTGAGAGGTCTTGGCTCAAGATGTAAATGTGGAAACTGTTTGGCATATAGACCATGTTTTAGGCCACAGGACCGGGTGAAATCTCTAAGGGAGTCCATTTAAATGAAGAAAATAGCTCCAAGGACTAGACTCTGAGTCCTCCGAAAGTAAGCATTGAGGGAGGAGACTAGGAAGGACAGCTAGTGAGGCAGAAAGAAAACCAGGTGGGTATGGTGCCCTGGAAGCCAGGTGAAGGAAGTGCAGGCCACCCTCCCTTTGCACACAGCACAGGACTCTGAAAACAGCCATGCAGAAATAATCTTAATAATTAATGGGAAAACTTACTGTTGTTCTTTGACCTTTAAAAATTTCTGTCAAAACATGAAAAAACTGATGGTTAGGAATGTATAGGGATGTAAAAAAAATAGTAAAGCCAATTTTTATTTAGTACACGGTGATTTAAAACATTGGCAACATTACACGGTGATTTAAAACATTGACAACATTAAGAATTGAAGTGTTTTACCTCTTTGTAAAACACTTGCCAGGGCACCTGGGTGACTCAGTCGGTTGAGAGTCCAACTCTTGATTTCGGCTCAGGTCATGATCCCAGGGTTGTGGGATTGAGCCCTGCACTGGGCTCTCTGCACTGGCAGCATGGAACCTGCTTGGGATTGTCTTTCCCACAACTTGCCAAGACTAGGTTGAGCAGTGGTTGTCTCGTTCAGAGTGAATGAATATCTTTTTTATGTCCTGACAAATTGTCATATTCCTTTCTAATTTTGGATCAGCTTTCAACATTGTATAAGTAATACATTGAAAGTATCACTTTCAATGTGGTGAAGTATTTCCTCCTATTCTTTTAATGATCCTGAAATACCTCTGAGAGTTCTTTTAATGGGAAGTTTCTCGCTGCATCTGGGAGATCCTTACCCTTCCCAAGCACCTGCTCTCCTCATTTGGGCCTTGGGCTGCCCGTCCCCTGGCTGTGCACTGCATTGAGAGTCGCCAACCTCCATTATGTTAGATTCCAGGTTTACTTCCAGTGTTAGCACTTTCTGTGTCTTTGCTTCCCTTCCACTTTTCTTGGCCTGTTTCCTTTTCAATGATACATTTCCAATATATATTTTGCTATCTGTGAACAGTGAAATACATGCCCAGTGGCCAGTCATTGACAGACTTTGAAAAAAGCGGGATGATGGTCACTGACGGATGTGCACGTGTCGTTTGTGTGATTAGTGCACTGACCAGCCCGAAAGTCAGTTTGTGCTTCATCCAGTTCCTCACAGTCAGTACACTGTGGTCACTGAAATTTGAACCATATTGTTGAACCATATTGTTGAGGGATCATTTAACTCAACAGTGGTAACTGAAATTCATGCATATCCAAACCTTGCAAAGGGAGAGCTGCCTATATATATCAAGGAAGACAGAATGATTCATTGTGTCAAATGGGAGGTAGCAATGTAGGGGGATCCAAGTGGGAGTTTCGGTGGAATGGGAAGGGCAGGAGAGCCTGATGGGAGGGGATTTAAGAGAGAATGGGAGGTGGTGTCTCAGTGTGGTTTTGATTTGCATTTCCCTGATGATGAGTGATGCTGAGCATCGTTTCATGTGTCTGTTGGGCATCTAGAAGTCCTCTTTGGAGAAGTATCTACTCATGTCTTCTGCCCATTTCTTCACTGGATTATTCATTTTTTGGGTGTGGAGTTTGGTGAGTTCCTTGTAGATTTTGGATACTAGCCCTTTATCTGATATGTCATTTGCAACTCTCTTTTCCCATTCCGTC
>CM053577.1:95749165-95775329 GCA_028646485.1 Cryptoprocta ferox | reverse complement strand
TTGTGTATGGTGTAAGAAAGGTGGTCTAGTTTCATTCTTCTGCATGTTGCTGTCCAGTTGTCCCAGCACCACCTGTTAAAGAGGCTGTCTTTTTTCCATTGTATACTCTTTCCTGCTCTGTCAAAGATTAATTGGCCATACATTTGTGGGTCCAGCTCCGGGTTCTCTATTCTATTCCATTGGTCTATGTATCTGTTTTTGTGCCAATACCATACTGTCTTGATGATGACAGCTTTGTAGTAGAGGCTAAAGTCTGGGATTGTGATGCCGCCCATTTTGGTTTTCTTCTTCGATATTACTTTGGCTATTCGGGGTCTTTTGTGGTTCCATACAAATTTTAGGATAGTTTGTTGTAGCTTTGTGAAGAATGCTGGTGCAATTTTGATTGGGATTGCATTGAATGTGTAGATTGCTTTGGGTAATAATGACCTTTTAACAATGTTTATTCTTCCGATCCATGAGCATGGAATGTTTTTCCATTTTTTTTATGTCTTCTTCAGTTTCTTTTATGAGTTTTCTATAGTTTTCATCATATAGGTCTTTTACATCTTTGGTTAGGTTTATTCCTAGGTATCTTATGGTTTTCCATATAGATGCTGGCAAGGATGTGGAGAAACAGGCACCCTCCTACACTGTTGGTGGGAATGTAAACTGGTGCGGCCGCTCTGGAAAACAGTGTGGAGTTTCCTCAAAAAATTAACAATAGAACTCCCCTATGACCCAGCAATAGCACTGCTAGGGATTTACCCAAGGGATACAGAAGTGCTGATGCATAGGGGCACATGTACCCCAATGTTTGTAGCGGCACTTTCAACAATAGCCAAATCATGGAGAGAGCCTAAATGTCCATCAACTGATGAATGGATCAAGAAGATATGGTTTATATATACAATGGAATACTATGTGGCAATGAGAAAGAATGAAATCTGGCCATTTGTAGCAACGTGGATGGACCTCGAGGGTGTTATGCTAAGTGAAATAAGTCAGTAAGAGAAGGAGAGATACCATATGTTTTCACTCATAAGTCTAACAGGAGAAACTTAACAGAGGGCCATGGGGAGGGAAAAGGGGGAAAAAGAGTTAGGGAGAGGGAGGGAGACAAAGCACGAGAGACTCTTGAATACTGAAAACAAACTGAGGCCTGAAGAGGGAGGGAGAAAAGGCAAGGAGGGTGATGGACATGGAGGAGGGCACTTGTGGGGATGAGCACTGGGTGTTATATGGAAACTAACTTGACAATAAACTTTTAAAAAAAGAAAAAAGAGAGAATGGGAGGAGAAGAATTTGAGACCCTGGAAGTATAGACAACCCTTTTGAGGAAGTTTGGTATAAAGGGGAGTATCTGGACAGTATCTGACAGAGGAACTGGAGTCAACAGGGAGGCTTTTGTTTATTTTTAAGATAAACAGCCTGTTTGTACATAAATAGGAATGACTCTGCAGAGAGGGAAACTGACAAATGTGTGAGTGGGGAGCTTTGTGGAGAATGTGCCAGAGGATGGGACCCGGTGGAGGTAGAAGCACCAAGCATTCATCTCTGGCTCTCGTTCTCAAACTTTTTGGTCTCAGAGCACCTGTAAGCTCCTAAAAATGAGTGAGGACCACAAAGAGTTTTTGTTTGTGTGGCTTATATCTACTGATATTTACCATATTGAAAATTATATCTGAGAAATTTTTAAATATTTATTAATTTGTTTTTAAAAAATAATAAACCCATTTCATGTTAATGCAGGTAACAATGCTTTATTAAAAGTAACTATATTTTCCAGAGGCACCTGTGTGGCTCAGTCAGTTAAATGTTCGACTCTTGATTTCAGCTCCGGTCATGATCTCTTGGTTTATGGGATCAACCTCCACATCGGGGTCTGTGCTGACAGCACAGAGCCTGCTTGGGATTCTCTCTCTCTGCCTCTCCCCTGTGCATGCTCTCTCTTTCTCAAAGTAAATAAATAATTTTTTTTAAATGACTATATTTTCCAAACAGAAAAATAGTGAGAAGAGTGGCAATGTTTTACATTCCTGCAAATCTCTTTAATTTGTGACTTTATTAATAGAAGCCAGATGGATCTCCATCGGCTTCTGTATTCAGACTGCTGTGTTACCATTCGTCATGTAATCTTTGGAAAACTCCACTGTACATTTGTGAGAAAACAAAAGTTAAAAAGCAAATAATACTGGTTTAGTAGTATTATGAGAACAGTTTTTACCTCACAGACCCCAAAAGGGTCTCAGGAGCCTCCAGGAGCCCTGGGATTACTCTTTGAAACCTTGATCTATGGCAACAGGTAGGATGGCAGAGTGTGTGGTTGCAGCATCTGAAAGGTGGATGAACATGGTTGCAGGGCTCCTCTGAGTGTGCCGTTTTCAGGGCAGTCTTGCCATCGGAGGAGTAAGGATAGGGACATGTTAGAGGTTTCGGGAGAGAGGAGAAACTGTGAAATGCACCATTCTATTGACTATATCAATAAAATAAATATAAAAATAAAATGAAAATAAATGCATAGCATTATTTTATCTACTAAGAAATAAACTGCCAATTATAGTTGTTAATTCACCATCAATCAAAAAATGCATCCTACTCCCCAAGATGTAAAAAATGTGAAACAAACATCACAGGCCTAAAGAAAGACGACAGCTGTCTAGGAAAGTGGGAGAGCACATGGACTAGACAAGCACTGTTTGGTGACTGGGCAGCATTAAGGGCCGAGGGGAGATTCCTGGTCATGTATCTAATTCAAGTACTTCTCGGAAGTTTTTCCTGTAATTTCCCCATTGTCTATGCAAATACCAGCAACACTGGAAGGCTTCTTGCTTTGGCATACTACCAGGAGAATCTTTTTTTTTTTTTCTCGAGGAAAAGATAATGTGTGGCCCTTAGGATAAGATACCAATGAAAATAAAAAGAAATTCAAGTTTGGGGTTAAGAGTTCCATTGCTATCCTGTTTTGACCTTCATCTTTCCTCTCTTCTCTTGTAATGGGCCAGACAGATATGTGAGAGAAAAATGCTTGACGGTGATATGAATCCAGGTGCCACACCTTCCCTGTCTTCTGGCCATTCGTCTTTGGCTCCTAACTCCTCCCATCTGGGAAAGAACCCACTCTAAGGGAATCAAATCCTTTATTTGACTAATCATCACCAAGAATAATGAAAGGGGATCTTGACTACTTGTCAGACCTGAGTACTTCTTATGTCAAGTGTCAATCACAGCATGATAAAATTAGGAGTTAGCCATTTAAAATTTTTTTTTAATTTATTTTGAGAGAGAACCTGAGCAGGGGAGAGGCAGAGAGAAAGGGAGAGAGACATCCCAAGCAAGCTCTGTGTGGACAGCACAGAGCCTGATGTGGGGCTTGATCTCAAACTGTGAGATCATGACCTGAGCCGAAATCAAGAGCTGGACGCTCAACAGTCTGAGCCACCCAGGCGCCCCTAGAGTTAGCCATTTGCTTTCTCTGAGCCAGAAAATTAAAAAATGCACAGGCAATTGAATATTGACTTTATCTGAAGTTCTTTTTGGTTTTTGGGTCCTTGTTGCAATATATTGAATTCAGACTTACAGAAAACAAATGCTCATAAATCCACCCTCTACAGGAAATCTCCATGCATTCATATGTTACTGTTTAATTAGCATCCCCATTTGTGCTCTTCATTTTCAAGAGGACACTCCACCCCTGCTCGGCATGGTCTTTTTCATCCCTTTTCACTTCCAGCCACTTTTCCCATGCAGACATGCCCAAATATTCTCTCTGTCTTCTGTTTTCTGTTTTCTCTATACCCCAAGCTCTTCCATATTCACTTTGCAGTTGGTCTCAAATATGAGACCAAATGATCCAAGGTAAGTTCCTTCAATTTTCCCATTCTTTACCTTAGAAAGTTTCCAAACCATCACTCATCTTCTCTTTACCTTCTTGTCAAACATAAGCAGCTCCCATTTCTCCAAATTTATTTCTTCTGTTTAGGGTTTGTAAGCACCTCCTTTCTGACTGCTTCAGAACCCGTGCTTCATAAGTTGCTTTCTTGAAGGTCATCAATTATTTCCAAGTCTAATGGCCTTTTGTCATTTATTAATCAACTCAACAGACATTTGAGGTCGCATGCTGTGCCAGACCTCAGGAAATGCTCAGGAAAATATATGAGAAAGTAGGTAGTAAAGAGATTAGGCTTTGTGGGCCATACCATCTCTGTTGGAACCACTCAACTCTGCCCTTATGGAGTAAAAGCTGTCATAGACAATGTGTAAATTAAGGTGTGGCTATACATCAATTAGACTTTATTGAGAAGAACAGGTGGCAGGTTGGTATTGCCAAGCCCCTGGTCTAGTGGTAAGCCTTGCTTGATCTACATGTAAGTTACTCTTTGCCATTGCCCCCCTCCTTTCATAATTCCATTACTTTATATTCCTTAAAGATATTTTTTAACATACTGTTATATTAGTTTCAAGTGTGTAATAATATATTCACCTTTTCTATACATTACTTAGTGTTTATCACAGTAAGTGTACTCTTAATTCCCTTCACCTATTTCACCCATCCCCCCCACCTTCCCTCCAGTAACCAGTTCTCTAAATTTAAAAGTCATTTTTTGGGTCCCTTTTTTTCTTTGCTCATTTGTTTTGTTAAATTCCACATATGAATGAAATTATACGGTGTTTGTCTTTCTCTAACTTTTTTCGCTTAGTATTATACTCTCTAGCTCCATCCATGTTGTTGCAAATGGCAAGATTTCATTCTTTTTTATGGCTGAGTAATATTCCATTGTGTGTGTGTGTATATGTGTATACCACACTTTAAAAAAATTTTTTTAAGACATTTATTCATTCTTGAGAGATAGCGATAGAGAGCAAGTCGGGAAGGAGCAGAGAGAGAGGGAGACACAGAATCCGAAGCAGGGTCCAGGCTCTGAGCTGTCAGCACAGAGTCTAACACGGGGCTCAAACTCACTGACCACGAGATCATGACCTGAGCTGAAGTCAGACGCTTAACCAACTGAGCCACCCAGGCGCCCCTATACCACACTTTCTTTATCCATTCATCTGTTGATGGACACGGTTATTTCCATGATTTGGCTGTTGTAAATAATTCTGTAATAAATATAGGGGTGCATAAATCTTTTCAAATTACTGTTTCCTATTCTTTGGGTAAACACCCAGTACTGGAGTTATAACATCATACAGTAATTCTATTTTTTATTTTTTTGGAAGCCTTCATACTGTATGTCTTCCACATGGCTGCACCTGTTTGCCCCCCACCAACAGTGCATGAGTGTTCCTTTTTCTATACATCCTTGCCAACACTTGTTGTTTCTTGGGTTTTTTATCTTGGTTATATTGATAGGTGTGAGGTGAGATCTCATTGTAGTTCTGATTTACATTTCTCTCATAAAAGATATTGAGCATCTTTTCATGTGTCTCTTGGCCATACAGATGTCTTCTTTGGACAAATGTCTGTTCATATCTTCTACCTATTTTTAATTGGATTATTTACCTCTTTGGTGTTGACTTGTATAAGTTCTTTAGATACTAATCCTTTATTGGATGTGGAATTTACAAATCTCTTCTCCCACTTAGTTGTGCTGATTGTTTGCTGTGCAGAAGCTTTTTTACTTCGATACAGTCCCAATAGTTAGTTTTTGCTTTTGTTTCCCTTCCCTCAGGAGACTTATCTAGGAAAATGTTGCTATAGCTGATGTGAAAGAAATTACTGCCTATGCTCTCTTCTAGGATTTTTATGGTTTCAGGTCTTTAATACAGTTTATTTCTTTGACTTTGCATGTAGCTGTCCAGTTTTCCCAGCACCATTTGTTGAAAAGACTATCTTTTTCACATTGCATCTTCTTTTTTTGTAATGTTTATTTAATTTTGAGAGAGAGAGAGAGAGAGAGAGGGAGGGAGGAAGGGGCATAAAGAGAGGAAGACACAGAATCGAAAGCAGGCTCCAGGCTCTGAGCTGTCAGCACAGAGCCTGTTGTGGGCTTCGAACCCAAGAACCATGAGATCATGACCTGAGCTGAAGTCGGTGCTTAACCAACTGACCCACCCAGGCACCCCTGCATATTCTTTTTTTTCTTTAAGTTATTTATTTTGAGAGAGAGAGAGAGAGTGAGCACAAGAGGGGCAGAGAGAGAGGGAGAGAGAATCCCAAGCAGGCTCCGTGCTGTCAGTGCAGAGCCCAGTGCAGTGCTTGATCTCATAAACTGTAAGATCATGACCTGAGCCAAAATCAAGAGTCTGATGCTTAACTGACTGAGCCACCCAGGCTCAATATTGTATATTCCTGTCTCCTTTGTCAAGGACTAATTGACCATATAATTGAGGGTTTATTTGTGGCCTTTCTGTTCTGTTCCATTGATCTGTGTGTCTATTTTTGTGCCAGTACCATATTGCTTTGATTATTACAACTTTGTAGTATATCTTGAAGTCTGGGATTGTGATAGCTCCAGTTTTGTTCTTTTTCTAGATTGCTTTGGCTATCTGGGGGTCTTTTGTGGTTCCACACAGATTTTAGAATTATTCTACTTCTGTGAAAAATGCTCTTGGTATTTGATAGGGATTGCATTAAATGTATAAGTTGTTTTGGGTAGTATGGACATTTTTAACAGTATTTGTTCTCCCAATTCACAAGCATGGAATATCTTTCCATTTGTTCGTGTCATCTTCAGTTTCTTTCATCAGTGTTTTATAGTTTTCAGAGTACAGGTTTACCTCCTTGGTTAAGTTTATTCCTAGGTATTTTATTATTTTTGGTATAATTGTAAATGGGACCATTTTCTTAATTTCTCTTTTTGCTACTTCATTATTAGTGTATAGGAATGCAGTGGATTTCTGTCTATTGATTTTGTATCCTGTGATCTTACTGAATTCATTTATCAGTTCTAAGTAGCTTTTTGGTGGAGTCTTTGGGCTTTTCTATATCATGTCATCTGCAAATAGTGACAGTTTTACTTTTTCCTTACCAATTTGGTTGCCATTTATTCTTTTCTCTTCTCTGATTGCTGTGGCTAGGACTCCCAGTACTATGTTGAATAAAAGTGGTAACAGTGGATATCTTTGATCTTAGGGAAAAAGCTCTCAGTTCTTCACCATTGAGTATGATGTTAGCTGTGGGCTTTTCATATATGGCCTTTATTATGTTGATTTATGTTCCCTTTATCTCTACTTTGTTGAGTGTTTTTGTCATGAATGGATGTTGTGCTTTGTCAAATGTCTTTTACTGCATCTATTGAAATGATTGCATGGTTTTTATCCTTCCTCTTATTGATGTAATATATCTCATTGATTTGTGAATATTGAACCACCTTGCATCCTGGGAAAAAATCCCACTTGATTGTGGTGAATTATTTTTTAATGTATTATTGGATTTCATTTCCTAATACTTTGTTAAGGATTTTTTGCATCTATGCTCATCAGATATATTGGCCTGCTCTTTTTTTGTAATGTTTTTATCTAGTTTTGGTATCTGGGTAATGCTGGCCTCATAGAATGAACTTGAAATCTTTCCTTCCTGTTTTATATTTTGGAATAGTTTCAGAAGAATAGATATTAAGTCATTAAATATTTGGTAGCTCACCTGTAAAGCTATCTGGTCCTGGACTTTTATTTCTTGGAAGGTTTTTTTTTTAATTTTTTAACATTTATTCATTTTTGAGAGACAGAGCATGAGTGGGGCAGGGGCAGAGAGAGAGGGAGATACAGAATCTGAAGGAGGCTCCAGGCTCTGAGCTGTCAGCACAGAGCCCAATGCAGGGTTTGAACTCATGAACCATGATATCATAAGCTGAGCTGAAGTCAGACCCCTAACCAAGTGAAGCACCCAGGTGCCTCTTTTGGGAGTTTTTTGATTACTGATTCTGTTTTATTGCTGGCAATCACTCTGTTCAAATTTTGTTTCTTCCTGATTCAGTTTTGGGAGGTTATGTTTCTAGGAATTTGTCTATTTCTTCTAGGTTGTCCAATTTGTTAGAATATTATGAAAAATTATATGCCTTTATAATCCTTTGAATTTCTGTGGTGTCAGTTATTTCTCCTCTTTCATTTCTGGTTTTGTTTATTTGAGTTCTTTTTTTTTTTTTTAATGAGTCAGGCTACAGGTTTGTCAATTTTGTTGATCATTTAAAAGAACCAGCTCCTGGGATCATTGTACTGTTCTCTTGCTTTTTGTTTTTTTGTTGTTTTGTTTTTTAGTTTCTATTTTGTTTATTTCTGCTCTAATCTTTATTATTTCCTTTTACTGGTTTGGGGTTTTGTTTGTTCTTCTTTTCCTAGGTATTTCTAAGTTAGTTTGATTATTTGAGATTTCTCTTACTTCTTGATGTAGGACCTTTATTGCTTTAATCTTTCTTCTTAGAACAATTTATGCTGCATCCTAAAGATATCAGACCATTGTTTTCATTCATCTCATGTATTTTTGATTTCCTCTTTGATTTCTTGGTTGACCCATTCATTGTTTAGTAGCATGTTATTTAACCTCCATGTATTTATGTTCTTTCCAGACGTGTGTGTGCGCGCGCGCGTGCGCATGCACACGCACACGCACACGGTTGATTTCTAGCTTCATGGTATTGTGGTCAGAAAAGATTCGTGGTATGACTTCAGTCTTTTTTAATTTGTTGACACTTGTTTTGTGGCCTAATATATGATCTATTCTGGAGAACATTCCATGTGCACTTGAAAAGAATGTGTAATCTGCTGTTTTGGGATGGAATGTTCTGAGTACTCTTAAGTCATCTGGTCCAGTGTGTCATTCAAAGCCACTGTTTCTTTGTTGGTTTTCTGTTTGGATGATTTATCCATTGACGTAAGTGGGGTATTAAAGTCCCTTACTATTACTACGTTACTGTCATTCACTTCCTTTATGTTTGTTATCAACTGCTTTATGTATTTGGGTGCTACCATATTAAGTGCAATTTACAACTGTTGTGTCTTCTTGTTGGATTGTTCCCTTTGTTTTAAAGTGTATTTTGTCTAAGTATTATGACCCTGGCTTTCTTTTCACTGCCATTTGCATGATTAATGCTTTTCCATCCCTTTACTTTCATTCCGCAGATGTCTTTAGATCTGAAATGAGTCTCTTATAGGCAACATATAGATGGATCTTGCTTTTTTATCCATTTTATGACCCTATTTCTTTTGATTGGAACATAGTCCATCTCTTGTCTCTCATAGTTTGCTGGCTTTCTTTAGTAATATTACCAGTTTTTATTTGTGGCTACCATTAAGATTGTATATAACATCTTCTGCATATAGCAGTCTATATTAAGTTGATGTTCATTTGAGTTTGAACCCATCCTAAAAGCACTACATTTCTGCTCCTCTTCCCTCCATGATTAGATATATGGTGTCATAATTTGCAGCCTTTTTTTAAATCCCTTGACTGATTTTTATAGATACGCTTAATTTTACTTCTTTTGTGCTTCCTACTTTTCTTACTCCTACCTATGGTCTTTTGTTTCCATTCAAAGCATCCCCTTTAACATTTCTTGCAGGTCTGGTTTAGTGGTGATGGATTCCTTTAACTTTTGTCTGAAAAACTCTTTCTCTCTCTATTCTAAACGATAGCCTTGCTGCATAGATTATTCTTGACTCCAGGTTTTTTTTCTTTCAGCACTTTGAATGTATGCCTTCTGGCCTGCAAAATTTCTGCTGAAATATTAGCCTATAGCTTTATAGGGTTTCCTTTGTATGTAACTAGTTTCTTTTCTCTTGCTGCTTTTGAGATTCTCTCTTTAGCATTACTTTCTGCCACTTAAATTACTATGTGTCTTGGTGTGGACCTGTTTAGGTTGATTTTGTTGGGGCTCTCTGTGCCTCCTGGGTCTGGATTTCTGTTTCCTTCCCCAGATTCAGGAAGCTTTCAATTTCTTCAGATACATTTTCTGCCACCTTGTCTCTCTCTTCCCCTCCTGGGATCCCTATAATGTGAATGTTATTATGCTTGATGGTGTTGTTGCATTCCCTTAATCTGTTTTCATTTTTTATTATTCTCTTTTCTCTCTCTTGTTCAGCTTGATTGCTCTCCATTACTCTGTCCTTCAGGTCACTGATTCATTCTTCTGTTTCCTCGGGTATAGTATTTATTCCCTCTAGTAATTTTTATTTTCAGTTATTCAGTTCTTCTTCTGTGAGTAGTTCCTTTTTATGTTTTCTATCTCTTAGTTGAGGGTCTCACTGAAGTCATCCACTCTTAAGTTAAGTGAGTATCTTTATGAGCATTACTTCAGGCTCTCTCTGAGGCATACTACTTCTCTCTGTTTTGTTTAGCTCTCTTGCTGTGATTTTGTCCTGTTCTTTCATTTGGAACATATTGTTCTGTCTCCTCATTTTTTCTCCCTGTGTCTGTTTCTTTGTGTTAAAAAAGTCAGCTACAACTCCTCCTCTTGAAAGTAGTGGCTTCATGAAGAAGAGGTCCTGGAGTGTCCTGCAGTGCGGTGTCCCCTGTTCATTAGAACCTGGCACTTCAGGGCTGTCTCCAATATGTGTTGCATGTGCTCTACTGTTGTGGCTGAGCTGCATTTGCCTTCAGTCCGGTTGTCTGCAGGGGCTCTCTTTGCTCATGGTGGGCAATGACAATGTTTGGTCCCTGTGGTGTTAGTGGGACAGTCTGGGGCCGCCTGGGGCTTGAGTTGAGTTAGACCAGTAAGGCTGCAATAGCACTGAACTGCAGAGCACTCTTTCTCTGTTTTCCACTGAGAAGCTTTTGTTAGTGGGCAGGGTCTGCAGTCAGATCATGTATCTGCCCCAAGCCCACTGCTGGGGCCACAGTTCAAATGGGGTGTGCAGTTATCTTCCCCTCTCCCTGGGGCAGAGTTACTTTGAAGTGGTGCTGGGCTCTCTCAGGGCTGCTTGCACACTGCCAGGCTGCTGGCACCGCTTTTGATGGACTCCAGCCCAGGTCAGGCTGTAGGGGGCAGGTCCACAGAAGACCAGGGGGGCAGGTTGTGTGGTGCCACCAAAGTCCATGCTGGTCCTCCATGTAAGGGGTCCTGCACCCACCAGGGGAAATGCCTGCCTGGTCTGGGATGGAGAGGTCATGTCCACAGGAGAAGCAGCAAACAGGGTGTGCCGTTAGCAAGCTAGGTGGAGAGTCTTCATACTGCCCTGGTTCCCCCATGTGTCCTTGTATCTATGTGTGTGTGGGGGGGGGGGGGATGGTGCCTCCTCTTTTGTTCTTAAGTCTACCAAGGATCCCTGCCCCTCCAGCACATAGTCTGAGATTAGTAAACGAATCTCCCTCCTCTATACCTGCAGGCTTTTTTTTTCCTTCAAACTATTGCTTCTATGCTGTATCTCAGTGGGGCTGTTTGTGGTGCTGTCTCTTTAGGGGCATAGACTCAGTTTCCTATTGGCCTCCTAGCTCTCCCAGAGCCAAGCTGCTCATTTTTAAAGTTCCAGGTGTTAAGCCTTATTGATTGTTAGGCCCCTCTGGTTTTTAAAACCAAATGTTATGGGGATTCATCTTCCCCATGTGAGTCCCCTGTGCCTGGGGTGCCCTGTGTGGGGTCTGTTTCTCTCTTCTGTCCACAGTGGTGGAGTCCCTCCCTCCTATAGACAGTCCTTTGGGTCTGTTTGGCTGCTGACCATGTCTCGAACATTCCTTCCCTCTTTAATGTGGCCTCTTCTCTATATTTAGCTGTGGGGATCTATTCTGCCATTCTTCGGGGGTTTTGGGGTTATTTACACTGATGTGGGTATTTTCTAGGTATATCCATGGGATGAGGTGAGCCCCCTTTTTGAAACCCTCTTTTGAGTTCTAGAAAGTCAGAGTCTCTGATACCCCTGCTACTTCTCTGCAATTCTGTTCTTTGTGTCTTTTTGCTACTTTTTGTCCACTAGGCTGGTGTTTCTCAAGGTCCTATTTTTGGTCCTCTTGTCTGCTTTTTCTAAAATCTCTGACAGTCTCTTCTCATCTCATTGCACAGTGTCTAAACATGTTGCTCTCCATCCCAGCCACTCTCCTGATTCTAGTTCTAGATTCCCATTGGTCCGTTCAGTGTGTCTTCATCCAACTGAGCCACAGCACCTCACAATTTGTACAAGAAAAAATGCCATTGTCGTTTGCAACTTTCTAACACAACACAACTGCTTTTCCTTCTTTCTGTGTGTCTCATAAAGGTGTGATAACTTATGTAAAGTGCCAGCACAGTGTCTGGCACACACAGGAGGCAAGCCATAAATGTTAAGTGCCTGCTTTCTCTTAATCACATCAGCGTTCCATTGACCTTTGTGTGAAACCTTGGAGATACTTTTGATCTCTTTTGTTTTGCACTATATTCAATAAGTTAAATTCTTTTATTCTATGGTATGTCTTGCCTCTGACTTCTCCTTTTCATTCCCCACCATTTCCTAATCTAAAGCACTCAGTCAGTTAGGAGCTGCATTTGTCCACCCATAATAACAACAAAAACAAACCTACATTAGCTTAACCGAGTGGAGTCTTGCATTCCTCCTGGAACAGGACATCTGGAGGGAAGCGCTGCAGAGCCGGTGTGGTGGCTTTGCAATGCCCACTGAGACGTGATGGTTTTTTCCTCTCTCTTCTCAGACACCTTAGCAAGTAGCTTTAGTCCTCCTGCTTTTCATTCTGTGGCCACAAAGTGAATGTTCCATCTCCAGCACTGTGTCTACAGTCCAGGCAGGAAGAGGGGGAAGGACAAAGGGTAAAAGACTGAACAGCCAATCTCATCATGTCTTTCCTGTTTTTAAAGGGCTTATCCAGGAGCCCCACCTAGCAACTTCTGCTGACATCTCATTGTCTGGGCTGCATCACAGAGCCACTCCTCACTGCTGCTCCAAACAAAATAAGGGCTCTGTTAGGAAAGGGAGAGGATGAATATTGAACAGGGGACCACGGGTGTCTGCCATGCTCCCATCACTGCTTACCTAGGCCTCCACAGTACCTCCCGACTTATCTTCCCACATCCACTCTTTTTCCCTTAATCCATTTCACATACTGTTACCAGACCAGTCTTCCTGAAACTTGGCTCCAAATTCATCATACTACTTCTCCCCCTCTCAATTTTATTGAGGTGTAAGTGTATGTATTTAAAGTCTACAACTTGGTGATTTGATATACATTGTGAATGACTACCACAATCAAGTTAATTAACACATCCATCACCTCACATGGCTACCATTTGTGTGTGTGTGTGGTGGGAATGTTTAAGAGCTTGTAGCAAACATCAAGTATATGGTACAGTATTATTGATAATAGTCATAATTAGACTTCCAGAACTTATTCATTTTGTTACTGAATTTTTTTAACCCTTTGACCAACATCACCCCTTTCCCCCAGCCCCTGGTAACTATCCTTCTCCTCTGTTTCTATGAGTGCAACTTTTTTTAGATTCCACATATAAATGAGAGTATACACTTCTTGTCCTTCTCTGGGTTAGTTCACTAAGCACAATATCCTTCTGATTCATCTGTGTTGTCACAAATGGCAGCATTTCCTTCTTTTTATGGCTGAATAATATTCCATTATGCCATGGTTTTTATATATGTGTCACATTTTTAAAATCCATTCATCCATTGTTGGACATTTGAATTGTTTTCATATCTTGGCTATTGTGACTAATGCTGCAGTAAATATGGCACTGCAGATGTCTCCTCGAGGTCCTAACTTCTTTTCTCTCAGATATATATCCGGAAATGGGATTGCTGGGTCCTATGATAGTTCTATTTTTAATTTTTTGAGGCAATTCCATACCTTTTCCATAATGGCTATACTAATTTACATTCCCAGTGGGAATGTGCAAGAGTTCCCTTTTCTCCACATCCTCTCCAAGTTGTTATCTCTTGTCCTTTTGATGATAACTATCTTAACAGATGTTATATCTTATTGTGGTTTGCATTTCCCTCATGATTAGTGATGTGGAACATCTTCTCATGTGCCTCTTAGCATTTGTATATCCTTCTTGGAAAAATGTCTACTCAGGTCTTTTGCCCATGTTTTAATTGGATTGTTTATTTGTTTTTGCGAGTTGTATGAGTTCCTTATATATTTTAGGTATTAACCCCTTATCAGATATATGGCTTGTGCCATGGTCTGAATGTAAGTGTGCCCCCAGAATTTATGTGTTGACATCTTTAAAAACTTTTTTTAAATGTTTGTTTATTTTTGAGAGAGAGAGACAGAGAGAGACACAGAGATAGTGTGAGCGGGGAAGGGGCAGAGAGAGAGGGAGAGACAGAATCTGAAGCAAGCTCCAGACTCTGAGCTGTCAGCACAGAGCCTGATGTGGGGCTCGAACCCACAGACCGTGAGATCATGACCTGAGCCAAAGTCGGATGCTTAACTGACTGAGCCACCCAGGTGCCCCTATGTGTTGATATCTTGATCCATATTACGAGGTCATGTGATAGTATTAAGAGGTAGGGCCTTTGGAAGGCGATTAGGTCATGAGAGCCCTATGGATGGGATTAGTGCTGGTATAAAAGAGGACCCCATGTACCAGGAGCACATAATGAGAAGACACTGGCTCGGAACCAAAAAGCCTTCACTAGCCACCATGTGGAATGGTGCCATCAATGGTGCCGTGATCTTGGGCTGTTAGCTTCCATAATTGTGAGAAATAAATTTCTGTTGTTTATAAGCTACCTAGTCTCCGGTATTTTGTTATAGTACCCCGAACAGACTAAGACAGCTTGTAAATATTTTCTCCCATTTCGTAGATTGCCTTGTCATTTTGTTGATTATTCCTTTTGCTGTGCAAGAGTTTTTAGTTTGAAATAGTTCTACTTGTTTTTACTTTTGTTGACTGTGCTCTGGGTTTCCTATCCAAAAAATCATTACCAAAACCAATGTCAAGAAGCTTCCCTTCATTTACTTCTAAGAGTTTTGCAGTTCCCGGTCTTATGTTTAAGTCTTCAATCCATGTTGAATTAATTTTTGTTATATAAAATAGAGATCCAGTTTCATTCTTTTGCCTGTAGATACTCAGTTTTCGCAGCACCATTTGTTAAAAAGACTGGCCTTTCTCCATTGTGTATTCTTGGCACCCTTGTCAAAGATTAGTTGACCATGTATGCATGATTTTTATTTTTCATTCTGTTAGTGTGGTATATCACATTTCCTGATTTGTGTATGTTGAACCATCACTGCATAAAAAGGATAATTACCATTTGATCGTGGTGTATGATCCTTTTAATGTGCTGTAGAATTTGGTTTGCTAGCGATTTGTTGAAGATTTTTGCATCTATGTTCACCAAAGATATTGGTGTGTAATTTTCTTGTAGGGACCTTGACTGGCTTTGGTTTCAGGGTAATGATGGCCTCGTAAAATAAGCTTGGAAATGTTCCCTTCTCTATAATTTTTTTTGGGGAATTTGAGAAAGATTGGCATTAATTTTTCTTTAAATGCTTGGTAGAATTCACCAATGAAACCATCTGGTCCTAGGCTTTTCTTTGTTGGGAGATTTTTGATTATCAATTCAACCTCCTTACTTGTTATTAGTCTATTCATATTTTCTCATTCAATGATTCTGTTTAGCAGGTTGTACGTTTCTAGGAATTTATTTATGTCTTCCAGTTAATCCAATTTGTTCTATAACTGTTCATAGTGATCTCTTATGATTCTTTGTATTTTTGTGATGTCAGTTGTAACATCTTTCATTTCTAAGTCTTTTTTTGTTAGTCTAGCTAAAAGTTCAATTTTATCTTTTCACAAAACCAGCTCTTAGTTTCATTGATTTTTTCTATCATTTTTCTAGTCTCTATTTCATTTTTCTGCTCTGATTTTTATCATTTCCTTCCTTCTGCTAACTTTGTACTTAGTTATTTCTTTTTCTAGTTCCTTGAGGTATAAAGTTAGGGTGTTTGAGATCTTTTTTTTTTCTTAATGTAGGCATTTATTATGATAAACTTCCCTCTTAGAACTGCTTTTGCTGCATCCCATGTTTTTAGTATGTTGTATTTACATTTTCATTTGTTTCATGATATTTTTGACTTCCCTTTTGATCTCTTTTGATTTCTTCATCATACTACTATTAAGAGGTTTCCATCACTTAAAAACAAAGTTCTAAAGTTCTTAGTCTGGTATCCAAGAACCTTCATAGTATATCTTCAAATGACCATCTACCTTCAAGTTCCAGCTTACCTTTCCACCCACACTGCACTCCAGACAAACAGGTTTATTAACCAACCTCCAGCATTCCTTTCTTCATGCCTCTTCTCAGGCTTTTCCCATCGTCTGAAGTTCCTTCATTTGGTTCTGCAGGTCCCAGCCCTCACAGCCTTCAAGGCCACCTCCCAGTTCAGCCCTTCATGATCTCTTAGGCTTTGTACCTCCCCTCCATGACCCCTAATGGTCACTTTCTCCCTTCTGTGAGTGGTTTGAAAATCCATGTCTTAATTCCCTTCTGGAGAGCAGGGATCCTTACTAGAGACAGGCTCCTTGTTGTACTCAACAGTTTATTCTAAGGCTAGCATTGAGCCAAACATGTTCAATAAATAGTTGTTACATGAGTGACTATTTCTACTAGGACTGTCAAAAGAACTTTGTTCAAAGCTGACATTTGTGTGCACCTGCTGTGTCAGGTACTAGGTGCTTTATACGTAATAGTTTATTTAATTCTCAAAGCAATCTTTATGAGGTGGCTTCCTTTCAGACTCCCCTATGACAGATAATGAAACTGAGGCACAGAGCAGTTAGGTAATCTACTTAAGACCATGCAGGCTTTAAGGGTAAAACAGCTGTTGAACCAGTCAGATTCTAGAGCTCATGCTCTTTACTACGATTTCTTCTCTCTCACCAGAGAAAAACACCAAGAAATCAAGGAGGTTGTTACTCAGCTCCCTGACCACCCGAAGGTCTCTAGGCAAGGGGCTGCCTGTCCTGCAAGTGGATTTACCTTCACTGGGGCCAAGGGGAGACCTTGGATCATGGATCAAGAGCTTAAGTCAGGCCAAGGGGTTGATGCTGAACCTTTGCAAATGAAATGGCCACACTTTACAGTTCTGACACATCAAAGAGTTGCCCACTCCTCTCCATCCCCCCCCCCGCCCAAATATAAGAAAGAACAAAATTGCAATTTCTTTCCTGTTGAAGGAAATATGTGAATTCCATTTAGTTCTTGCTAAGTAGAGTCCACGTTGCCCCTAGGAAAATATTCTAAGAGTGGAATGAAAACCATGACGTCTTTCTTACTTATGGGAGATTAATCACCTTATAAAACTCATGTTTGTTTTTGTGGAAAGAAAAAGAAGGGCACTGGAGGGGGTGGCACAGAGTCTGCATCTTGCACGTTGAGAACTCAAGCACCTCTCTCAGTCAGTGGTCCCTGTAAAGGATGACCATTTGGCCCCCGTGTTCCCTTGTTAATATGTGGAACCTTACCTTGAGTCTTGCAGCTCTCCTAGGAATCGGCCCTGGTTCAGACCCCTCAGTAAAGTAGGGGCTATAACTCTCACTAGCTCTGTCTTAAATAGTACCACCTGTTGCAAGCTCTGTTTGAATGTACTCCAGTGTACTCAACAGCAGCAGATGCCATGGACATTTTCCCTACTGTATGAAGCAGTATTGAACATCTGGCCCCTTCAGGGAAGGGAGGGTTATCTTCTCTTTCTCAAAATGAATGGATGATCACGTTTCAAATATATATGCTCCATGGCTCTGACTCCTGGGAAGATATGGAAGATTGAGGTTTGACTGCTTTCTGCCACGAAAATAGCTCCCAGGCAGTCATTCATAATTTAGTATATATGACTGGAGGTGTACCCATCAGATAAACATATTCTGCTTCAATAATCAAAATGCCAGACAGCATTTTGATACTAGAGATTTTCATTGCAATTTATATTGTTTTTGTCTTACTATAAAGGTAACACACGCCCAGAATAAGTAACATTTAGGGAGGAAAATTTAGGAAATAGAAATAAAAATATTCCTTAAAATCTCATAACCCAGGGGCGCCTGGGTGGCTCAGTTGGTTGAGTGGCCGGCTTCGGCTCAGGTCATGATCTCATGGTTCGTGGGTTTGAGCCCCACGTTGGGCTCTGTGCTGACAGCTAGCTCAGAGCCTGGAGTCTGCTTCGAATTCTATATCTCCCTCTCTCTTTGACCCTCCCCTGCTCACACTGTCTCTCTCTCTCTCCCAAAAATAAATAAAACATTAGAAAAAAAATTTTTTAAATCTCATAACCCAGAGATGATTACTTCCAATATTGCTTTGATATGCATATAAAATGGAGTAATCCTGTAATATTTAAGTAGCTTTTTGCATATCATTAATATTTCTGATATGAAATGTTTTATGGAGCATTGATAATTTTTAGAGTAGGTATTACATTCACATGTTTCAAATATATATATATTTATATATATATTTATATATATATAATGAAGGGATAAATGAAAAGTCTTATTCCTGCCCCATCTTCCATCAACCTGCTTGTTACCCTCCATTCTCCATAGGTAACTACCTCTTTCATTGATTTTAAAATCTATTCCCAGAGTTTCTTTGTACAATATAAGCAGATTTAACTCTATGTTCTTACTCCCCTCACAACTTTGATGCAAAATGTAGCCTTTTTTAAAAAATTGTTTTAATGTTTATTTTTGAGAGAGAGAAAGAGACAGAGTGTGAGCAGGGGAGGGGCAGATAGAGGAGGAGACACAGAATCTGAAGCAGGCTCCAGGTTCTGATCTGTCAGCACAGAGCCCAGTGTGGGACTCAAACTCATGAACCATGTGATCATGACCTGAGCTGAAGTCAGACACTCAACCGACTGAGCTACCCAGGTGCCCCCAAAATGTAGCCTTCTATACACACTTCTATACCTTGATTTTCTCACCCACCTGTGTATTCTTTCTGCAACATTGTCCATACTGCATTATTATTATATTGCCTGATTGTTTGGGGATATGTTTAACCAATTCCTGATTTTTTGGACAATTTTTTTAGACATTTAGGCTGTCTCAAAACTGCTTTATTAGATGTATCCTTGTATACAACTCATGATTATTTCCTTAGGATAAATTATTTAAATTTCTTTGCTGGGATTTTGCTTCATGTTTTCTAAACTGTCCCTGAAAGGCTGTAGCACTTTATGCCTTCCCCAGCAAGGGTCGCCAGCAGTTCAAGAGGCCATTTGGAACAGTGAACCTTTTGACTATCCTATGCCGGAGGAAATAGGAACAGGAAAGCCATGGTCGACTGGAACTGTGATGGTGTGAAGGGGGAGGGGTCAGTGAGAGGTGGTGGGCATCCTTGAAAGAACATGTCAGAACCTGAGTGAGATGTCCGTTCTGGTCCTGCCTCTGATGTGACATCTGGGTCTTCAGGTCTGTTTTTTCATCATTGAAAAGGGGGTTCTGAGTTTATTAAGGTCTCATTTTTTTTTAATTTTTTTAATTTTTTTTTTCTTATTTTTGAGAGACAGAGAGAGAGAGAGAGAGACAGCGTGAGCTGGGGAGGGTCAGAGAGAGAGGGAGACACAGAATCCAAAGACAGGCTCCGAGCTGTCAGCACAAAGCCCGACGCGGGGCTCAAACCCACGAACTGTGAGATCATGACCTGAGCCGAAGCCGGATGCTCAGCCGACTGAGCCACCCAGGCGCCCCTTAAGGTCTCATTTTTATCCCAGAACGCGTTTATAAAGATGAAATGTCTTTTCCAGCTCTAAAACTCTATTTGTATAATGGTACCTCTGTGTTCAGAGGAAATAAATTGGGCTTCTGCTTATCCTGGTTGTGGTTTGAAGGGATAGACCGCCTCTTCCTAATGATCTGGATTACTCAGCTCTCATTTCAGTAAATGCTAAGCCTAAACTTTTCATTCCACCACCTTTCACAAAATTCAGAACGAACTGGAGAGGGAATGTTAAAAGTACAACAGGTTCCTGACTGTAATTTTTGAAAACTCCTTTATTTTTGGATGATGTAACATAGACCATGTAGACCTGCATCAGTAGTAAGCAGCAGCAGATGACTTGCACAAACACCGAACTTGGGGAGGCTGCTGCGGTGGGAGATTTGGCTCTTTGTGCTGCACTGATGTAACAGGTGGTGGCCAGGGAGGCTGAGCTTCAGTTCAGAAACCTCCTAGTCAGGCCTCCCTGTGGAGGTCAGTCATCAGCCAGCCCCTGCAGGCAAGCATTCCGTTACTGGCCAGCTCAGTGTCAAAGCCGCTTGTCATTAGAAGCTTCCCCCGCTTCCCCAAATGAGAACTGTTGTCACTGAGATAAGAATGGTCAAGAATAATAAGATGCCCGGTATTTCCTTCCTTTGTCTACAGCAAGCAAACTAAAGATCCAGGTGAGCAAGAACTGGAAGCATTGATAGACACAATCCAGAAGCAACTGAAACCTCATCCGTGCAAAGACAACATTTGCGAAGCATTTCAAATTTATGACCAGGAAGCTTCAGGATATGTGGACAAAGAAATGTTCTTTAAAGTCTGTGACTCTCTCAACCTCCCAGTTGATGATTCTTTGATTAAGGAGGTCAGTAAGAGTTGCTCTTCCGGGTGACTGCAGAGGCTGAACACCGTTCGTTCTCTTCCAAAGGCCATTGCATGTTTTGTTTTAATGGGAAACTTGAAGACGTTCAAATCAGATTTCCTATTCAGTTCTGGTTATGATGTTTCCCCTGGATTCTTGCCTTGGGGTTCTTTCCTAACAGCTGCAGCAGGGCCTCTAAGTGGGTATGGGCTAGGTGGCCCAGAGTGGCTGGGGTGATTTTGGGGCTGAAGGAGGCTCCACAGAGGTGATCCCAGAGAGGCAGCCCCGAGGGGAGACTCAGAGGTAACTGGGTTGAGCAGGGTGGTGGGCAGCCCGTGACACCCTTCACAGCGATGCTTACGTGTTAGCCCAGCAGTACAGCCAGCCTGGAAGAGGGTGTGATCACCGCCAGGGGAAGTGATGTCTGTCAGTAAGGGGTCACGCGTGGCCAGATGCAAATGTAGGAAGGACATGGTCAGTCTCCTCCTAGAATTTTCATGAGTGCGTTGAAGGCGTTTTGTGCCTTTTCAGTATAAATCCCCAGGAAGCCTGGGCTTCCCTCAAACTCAGAGCAAAATTTCTCCCACAATTGCCAATGACCGTGACTTATCATTGAGACTTCTCACTGATGAAAAACACTGAAGTGCTACAGACCTTCTTAAAGATCTTTTAGCAAAAAGCCATGTTCAGAAGTAAAGACTCCTTTAGGGAAGGCTATCTGCATGGTGCGGGAGGGGCTAGATCGGAAGTGAGGATTTTTCATAGATCAGGACATCAGCAGGGAGTAGAGGAGGGCAGACAGGAGAGAAGGTGTTTACTTGGGCAAATGCCTCTTTAGCTTCCCAAATCTCAGACTGATAGCATGCCCAGCTTTTGATCTGTAAGTCATGTGTGCCATCCATGACCTTGACAAGCGAGAGGAGAATTGCAGTCAGTGGGAAGTGGGGTGGGGAAGGCGTGGGCAGTGTGGATTTGCACACATCTTGTAAAGGTGGCCACAGCAAATCAGTCTACCACCACCCACAGCTGCATTTCAGGGACCTGGTTTGAGCAGTGACAGAACCAGATTCTTCTGTTAGGCTGTGATAATAGCAGCTTGCTATTTTAAGAGTTTTACTCTGTGCAGACTGGGTGGACAAACCTCGTATTTGAATATAAAAATAATTAAAAGTGCCTTGGAAATGACAGTGTTCTTATAAATATTAGTCCTGAAATCCCAAGCGGGCCTTTTACTCCATCTGAGTTCAGTTTCACAGTTTTAGATGGGGATAACGTCTGATCTACCTGGCAGGCTCGCAGGACCATTTTGGAATCCTCTGATATAAACTCCGACCTGGTTTACAAAGGCTGGGGATTGTTATTAGTAAGCATGCCCCGCAGCTCCACCTTACCTGCTCTCTGCTCTCTCCTGCAGTTGATCAGGATGTGCTCTCATGGAGAAGACAAGATTAACTACTGTAAATTTGTTCGTGCTTTTTCAAACGGACCTGGCTAATGAGAGACTGGAGTACAGTTTGGAGGTTGGACCTACATTTTGAAACACCTTGTACTTTTCAGAGAGGCATTTAAAGAGCTCTTAAAATTATGTTTTTTGGTTTCTGAATTTCAATACTAAAGTCTGAATTAAATTGGATCTTTTAAGAGCTAAGATTGGAGCCTTATTTAGGGAGGTAGGGGTATTGTGATGGTTAATTTCATGTGTCAACTTGTCTGGGCCGTGGGGTGCCCAGATGTTTGGTCATTTTTCTGGGTGTGACTGTTTCTGGATGAGATTAACATTTCAGTCTATAGACTGAGTGAAGCAGGTTGTCCTCCCTGGTGTGGGTGGGCCTCCCCCAATCCCCTGAAAGGCTGAATAGGCTGTGCCTTCCCGAAGTAAGAGAATTCCTCCTGCCTGCCTTTGAACTAGGACAACACTTTCCTTTCTTTAGACTCAAACTAAAACATTGGCTATGCTGGGCCTCGAGCCTCCTGGCCTGGCCTTCAGACTAGAACTACACCCTCCGCTCTCCTGGGTCTCTAGCTCGCTCACTGCAAATCTTGGGCTTTGTCGGTCTCTGTGATCAGATGAGCCAATTTCTTATAATCTTCTTTCACTCTATATACATTCCATTGGTTCTCTTTCTCTGGAGAACCCTAATACAGGTGTGGAATAATTAAGAGAAGGAAAAATGGATTTTGCCAGGAGAAGCCTCACTTGGGGTGTAGGAAATAAGCACACAGACTGCTGTTGCTGCGATCTGATGCCCCCCACCATGTGCCTACTTACCCCGATATTGCAGGGAAATAGACCTTTGCAAAATGTGGCTATAGGCCCACTAGTAGACCTGCATTTACACAAAAATAGAATAAAAAGAGTATAGTACAAATAGCAGGTATATACTGTTTTATGAAACTTTTGTTTCAACTGAGGTTGTATTTACTGGGTCATATTAGAAAATGTATTTCTTGATTTGAACTATAGTAGTTATATAAGTAGCATGTATACGTGTATATAACTATATATATTATACATATAAAAGTATATATAACATGTATTATATATAACTATAATATATAACTATATACATTGTATAGATAACTATTACACACACACACACACACATGCTTTTAGAGAATATATATAAAATCTCTGCTTTTAGAGAACCTGGCCTTGAGATGAGAGGAAAAACAGTTACTGGTTATCTAATGAGCTCTGACACAGTTTCAGAACAACGGCCACTCCCGAGTTGAAGTCAGTTCCGGCTCCTCCCTGCTGCCCAGGCAGTGGTGTGAACAGGGGGGCGCTGTCGATCCAGGACACCTGGCCTCAGAACTGCTGGTAACTTCCCACAGTTCTTCCTCCACTGATGAGCCAAGTCACCTCTAACTAGCTTGCTACAAGTTCTGTAAGATAGTATATGTTGAGTTTTTCTGCACCAGGTTGGTCTCTCAAGAAGAACCCAATTTGAAATTTTTTGCCCTCAATCATTACTATTGAAAGTATTATTTTCAAGTATTCAGAAGTCCATTTCAGTCTAGAGTAAAAATACTAAGCTCTATCCTGCCTGCCCAGATCCAGCCTGGTCAAGCTTAGAAGCCTTAGAGTATGTGTGTGAGCGAGAGAGGGAGGGTGAGTGGGCGCTGGGGCAGGTATGGTGGATTTCTCCTTCCTTCCTTCCTTCTCCTGCCCTTCCCACCTGCCATACTACTGTTTCTGGCCTTTGTAATGTTTGGGCAAGGTTAGGGAGTAGACACCACAGGAAAGGGGCAAAGTCTTATTTCTGTGGCCGGTAAAGTCCTATCTGGACCAGGACCTTGTGTGTGTCATGTGCCGAAAGACTGGCTCTCTCTCCCAGGGCAGCTTTTGTGAGTTCTTAGGATACTTTCCCATAGAAAACCTCCCAGAGTGCCATTCTCAGATACAGATGGCCCAGTTTCCAACGTGCCTGGTTCCAGTAGTACATTCCCTCCAGGCTCCCTCTCCTCTCAGGAGGCCCTATGGGTGGGGGCCTCCTCGGGCTAACCCTTCGAGATCCACTCTTTCCCCGCGTGTCCGTCTAGATTGAGCTGCCTAACTGCAGAGCCCCGAGAGCAAACAGTCCCTCTCCTGGAGACTCACTTTAGGGGAGAACCAGGTACCCTAAACCTCATGCTCTCCCAACTCCGGGGGATATGAGTCACACCCTGAGTCTGTTGAAGCGCCTCTGTCACGGAGCTTGTGGACCTACAGCACTGAAGGCTCCTCTTGAGAAACCACACTCCAACAGCTTCTCCCCAGCCCCCGCAGGAGGGAGGCTCACCACACTCTGCACCCACTTCCAGTTTCTGGGGGCTCTGCACTGGCTGCAACGGAGACACTTGCAGACTTCTGTCGTCAGTCGACATGGAGATAGGAGGAAAAAATCCTCTTCCCCACCCTTTGAGATCCAAGTGCTTGTGGCCCCTCTGTCTGTTCTGACACTTCTCTTTTGCCTCCCTGAACCCGCCCCCCCCCCCCACCGTCATGGGGAGCAGGATGAAAACGTCAGCCCTCCTGCAGCTGTCAGAAGTGCCTCAGGAGAGCCGTCCTGAGCATGGCCAGCAGCATTCGCATGCATGACTTGGGCTCACTCTCCACTCACCACTCACTTTCCAAGTCTCCCCAGGGTGGGAAGGTGGGACCTGCCAGCACCATCCCAAGGTGCAGAGTCAGCAGGTCACTTCTGTGCCATCCGCACACAGCAGGGCTGTGCTCAGCCCTGCTAGTTTACATGGCATGGCTGAGTATAGGCACCATCAAGTCCGAGCAAATAGCTTTTCCTACTGAAATTCTGAATGGCGGTGCGGCCATTTGAGGTCACTTACCCTGCCGTCATACCCAGCACGCATCAAGAGTCCTGGCCTAGATGATGGAAGAGTTGAGCATTAGCCTGCAGCAAGCAGTACTGTAGGGAGGAGAAACGACCTCCTTTGAGTGGGCCACCAGGGAGGGGAGACAAAGAAGCCACCACGCAGGCCCTGAACACCATCTGCACCACCAGGGGGCCTTGATAATACCATCGAATTAACGTGTATCAAACCCATATCTATAGGCACTGAGGGTATTTGGGACCAACCAGGTGGAGAAGCCCTCTCAAAATAGTTTCCAGAGAATCATGGGTCTCTTGGGCGAGTGACTCCTTAATGTCCTGCTGGCACAGGAGTGTGCTCATTAGAAAAAAAAAATTGCTTTACTTATACCATGAACTCAGCACTCATGATTCCCTAAATCTCGCCACACCGCTGCCTGCAAAAATAAGCAGCAAGCACACAAACCGCACACAGAAGCAAATGGGCTTAGAAAGGTTAACCCCCCAGGGCCACCTAGCTTCTCATGGCGGAGTCGGACTGAAACCCAAGTCCGACCCGAAGCCTGACCTCTGTGAGTGCCACTCACCTTGACCTCAAGTGAACCCTTCCTGGGCAATCCTCACCCGCTGTGGGTGTCCATGGCTGACTGCCACCTGTAACCACTCCTCTCCTGAGCTCTCGGGAGATAGTTCTGGAAAACATAGACGGCTGCAGGCAAGAGCAGCCCATAGAACTGACACCGGCCATGCCCACAGCCCTCCACTGTTGCCAGTACTGCTCAGCACCAGCACCAATATTCCGCACGCACCTGCTTCCATTTTCTCCGAGCCAGTGACTTCACAACACGGTAGGCATCAAGCCTGCAGCACTTCCTTGTGAGATCTACAAACCCCCGGTCAAGAAAACTCCTTTCCACTCTGACGTTTACTGATACAGACTCAAAAAGGCTCATTACTGTGCAGCACTCCGTGTAAACTTCTCCATCCGTAACTTCAGTTCCCTCATTCACATGACCAAAATGAACAAATACAGTTGAAAAAGCATATACAAGAAAGGACTAATACAGTGAAAAATATGAGTGAGGCTAAAATTGACACGAAATTATTTTTCAACTGAAAGCAAATGTAAGCATCCAGACTAAAAAGGAATGGAAGTAATTTTACCAGAGACAATTAGACTGATAATTCTATGCCTTTTATTCAGTTATTTCAAAAACATTTGTTGGTCATCTGTTTCAAAATGTACATTTAAAAAAATCCATACAAAACTGTAATTTGTTTTAAAACCAGACAGAAACGGTGGAAAAGGATTTTGAAAAAAGTTCACTGAAAATAAAAAGAACCCCCCCCCCAAAAAAAAACCTTTTACATGAAAGCATAAATACGGCAGGTACAAATTTTCCTTGAGTTCCTTGTTGAA
>CM053577.1:95710683-95748665 GCA_028646485.1 Cryptoprocta ferox | reverse complement strand
GTTGGTCATCTGTTTCAAAATGTACATTTAAAAAAATCCATACAAAACTGTAATTTGTTTTAAAACCAGACAGAAACGGTGGAAAAGGATTTTGAAAAAAGTTCACTGAAAATAAAAAGAACCCCCCCCCCAAAAAAAAACCTTTTACATGAAAGCATAAATACGGCAGGTACAAATTTTCCTTGAGTTCCTTGTTGAAATTTGGTCCGTAAGGTGAACAGACTAAAGTAGAAAACAAAAAGACACTTTGTCCACATTTGCATTATGAGTTGCTCACGGCGGCACCGGCAGCCTCAGCTCGTCCTTCGGCTGTTAACTAGAGGGACGGACACGTGAGGTGTATGGTCTCGTCACACAAACACGCGAATCCACCCTGAGGCAATGGTGGCACTTAGGATGCCAGCCAGAGCCTACCGGGCGAGCAGGGCTGTCCCTGCGTGGCCGCTTCTCCACACTACCTCCTTCCTCTCCACGCAAACAAGAAACTCTAGACCGCCTTTAGAGTGACGGTGACATCTCAGGGGTCACAGCAGATCTTATTCCCAGACACAGACTTACTTAATGCCCCATCATGAGGATGTTTTGTCCTTTTCAACAGATTAAAAAAAAAAAAAATCCATGGACTTGTAAGGTGATGCTATGATGCTCTATTCGAGTGCCACAGAAACCCACCCAGGGTGAAGAGACGGGCAGTAACACAGGGGACATGGCGCACATTTCTTCTGTTAGGGGATGTCGACCACCCTCCCACGGGTCCCTTCCCTCCCTAGCTTCGGGGTGCCTGGGGACAGCAAGGCCTGTGGAAGGACCACCGGCTGGGAGAGTTATTGCACAGCCCGGAAGAGCAAGGGGATGGCAGGCAGCCGCTGCGAACATAGGTAACACTGAGTCAGGAGCGTGAGGAGATTCTGCAACAGCCAAACTAGACCCGCTGTCAAATGGGCTGACACTTGTGACTAACACCTTTACCAAACGAACTGTGGATTGAATAAGAGACAAAATAGATTGGAAGAGGTTATAGCCAGGGTACCACTTATGTCCCTGGAGGCCGCCAGGCTTCCCTCCATAGGTAGGAGGCACAGGTGACTGCTGTCGGCTCTCCCGCTTTTTGCAACCACCCATGGGCCAGAAAACCGACATGAAGGAGAAACCAGAAACAAAACCTAGAACAGACCACACTCCCCAACATGATAGGGGGAGGGGACTGAGACGAGTGAGGCCAAACTGTCATAATCCATGTCCCTTTTACATGTGATACACCAGGGTCCAGTGTCCTAGGCTGCACAGGACAGACCACCCTAGAGGCCTGGCAACCGGGGACCCGGCCACACAACACAAGCCAAGGCCGGAAGACCGCACAGCAAGTAAGGCACTTCTTACACAGAAAGGAGGAGGGTCTGCTCAGGACAAACTCTCTCTCAGGGGTTGCTGAGCACAGGGGCAGCACGGAACGTGGAAGTCCCGATGCCTTTGAGACCTCTATAAAAACCAGGAGTGGAGGGAGGGCAGTGGAGGAGAGACCCGGGGTAAAGACAGCGAAGCCGGTGAAGCCTTCCTCACTGGGTCAGCCTCGGGCTGAAGAGGGATTCTATTTAAGTGTCACACCACTAGACAATGACCCCGTGCCCTTCTGAGGAGCAGGGTTGTGGGCCAGGAGGCAGTGGGAGGGAAGAAAGACCACCCTGTTGTCCCGCCTCCCAGGCCCGCAGCACACCCTCCATTACGGACCAGGTCTGCTCACTTGGGTCTCCAAGGCCCTCAGCAAGGGGAGGGAGTTCTGTCTAGGCCCAGGAAAAACTGACAGGGAAGGCTGAAACCTGGGCAGGCAACCTACAGGCCGAGCCTTCCCAAGCCGCCTGGGGCCTGGCACGCCCCTTCAGATGGAAAGAGGCATCCAGGGAATAGAATTTTCTGTTGTGGAGTCTTGGGAGGGGGTGTACCCTCTGCCTCTACCTCTTACTCACCACTTAGGGAAAAGAAGTCAAAGGCTGCTAACGGAGAGGGTCCCTAAAGAAAACCCAGATGCTCACCCCCTGGGAGAACACCCCACCAAGGCTTCAGGGGTTTCCACGGTCCCAGGGATCTGAGAGAAGCATCTGCAAAGAAGGCCAGAGCACAGATGTCTATTTTGGTTTCATGCAATGTCAGTAAGTTCTACCTTGGGACAGAAACAGAAAAGGTTCTGGGCAACCACTTACATCTGTTGGGGCAGGCGAACATGGACGGATGGACACACACACACACACACGGTTAGAATGGACTAGAATGGGGGAGAAGCAGCTCCCCTCCTGACTCAGCCTGCTTCCATTTCCTCTAGAACCTTCCCCTACCTTCAAAAGGAACAAATGTCACTTAATAGTGCAGCTCTCAGAGCCTTGATGGTAAAAATAACATTCCCAACCACTGAACTCGAGCAATACCGGGCCCTCCCGTCCACAGAGCCAGCCTCTCCTGTCCACCGCCACCTGCCACACCCGTGCCAGCCAGGGATGTTGAGAGAGAGAGGTGGCTGCTGGCTGAGGTAGATTAACATCTGTTCTCCTGCTCTTGGCTGAGCCAGCCTCTCCCACTCGGAGCTGTCTGGCAGGGCCTTCACAGATGGCTTGGCACTTTGGGAACAGGAGAGAGGGTAGAAGACGGAAGACGACAGCCAAAGTGGCCAAATCAGGACCAGCCAGCACAAGAAGCTCACAGGATGGAGTTATTTCGGCAACATGCTTTGAGCCAGCCTGCCAAAGCCCGGGCTCCGCTCTGAAATAAATGTGGCGGGGATGCCAGGGGAGTGACCAAGCACCCTGCCTTTACTCTCATCCCCTTTCCCCTCAAATCATCCCAGAGGCCCAGCTAGTGACATGCTAGCCTTACTCATGGTCTCGGGGAGCCTAGGCTGGCCCAGGCCACTGGAGGGGTGGGACCACCTCTGAATCACACCTACCACAGAGCCAGAAGCTCACAGGAGGCTTAGGGAACGTGCAGCCACATGGTCTCTGGCCACAAACACCTAGAACACCTACATGAGAAAGGGCTGCCTGGTGGCATGCCTGCAGCCTACCGTGTACCCACCCAAGTTTAACCGGGGCTCACCTGAGAGAGTGGCCCCGTGCAGGAGGCAGGTCGCTGTCCGAGACACAGCCAGGAGAGAACCAGGAGGGGTGGCGAGGCTGACGGGCAGGTGGGAGGCTGCTTGCTGACCGCCCCTCCATCTCCAGGCAAGGTAAGGAGCCTGAACGCAGCCACAGCCTCAGCAGGGTATTTGGCCGAGCAGCTAAGGGGTCCTGGCTCGGTTCTGCGGGGTTGATTTCAGTACCCTTTTAGCAACATTCTGCTCTGCAGCCCAGAGAAGCATCAGACAAGGATGGGAGAGATGCACGTCTCCACAGCGCCGTCCCACTTCCTAAGGGTAATCAGAAGCCAAGGGTAGCTTTTCCCAGTTCTATCTTATCCTGGACAGAGAGCAGAGGGTCTACGGTGGTGCTAAGGAACAATGCCCTCAGTCACTGGAAAATCCAATCTATCACTGATAAAAGTGACATGGAGGAGGAGAGCTGCCCTGATGAAAAGACCCATCTCCCCCTTTTCAGGATAATAACCCAAGGTTTGGCTTCTACCATGGCATGAGAAAGAGAACCAGCACATTTCTATGCCCCCAAGAATCGCTCCCCGGGGCCTTGAAGCAGAATTCAGGCGTTCTTATTTAGGATGTTTGAAAGCCTAACCCCTTCCAGAAGTTGTCACCAGGCCCCACATGGATGTGGAAGCCTTGTCTTTGGGTGAAGCAGAGGGAAGGGCTATGTGAGGTACAGGGCAGAGGCCTCTCACTGGCACCGTGGTGTCTGCTCTGCTATGTACCCTGCAGACCGATTCCCAATCAGTCCTGCTCTCAGACGGTCTAACATGCTGGAGGTGCGCTGGACAAACATCAGAGGATGACAACGAGCTTGCCGAAGAACACTCAACAGAGGGGGCCAGAGGGGAAGTGGCCCAGTGACCCTCCCCGGGGCACCAGGGGCCAGTGGGGGGCTTGGCATTCCTGCCGCTAGAGAGATGAAGTCGGGTAGCGAGGCAGGCCCTGACAGGGCTGCCTGAATCTGGGGCTGAGGACCAGCGTCCGCCAGGCTGGTCTGTTCACTGTGGTTTGATTTGGTTTTGGATGCTGGTGAACGGTTGAAAAAGCAGCTGCAGCTGGGGCTGAAGAAAGGCTGAGGCGAACCGCTCCATCACCTCTGCCGCCGTTACCTTTCCAGAAGAGCCTGCTGCTCCATACTCTTTGTTCTTGCTCTAGAGGGTGGGAAGACTTGTCCTCCTTCAGCACCTCCCCAGCAGAGTGAGGGCAGGCTGGCCCCCATCCAGGACCAGCCACCGGTAAGCCGTCTCGAGTCACAGGACCCAACACGCTTAACACCATCTTTCTGGACGCGGTCGCCATGCCCCACAGCCAAATGCCTTGGCAACTCCAAGTAGCAGTGGCTCTGTCGGGCCTCCGGCCGGCGCGTACAGAACTAGAATCATACATCTCAGTTAATCAGCACCTGGGAGATTATGATCCAAGAGGGCTGGCCTCTCCTCTCCTCGCCCGAACATGGGGCCCGCCGGTGGGCCTGCTACCGGCCCCAGGCAGAGGCTCCTTGGCACGAGGCTTCTGGCTTTGACAGGTCCTGGGGACTGACGCTGGTGGTGGATGGCCAGGGCTGCAACTTGAGCTCCCTCTCATTGTAAAAATCAGACACAGAAAAATTGCACAATACGGTGAAAGAAGTAAAAAGCAGCAGCTGTAGAGGAAGAGAAAGAGAAGGCAAGCAAAAAGAGAACCCGCCTGGGCTTCTAGAAAACCCAACACAGGACAGAGGTGAGGACGTGAGGTGGCTTGAGGGAGAGAAGGAAGAGTTTTGGTTTTATTGAGAATGGTTTATCGAAGAGTAAGAAGAGAAAGCCAAGCAGGAAGAAAGGCTAAGCCCCGTTTGAAGACAGGTTCCTGCTGCTTGAGATGGAGCGTCAGGAGCAGGAGGGGGAAGGTGGTGGCGGGGGCCGGGCTCCCCACCTCCCAGCCGCGCCCCCATGTGAGGATCCCTGTTCCAGCACTTTGGCCTCAAGGAGACTTGAGTTTCTTAGTCCGTGGGGAGGTCCCATTCTCTGCTTTCACTACTCCGTTTTCATGGTAACCTAGGAAGTGAAGGGAGACAGACACACGTGGTGCTCCTGCTGGGACTGGAGCAGGAGAGGCACCTAGGGGGCCTGAGATTGCACAGGGGGACGAGCCGAGGGGACGCCTGGCCACAGCTTCCCCCCAAGACTGGGAACCAGTAGACAGCTCCCCGGAAGCCCCTGCTCCCCTCAGTGTGACTATGCTAAAGGTGGCTGGTCCCTGACTTTCTTTAGCGGGAGGCAGCTGAGATGACATACAGTAATCCTGGAACAGGCCGGGGCCCGCCCGCCTGCCTGCCCGCCCGGGCCTCGGGCTGGGACCAGATCCTAGGCGGAATCACACAGACGCTGCCAGGGGCCTCAGTTTCCTTCAGCCCCCTGCAGCGCACCAGCCCACTTCAGCAACCACGCCCCGGGAAGGGAAAGTGGAGAGGAGGAGGCAGGGAGGCTATAGGGACAGGCATTACTCAGAGGCCCGATACTCCTCTGGCAGAAAAAAAACGTGCTATCTTCTTACTGTTGTGGAAAACACCTCCATGTGCTTGTAGAGTCAGTCTGGCTGCAGCCTCATGCCCCAATCCCCTCCCAGCCAGGCCTGACTTGCCACACCCAGCTGCGCACGTGTCTGGTTCAAACACACGGGAGCCCTTGCCAAGCAGGCCACACCTGGAGAAAGGCAGGTGAGTCAGGGAACAGAGCCCGGTGCAGACAGGCCCCCAGGCTGCACAAAACGGGCCAGGGCCTGGGGCCCGGCAGGGACAGGCGGTTACTGGAGCATGGCCAGGGGCAGAGGTGAAGTGGGCATCCCAGCCTTGCCGCCCACCGGCAAGATATCACCCTGAGTCATTCCTGAAGACCGAAGAGGAGCAGGCAGCCTGGGAGGCAGGGCTGTGCCCAGATACAGAGCGAGAGGGCAGGAGAGGACAGGGCCGCCGGGCCGCACAGGGAGCAGGCGGCCGATCTCGGCTGGGGTCAGAAGCTGCTTCGAGGACACACTTCCTGCCATGGTGCCCCAGCCAGCTGCTGCCCTGCCCCAGCGAGGCTAGCCTCACCCACAATGTGTCCCTGGCCCATGCCCAGCCACGTGCCAGGCCCCGGCAGGAGCCCAGGACCCAGGGCCCCCCGGGGAAGGACAGGGGAGTGGCAGGACTGGTCTGGGTGGGGGCGGAGGAGCCAAGCTGGGGCCCCTACCCATCCCTCCCCGACACACTTCAGTGCTACCCACCCAAGGCCCCGCACTCACCAGACTCCCTCTTGACGAGCCTGGCCGGCAGTCTGGGAGCAGCTGGGACCCTCCGCTTGGCGCTCTGCTCATTCCAGTACTCCCGCCAGTGGCGCAGCTGGGAGTGGATGAAGCGCCACATGAGCCAGGCCTGGGCGGCACACACCAGCAGCAGCACGCACAGCCTGTGGAGGGACAGCATGGCGGGCTCAGGGCTGAGGCTGGCCCCCTCGGAGGGACAGCGTGGCGGGCTCAGGGCTGTGGCTGGCCCCGAGGAGGGACATGGTGGCAGGATCAGTGCTGGGGCTGGGCCCCTGTGGAGGGACAGCATGGCGGGCTCAGGGCTGTGGCTGGCCCCGAGGAGGGACATGGTGGCAGGATCAGTGCTGGGGCTGGGCTCCTGTGGAGGGACAGCATGGCGGGCTCAGGGCTGGGGCTGGCCCCGCCCCGGGGCAGCAGGGGAGACCAGGGCAGGAACCCTGCAGCTCCCCTGGCCATCCCCTTGGGCACCGGCATGCTCTATCCCCCAACCAGCACCAGGGGGAACGGGTGGTTCAATGCCAGCCTCCGCTCTAGCGCACTTCAGGGGTGGTGACAGACAGATGGGGGGCGAGGGAGACCGGGAAGGAGGAGGGGACATCTGCATGTCCAGCTCCAGTCACACTGCTTCCATGGCCTGTCTCTTCTGTACCCACAACAAACAACATGACTCATTTAAGCTCTCTCTCTCTCTCTCTCTCTCTCTCTCTATATATATATATATATATATATACATATATATATATACATATATACATGGAAAGAATTCAAATGAATTATGATACAGAAGAATAATTCTAGAAGGGTGGCTTCTCATCTAGAATGCCACTTAAAAGCTGAGCAACACTGGATCAGTCACACACCTTCCCAGGCCCAAGGGTCACTCCTCCCCGCTCTCCCTGCTGCTATGGGAGGCTGTGGGCTGCGGCTGCCGGGGCCCCACTGTGAAGAGTCCACACATGGCTATAATGATTGGTTGAGGGGCTAGAGCAGAAGCCTATCATGCACCTGAAGACTGGTCAAGGGGCGGGGGATTCCCACCTGAGGACCCTGACTGCAGTCCCAGCAGGTACTGGAGATGGTTTAGCTGGAGGCAGAAGGCTGGTATTTCTTCTCCCCCCAGGCCAGATGTCTAGAGATCTCCAGCTAAACATCAGTGTGTGGGAGACCCAGGGGTCTGTTGCCCCCTGACCTTCCAAAGTTGTGCCAAGTTCAGGAGGCTCCTGGCAGCACTCAGGGAGCCTTGCTTTATCTCCCTGGGCTTTTTCCCAACTGACCTGCAAAGTAAGGTGTTGAAGTTTCCTTTCTCGGGGTCAAAGGACTGGTTTTCTATGCGAGCGAGTCCAAAGCCGATGGCCAGCACGGCGAGTGTGAGGATGAAGAGGCGGGTGACCCCGAACACAGCAGCCCAGGCATTAAACCTACTCATGGGGGTGGAAAAGGGATGTCAGCCTTTAGGGCCAGTGAGGGAGCTTTCACCCACTTCTCCAGATGCAACACCAAGTGGAGAGAGGGTGTGAGGGTAGCCCATGGGGGGTGTTTGAGAGAGTACATCTCTGGAATAGGATGCTCCAAAAAAAAAAAAAAACAACCCTGGGGTGCCACCCGCAGGTAAGGGGCAGATTCTACCCTCCCATCAGCCAAGCCTCCTGGGAGGCTCCTACCCACGGCTCCTTCGAGCTTGCATTACACCACTTACAGCTTCTCATTGTTCTCGTCTGCAAAGTAGAAGAGTCGAGCCATGTGGAAGAGGAACTCGGTCGAGTACTGCAGCAGCAGCAAGATCAGGCCCAGGCGGCTCAGGCTGGGAGAAACAGACAAGCCTCACAGTCCCCCCGGGGTACCACAGAGCAAGAGGCGCCCGGCACCCTGGGCCCAGCTTTCCTCGCCGGCCTTCCCTAGCTGGCCCCTCCTCATCCTACACGATTCAGTTCTGCCATCACACCTTTAACATAAAACTGACTTCCCCGCCTTCCCCGGCCCTGCACCTCTCCTGTCTGGGTCAGGCACCCCTCCCCGCTCCCGCCGTGATGCTAGCTTAGGCTCTCACGGCACCAGTCACCTTACATTCTTCACCAGGACCCAGCACATAAGAGGTGCTCAGAACAAGTGGCTGAGCTTTGTACACAGAAATACCAGGGATTCGCAGTGTCTGGTTTTTCATTATCCAAGTCTTCACAGCCAAGAGGTACATGAAGAAGCAAAACTCAACATAACGCAAAAAGATGTGCTACTGAACCAATCTCTTAAAAATTAGCACCCACTCGCACACCCCCCTCCGCTCAATTCCAGGCATGGTGGTGGTACCGACTTTCTTAGGCACTTTGTGACAGATGTCAATTGTAGCTCAAATGCAGAGACTGCGAAGGGCAAGTGCAGACCCTGCTGAACGCACAGGGCTTTGGGCTGTCAGTAAGAAAATATGGGAGCAGCCCCACAGGCCATGCTGACATAGGGCCCAGCCAGTTCCACCTAACGAGACCGAAGCAGTGCAGAATCCACTGGGGTGGCTACTGGGTCCTGAGGATGGTCAAAAGAATGATGGGAGCACTACCCAAGGTCTTCACGTGACCTAGAAAGTCCAGCATGACCGTGCCCAGTGACCTCATCTCAAAACTCATTTTCTGCATTCCAGCCACAGTGGGCTTTACACACACCTCAGGGCCTCTGCACCTGCTGTTTCTCTCCCCACACAGCTCTCCCCCCAGATCTTCATGTGCCTGACTCTCATCATACCTGCCTCAACCTGAGTCACCTCCCTCCCCACGACAGAGGTGCCACATAGACAAGCCGCTCTGTTACCTTACCCTACTTTATTAGAGTGCATGTGAGCGAGCAGGCGAGAGGGGCAGAGAGAAAGAAAGGAAGGGAGGGAGGGAGGGAGGGGAGGAGAGAGAGAGAGAGAATCTCAGGGGAGAGGGGCAGAGGGAGGGAGAGAGAATCTCAAGCAGGCTCCACACCCAAAGAGGAACCCAATGAAGGGCTTGATCTCATGACCCTGGGACCATGACCTGAGCAGAAATCAAGAGTCGGACACTCAACCAACTAAGCCGCCCAGGGGCGTCCCTATTATTTTCTTCATCGTATTTACCGTCACAGGAAACTATTTATTTTCTTATTCATGGTCTGACTCCCTCTAGATGGGACACGCCAGGAGAGCAAGGTCTTGGTCTGACCTCACCCAGGTGTAGCTGCAGCTCTGAGAGCAGCGCCTGGCCTGAGGGAGGAGCTCAGGTACGCGTTGAGTGAGCGAAGGCCTCCAAAAGTCAAGCTCTTCACCAAAACGAGACCCCGCAATCATCTGGCATTTCAAAGGTCTGCCTTCATTGGGAAATCCTGTAGTCAAGGGTGTCTCCTGCTCCCCCGGTCACTTCTGAAAACCACAGCAAGGATGGAGGTGAAGGGAGGTCAGGCCACGGTCCTTACATGAGCAGAGGCTGCTGCACCAACATTGCTGGGAATGGAACGGGCCTCATTTTGGAGGGCCTGCTGCTCCTGCCCTCTTGCTTCTATCCTCATTCCAGAACAAGAATCACAGGACTCCTCCCAAACAGGGTCAGACACCTACCCTTCTCCTTCTCTGGGATGTCAGCTGTGGGAAAAACGGATCTTAGAGCATTTCCTGTCCTTGGGGTGGGAACAGTGATGATACAGCAGGGACCAGGCAGTAGCAGGAAGCTCTCCTTCCACGTGGTCCTGCCAGCACGTTCTCACCCCAGTCCTCACAACACACTGCTGGGCGCAGCACATATACAGCCTTTGTTCTCCAAAGACCCAACCAGCAATCGATGCTATTTCACGCCTCCAGGGAGAAGAGCGTATTCGAGAGCTGCCTTCCTCCTAACTCCATTACCCCAGGTCCGTCATCCTCATAGGAAGCCTGCTGCGAGGGCCTAGGAGATGACTGGCCCAAGGACCTCCAAGCAGCTTAGCAGAACATTACACATCACCAACCCTCAAAATATCAGCCCAGAGGAAGTACAGGGTGTTCTCCTATCCCGCTCGGATAAAGCTCAAGGAAATTCCAAATTAACAATGACATATCTACTCATCAATATGATTCTTTTTGTAAGAGACACTCAAGGCCAAACACTACGGCCACTCCTCCGACTTCAAAGCCACAGTTCCAATGGCAGCATCCCTGGAACCCTTCCCCAGCTCTGTCTCGGGATGCATTATTAGTCCCTCTTCTGGGTGTCCATGGCAGATGACCCATATGGTAGCACGGCCATCATCTCTCTAAGCTGTCCTGACCTGTGCCTACGCCATCTCTCCTACCAGACTGGGCATGACCCACTAAAGGTAAGGGAATCACCGCCTTTGTATCCCCAGGTCTTAGCATGGTGCTTGGCCAATAGAAGGGGTGTGGTAACTGCCTCCTAATGGAATGAAGGTGTGGAGAGATGCACGGACATAAAAGGGCACAGAAGTGTGACGGGCTGCGGGGTCTCACTCACTTTAAGAGGTATGCTCCAGCTATGTGGACCAGGTACAGACAGATGTACTGGAGCTGGCGGGGGATTTCCTCCTGCAAATGAGAGAAGCAGACAGTAAGTGTGCTCATTCCCACCACCTCTCTGCAGGGGCGGGGGCGTGCAGAAGGGTGGAGTGGAGCTGGCCGGGCTGCTCTGACACAGACAGTCCAATGGACCCATTCCCACCTCTTCTCTGCGGGGGCGGGGGAGGGTGGAGTGCAGAGAGGCAGGGGTAGGAGGTGGGCCGGGCTGCTCTGACACAGACAGTCCCGGGTCACACCAGAGACCCATGCACCGGGTCACACCAGAGACCCATGCACCAGGCCACTGTTAAGTCAGAGGACAAGGCGCTGGCTTCAGGTCCATGGGGCAGGGCTGGTTGAGAAAGAAGAGACAGGGACTGGGGAACAGGGCTTCTGGAAAAAATTCAGAGGGAGGCTACTTAAAAAAAAAAAAAAAAAAAAAAAAAAAGACTGGGAAAGGCAAAAACCTCTTATCCACAATCCAGAAGACAAGAGGTAGACCTCTCCCAAAGCCACGTGTCTAGTGTGGGCGGCAGGAGACCCGCTGGTGGCCTGCTTTCAGGGAGATCTTTTCGGAGACTTCGCTGGCTCAGCATTTTCCCCAACCCGCCGACACACCCCTGTCTCCACCCAGCCCTGCACTTCTGGAGGAAGGCTCAGGGTTAGGAGGCTGGGAACAGCAAGAGGGGAGTGAAGACACACGCCTTCCAAGGGGGAAGCAGGTACTCACCTTCCGTACCTTCTGGAAGTACAGCTCAGGCAGTGCGTGCAACCAGTAGGCCAGCTGACACAGGTAGAAAAACTTCACCTGGAAGCTGGAGACAAGGGAACGGGTCACACAGAGGAAGACTATCCCTGCAGGTGGTCGTGAGGCCCAGGACAGAGAGGTGAGGCCCAGGACCTCGGGAGGGAGGCCCTGCACCTGGGGGCCCCACTCCACAGATGGGACCACTTAATGGGACACAGAGTCCACAGAAAGAAACAAAAATGGTGGAGAGTACAGAGGAGGAAGGTTCTTTGGCTTGGAGAAGGGAAGGCTGAGCAAGGCCAGTGAAGATGGGGCACCAATATATCGAAGCGGGAATATATCTAACAAAGGAGGGGCCTCACGCAGTGGTTAGCCCTTCGTTGTGGTGGCTGTGAAAGGTCTCAGGAAAGACAAGGAGGGTCTCCTCCAGGAGGCAGACCTGGTGCTGCGCTCCTACTGTCTTGGCAGCACACAGTAGGAGAGGACAGGGGTGCTGCCCCGGAGGGGCACCCGCCATGTGAGGCTGGGTGGATGATGTGCACGTGCACGAGCACAGGTCATCAAGAAGGTACGAGCCCAGAGAGCATTACAGAGATGCTCCAGTTCCCATCCATCTCCCGACGGCTTAGGTGCCTGCTGTGGACTAAATGTGTGCGTCCCCTCAAAATTCAGATGCTGGAACCCGAATCCTAATGGGATGGTGTTAGGAGGTGGGGCCTTTGGGAGGAGATCTTGCCGTGAGGGTGGGGACCTCAGTAATGGGATTCGTGCCCTCGTCAAACAGACCCCAGAGGGCTCCTTCTCTGCCCCTCCATGTGAGGATTCGGCAAGACAGCCGCCTATGAACCTGGAGGCAGATCCTCACCGGACACCAAATCTGCCGGCATCCTCATCTTGGGCTTTTCGGCCTCCAGAACTGTGTGCAAGAAATTTCTGTTGTTTGTAAGCCACCCAGCCTACAGGGTCCTGGCACGGCAGCCTGAGCTAGAACACCACCAGCTCTGTGACGGGCTACCGCAGAAGACATTTCATTTGGGGGGTTCTCCAGTCAAGCACCCTAGGAGGAAGCAGCTCCCGGACAAGACTGCCTTCTATGACACTGGGCCCTCACAGGCTCGGGGTGCAACCTGCTCCTCACGCCAGCTGGCCCCACGTTCTCTGGGTTGGGGGAGCCGGTGGGCTGGCTTGCTCCTCCCTGGAGACCACGTCATGAGAATACTCACGGGAGGTACACGTGTGGGTAATCTTCCCAGAGGCTTCTTGGGTTTGTTAAATATCCTTCCTGTAGTGGGTAAGAAGATACAGCATTTAGAGATGTGGATAGGAGACGCGCTGGGGCCCTGGGCAGGCCTCGGGTTCCGGGGTCAGGGGCACATCCCATCGTCAGCTTCATGAAAATGAAGGCCCTCTCTGCATGGGAGCCACTCGGCCCTCAGCTGGCTTCTTCGTTGTGAAAAAGCTCTACTCTGGGGTCTGAAGACCTGTGTCTGGACATGAGTCTGGGACTAGCCTCTGAGCAAGCTTGTCACCCTAAGCTTGAGTTGGCTCATCTGAACATGAGGATAAAAATACCCTCACGGAGTTATTGTTAGAAATAAATGTGATAGCTCATGTTTATGTGTCTAGCATGCCTGGCATGAAGGCACTCGGGAAATGCTTGTAGGATGAATAAGCACGTGGACTCCAGAATCACCATCCACTGGAAAAACGAAAAGCTAACTTTGGCTTTTCACATCCCTATGAATAAAAAACGCAGGACCACACAGGCCACCCTAGGAGGCCTCACCCCAGAGGCCTCGTAAGCATGACACCTACCACACTGGGTCATCCTTGCCAGAGGTCTCCATTACTCTGCAAGCTCATGGGTCTCGTCACGCTGTTCTTTACACCACCGGCACCTAGCCCAGGGCCTATTACAGAGTGGGGGAGGTAACCTGAAAACCCTCCCCTCACGAAACATCTAGAAACGCTGGGTGAAACCTAGCAAGTAATTCTTTTATATTCAACAGGTTTTTACCAGAAAGGGAAAACCTTTGGAATCCAAAAGGGACAGGTGGCTAAAAGCCTAAGCAGGAAGGGGAGGCTGAGGCAGCCCAGAAGGCCCTAATCTTGGGCCAGGGTGGTTGTGCCTATGTGGGAACAGAAGATGGTGTCTCAAGAGGTAGAGCCTGAGATGCTTGTATAAAATCAGGACCCCTGGGGCTCCTGGGTGGCTCAGTTGGTTAAGCGTCCGACTTCAGCTCAGGTCATGTTCTCATCATTCGTGGGTTCGAGCCCTGCTTCAGGCTCTGTGCTGACAGCCAAGAGCTCAGAGCCTGGAGTCTGCTTCGAATTCTGAGTCTCCCTCTCTCTCTGCTTCTCCCCCACTCCGTGCTCTGTCTCTGTCTCTCTCAAAAATAAATAAACATTAAAAAAAATTTTTTTAAACCAGGACCCCTGAAGGGCTACAAACTTCAAGAGAAGGTTAGACTAGAGTTTGCATTAGTTTGGATTAGACTGGAGAAAGGGTCGACTATAGTCTGACAATAAAGGAGATAAAGAAGCTATTTGCTCACCCTGTGCTCAGGATGAAAACTAAAATATATTAGCCCTTGAAAATCTATAACCTTGGTTTCACTTTCATATGGGTTTGAAGTTCCAATTTATACCACTGTATGGTCCAGGAACCACCAACCTAAGAAATTAATGTTAATACTACTGTGGGCCAGTGACACCATTGGGACATACTCTCATCCAAGGATGTACAGGATTCTCATGCATAAAATCTTGCTCAAGAGTTTACAATCTAAAATTACAAAACATAAGAGGAAACAATCCACCGTGAGCAAGAGTCAGTTGACATTACAGAAATCCAATAAAAATTTGTTGGTTGAATGAATGAATCAATGACTAATGCTGTAGGCGATTTCTCTCTTCTGAGGGAAAAAACAAGGCTCTTATTTGTCACTCAGAGATGGTTAGATCAGTATGACCCCATTCCATAAACAGGGAAATAAAGGAAAAGACAGGAAGTAGCTCCTGAAATGAGATGGTCTTTCAGCAGCCTAGGTGAAATCCGATCTGGGTCACCAACCTCCTGGTCCAATAACCCTCAAGACAAGTTCCTCAATAAGTCAAAAAATAAACTGAGCTGGTGGCTTTGATGAGGAGACTGAGACTCAAATGTCATACTGGGACTACCATCAGGGGGTTAGCAGTGCTCGAGGCCAACATGGTTCAGGGACAAACACTCAACTTACTGCCTAGTGGATCCACAGCTGTGTTTCCATGTGAGGGCTGACCCATCCACCCTCAAGTCACTACGTTAACTTGGACATTTCAGGTATAGTCCCTAGCCCACAAGCTGAGGCCCCATTAGCACAGTGACCAAACTGACAGGTCCAGTCAGGCACATGTACCCAGGCTCATAAGGACCCGGGCACACAATGCTATATACTGTCTTCCACTCTCTGAGCCTCATTCCAGGGAAATCAAGAGGGGAGAACGGCCCATCATGGAGGAAGCAGCAATGTATTTAAGGAGGGAAATGGTACATCTGGGACTGAGGTGGGAGGAAAACTTCTGCCCTAAAAGAGGCCGCCCAAGAGAAGCAGCATGGAGAGAAACCTAAAAGCCCAGATGATCTTATGATTTTAAACATGAACCTCCTTGGCCTGGCGCCTTTTCTTAGGAGACAAAGAGGTCAGAACTTTGAGGCCAACTAGCAAAGAAAACTCCCCAGAAAAATGCTGCCTGCTTGTGAATGTCCAGTCCACAGGGACTTCAGGGAGGGCCCACAAGGGGAGGGCGGGGGAGTTGGAGGAAAATGACTCACTGCTCTGAGAACAGCCTTTTCCAGACCTTGGGCCAGGCAGCTGCCTGAGGGCGGCCTGGGGCCGGGGTGCCCTCAGAGCTCTGGCAGGCCACTGCCTGAGATCACGGGGGGCCAAGTGGGCTAGAGCAGCGCCTGCACCCGCCCTCCCCTGAATCCCAGGCCCCATCAGGCACTGGCAGAGGGGCCCGGGGAACTTCTGAAATCCTTTGTTATCTCCTTAACCTATGAGCTAAGTGAGGCCTGAGCGAACTGCAACAATCTCTCCCCCCTCCACCCCTGCCCTGCAGCCTTCCTTTTTGGTGAATGGACAAACAGAATCACAGAAACAGCAAAATCCAGTCATAACATAGCCAGTTGCTACCTAGATTCAGACATACCAACGGCGTTTGTCCTTCAGGAATAATTGTGTACTAAAGTTCTGCTCCGAGCGGCCAGTCTGTTACTGGGAATCAGTCCATGGTGAGAATTCCCCATACCAGGCTCTCTCTGAGCACCAGACTTCAGGTTTTAGAACAGGGAGGGAGACATCCCCAGGAAGCCGGGCACGGAGACCAATCGCCGGCCCACCCTGCTTTCCCCCGTAGAGGGCTTGTGTTTTGTTGTGTTTTCTAAACAATCAATAGGAAGTAGTCCACAGGTAGGTTACTAATAGAAGGTTGACCTTCTCATAAATTATTGGTCGGTCCAGCCACACTCTCGTCACTCTGCTTGTATAAATGCAGAGAGCAATGTCCAAACCAAACACCCACCCACCAAAACCAGTTACTTCTAGGGGGAGGGATTTAGGACAAAATTTTTTACTTAAAAAAAAAAAAAACTGTTATAATAGCCAAATCATGGGAAGAGCCTAAATGTCCATCAACTGATGAATGGATCAAGAAGATGTGGTTTATATACACAATGGAATACTACGTGGCAATGAGAAAGAATGAAATCTGGCCATTTGTGGCAATGTGGATGGAACTCGAGGGTGTCATGCTAAGCGAAATAAGTCAGGCAGAGAAGGACAGATACCGTATGTTTTCACTCATAAGTGGAACAGGAGAAACTTAACAGAGGACCATAGGGGAAGGGAAGGGGGAAAAATAGTTGGGGAGAGGGAGGGAGGCAAACCATGAGAGACTCTTGAATACTGAGAACAAACTGAGGGCTGATGGGGCAGGGGGAGAGGGGAAGGGGGGTGATGGGCATGGAGGAGGGCACTTGTGGGGATGAGCACTGGGTGTTATATGGAAACCAACTTGACAAACTATAAAAGAAAAAAAACCTGTTATGTATTTCTTATGTAATAGTCATCTAGGAGCTTCCAGAAACAACAGACTTGGTATTCTAAAAGCAGTTAGGGGCCAGAGCAAGAAGATACAGCTGCTCTTTACCCCCTCATTCTCACCCCCACTGTTTAGTGAGCACTTAGTGCCTGCCGGGCTCTGCACTAGAGACACTGTGAGCACGCAGGCTGTTCACAGGCAGCTTGGGGTCTAGTGGACAGATAGCACGGAATATACGCGTGAACAAGAAAAACGCCACAGCAAAGGGTGTAGTGCTCACAGGACTGACTGCGGGGGGAGGGGGTTCTCCGAGGAGGTGACATTTAGGTGGAGACTCGGATGGGAAGGAGGTGTTGGCCACGGGATTCTGGGGGTGGAGCATGTGAGGAGAGGAACTGGCTCCCCAGAGCCCGAGAATCAGGAACAGGCAGGACAGGTAGAGGAGCAGAGGCAACTGTGGGGCTGGATCACAGGAGCGAGGAAGACAACGGTTTCACAGCTTTTACACAAGGGTGCGGGACTTCATTTATTCTCTAAAAAGACCTGTCTGACTAGCAGAAGAAAATGGACTGTGGAAGGAGGCTACCGGAGAGTAAACAGCTCCCTTCTAGAAGGATGATGGTCTGTGGTCCAGGCAAGAGATGATGGCGGTTTAGACTGCAGAGCAGGACTTCCCGACCTTGGCACTACCGACATCTGGGGCCGGGTAATTCTCGGGGGTGGGGGCTGTCCCCTGCACTGCAGGATATTCAGTGGCACTCTGGGCCTCCACCCACCCTATGTCCCTAGAGGCCAACCCCTGCGGAGACCGGCGGGGAGTGGGGGGTGGGGGCTGGTGCTCAGACACAACCTCAGTGAGCTCTGGAGGTGGGGGCAGCAGGACCTGCTGATGAACCAGACAGTGAAAGACAAGAATCAAAGGAGATTTCATCCTAACAGAAAACTAGGACTTAAACACTTAGCTATTTCTCACTCCTTTTACAAAACTACCCTCTCTCCTTCTTCAATCACCTTTACTCCCTGCAGGATGGGCAGAGGGAGTAGGTGAGGGCCAGGAGTGGCATGGTGCTCTTAGGAGTTGGGGGTCACTGGAGCTTTCCAGGGTCCCTGTGGTCCCCGCTTCCTATAGAAGATGTTCAGTGGGGAACTGGCTGTCACCATAATAAAGGCGTGTCGTGAGCTTCTCCAAGTAAAGTGCTACGTGCTGTCAGACTAATGAGCATCATCATTTTCAAGCCCTCGAAGGCCGGAGAGAAAGACAGAGCAGTTGAGCATTTAATGCTCTGGAAGAGATGTCACCTAATGTGGCTTTTGGCCTCCAGAATCTAGTCTAAATGTGTCACAGTATGGTGGCATGTCTGGGGCTGAAGAAGGAGGTAAAAGAGATTCAGAGATGAGGCAATGCTTCTTCCGAAAGACCCTGAGGCCATTCAGCCTCCAAGCACCGTAGGGACTCCACGCGATGCAGGAACCCAACACCGAGAGGTTGGGAGAAGAGGTCTGAAAGCCAGCATTACCTAGACCCAAAGGGGCCTGGACGTGCACCGTGCAACGGTAAGGGGCACTCCTCATACAGGCCACACTGTACGTCCTCCCCCCGGGGACAGTGGAACATGGCAGTCCAGCTCGAGAGGACAGAAGCCTCAGGTCCTGTATGTAAAATTCCTAATGTTCTGTTTAGGGAACAGTTCCATGATTAAAGGATAAGAGACATACAAGCAATATCCACAAGGACATGTGGACTCCTGCTTTTCAGAGCAGGAATTTAGCGTTCAGCTCTGGACGCAGAGAGTTCCTAAGGATGTGACAGTTCACCACGGTCACTGAACGACAAGGAAGTGGGTGAGAGGTCAGCGGAAGGCAGGGAAGGGAACTTCTTAGAGATCATAGAGTTGCTGAATTTTCCAAGCCCTGAGGCCTGCATTTTTCACGGGACAATTCTAGCTCTTGAAAAAGAGACCAAGTTATAGACAGGAGTTGCTCCACGTGGGGTTGGGGGTGGGGGGCTAATTAAACACTTTCATGCATCACAGGCCAGGTCTTGTTACAGAGAACCCCAAAGGACTGTCCACATTCCTTGCTAGAAAGGAATTCTGCTGTATCAAAGGCTGCTTGAAATAAGAGTCCTATTGTGTAGAAAGGAGAGGTAGATAAATTGTCTGGTCCCCCAGGCATTTGTGGGAATGGCATGGACTCCCACGGGATTTGATGCTCGGACAAGGGGATACTTGCACGAGGCCAGTGTGGTAAAACAGAAACTGTGCTGAACTTGGAACCAGACTCCTAAGTCCCAGTCTGGTCCTTGCCACTTCAGAACCACGTGGCCATGGGGACACTGAAAAATTTGATCTTGGATATCATCAATCCATTAACATGGGAACCAGAATAAACAAAAAAACTCAGCTCCTGGGATAACATTGGTAGGAGGGCACTGTCAAATGATACAGCGCTATGTAGATGCATGGTACCACTATTGTAACATCACAGAATAACTATAACAAGGGTTTATTTCTGGACAGGAGGGCTCTCTCCAGCTATAAAAGAGCATCTATACCATCTGGCCCCTTGCTTACCAAGAGGATACAAAAATAGCCGTAGTTCCAAGAAACTGCTCAAAGCTTTTACAAACTGCTCCTGACTCTTTTCCTTTCCCGCTCAGCCCTTCATGGTCATTTTATCAGCCATCTGAGAAGAGATGCGTTGCCGGCAGCCCAGGCCCCGTGCTGCAGAGGTCCCCAGGGCCACTCACCGTCATCACCACGTAGAAGCACCAAACCACTGAGCTGAGATGAAAGACGACCAGTTGTCCAGATTCATTGAACTTGCTGTGTTTGACCTTGGAGAGGTGAAGCCGTTTGCTGATTTTCTGAAGAATAAAGAGAATCCTGCATATTAATATATGCAGGTGCATTGGTAATGGGCAGGCTTCAAACTCCCATTTTCTACCCTTGAAAGGGCAGTGTTCTGAAGCTGGCCATGACCCAGGCTATTCAGTGTAAGCCTGTGGGGTGCATGGAATGCTCAGTTCAAGGCAAGCATGTTGAAAAGTGGGCAGATTGAGGTCCTCAGCCTAGATGTAAAGAAAACATCATGCAATCAGGCCACGTGTGACAGACACATAAGGACTGTGTCTTGCCATTTCAGGCAGCTGTCCCCTCATGCAGTAAATACTGCCGTCCCATGTCCTAAGAAGGCTGTGAGGGGACAGAAACCACAGCGTGTGGTGAGGGATGTCCTGTCAATAGGGCCAATCAGGACATGCAAATTAGGAGGTAAAGGGTCACAGAGGTGCAGTATCCTCTGAGGCGAGGTCCTTCTGCCCACTGCATCGCCCCAGCTTGTGATCTCAGAATCCAGACGTCACTCACATCTAAAATGTACTCCTGAACCACAGCGTGCAGGATGATGGTGATGAAGATGTAGAACAAGATGGTGACCAGGTCCTTCGGCCCATAGTGGTAGTGCATGGTCTCACTATCTGTGGAGATAAGAAGAGCCACGTCAGCATCTCCGGGGCCGAGGAAGTGCTCTGGGACCCCAAACTGAAGAGACCTCTGAAGCAGAATGCGCCATGCTGTACCCCTAGACTTGGAAGAAACCTTCTTCCCTAGAATCCTACCCACCCTCTGCACGTGACCCTTGGGAAGTGCCAACGGGGAGGGTTAAGGAGAACCAAGCACAAATGGTGACAACTACATCTCCTGCATCTGGGCAGGAGCACACGGTGGTTAGGAGCCAGGTTAAGAGACAAGCCATCTCGATCACTCCCGGGCTGTGCGACTATACAATAGAAGTGTCCGACCTCTCTGAGCCACCATCTCCATCCCTGTGAGATGGGACTGTCGCCTTCATCACAGAAGCATGGAATAGGGGTTAGAAGTGTGGAGGCAGAGGCCTGAGTTTATATCACAGCTCTGTCATTACGTATGTGACTTTGGGGCACCTCTGTATCATGACTTTTCTGTGTCTCAGTTTCCTCATCTGTAAAATGAGGGTAACAGCAGTTCCTGTACTGTAGGGATACCCTGAGAATCAGATGACTTCAAAGCAATGTGCAGAGAACAGTATCTAGTACATAGCAGGTGCTATGTATGTATTTGTTATTATTTCTATTGTTGGGCTAGTGTGAGGACTAAATGAAATAATTTGCATCAAGATGATTATCACAGTGCCTATACCCATGGCAAACATGCAATAAATGGCAGTTTATTAAAATATTATTTAATAGTAATAATTGGAATCCCAGCTATATAATAAGCCTTGCATTGTTCTACTGCCTCGTTCTCCACAGAAAGAGGAGGATTTATACTCTTGTTCCAGTTAGCAGGCTAGGGTTGCCAGGGCTCGTGAACCCGGGCCTGGATCTCTGCAGCTCTGTCAACGCCCCCCGGTCCCGCCAAGCAGACACACTGGCTGCCTTTCCAGCTGTGCTGTGCTCACGCCGAGTCACACACACATGAGTCATCTGTCTTTGCCGGGATGCGTTTACCAGAAGGCGGACCAGGGCCGGTGAGTTTCAGGGTAGCCACGGAGCGAAGCAGAGCTGACTGGGTCTCTCTGGGAGTCAAGCCATCCCCTCCACCGCACTGCACGGGGAGAATGTGATGGTCCACGGCGCTGAGGGGCGGGAGGACAGTGAGCGCGAGACCTCTGAAATCAGACAGCCTGGTCTTTTTCCTCGCCTCCTCCTTTCCACAAAGACCCACTCTGTGAGGGGCACTGGGCTAACTGCCGGAGTGTGGGGATAGGGGATACTGGCCCAGCTTCAGAAGCACACGGACCGGTGAGAAGCCAGATAAGTAAAATACACTTACCCTACAGACAGGCACATGGGGCCAAGAGGCAGAGAGAGCACCCGAGCACACACTGCAACCCCCCTCCCCGCAGGCCAGGGCCGGATCCCGGCTCGGTGGGGGTGGCAGGCAGCAGGTCAGGGTGAACAGGAGGACATGGGAAGTTGGGGAGAACCATGGGGTGCATCTAGGCTGAGGAAGCAGCATCTGTACAGGCTGCGGGGAATGAGGCTGCGGTTCTGGGGCAGCAGGGGAGGCCACTGTGAGTGCCTGGGCACTGCGTGAAAGGGGGTGGGCTTTATCCTGGAGGCAACATAGGACACATGGAAGAATTCAAATCCAACAGGCAAATGATGAAATATGGGTTTTGGAAAGTTTACTCTGGCAGCAGTGAACAGCGTCGTGCCTGGAGGTGAAGACACCAGTCAGGGGGCTGCCTGTGGATCCATAGTAAGGAAGCACAGAGGCTTGAATTAAAGCAGGAGGAGAGGGGGAGAGAGGGAGAGGGCTGTCAGTGAGACAACGGGACACACGTGGGGACTGGCCCACCCAGGGGCTGAGGGCTGGGAGGAGGAGTCAGGCATGGGCAGGCGGAGGGGGCACTGGTGCGGGAAGATGGCTGCGAGGACACTTTCCCAGCCTCCTTCAGAATGCAGGACCAGAGGAGACAAATTCATCATAGCGTATTTTCAAACTATAAAATAACTAAATACATACAAACTTCCATCAAGGCCAGCATCACTAGATAGGGACGCCTGGGTGGTTCAGTCAGTTAAGTGTCCGACTTTAGCTCGGGTCACGATCTCATGGTTCGTGAGTTCAAGCCCGAGCCCTGCATCAGGCTTGCTGCTGTCAACACAGAGCCTACTTCTGATCCTCTGTCCCCCTCCCTCTCTGCCCCTCCCCCACCCTCAAAAATAAATAAACTTAAAAAAAAAGACGTACAAATGGTCAACATGTATGCGACAAACTGCTCACCATCATTACTGTTAGGGAAATGCAAATCAAAACCACCCCACATACATCAGAATGGCTACAATTAAAAAAATGAAAAACAAAACAAAACAACAAGTGTTGGTGAGGACATAGATAAACTGGAACTTTTATGCACTGTAAAATGGTAGTCACTATGGTAAACAGTATGGTAGTTCCTAAAAATTAAAAATAGTAAACTCAAAATGGATTAAAGACCTAAATGTAAGATCTGAAGCCATAAAAACTCCTAAACAAACAAACAAAAATAGAGGCATTAATCTCTTGGACATCAGCCTTGGCAACATTTTTCTAGATATGTCCCCTAAGTCAAGGGAAACAAAGGCAAAAATAAACTATTGGGTCTACTCCAAAATAAGAAGCTTTTGCACAGCAAAGGAAACCATCAATGAAACAAAAAGGCAACCTACAAAATGGAAGGAGATATTTGCAAGTGATCTACCTAATAAAGGGTTAATATGCAAAATAAAGAATTTATACAAGTCAACACACACACAATAATAATCTGATTAAAAGTGAGCACAAAACCTGAATAGACAGGTTTTCAAAGAAGACATATAGATGGCCAACAGACACATGAAAACATGTTCAACATCACTAATCATCAGGAAAATGCAAATCAAAACTACAATGAGAGAGTACCTCACAACTGTCAGAATGGCTAGAATCAAACAAGAAATAACAATCACTGGTGAGGACGTGGAGAATAGGGAAGTCTTGTGTACTGTTAGTTGGGATGTAAATTAGTCCAACTACTGCGGTATACACTATGGAGTTTCCCCCCTAAAAAAATTAAAAATAGAAATACCATACAATCCAGCAATTCCACTCCTGGGTATTTACCCAAAGAAGATGAAAACACTCATTCAAAAAGATGTATGCACCCCTATGTTTACTACAGAATTATTAACAATAGTCACATTATGGAAGCAACCTGTATCCACTGATAGATGACTGGATAAAGAAGATGTTGTATACAGAGAGATATATAGATATATAGATATACAGATAGATCTGTCTCTAGATCTATCTATATATTTCTAGAGGTATATATAAAGATGTGGTGTGTGTATATATATATATATATATATATATATACACACACACACACACACATAAATATAATGGGATATTATTCAGCCATAAAAAAAGGAGATCTTGCCATTAGAGACAACATGGATGGACCTACAGGGTATTATTCTAAGTAAGTCTGAGAAGTATAAACTTATGATTTCATTTATATGTGGCATGTAAAAAACAAAACAAAAAAATCAGAAACAGAGTCATATATACAGAGAACGAGGGGTGGTTTCCAGACGGTGGGGGTAGGGGATGTGTGAAATAAATGAAGGGGATTAAGAGGTCCATACTACCAGTAATAAATAACTCATGGAGATGAAAAGTCCAGCACAGCAAATAAAGTCAATAATACTGTAATAATGTCATATGGTGACAGACAGCAACTACGCTTTTGGTGATGAGTACAGAGTTTTGATTATATACTCAAAACAATTGAAAGCAGGATCTCAAAGAAATGTTTGTACGCCTATGTTCACAGCAGCATTTTTCACAATAGCTGAGGGTGGAAACGACCCAAGTGTCTATTGACAGACAGATGGATAAACAAAATGTGGTATACACAGACAACAGAACACTATTCAGCCTTAAAAAGGAAAGAAATCCTGTCACATGCTACAGCACAGATCAACCCACAGGACATCGTGCTAAGTGAAACACACCAATCACAAAAGACATACTGTATGATTCCATCACATAAGGTAGTAGTAGCCAAAATCATAGGCACAAAACAGAATACTAGGTAGCAGGGGCAGGGGGTTGGCGGGGGAGGGGAATGGGGCGTTGCTGTGTAATAGCTACAAAGGTGTGGTTTTGCAAGATGAACAGGGTTCTAGAGATCACGTGCACAACAATGTGAATATACTTAACGCTACTGAACGCTACACTTAGAAATGGGGAAGATTATACATTTTATCTTCTATATATTTAAGTTTTAAAAAACAGCACCCGTGGCCAGGTGTGAAAAGTGCTCTGAAGTGGACCAAAGGCTGAGGGGAAATAACAGGAGCAGCACCCAGAAATACTGAAGCCGTGCTCTGGTTCTACACATTATCTCTGGTGCTTTCCCCTTATCTGCTACTTCTCTACTTTTGATCAAAGCAGGAAAGTGAACTGGTTTGGCCCTTTCTGCTCTCCACAGAGCCATGGAGGCTGGATATCTGTGAACACAAAGTATTCTTCCAGGAGGCTATAAACAAATCCCTGTTTCTGGCACATTTTTTGTTTTGTTTTGTTTTTTAATTTTTGGTTGGTCGCAAATTCTAAGAAAAAACCCTCTCAGGACCCAGGTTGGAGTTCTTGCTCTTTAAGGACTGTCTCCGTCTTGCGTGAGTTCTCAAAAAGGCGGGTAATGGTTTGGCAGAAACCTGTTACACTTTTTCAGAAAAGTCACTTGCAGCATGTCTCTGAGCTATTAGACCAGAGAGGCCACTTTGATCACGAGTCGCAGCAAAATGCCTAATAGGTACCAGCTGGATAACCCAAACGAGCAAACCAGTCCGGGTGTCATAAGCTAAAACCTCTTAGCACAGAGGTCTGCTGGTTGCCCAGGGAATATCCACACGTCCACAGTATGCTTCCCACTGATTTCCATTAACCATTGCGCCTTCTTGGTCTATCATTCATATTTCTGCTTTGAGAGAGGGTCACGTTCTTCTCCACCTCACTAAAAGGGCAACAGTTCAAAGTGGAACACAGTGACTGAGAGGTAGTCTCGCTGTCAGGGACACACCAGAGGGGAGTTGATAACTGTGGGAAACTACACAGCGTGGGTCTCCTGGGGTGATGAAGCAGTGGGGAAGCCGCTCCTCAGATACTGAGGCTGTGGGAGGGATGCAGCCCAGTGTGTCCAGATTCCCAATATTCCAGAAGCAAAGAAAGAGATCTTTACATGAAATCATCTGATTTAAAGATACCGGGGACAAATTCAAAATTTTAAAAAACAACTTTATGGGCCAACACCAGAAAATGGATCTGCAGGGCCATGGTGACCACAGGCCACCAGTGTGTAACCCCAGCCAACAGAACCCCTGACACCTTTCCAACATCAACATTCTAGGAGTCTTCTTCCCACACACCCCAACAGAGGATGTCGATATGCCCTTCTGTACGCATTAATCTAGCTTTGGAAGAACATACCTTCAGTAGTGATCTTCCAACTGTAGATGAGTTATCCCTCATCAAAAGTGGCATCTGCTTGGCTGATCTTTGATCACAGTTTAAAAAGAGAGCTAGAATAATCAATAACAGCCTTGGCTGTTTTGACCCATAGCCTCAGTCAACAGCTGCCCCTTTATGGGAGTAACATTCTTAGTGACATCCTGTTTTGCTTCCTATGACTAAGAGATACATTCCTATTTCCTCTGGTGTCACCTGTAAGCAGCTTCTCTCATCTGCCTCACATGTTCTCATCCCATCCCATCCCATCCGGGTACTACTGTGCGGTCTCGGACCTCCTCCCATTACTGGAACTGGTTGGCGGCTGTCTGCAGCCATCCCATCCACCTCTCAGATCCTTAGTGTCTGGGCACCTGCCAATGAAACTTCTTGCCTTTGTGTGAAAAATTGGTTGTTCAAAGAGCATCACTGCCCAACCTGCCTGCCTCTTTGTTCCTGGTTCCTTTCCTAATGCCTGCACATCTGGATTTATAAGATGTACTTTCTGTTAGTTTCTGTGCTTATGGCCAACTCTGTTTCCATGTTAGTTTGAAGTTCTAAATGAAGAACTCAGGTATTAAAAAAAAAAAAAACCACCACAAGCAAAATCAAAAGGGAAATTATAATTTAAGGGGGAAATATTTATAATTCATATCATAAACAAAGGACTAATCTTGCTAATATGTAGAGCACTTGAGGATAAAAAGATCAAAAATCCAACAAAAAATGGGCAAAGGATACGAACAATTTACAGAAAAAAAACAGAGATGGCCCTTATGCATTTTAAAAGATGCTCAACCTTACACAGAAGGGAAATGCAAATGAAAACTACAATGAGCCACCATTTCATACCTATCAGATTGGCAAAAATCCACAGCTTGACAATAGACTCTTGCTGAGGCTGTGGAGAAACAGGCTCTCCTTCACACACCACTGATGGGAGTGCAAAATTTTGGACCACCCCTTTGGAAGGGCAATTTGGCAATTTCTATGGAGATGACAAGTGACAAGTGCATCAACCCTTTGATGTGGTAACTCCACTTCTGACCATTTATCTTGTAGTAATACTGACCACGTTCACAATGACATGTGATGCGGTTATGCACGGCAGCACTGTTTTGAACAATAAACTAATGGAAGCAATCCGAGTTGTTTTCATCTATGAGGGGCAGGTTAAATAGCCCATAGTTCTAATACACTGGGGCTACACAAAGTGTGGCTGTGGAACAGCACAGGCATCACCTGTCGGCTTGGAAACACGGGCTGTTGCAGATCTACCCCAGGCCTACTGGACCAGAACTTCTGGATGGCCCAGGACTCCATGCTTAACGACATCTCCACATGATTCTGATGCACATTAACATTTAAGAAGTGCTGATATAAACAATGGATCTGTTTTTTAAAATCAGAGAGGGGATGCCTGAGTGACTTTGTCGGTTAAGTGTCCGTCTTCAGCTTAGGTCATTATTTCATCGTTCGTTGAGTTCGAGCCCCGCATAGGGCTCTCTGCTGTCAGTGCAGAGCCCGCTGTCCCTATCTCTCTCCCTGTCCCTCTCCTGCTGGTACACCCGCTCTCAAAAAGAAATAAAATTTAAAAGGTAAATAAAAAATCAGGGAGAAACAAAGATCAAAAACAGGGAATAAAAATCTGGAGATTTAGAAGGCGGACCCATGGTTGCTGTGGGAGGGGGTGTCAGCTGGGAGGGTGCTATCTTGCTGTAGGTGATGGTGGCATGGGTGTGCATCTACGTACAAATTCACCGTGCCATACCCTCAAGAATGCATCACTGCAGGTGCTATACCTCAATAAAGTTTGTGAAGAAAATGATGAAGCTCTCTACCTGTTGACATAGAAGGATATCCAGTATACATTACTTAGTGGGGGGGAAAAAACTAGGTCCAGAACAGTAGAGTTTTCTACCAATTACATAAGAAAGAGAAGAAAAGAAATATGCGTATTTGTGTCTGCATAAAGCAACAGTGGAAGGTGAGGCGATAAATCCAGGAAGGGCACACAGGAAACAACAGGGATTATCCACAGGGGATGGAGTGTCAGAGGAGGAGAGTTCAGGGTGAGAACAAGACTTTGAATTTTTGGACATATGAGTGTATTTCATATTCAAAATATAATTCTTCCACTTTGTACAAAGAAAATTAAAAAGTGCTGTCTGTCTTTCCCACTTGGCTGCCAACTCCCAACCCCCGCCCCCCCTTTTTTTTTTTTACCGCAGGGACCCAGACAAGATATGAAAAGACCTGAAGCTCATTTCTAATGCTGCCACTGGCCCATCATGTGACCAGGGTCTCTCTGTCCACAGTTACCCCTTCTGGACAATGAGGATAATGCCATCTACCTTTTCTCACAAAGTTCTAAAGATCAAGTAGATAACGACTTATAAACTGTAAAGTGCTACACCAATAGAGGAGATCATTCTGACCACTTCCACCAGAATCAGAAGCTAAAGGAACAGAACTGTCACCATGTACCACATATAAGAAGTACTCCCATTAGGGTGCTTATTTAGGATAAAGAATACAAATAGCCATAAGCCACTTATTGAGCATGTAGCTCTGTGCCAGGCACTGTAGTGAATGCATCTTGTGCGTGGCATCATTCACCTCTCCCAGGAATCCTGAGTATTAGTCCCATTTTACAGACAGGGCAGCTGAGGTCAAGAGGCCAGCAGCTAGTTAGGAGTGGGCTAAGACCCCAGCCATGCTGCCAATGACAGGGGCCGAGGCCCGTCGCCTCTCCCCAAGCCTCCTTGCTGTCTGACTCCCTGAAGGCTGGCCTTCTCCCCGAGGTGCCAGGGGAAGAGTGGGGCTGAGGTCAGGCATGGGGCCCACAGCCTCACAGGGCAACATTCTGACCTCCACTCTTACCCTGTGTGGCCAGGCCGTCAAGGCCACACACCCGCTGGCCTCCCAAACTATAAGCATCGCCATGGTTCTCACACTCACTCAGCTGGTATGGGCTGGAATGTGGCTCCCCTCATCCCCTGAATGATTACGTTCAAGTCCTAACCCTTACCACCTCACAACATGACCTCAGTGGGACACAGGGTCTTTACAGAGGTCATCAAGTTAAAATGAGAATATTAGGGTGGGCCCTAATCCAATGTGACTAGTGTCCTTACAAAAAGGGGAAATCTGGGGACTCCTCAGTGGCTCAGTCGGTTAAGCATCCGACTTCAGCTCAGGTCATGATCTTGCGGTTCATGAGTTCAAGCCCGCATCAGGCTCTCTGCCATCATCACAGACTCTACTTCAGATCCTCTGACCCCTTCTCGCTCTTCACCGCTCCCCCCCGCCCCCGCTTGTGTCTCTCACTCTCAAAAATAAATAAACGTTAAAAAATATCTTTAAAAAAAAGAGGGTTTGGAATTTGGACACAGAGACACACACAAGGAAGACGGCCGTCTATACGCCAAGGAGAGAGGCCTGGAACAGATCGTTGGCTCAGAGCCCACAAGTAAGCCAACCTGCTGACACTTCGATTTTGGAACTTCTAGTCTCCAGAGCAGTGAGACAATAAATTTCTGTTACTTAAGCCACTCAGTCTGTGGGACTTGGCCACAACAGCACTAGCAGAAATACACACCCTTATACAATCCTTCCTCACACAGCCCCCAACCCCACCCCTGGCCACAGAATTAATGATCCAGCCTAGGAACCTTCAAGGTTACCATTTTAACCCAATCTTGCATGGCTTGGGATAGGTTTTCAACAATTCTCTAGTAAGATAGAAAGATAAGGAAAGGATACTTTCATGATGTAAAAAAGATGCAGCAAAAATGAGGGAAGCAATAAAGAGAATTTAGAAATAAAGGGCCTAATTTGTGGCTTGTTTTCTTGATGTATCATTCTCTTTTCTAAATTTTTTTAATGTTTTATTTTTGAGAGAGAGAGAAAGAGCACACGTGAGAGAGAGAGCAGGGGAGGGGCAGACAGAATCCGAAACAAGCTCCAGGCTCTCAGTTGTCAGCACAGAGCCTTACACGGGGCTCAAACCCATGAACTGAGAGATCATGACCTGAGCCAAAGTCAGATGCTTAACCGACTGAGCCACCCAGGTGCCCGGATTTTTTTTTTTTTTTTTTTAAATAAAGCTATAACCCTCCCCGGGCCTTCAAGAAAGAAATATAGTAAGTCCTAGGTGCCAAGCACACACTCAGCCCTCACTGCAGTTTATAAATGTGAGGCTTCTATATACAACCCATCTGGGCAGACAACAATGCAGCACGTAGAGAATACCTACAGGGAGGGAAAGCATGAATGTCAAGAAAAAAATTCATTGAGAGCCATAAAGGAAAAATAACTCCACAAGGATCCCTTGCAAAAAAAGAAAGAAAAATCTAAAATTACAGTTTTTTCTCCCTCTAGATAAAGAAATAACAATGTCAACAAGTCCACTGTTAAATTAGAAATGAAAATTATTTCAGTAAGAACCGAATAAGAAAACAGTTATCCTAGCTAGACAGAAGAAAGGATTTGATCAGGAAGGCCAGTAATGTGCAGAAGTGAAAACATGGGGTGGGGTCTGGATCAGAAGGTGTGTAGGAGGGAAGGGAAAGGGCAAGAAAACTCATGAGGCTGGTGAACAATTAGCCACAGCAACTTGGGCTCTGCTTACTTAAACCTCTGGAACTGCACCCTGAAGGGGATGAATCCTCTGGGCTGTAGCAGGAAACTGGATAAAATCAAGTCTAGGCTGCAAGAGGGTCATCTTTGAGATGCTGATTTTCTCACTTTGTGAAAATTCACTGAGCTGACCACTTACGGTGTGTCCACTTTTCTACACAACTGTTAGGCTGAGACCAGTACCAGTCCTGGTCCGAAGGGGTGCCCCCAAATTCACATACTGGGGTCCTAACGCCAATATGAAGGTGTTACAGGTGGGGGCCTTTGGGAGGTGCTTATTAGGGCATGGGGCGAAGCCTTCATAGATGGGACTGGGGCCTTAGAAGGGAGCCCACAGAGCTCCCTGGCCCCCACACCGTACTGGGGACACAATAAGACATCTGTGACTGGAAGAGGGCCCTCACCCAAACAGGCTGGCACCCAGGTCTCAGGCTTCTAAGCTCCAGACCTGTGAGAAGTAAGTTTCTGTTGTTCAGAAGCCACCCTGTCTGTGGTATTTTGTTTGCACTGACCAAACAGAGTGAGGCAGTAGGTTTAACAACAAGTCTCAGTTCACTGAGGGCGGGGGAAATCAGGATCAGGGCTGGCTGTCAGTCCTGGGTCAGAGGCTCCCCACTCTTTTTCAGATGGTTGATCAATAAGGCCAGAGACACTGGGGACTGTGGTTTATTTTCTCTTATTCATACAGACAGGACCTCAGGGCCAAAGGGAACCTTGGTGGCTGTTTGGGCCATGGGGACGGGACAGAGTCAGGTCTCTGCCTCCCTGGTTGGGTCTGCCCTCTCCCCGCTGCCCCATTTGGCAAAGCCAGCCTTCCCATGGCTTGCCTGGGCCCCAGTGCTGCATGGGGTGTGAGCAGCCCAGCCTTGGTATGCCCTGGGAATGTCTGGGTGTCTCAGCTCCGTCAGTGGGAAAAGGATGGGGCCGGGCCAGGTGAGCCTCCAGTACCCTCTAGCTATGATGGGTAGCTTTCTCTGTCATCAAACAAGGTTCCATCTCCAGAGCCACTGCTTCCCACCTGTCTCTTCCCTTTTGTCTCCCCACAAGATTATCTTACAAAGAGGGGCTCAGTTTGATACGTGATGCCAGTCTCAAGTCCATGATACAAGCAGAAGACAAGACTAATTCCTGCCCGGCAGCCCAGGGGACAAAACCACACTCTGAGCCCTGGACAAAGGCCTTCAGCTGACTGAGGCTTGCAAACCATCTGTCTGAGGTTGTGTTTATGGGGCAGTGTGTCTCATCCTACCAGGGGCTAGAACGAGGCCAGGCTACGGTGTGGGAGGTCCCTGGCCTTTGCCTGTCTCCCTGCAAAATGTTGCACAGCAGCTGGTGGTGATGAAGCCAACTGGGACAAGACAGCCAGGGGATGTGTCCTTGTCACCTCTGAAGACCACAAAACAAACCTTTCTCTCGAAGAAGTCCCTCACCCTTGGCCATTTAGTCCTAGGGGTGCAGCAACAAGCAGGCTCAGGAACGTCAACGCTACAACGGCCCCTGCCCACGCTGCCTTACAAACGTGGCCATGACTTCTCAGGGAGTTACAGCCCAGCTTGAACTCAAATCCAGCCCATGGTACTCTTCACCCCCCCCTCCACCCCTCAGACGGAAGAGTTCTAGAAAAACCACATTTGGAAGAGAACAGAAAAATGCAAATGATTCACAGGATTTAGCAGGTTACCCTGTCTTACCTTCAAGGTTGGAAGCAAAGGGTCGTTTGAAAGCCTGCCTGCTTTTTACGCAGGGCACTTAGAACAGCGCTTTTCAGTCTTCACAGGAATCACCTGTGGATCTCCTTAAATAGCAAGATCTGATGCAGGTGTGTGGCGGGGGCCGGGAGCCCGCACGTCTAACAAATTCTCAAGTGATGTGAATGGTGCGGGTCCGTGGATCATTTGAGTGGCAAGCATGGAAGAGGACTCTCAGGGCTTCCTGTTTTCAGGGATTACTTGAGGCTGAGAGCGTGACCATTGCTCTCAATTTTTGCAGATGAAGGATGGAGACAACAAATGTTACGTGGTCCGCCCAAGATAATTCAGCAAATCAGTGGCACAACCAAAAACAACCTTATAAATGCTCAGCCCATGTGGAGTCACCTGTTCTAGATCAGATGGAAAGCCAGCAGGCCTGAGTCTGTGTAAAGAATCAAACATCTTTTCCTGAGCTTTTACATTCTATATATTTCTGGCCATAACATCGATGCTTTGTGGCATTTTAATCAGAAAGAAGACTCAGTGTCTAATGGTAAGACCAGAAACCAGACATCTTATTCTGTGCCAGAGTTGGGGGGCGCCAGTGTATGGCTGCCAGATAAAATACAAGACGACCAGTTAAACATAAATTTCAGATAGATAAAGAATAATTTTCTAGTATAATTATGTCCCATACATAGTCTGGGATATACTCCTACCGAAAGAGAAAGTATTCACTGTTTATCTGAAATTCAAATGTAACTGGTGGTCCTGCATTTTTGTTTGCTAAGTCTGGTGACCCTAACAGGGTAGCAAAATGGGAATAAGGAGATAGGGATTTGGTAACGAGAACACTCTCTGCTTCACTGCTGTCGGCCTGACAGAAAAACACAAGGAAGCCAGCATGGCAGACGTTACACCAGGATGCACAATTTATCATGGCAACAAGAACGCCCCTCTCCTCTTTGGGTTCATCTCTCTGAACAGGGCTTAATCTCCTCAACCAGCTCATTACAATGTGACAAAATCATACACGTATGGCTGGGATTATGAGTTGAATTGCATCCCCGCAAACTCCCATGTTGGAAGTCCTAACCCCAGCACTTAAGAATGTGACCTTATTTGGAAATAGAATCGGTAGCAGCTGCAATCAGTTAAGATGAGGTCACAGTGGAGTAGAATGCCCTTAATCTAATATGACTGATGTCCTTATAAAAGGGGGAAATGTGGACGTAGAGACTGACATGCACGCAGAGTAGAAACCATGTGAAGACGGGCGTTCTGAAGCCACGGGCTTCAGGACTAAGAGCTGAAACAGATCCTACCCCAGAGCCTGAAGAGAGAGCGTGGCCCTCCTGACACCTTGATCTTGGACTTCTTGCCTCCAGAACTGTGGTACAATAACTTTCTGTTGTTAAGCCACTCGGTTTGTGGCACTTTTGTGACCTCAGCCCTATAAACAGATGCTGGGAGCTGGGAAGGGAAGAGAGGACAGAGACGAGAAACCCATCAACATTACCATTAGCTATTTTCCATTGAACTTGAAAACCTCAGCAGAGGGGGGACACAGGGACTCAAAAATGGTAGACTGCTTTGTGTGAACACAGCCACTGCCCTACTAAAATTCAAATTTAAAGGTCGAATTGAGCAAGTTACACACGATTTCAAGAAGAAACCTTAGAAATCAGAATTTACCCAGGTTACACAAAAAGGATACGTTCCCAAGCACCCTCAGCCTTAAAGACATTTGGGAGGAGGGTTCTAAAAATTGCAACCTCAACAGACATATCATTGTGAACCGCTGCTTTCCCACGAGAAATCTACTTTCCTCCTGTACTTACAAACCAAACATGACCACACCGCGCTGGTGATTAAGGAGGCCAATGCAAAATTAAGCAGCCTATTCTGATTTCATTGCCTCTCTTGATTATTTGCTTGTTATATTTCGAATAACCCCAAATGGCAAGACTTAAACAAAGGATACGCTATTTAACAATACTTTATCCTCTCTTTCTAAAGTAACTGAAACCTCCTCAATTCAGAATGGATTCTAATGGACCTTCACCTTTACCCAGGGCTCGCTGTGGACTGGAGGACCAGACCAGGAGCAGAATTCAATAACCGCACCTGAGAAAAATGCCAAACCCAGCTGGCTCAGGTCACGCTGGCCTTTGCTCAGTCACCAGAATGTGCCAAGGTATTTGTTTCTCACTTGAGGCCTCTGCACATGCTAATCCCTATGCCTGGAATGTTCTTTCTTCTGCCTAGACCCTCTCCCTGTGTCCCCAACACAACCGGACACCCATACTCGGCTCTAACATCAGCTTCTCAGCAACATCTTCTGTCCTTACTTTTTCATTTTTCTTTATCACATAAGCCTGTCTATTCCCTCACCACCCCTACTACAACCATAATTTTTTATTGTTTATTATCTATCCCTCCCTAATAAATGGTGAGCTCCATGAGTCAGAAATCAGACATGTTTTGTGCACAAAAAAATAGACACAAAGATCAATGGAACAGAACAGAGAACCCAGAAATAAACCCATACTTACATGGTCAATTAATCTATGACAAAGGAGGCAAGGATATATAATGGGGGAAAGACAGTATCTTCAATAAATGGTGCTGGGAAAACTGGACAGCTCCATGCGAAAGAGTGAAACTGGACCACTTTCCTACACCACACACAAAAATAAACTAAAAACGGATTAAAGACTTAAAGGTGACACCCAAAGCCATAAAAATCCTAGAAGAGAACACAGGCAGTAATTTCTCTGACATCAGCGATAGCAGTATTTTTCTAGATGTCTCCTAAGGCAAGGAAAACAAAAGCAAAAGCAAACTATTGGGACTATACCAAAATAAACAGCTTTTGCACACCAAAGGAAACCATCAAGAAAATGAAAAGGCAACCTACAGAATGGGGAAAGGTATTTGCAAGTAATAAATCTTGTCAGGAATTAATATCCAAAATACATAAAGAACTCCTATAACTCCATGCCAAAAAACCAAATAATCCAATTAAAAATGGGTAGAGAACCTGAATAGACATGTTTCCAAAGAATATATACAGACGCTCACCAGACATGTGAAAAGTAGCTCAACAGCACTAATTATCAGGGAAATGCAAATCAAAACAATGAGAGAATACCTCACACTTGTCAGAATGGCTAGAATCAGACAAAAAATAACAAGTGTTGGTGATGATGTGGTGAATAAGGGAACACTTGTGCACTGTTGGTGGGAATGTAAATTGGTGCAACCACTGTGGAAACAGCATGGAGGTTCCTCAAAAAATTAAAAATAGAAATACTATATGGTCCAATAATTCTACTAGATATTTGCCCAAAGAAAGTAAAAACACTCATTCAAAAAGATATATGCATCCCTATGTTTCGTACAGCATTATTTACAATAGCCAAAACATGGGAGCAACCTAAGTATTCATCAATAGATGAATAGACAAGGAAGATGTGGTACACATATATGTATATGTACATAACCTATATTTAGAGAGAACATAATATTATGTAGCCATAAAAAATGATGAGATCTTTAAGGGTGCCTGGGTGGCTCAGTCAGTTGAGTGTCCAACTCTTGATGTTGGCTCAGGTAATGATCTCACAGTTGTGAGATCAAGCCTTGCATCAGGCTCTGCACCGAGCATGGAGGCTGCTTGGGATTCTCATTCTTCCTCTTTCTCTACCCCTCCCTGACTCGCTCTCTCTCTCTCTCTCTCTAAAAATAAACTTTTTTTTTAAAAAAAGGATGAGATCTTGCCAACTACGACAATAAATATGGAACTAGAGGGTACTATGCTAAGTGAAATAAGTCAGAGAAAGACAAATATCTATGATGGTAGCTAGAATGGAAAAGGGCAGAGTATGGGCAGAATGGGTGAAGGGGAATGGGAGATACAGGCTTACAGTTATGGAATGAATAAGTCACAGGAATAAAAGGTACAGCACAGGGAATATAGTCAATGGTACTGTAATAACATTGTATGGTGACAGATGGTAGCTACACTTGTGATGGGCACAGCATAATATATAAACTTGTGGAATCACAAAGTTGGACACCTGAAACTAATGTAATGTTATGTGTCAACTATACTCAAATTAAAAACTTGAAGAATTAAAAATAAAAGTAAAAATTAAAAACTTTATTTCACTTCAGTCTGTTCTCGCTTGTTCATAGTTTCTAAGAACTCAGATGTAATTCTTACCTCTTTGCTCATCTATAAAGAAGTCGTATCCCTCCCAGATTGCTTCTTAATAAAAATTTAAAATAGCCATTTCTTAAAAGAAGGAAGGAATTGCTTACCACCCAGGGCTTGGAGCACAGGAGGCACACAACATCTGTCGGGACTGATCAATTAATTAATTATTTAAAGCAAATGAATGAGAGCATGATATGATCAATAGTGGCAGACTTCCAAATCCTGCTGGGAAGCTCTTTATGCTCAGAGGCTCCGGGTTCAGCCCTGGAGCACGCGGTCCACCTTCTCAGCCCTGGAGATGGGGCTTATTAGGATATCACTTGTCTGCTAATTTCTCTGGGAAAGTTTCAGACTCAAAAATCAGCCCTCTGATCATGCTGTGGCTCTACAAACACAGGCATATCTCATTTTACTGCACTTTGCTTTGTTGCACTTTGCAGATATTGCATTTTTCACAAGTGGAAGGCTTATGGCAGCCCTGCGTCAAGCAAGTGAATTGGCGCCAGTTTTCCAACAGTATTTGCTCACTTGTTTCTGTGTCACATTTTAGGAATTCTCAAAATGTTTCAAAGGTTTTCATTATTATGTTTGCTACTGTCATCCATGACCAGTGATTACCACTCACTGAAAGCTCAGATGATGGTTAGCATTTTTTAGCAACACATTTTTTTGTTTTACTTAAGGTAGGTACACTGCTTTTTAGACATAATGTAATTGCACACTTAACAGGCTACAGTACAGCGGAAACATAATGTTTATATGCACCCGGAAACCAAAAAATTCTTCTGATTAGCTTTACTGTGCTACTCATTTTATGACGGTGGTCTGGAACTGAACCCACAGTATATCCGAGGCCCTTTCTGTAATAAAAGCATGCCCTGGTCACATGCACATCAGCTGTTGTAGTCCCCAAGACAATACTTTCTCATGGTAAATTAATAAACCAGTGTTGGGTTGTGATCTGGCATCCCATATAAATTGACTTCAGGGAGAAATGTAATGAAAATACCAACATAACATCTGATAGCTGGATCTCTCTTTATAAATTAATAAATTGGAATTCTGACATTAAAAAAAAAAAGAAAAAGGCTGTCCCTTTTATATTTGAGGAAAAAACTTAAAAAATAAGACTTATGGGTCATTAGAATTAAATGACAGAGGGCATTTTGGCAATGCACATATATATACAACCTACAACCTTTAAATTTTTTTTAATGTTCATTTTTTTTTCTTTTTTTCTTTTAATTTTTTATAGTTTATTGTCAAGTTGGTTTCCATATAAAACCCAGTGCTCTTCCCCACAAGTGCCCTCCTCCATGCCCATCACCCCCTTCCCTTTTCCCCCTCCCCCTTCAGCCCTCAGTTTGTTTTCAGTATTCAAGAGTCTCTCATGATTTGCCTCCCTCCCTCTCCCTAACTCTTTTTCCCCCCTTCCCCTCCCCATTGTCCTCTGTTAAGTTTTTCCTATTAGACCTATGAGTGAAAACATACGGTATCTGTCCTTCTCCGCCTGACTTATTTCGCTTAGCATGACACCCTCGAGGTCCATCCACGTTGCTACAAATGGCCAGATTTCATTCTTTCTCACTGCCATTTCTCAGTATTCCATTGTATATATAACCACATCTTCTTGATCTATTCATCAGTTGATGGACATTTAGGCTCTTTCCATGATTT
>CM053577.1:95653783-95710583 GCA_028646485.1 Cryptoprocta ferox | reverse complement strand
CATGTGTCTGTTAGCCATCTGGATGTCCTCTTTGGAGAAGTGTCTATTCATGTCCTCTGCCCATTTCTTCACTGGATTATTTGTTTTTCGGGTGTGGAGTTTGGTGAGTTCTTTGTAGATTTTGGATACTAGCCCTTTATCTGATATGTCATTTGCAACTATCTTTCCCATTCTGTCAGTTGTCCTGATGAGGTCCCAATAGTTCATTTATTTTTGAAGGAGAGAGAGACAGAGTGTGAACAGGGGAGGAGCAGAGACAGAGGGAGACACAGAATCTGAAGCAGGCTCCAGGCTCTGAGCTGTCAGCACAGAGCCCGACACAGGGCTCAAACTCACGAGCTGTGAAATCATGACCTAAGCCGAAGTCGGACGCTTAACTGACTGAGCCACCCAGGCGCCCCACAACCTACAACCTTTAAAATGTACATAGCACTTGACCAAGAAATTCCAGTAATAAGAATTCATCCTGAGAAAACAATCATAAATGCATGTAAAAATTTAGTCCCAAGAATGTTTACTGTAGCACTGTTTACAACAGAAACTGGAAGCTTAAATATTCAATACTACAGGATTGAATAGATAGCTTGTGAAAGCTTTTCTACTAAGAAATAATCTGCAGGGGTGTCTGGGTGCGGCTTAGTTGGTTGAGCATCTGACTCTTGATTTTGGCTCAGGTCATGATCACAGGGTCGTGGGATCGAGCCCCATGTCAGGCTCCACACTGAGTCCCCCACTCATGCTCCCTCTCTTAAGAAAGGAAGGAAGGAAGGAAGGAAGGAAGGAAGGAAGGAAGGAAGGAGAAAAGAAAAAGACTACAGCTTTTCAAAAATATCTTATCAAATAGAATAACAATTAATGGCTTGGGAAAAAGGTTCATCATATGCTGAAAGCAAAAAAGTGGATTAAGAATCAATATTCATTAATGGTAGTGGTGGGCTAGGTGGTGGTGTCATGTGATGTTTATCTTCCTAAGTTTATCTGCATTTTATAAATTTCCTCTGAGAGTCATTTTGAAAAGTGTTTCCATACAATAAATTTTAACCTGTCACAAAAAGACAAAAACTGTATGATTCCACCTGTATAAGGTACCTAGAATAGCCAACTTCATAGAGACAGGAAGTAGCATGGGAGTCGCCAGGGGCTGGTGGGCGGGGGTGAGGTGGGGAGTTACTGTTTAATGGGTACAGAGTTTCAGTTTTGCAAGATGGGTGGTGGTGATGGTTGCACAACAGTGCAAATGTGCTTAATGCCCCTGAACTGTACACTTAAACAGGGTTAAGATGGTAAATTGTATGCTATGTTAAATTTATCACAATGTTTTTAAAAACAGAAAAAAAAAGCTACAAAATTTAAATTAGTAAATGGTAAGTACCACAGGATCTAGAGGTGTCTTAGTTACAAGGATTTTGAAGAGACAGGAGTAGCCAATGTAACATAGTGTGTCACCTATGCTTCCAATTAAAAAAAAAAAAAGAGAGCCCCAGGGACAGGAATAGAAAAGGCGGAACCTGACCTTGGATCAAATGGCACCAAGCAAGACAATCCGTTGTGCCCACAAGGGCTGGGGTGTGCCTTGGAACCAGTGAGCGTTTGCCTTGTCTCCTGACTGCCAGCACTGGCCATGGTGTTTCCGGTCTCTTCCTTCAAGAGCATGGAGTTTCCTTCCTCTCTTGCTAGTGTCTCCCAGTTTGATTCTCAGACGAAGAACTGATCTGACTGTCCCTGAAGCACGATTTCCCCAGAGTGTGGCTACAGGAACCATATCCTCTGTAAGCCAGGGGTTAAGGGATGTGCCCCCAGAGTCCTTCAGCTAGTCACTGGTAGAGCCAGGCAAAGAAGAGAATCTCACCTTAAAGTCAATTCACCTCTGTACTATTGAAGAAAGAAATAGATTCACCAGACAAAAATTCCCCTTCTTCACCAAGAGGACACCCAGGGCTTTGCAGCTGAAAGGGAGCTGCAATGCCTGCTTCCTGGTTGTGGGGGACCTGAGAACCCCAAGAATGCAGAGCCATGGGCCGAGGGCTGCTCGTGGCCTGCGGCTGCATCTTAATGGTCCCACAATGGTGGATGTAGAGTTTCGGTATCTAAAAAGTCCAAGTCCTTCAGAGTTAATGGGGCCAGGGAGAGATAGAGACTGGTGCTTTCCTTACCTGCTGTAGGCACGCTAACGTTATACTGAGGTAAAATAAATAGGAAGGCAGTCTTGGCGGTGACCTGTAAAATAAAGAGAAAATGCTCCAATTTAGCTTCTTGGTCAAAAGAAACAGGTAGATCCTGCTACCAGCCCCCAGGGCCCACCCCTTTTGCATCTCGGACCCACAGACCTGTCCAATGAAGGGTTTTCACACTGTTTGTCTGTTTCCCCATTTTCCTTTAATGACGTGCCTCCCAATACCTGCACTAAAACCAAACAAAACAGTGAGGGGCCCTGGATGGTATCTAGACCTGGACCCACTGCGGATGGAACAAAACAAGCTGTGCTTGGCAGCCATGAGCTAAGGGTACAAATCTGCCTGCCATTCATTCAAGTATGTACTCCGTTCATTCTAGGTACCCAGCGTTGTGCAAGACGGGAGCTAACAGAAAATGAGGACGCAGACTTCAAGAAGTGAAGTGTTGGATCTAGCCGGGGTTTCCCCAGCACACAGGCTATCTGCACAGTGGACAGCAGCCCCAAAAGTCTACACCTGAGCTTCAGAAACAGAGAACTCCAGCTGCTAATCTCACATCTAGTGTGTTGTGGGACACAGGACAAGAGATAATGCCCTCCACTGCTGGCTTATTTAGAAAGCTGCCTTTAAATAAAATCTTGTGCTGTGAAAAATCTGTGGTTGCCACCTGGGTTATTAATAGCCCAATCAGTACCCTGGCAATCCAGCCTCCAGGGAAGAGATGACAAAATGTGGGGATTCAAAGCTCGGACTGAAGGATCGACTACCTGGGTTCAAATGCTGCCTCGGCCATTTGCGAGGTGTAACCTTACTTACATCGAAGCCTCAGCTTCCCTGTCCACAAAATCAGAGACATTTGTAATATCCCAGCCGATCTGGGTGGCGTTGGCCCAGCTGTCGGTGTGGTTGAAGGCTCCCCAGATATTTCTGAGGTGTGGCTGGGGCTCAGAAGCACCACCCACACTGTTGTGGAGCAGGGGAGGAGGCCAGGTGAGGAGGGGGTCCTTGGATACGCCTCAGCAATAAAGACTTGCTGGTTCTCTTCTAAAAAAAAGGTTTGAAGGCTGCACCATGGGTGTGGGGGAAACACACTGGGTGGGGCAGAAAGCAGCGTGGAACCAAGACCCTCCCTGGGGGGACTCCCAACACACCCAGAGGGAGGTGGCTGTCCCCAGCCGCTCTCCCCATCACCGAGACCCACTTCTCTGCAGCGGGGTGTCATTTGCTATATGTACAGAGCGATGCACGAGCCTCCTCATGTATTTGTGCTATTATCTTGGACATGTTCTGTCATGCTCACAGGGAAAAAGTCAAATGAGACTAGGGATAAGAAGGTGATTTGGAAAACACAAAGCCCTACCCAAATTCACAGGTCTTCCCCAACCTCCATTCCAAAATCTTACTATAGTCCACAAGACCTTTTTCAGGGTGCTCCCCACCTCCCTTCTAGTCCTATTGCCTGTATTTCTTTTTTTTTTTTTTTAATGTTTTCATTATTTTTAAGAGAGAGGGAGAGAGAGAGAGAGCATGAGCAGGGGAGGGGCAGAGAGAAGGGGAGACAGAGCAGAGGATCCAAAGCAGGCTGCTGGCTGACAGCCAAGAGCCAGATTTGGAGCTCAAAATCACAAACCGTGAGATCATGACCTGAGCCGAGGTCAGACACGCACTGACTGAGCCACCCAGGTGTCCCCAATCGCCTGTATTTCGTTAAAACAGATGGACACTGTTTTAGCCAAAATGTGTTACCCACTATTTTTCCTTTTGAGGGTTTTAGGCCAACTCATTTTGTATCCTACTTCTGTTACATCCCCCCTCCAATTCTATTGATCAGAATCTCATTTATCCATCAGAATCCAGCTCAACTATAGCTCCTCCACCGAGCCTCCCCTAACTGCTCATAGGGTGGGATGCTTTCTTCCACTGGGAGCACCCTGTACTGCCCCCCCCCCCATAGACCTTTTCTGTCTACTCCTTGTACCTGCCCGGTGCCACTCCTTGCACACAGGGACTAACCCAGATGCACACAGGAAGGGCTCGGTAACTGCTCATTGGACAAGACGGAAAATCAGAAGCTGAGTCTGTGCTGGCTTGCTTCACTCAACTGCTCCATTCCCACTCTTTAACAGGAGCTGCCCCAGTTCCACACTGGTGGTCCTCTCTGTCACCTCTCTATTGCCCACAGCCTTCTCCTTGACACCATCCAGCTGCTACATCACCTGAACACACGCTGTCATGAACCCCCACCACCACTCCAGCCACGGTGGTGTCCCCTCCTGAACTCTACTCACATTGGTTATCCTTGACCCAACTGCCTGACTCTATACTGTCTGCCATGACTTCCTTTGAGAGTAAGCCTTGTCTTCTCAGGCTGAAATCCCTGCAAGAGAAGACGAGGAAGCCAGAGGAAGCAGGAGAAGGAAGTCAGAGGAAGCAGGAGAAGGGAAGTCAGAGGAGAAAGGCAGGCAGACAGGCAAGAAGAAAATATTGACCAAACACTACATATGTTCTAGGCACAAACCTCCATTCAGTTTCATCCAGGAAACACAGCCATCTTTTAACTTCCCAGAGTGGAGTGGACCTCCATGAGGTTTTGGCTGACCAGTATCCACTCCCTGCTCCCTGAGGGCAACACCTATCCCCAGCTGTGTATGTCTTATATGTATGCATGCATGCATGCATGCTGGGGGTCACCCTGATGACCACTTTTCTCCTGGAGGAAGACCAAGATACAAATCCCCCAGGACAGAAGACCAGCCAGTCAGATCCCTTCTCCTGGACTCAGAAACGTGGGCAGGAATGTAGGAATTGCTGGTCAGTGCTGGGTGCCTACCAGATTCTTCCTCTGCGGTTCTCACTACCCTGTCTTAGAGTGCCCCAGACCCCCATCAACTGCATGAACCCCCAGAGAGCCTCCTTAAGTTGGCCAGAGTCCATTCCTAAGATACATTATAGTTCCATGTATTGAGCACTGGTGTTCAACTCTAGCTCACACATTAGAATTCCTAGGTAAGCTTTTAAAATCTCTATGCCTGGACCATCCCCCTCCATTAAACCTGATCCTTTGAGGCATGAGCATATCACTAAGCTCCCCAGAGCGCTCCCATGTGCAGTTAAGTCTGCAAGGCCACTCACGCAGAGACTCGCTCTCACCACCTTGTCCGAGCAAGGCTGTCGGGCTCTCTTTCTTGGAAATTTTCCTGTGCCCTTTACAGAATTTATTTAATTAATTTATGTCTTAAGTACATTTTTATGTTAATTTCTAAAGAAACATAAATATTTTTTAAAAACCTGAACAATCCAGGGGCACCTGGGTAGCTCCGTTGGTTAAGTGTCTGACTCTTGATTTCAGCTCAGGTCATGATCTCATGGTTTGTGGGTTTGAGGCCCGCATGGAGCTCTGCACTGACAAGTGTGGACCTGCTTGGGATTCTCTTTCCCTCTCTTTCTGCCCCACCCCTGATCTCTCTCTCTCAAAATAAATAAATAAACTTGAAAAAAAAAAACCAGAACAATTCAGAAATATGTAAAGTAAAAACCTACCACCCTCTCTATGTTCTTTGCTTTCCTCCCTTCTGCAGCTCATATTCATGTCTCCCTCTGTATGTTAGAAATTCTCTGAGAGCTTTTCCTATGCATGTATCTATTTGGAATTTATCTCCTTTTCTTTTGACATTATAACTTGAACTGTGTTTATATAACTTGACACAAGGGATGAAAGAGTGAAAAAATTTAAAAAGCGTTACAACCTAAAAATAATATTTAAATCACATTTTTAGCTCAGTATCATATGGACCAAGATACAAATCTATTCAACATATATCAAAGTGTCTGAAGTATGGTTAGTTACATGGAAAATGTGCAGGTCAACTTTTCTTTACTCATGTCAACATATAAATAACTGGCTATGTTATAAAAATTTCCTTATACATTCTAGTGCTTTTCATTAATATTTCCCACAAGGTCAATGAACACCAAAAAGCTCAGCAGAATAAAATGAGCTCTGACAGTGCATACAAATGTATAGAGTCCACTACTCTAGCTACTGAAGAATCATCTCACTTTCCTTTTTTCCTTGAAGACACTTGCTATTTAGACAATATACAGTCACTTCTTGTTATTCACAGTAGTTCTGTTCCTTGAAGTCACTATGGACACTGAGTTAGCAAACACTGGACCACTGCTCCCAGGAGAAATACAGAGTTCGGTACCAACAGTGTGGTCACAACATTTCCATGAACCAATCAATATACAACCTTGTTTATTTGTGTAAAGATGCGTATTTATAATAGATTGCTGAAGCATGGACACTGACCTCATGGCCAACAGCGCTATAATTCATGCCTGAAGAAGCCTATCTAACACACACGCGTCCTCTGTGAGGCATATCAGGGCCTTCTCAAACTTAGGAACGACAGACAGCACTTCAGCTCCAGGGGTGAGAGCCATTTTAAACAGCAAAATCACCAACAAAAAGCACAAAAATGCAAAAAACAAAAAACAAAAAACAAAAAACAAAAAAATGTGGCACTGGGTAAACCACAAAAAAGACACTCACAACAGGAGAGCTGAAACTAGAAGGCAAAGCATGGTCTTGTTTGATATCAGCTGGGAATGTGCTCATCGGGTGCCTTGAATTTTCCACTCCTGTGTGCATGTTCACAAATAACCACACAATTGCCCAGTGTTGATGTTAGAGTCACAAATAAATTTTAGCGAGGAGGAGCATCAGGAGACACAAAGTGTGTGAAGGACAAGGATCAACTGTTGGGACAAACCTGACTGCCGACTCCATGAGGGCCAAGATTGTTTTTTTTTAACACCTCTTTGAGGTATAATTTACACACTATAAAATATACCCATTGTTATGGTATGGCCTTATAGGGTTTATCCCTACTTGTTGTTAAACTCTCCCTTCACTGGAATCCAGGTTCTAGGAAAGTGCGATCTTACTTGATTATCTTGATTATCTCCAATCCATAGCCTACAATGGTGCCGAGGACACAGCCAGCACTCAGGAAGCTCTTGATAAATGAATACAGTGATTAAGTAGGAGAGCCTGTATTGTGCTCAGTTAGCTGCCCCTCAGCCCGTCGTCTGCATGGCCTCTCCCTCTCCCTGGGGTCCGTCCCAGTACAAGGCACATAGTAGGTTATCTCATAAATACCTAGTTGATGAACTAATGGTGCAAGCAGCCATAGTTAGTAACCACAGATGGATGCTTAACAAATGTTTTCTGATCATGATTCTGAGAGAATAGGATCTGGGGCTCTGATTAAGGCAAAAGCACCAAATTCCAGTGTTTTTCCATCCCTAACCCCTGGGTAGTAGCAGCGAAACCATTCTAGGCCATGCATCTTTCTCTGTAGGCAGCCATGTTTGCCCCCATTTTACTCTGTCTCAGCAAGGTGACATCAGTATCCCTGTTTCACAGATGAAGAAGATAAACATGGGGTCCAGAAAGATACTGTGGTCTCCTGAGATCTCACAACTTTATAGCAGAAAAGGCACATTCAATCTGACTTTTTTTAAGTTTTTTATTAATTTTGAGAGAAAGAGGTGGTGAGCAGGGTTTGTAAAGAGAGGGAAAGAGAGAGAATCCCAAGCAGCATCTGCACCGTCAGCACAGAGCCCGATGTGGGGCTCGAACCCATGAATTACAATATCATGACCTGACCTGAAACCAAGAGTGGACACTCAACTGACTGAATCACTCAGGTACCCCTCAACATGATTTCTTAAAAAACGTGTTCCAAAAACAAATTTAGGATACCCACAATATGACACATAAAATAGAATGGTAACATAAAACAGAAGCAGGAGAGGACCAAAAATTATCTTCTGGAGGCAAAGAGGAAGAATAAGGAATGAGGGTGATCCACAAAAATGCAGTCCAGGAATTCCTTTGCATGGGCTAAGGTGGCCAGAAATTTGGCTCTGTGCTTTCTTGAAGCCATCTGAAGGAAGAAGGAGTGATCAGTTCCTGCATTCGCCATGTTAATTAATTAAAAAAAAAAAAAAAAAGACTACTCGAAAAAAGCAATTCTATTTCTCCAGCATAAAAGCCACTCTGTGCTTTAAAAGGCACCCCAAAACCTCACCCTGTCACCCTCTGCTAATCTCAGAGCAAGGACAAAACAGCTAACAAGCTGCTCTCTGCAAGTTCTCATTGGGTTCGCAGAGCACACAGGGCTGAGAAACAGGAGCCTATTAAAAATGTCATTCCAATTATCTCCCATCCCTCTAAGGCTGTTTATAGGAAACATTATTGAGTTTAATAGCATTTTAAATGCCGGGCTCAGTGGGTGACAGGTTAAAAGTGAAAACATGCTAATAGACTAAAGGGGTACACTAAATTATAGAGGAGGGGCCACATTTCCCTCATTCTCTCCTTTCTCCCTCTGTCTCTTTCTCTCTAACACACACACACACACACACACACACACACACAGCTTCACTGAACTTTTAACTAAAACAGGGCATCAAGCACAAACACGGTGACATTGAGCACGCTTGTGTAGCCATAACAAAACTAAAACCATTCCGCATGCCGTGTTCTATTAGGGGCCCATGGATCGGAGCTCTTGGCTGCAACGAGACCAAAGATGCCGGCGAAACAGCTGCTTCTGGCAAAGCAGACTGGGCTTGGATTCCAGTCCCAGGTCTGCTCCAGGGCAGCAGGGTGACCTCAGGCAAGGTATTTTACCTCTCTGGATCCCAGGTTTCTCAACCATTTAACAGCAACAACGATAATGGCAGTTAATGTTATCAAGTGCTTAGTCTGCACCTTGCACAGTCCCAAGTGCTTTACATAAATGACTGCACGTAATGCTCACAACAACCCTACAAGGTAGATACTAATAACATCCCCATTTTACAGATAAGGTGGAGAGGATAAGGCCAAGCAAGGTGGTCAGAATGGATGTCCTTAAAGATCCTCTCTACCCTCAGCTCCAAAAGGGTATCATTTCAGGATTCCATTTATCATCAACCCCCAAAAGCACAGCCTCATGCTGACAGCTTGCTGGGAGGTCATCCCAAAGTCTGAACCAGATTCCTGTTTCTCCACCTTGTGGAGATGGGGCCTGGGTATTGCCTGTATATGATAGGGCAAGGAAAAGCAAGGCCTCTTGAGCCAACCTGCTATAGACCAGCCCGCCAGCCATAGACCCTGGCCACACCTGGCATCCCAAATGCCCCAAACCATTGTCTTTTCAATCCAAGCTGATATCTGGGCACCAAAGATAAGAGAGAAGAAATGCAATGAAAGCAGCCTCATTGCTTTTCGGTAGTATTTCACCTTCAGGTCTGGCGGGTTCTTTTTAGTTCTTGGCAGTCACAAGCACGCGTGGGGCTGGGATGGAAGACCCGCCACCAAGGACAGGAGAGGGTGTGTGGCCTGTTTCACAGAAACAGCTCTGCTGGAGCAGGCTGCGGTCCTGCGCACGAACACGACCCCCTCCTGGGGCCCGGGACACAAAGAGAAGCATGTGGGGGACCCTGACCCCATGAGGGACAGCCAGCACAGCGCTCCTCCTGCCAAGAAGCACAGGGGGCGGCCAAGTGAAAAGTCCTTGTCCCCCAGCTCAACCTCTGCTCTCTGGAAGCCAAACGGTCTCAACTCAGAGTTTCCCCAAATTGATTTTGCATCTTTCTGCTGAGGCAGTGCATAGGAAAATTTCAGTCAGACAGGAAAACATTTGAAAGTTACGCCCAATTGGTGGGGAAGATTTTGTTTTTTAATAAAGAGTCTTTTAGCCCCGAGCATTTGCTCCCCAAGGCTCCTGCTCCAGGAGAACCCCAGGCATCCGCTGCTCACCTGTGCGCACAATACCAGGACTCAATGGCCCCAGTTTGCAGCCCCTCTGTCACTCAGTAAAAGGCAGATACAGCTGAAACAAAGATGCTTTTCACTCCTGCGCTCTGAAATTCTCCGTTCTGGATGACCAGAAGCTGGCTGGGAGGGCCGAGTGCCTGAAACCAGGAGGCAGAGTTCTGACAGTACGTTTCTGTGTGATTTTTTCAGCAACGCCTAGACATTCTGGTTTTCTCACTTGAAAAACTGCCTTGATATAAGAATTTAGCAAAGCTACACAAACACACACACAATGGACTCTCCATGAGCCCATGTTTACAACGTTGAACAGCCTCACCATGAACAGTGATGATCAGTTTTCTATGTGGACTTAAAAATGACAATGCATATTTCTGAGAAAAGTCCATAATCAGAACGGCCATGATCAAATTGTACTACCCACTTTGTTGTACTCATTGGTTCCAAGGTCTCAATTTTATATTGGGATAAACAGAAATTGGAAAGGGTCACTTCCAGAGTTTTAAAAATCTTTGAAAACGGGCTTAAAAAAAAGATGCAGCTGAAGATAGAATTTTTCATGTGATCCAACCCCAGTTTGGGAAGTTAATTATGAACTGAAAGACAGGAGGTGGCCTAAGGACAGCTCTCCCCCACTGCCTTTATATCCACAACTGAATGATAACTTCAGGAAGACTACATATTTATGCAATCTATGCTTGCATAGATTGAACTTGACCTATTGGGTGGCCTACAGATAGCCTTAGGTAACCTACGAAATGTATTTCTTCTCTCAAGGCCTTAATATGTATACCCCTTATCTGCCCCCTCAAAAAAGACCCCTTGAACAATATTTCTAGCATTCTAGTTGATTATATACGACACTCTCCTCACTGCACATCCCAATAGCTTTCCTGTCATTTGGACAGCACAGCAGACTCATAAAACATTCCTTGTGGAAGCTAAATACTAAAGAAAAATAAAGAAGTATTCACATAATTGTTTAGAATGTCAATGTTCTTCACATGTATCTCTTTTGCCCTGCATGGTGGAGTTCAGATGGCTGGCTGCACTGTAGATCTTCCCAAAACACACATATTGTTGGTCTGAACAAAATAGTTCTCAATGTGGCCAAAAGCCACCTGTTCTGACAGAATATAAACAGTAAATAGATATATAATTAAAAATAAATTAAAAATCAAAACAGGAAAATGAAAAAGTCTTGGAGTGTGGAATTTCAGGTTGCAAGTTAAGACTGGGTAACATTGTAGGGGTGCCTAGGTGGCTCAGTCGGTTAAGCATCTGACTCTTGATTTCGGTTCAGGTCACCATCTCACGGTTTGTGAGACAGAGCCCCACGCTGGGCTCTGTGCTGACAGCGCAGAGCCTGCTCTAGATTCTCTCTCTTCCTCTCTCTGCCCCTCCCCCACTTGCTCGCTCAAAAAATAAATAAGCATTAAAAAAAAAAAAAAGACTGGGTAACATTTTAGACTAGATTGCAGAAGAGGACCACCGCACAGTGCCACGGTGTCATATCAGCTGCAGTTTTTAGGAAGCTCTAGCTCCATAAAGCAGGAAGCACAAAGAGGGTAATTCGAATCATTACAGATGTGTCTGCGACACCAAGTTGCTAATCACTGTCAGTCGTCATAAGTGGGTGCCAGGGAGAATCATCCTCAAGGAACTTACGCGTTTCTGGGTACTTGGGGAAATGAAAGGATTATCAGGGGCTCCAAAGACCGAGGGTAGCTGGGCCAGGCAGGGCCCAGGTGTATTGGCCTTCAACTGTTTACACTCAGGAAGGAAAGAGAAGGCAGAAGGTGATCCATCTACTGCAACCATCTTTAATTATTCTCTGCCTTCTGGAAAGTGTCCTACTCAAAACAGCAGTACGTTGATCCCCGTATTTTGCTTGAAGAGCCAGCCATCTGGATTGGAGCTTGCTAGAAAAATGAACCGTGAGTTCACAGGGATGGATGGAACTGAAACCATCTCCAGGGGCCATACACCAAGCCTGTCGGGGAGCTGAAGGCTGACTCACACAGGGACTCTTTGGATTCCTCTAATTAATGTGTCAGGGCGACTAAAGAGAGATCCTGACTTAGCGTGTCCACCGTGTCCATATTTAAACTAAGAACCAGGGCTAGAAGGCAAATAAATGAGTTTTTCCAATGAGCCACTCTGTAGGAATTTGAGATGTGTGATCTCTGCTGTCCCAGTTTCTGCACACCCCTGCTCCACTGAGGGGTGGAAGGGATTAAGGCACAGGTCCCAGCGAATGGGCCACCATGGTACTGTCCTAATACCGGGAAGAGCCATTCTCTTCCACACTCGGCAAGGAGTTTAGGTCAGGCGAGGGAGCTCTTCTGTGTGCATCCTGATTCCCCATCACCTTTATTTCCTACCGCTCTCTGTGTTACAATGCCTCCCGCTCCTACGGGACATGCATTATAACCCCATTCTGGGCTGGCATCCAGCCTGGCCCGCCTGGGTCTACTAACACCTGTCAAGAACCACCTGAATGGGGGCACCTGATAAACAGGACTTAATGATGATGATTTGATTGAAATGAATTAAATCAAGGCCAAGAAGGTTAATGAAAAACATCTAGCACTCAAATATCCCTATTTGTCAGCCAATAATATTCACAGGGGATATTCCAAATCATCTTCAAAGTGGAGAAGGAAAATAACAATAGAAAAAAGTTCCAAAAAAATGTGCTACAGATAAACAGAAAATACAAATCTAACCCCCAAAGGCATGGCTGGAGGTAAACCCTACCCACACTGTGTCACAAACCAATCTCTCCACGTCCCTAAACCTAATAAACAAAATCTGGACAAATGTTGATATCTAGATACCATATTCCAAGGTATATCCCTCCCCTGCACCCTACAGATCTAGCTACATAAATTACCACAGAACTCATTTTACTAATTGAAAGTGGTAATATTTTATTTTATTTATTTCATTTCATTTCATTTATTGAGAGAAGAGGGCACATGGTCAACCAGTAGAGGGGTAGAGAAAGAGGGAGACACAGAATCTGAAGACACAGCACAGAGTCCGACATGTGGCTCGAACCCACGAACGTGAAATCATGACCTGACCTGGAGTCAGATGCTTAACTGACCGAGCCACCCAGGGGCCCCAGAAAGTGGTATTTGAAATAACATCTAAAAATTGTTGTGCTTTTTCTCTGCCCAGCCTCTCAGCACCGTAGGTGACGGACTGTGACCTTGCACAGGGTAAAGAGAGCCTGTGGAGAAAACCAACCATCAGAGGGAGAGGCTGGATCCCAGTCTGAAACCACAGCTGGTCCTCAGCAGCTGACAGGAGGCTGCAGGCACCCTCATCCCAGGCTTGATGTGCAACACCCCACTTGCTTGGAGTAAATCCAGGCCTTGGAGGAAGAGGCAGGAAGCCAGGTATCCCCAAGCCTGGGCCCACTGGGTAAGTACTTCAGGGGGATACAAAAAGAAACAGGAACTGCCTGGGACACCAGTGACCTTACGCTTTGGCCAAGAAACATAGATAATCTCCATGCAAGATAATCACACAGTGAGAGCTGACAGAGGGGAGGACACAGCCACACACAGACAGACATAGACTGGGAGGGAAAGAGGAAAGACTCTCCCCTGCCAAGGCCTTAGGTGTGGGAGTGTGGGTCTGCTCCTCCCATTCTTTAGCCACTGCTACGTCCCCCTGAGGCAGGAACCAAGGCCACGGCCTGCAGAGGGCAGACTGAAGGACTATCCTTGGCTGCTCTTTCTGCCATTTCCCGACTACACCAGGAAAGATGACAGGTTCATTTTCCTAAAGCACTGCAGGCCCTGTTCTACAGTCCCCCATGACTCCCTAGTGTCTAGGAGAGAATCAAGACCCCCCACCTGGCGTCACAGGATCCCACAGGTACCCCACCTCACATTTCCGAGCTCTGGCCCCTCAAATCCCAGACACAAGAATGCCCCCGTACCTGCTCCTATTTCCAACACCATCCCAGACAGGAAAGGCAATACCCAAATGTGGAGCCCAGTCAGACAAATCAGTCTGTAAAAGCTTACTTATAACACAACAAAACCATCATTAGAGGGTACAGTAGTTCCCCCTTACCCATGACTGTGATACGTTCCGACACCCCAACCGGATGCTGGCAAGTGCGGACAATACCCAAAGCTAGGTATACTATGCTTTTTCCTATACAAACACACATACCTATGATCAAATTTAATTTGTAAATTAGGCACAGTGAAGAATTAACAACAGTAACTCATAATAAAACAGAATAATTATAACAATATATAATAAAAGTTATGTGAATAACTTTCTCTCAAAATAGCTTACTGTTCTGAACTCACCCTTCTTCTTGTGACCATGTGAGATATGATAAAATGCCTACATAATGAGACGAAGCGAGGTGAGTGACGTGGCCTCGCGACATAGCGTTAGGCTGCTGACCCTCTGAAGATCATGTGCTTCTGCACCACAGTTGACTGCGGGGTAACTGCAACTGCAGAAAGGGAAACTGTGGATGAGGGGGACTACTGCACACTCAATTCAGGAGACCCATGGGGGCCCCCTGACTGAAACGGCCACTGAGCCCCCCTAACCACCCCGTCCCATGAAGAATGTCACCAATGAGGTTCTGTCTCATCTGTATTCTAAGGGATGGATGGGCCAAAAGAAGGCTGGAAAGGGGCTGCCTGGACTAAGGAAGAGAAGTAAAAGAAATATGATTCCCAGGAAAAAATGAATGGTCTGTGTGTAGACGGGGATGAGGCTGGAGGGCTGGCAGAAAACAGGTCAATGAAGGGTCCTTTATGGCCGGCATGAAAAGTAGACTTTATCCTACGTGTGGGAGGTAGCTACCTACGATTTTTAACGGGAAGATACAGGGAGATTTCCACTGCAGAGAGCACTTTCTGCTCAGTGTGTGGAGGGGGAGCCGGGGAAGGGGAGGTAAGCCAGGCAGTGTGGGAAGATTAGGAAGGAGGTTGTCGCAACAAGGGATAACGCAGGCCTGGATGAAGGTAACAGCACAGACACACGGCAGTGATGGGTGGTTTTCAGAAGATTCGATGCCACAATAAATTAAGGCCCAAAAGTAGTCAAGAGGGGGTGCTCAGGGCTTGCTCAGGAAGCAGACGTACACACATATAATTTAAATAATATATGCTAGGTGTTATGACAGTTACTCAAAATGTGGTAGATGGTAACAGCATCAACGGAAACACAACGGAAGTCCAGGGCTGGGAGGGGGAGACTTGAGAAGGACCAGTCAGGGGCCAGAGGAAAGCCAAAGGGCCCCAGCAGCCAAGGGAGGTGAGCAGCGAGGAGCCCGTGCTCAGCACAAAGAGAACTTCAGGGAGAACAGGTCAAGTGGGGACTGAGAGTCAGACTGCACGGGGGCAGGATATTATTATTAATTATTATTATTATTTTCTCTCTGATGGGTCCCAATGGTGCTCAGCACACAGTGGGATTTCAATAAATATTTGTGGAATCAATGAATGCATGAAGAGTCCATCAGATTTGGGGACCAGAGGGTCACTGGGGCCTTGCAGGGTAAATGTTGTAGGAAAGGAGGGAAGTCAGTGTACGTCAGAGAATGTGAAGTGGAAGAGTGGAGACAGAGGTCCATACGGCTTGTTCGGGGCCTTGGGAGCTAGATGGGGGCGGGGGTGTCAGGGAGGAGGAGGGAAAGTTGAACCTACATGTCGTGAGGAGAAAGAACATGGAGAGAAAAGTGGTTGGCTATGCAGAGGAGCAGGGGGAGCTGGAGAGGAATACATCGATCCAAGGGAAACTTCTTTCTAAACGGCATCTAGAACCACAGGAGAGGGATGCCCTAGGGGAACACTGGTCCCGGGCAGCTTCCTGGCAGATCCACACCTCCTGATTCCCCAAGATCCCTGCTCTCTCTGAAGCTCTGATGGTGTCTAGATACAAATACCAGATACAGAGTAGATGCTCGATCAATGCGCCTTGAATCAATGTAATTCAGAGGAGGAAAACAGAAGTGAAAGAAGACTACTGAGGACTTGGGGGTGGTGGAGAGATGCAAAGCCAAAATTAACACCCTACCACAACCCCACTATATTCACAGCAGGACTAGGAAATGTTTCTGCCCTCCATTTAATCAATTCCTTTGAACCAGCGCTACACCGTCAGTCTCAATGGCCATGACTTGACTTTCATTCGTTTCCCAAGAGGGAGAGGCAGGGTCACCTGGATGGATTTACAAGAGGATGGCTGTTCTGTGCGTCCCCGGGGTGGGTGGGGGATGGTAACGGTGCTGGCCAGAGGGCCACGAGGAGGCCTCTGGCTTCCTATCTATTCCATCAGCCTGTGCCGTCTCTGGCCAGACTGACAGGGTTCGGAATCAGAACCTGCAGACACACAGATAAGCGTCTGGCCACGGGCCAGGGTTCCCATTCTGAGACCTGTTGTGACTGCCGCCATGGCCACAGAGGTGATTCTGGGGCTTTTCCCCGCATCTTACAATGGCCACACCAGGTTTTCTGAACAGATGTGTCAAGGAAAGCAGTGTGTGTGAGTGCATGTGTGTGTGTGCATGTACGTGTGCACATGTGAGCAAAGCTACCTGGTAAGACATTTTTTTCACACTCCAGAAACATGGCTTTGTTTAGAAACGTCCCTAGAAAAACAGAATTAAAAACATATAATCAGTCACAGAATATTTGAGAGCATGCTCCGAGCAAGGTACAAGCCTACAGTAGATATAAAAACTTCTAAGACTCATTTCCTTCCCTCAGAGACCAAAATCAGGAGCTACGTTATCAATCTAGTACAACTGTCTTATTTCAGAAGTGATAAAACCGACCGTCTTTTATTGATCATTTACTGACAGCCAGGCAAGGCTGAGGCACTTTATATGATTACCTCATGTAACCCTCAAGAACCCTGTAAAGAACAACAACTAATGTGTAAGATCTTATTAAATGCTAGGCGCTGTACTCAACACCAAACAGGATTACCTCATTTAACCTCCAACTCTAGAAAAACTTCGGCTGCCTCTGCTACTGGCACTACTGTTATTTACTGAGCTCCTACCACGTGCCAGGAACTGCTTTAAACACTTGGAGAAATTATCTCATTTCATCCTCCCAGAGGCCATACTGTACGGAACAAGTGAGGCTCAGAAAGCTGAAGACACTTGCTCAGAGGCACACGGCTAATAAGTCCCAAGAGAGGAACTGGATCTCAAGATTCATCAGACGAGGACGTCTGGATTCTTCACCACCATGCTATCTGAGTGATGTGTCCAAAAATTAATGATCAAAGCAAGACTTTGATCTGTGAAAAGCTAGTTTTAAGACAGGAAAAGATGTCATGGATCAGGACACAATTAGGCAAAGGAGAAATGAAGGCTCTTTTCCTTTCTCAAGGCAGAGATCATGGTTTTACTCATATTTGCATGCCCAGGGTCCTTGGTACAAAGGAGGGACTCAGTAAATATCAGTTAAGTGCTCTGGGTTTGGAGATTCATAGATCTCCTCTGGGAAGACTTCTGGGAGACACTGAGAAAAGCTGGAAAGACCTAGATTGGGGATAAGTAGAGGGAAGGGGGCTCAGGGTTAGAAAAGAGTCATTATTGTGCTGAGAAAGCACATGAAGGGGACCCCAGATGGTACCTTCTAGCTTTATGTCATCATGGTGGCTTTGGGGGACCATCCTCAGTACGGGCCAACTTTCGATCTCAGGTGTCCTCATCTGTTTCAAACAAGTCTAAAATGGGAAGAGGAAAGGAAACCTGGCCCTCAGACTCCTTAAAGCTTTTATCCCTTCATCCATCTACTCATTTATTCTAAGAGCTACCGGGCTCCGAAGTCAACTGTCTCCATCCTCTGAGTTAGTTCATCAATAGAGACATGCCTATACAATGCGCATTTCAAAACCCTGCTTCCCCAAACCATCCAAGCCCAGATAACGAAACATTTGCTTTCCTCAAAGCAAGGCAAGCAACATTGTAACATAAAGATTCAAACTCTACTTCCAGCCACAAGACTCTAAAAGTGATCCCATGTTTCATAATTTACCAATTAAATTTTATCAGTTACCTAATGGACAAGTGAGCCTGAGTTCCTCCATGTGAAATTGTTAAGGAAGTAATTTCCTGTTGGATACCAATATTCAAAGACTAGTGGTAACTGGACACGGTGATTAGAATCCCATTAATGCTACACTGGAAACTCTTCCTGGTCCCTGAGGGCTGAGCATGCAAAGCACTGGGGTAAGAGAAGGAAATGGGTTTAAGTGGTACTTGAGTATTATCTGAGCTAGCCGCAAAAGATGGAAATGGAGGCATGTGATGTACTGCCACTTTTAAGAAGCGAGGGCGATCCTGGTCTCACCAGAGACCAGGGTAGTAAGTAGCTGAAAGTAGATGTGTTACACTCTTTGGCTTTATTGCAATCAGGAAACATCTGTCCAGAAAGCCTGTTGTTGGAGTCTGCAGTATTTCAAGAGCATCGGTCATACCATGCCACCTTTTCCGATTGCCTGTGGGTGTATGTGAGGCAGGATTCAAATGGAAAAGAGTGTGTGTGAGTACTACTGGGCTGGACAAGTCCTCACTTGCCCCTCCATGTCCATTCTCCACCCTGCCCTATGGCCCAGAGAGGAGAGCAGGTGACCTTTATGGAGTTTGCATCAGTGGGCTTCTAGAACCCCTGGCTTCAGATGAATCCACAGGAGATGAGAGAGCTCAATGAGGGAGCTTGTCACCTGGCCCCCTCCCTGCTGGGCAGATGTGGCAGTGACCTGATTCACATCAAAGGTCCGCCCCTCCTCCTTCAGCCACAGCTTTGGGCATTACCTCCCCTCATCTTCCCTTTTCCTCCTTACATCTGAAGAAGTTCTGTATGTGCTCCATCCCTGGTCCCTTCAGGCTTCGGGCTATCTCCCCACTTTTGCAAACCCTGGGGTGCTTTACCATCCCTTATCTGTTTCCCCTGATCCTGTCTGCACCCTTGTTAATGGTGCCTTTAATACCTTGCTCTAATCACCCCATCTGTTTCCTGTGGGACCCTGACTGATGCCATTCAGCTCCTCAAACAAAAGGACTTAATACTAACACCGCATGATGATGATTAACTTCAATACAACCCCTGGCAACGGGGCACTTCATATCAGCAAAACTCTCTCCCATACCTACATGCGGGGAATATTCCTCTCTCTGGGCCAGCTGAGTTCCGAATGTGCAAGGGCGCTGATGATGACTAGCTTTTGTTGTACAGGACGCCCTGGAGCTGACTTCCCACAAAATCCGATCAAAACCACCCTCACTGGGAGTCAGTGATCACCTGTCTGAGTATCCCAGGGGCCCTTTACTGAGGACAGAGGAGAACACAGGCCCCTGAGGACACCGCTGACCTCAGGCTTCATTAACAAATCCCAGGTCTGGCATCAGGAACACTCGATCACATAGCTTTCAGTATTGATTCTGCACGATCACACCCACTATGAATGGGGACTGACTTTACACTGACAAAGAATGTCTTCTAAATCATCTCTGACCTGCTCCTGTCAGGAAGTGAAAGGTTCTTTGCCTTATGTGCCCAAAGTGCTACATGAGACAGAAGGGATAAGCCAGGGAGCCCTAGCCCAGCACCTCTTCTGACACAAAGAGATTCTTTTCCCTTCTATTTTTTCAGGATAGAGCAAGAATTGGAGTGAGGGTAGGCAGGAGGGGGGAAGGTGAATGAGGGAGGAGGGTGAGTCTGCAAACAAACAGGGCCACTCATCTCCAGGATGTCTTTCTACCTTTTCCTACAGCTGAGTAGCTGGGGGGCAAGCTGTCTGCCAAGCTTCCCCGCCCGTGTAAACACTCTGGCACCAGCTGGGGTTTGGAATCTGCTGAGTTTCTGCCAGCTGGCGACCTGGAGATGGGTCAGATTAAAGGAATGCATAATGAGTGAGGAGGTGGGAGACAGAGGCTGTATTTACACGGAAGGGGTCTGCAGGGGTCAGTAAGGCACCGGCCAAATGGGGCTCTGGAAGTGGAAAAAATATGAAGGTAAAGAGGAAAGAGTTTCAATGTACCCAAGTGCCATGCCCCACCCAAATGTCCCAAGGCTGTTATGTTCATTTATACATTTTTTTCTTTTAAAAACTGACTTCTTTGTCCCCATCTCAGTCCCCACCCTCCCCCGCCAACATCTCCCAAACCAATTACACACAGCCCTTTGAAAGGTTCGCAGCTGCCTGCTGGAGAAGGCTCAGCATGATCAGACAGCGCGGACACTCAATCCTCCACGATCCCAATTTGGGAACGTTAACACGGAAACCCAAGCCATGTGCTGACAAGCAGGCGCTGGGCCACGTTCGGCTCCAGACGGAGGCCAGGCGTGGTGGAGGGCACAGAGAGCCAGTAGTCCCCGGGCAGCCATCCTGGTCTCCAGCCTCAAAGACAGACACTTCAGGCTCCCCAATCCCAGTCCAGGGTGGGGGTAGGGAGGTGGGCGGGGGGAAGGATTCAGAGGAGACAGCCCAGCAAACAAGACCCCCAGGCCACACAGGCCCTTCTGCCGCTCTGCAGAAAGGCTTAGGGGACAAGAACAGACGAGTCAAAAGTCCTGGTGGGCATTTGTGGCCACACCTGGTCGGAAGGCCACGTGTAGCCTTCCTGGCGCACCTGCAAATGTCTAACCCCAGATGGCTATATATGTTACTGAGAAGAGGAAGTCAGCAGCCCTGAAGAGAAAAAGCACTGGGAGGTGCTGGGGCAGCTCAGCCACAAACCAGATGTGGGGCCTCAGGCTACTCCCATCCCCCTCGCTGGGCCTCAGGGTTCTTATTTTTTAAAGGGTGTTTGCAGAAGTTCCTCTCCTTCCACAGGTTTTTCCCCACACACTTCCAGGACAGGGATTCACCTCCGGATGCAGCATTCAAGCCCGGCCCTTCTTGCTCCCTTGAAAATCCCTGCCACAGTGGTTGCCTCGATCCCAGCGACTCTCAAATCTACATTCCTCACTCAGATCTTTCTCCTGGAGGATAGTCCTGCATCTCTACCTAAAGAGTACATCACCAACCCCCATTTGGCACACCCCAAATCTAACCTCGCATCTTTATTCCAAAAGCTGGTGCCCAGGAAACGTCCCTATACTGCCCCATATCCTAGGCTGCCCACCATCCCTTACAGCCAGCACCTGTTGGCTTTTTCCTTTACTATTTTATTAAATCCATTATTTCCACTCACCCTGCTACTAAAATGCCTCACACCTTCCTCTCATACTAGCCTATAGAAGAGGCTTCTAACTGGATGGTCGGCCTCAGTACTCACCCCCCACCCCCATCCTAGACAGAACAGCCAGGCTACACATAATATAAACAATGGATACCCCTTCATGACTCCCCACTGCTTACAGGATAATATCTCTTTCATCTGACATTCCTGAACCTCCTTCCCTCTCCTCCTTTGATTATCGCAACTCCCCCAAACAAACTCAGTACAACAGCCCTGGATGTCCAAAGGATATTCTAGATTATTATTCCATGAAATACTCTCCAAGGTCAACAAATATGTTTGGTGCAGGTATACAATATTCATTATTACTACATTAAAGGCTCTGACAAGTCTTGCAGTAAATAAACCTGTTTAGTCTAGCATTTCCCAAGCCTATTAGGCCCAGGAACTTCTTGTAGCATTACACCTGTTAACTGCTTTCATCATTTCTCTGAACCCTTTTTCTTGCCTGAAATACCAGCCCTCTGTTCTGCCTTCCATTTATGCCTCTGCTTTGTTTCCTTTCAGGGCCAGCTCTGAGCTCACCTCCCCTGGAAGCCTTCTCCCCCACCATACTGCCAACACCCATGCTGCTCCCTTCCCTCCTATCTGAAGCACCTGCTTTCGATACCTCCTTGCTGAGAGGCAGGGGTGCACAGTGGTTAAGCCTGGGTTGAATTCAGAAAGACCTGTGTTAAAATCCCAAATCTGCCCTCATTGACTCTGAGATGGAGTTGTTTAGCGTGTTCAGTATAGACAGAGATAATAGAATCTATTAAAGAAACTGTTGAGGGGATGCGTGGGATGAGAAGGTCAAGTCTAGCACAAGGTCTGGCACATCGTGGTGTTCAGTAAGTAACAATTAGTCATTTTTCTCCTTATTTTTATTGTGGTTTTGTCACTTACCATTTTCTGTCCCTTATCATTGCTTTCAGATGGAAAGTCACCGGAAGTTCAGGGCTAAGTGCTGTCCCTTCCCCTACCCTTCCTTCTATGTATAAATCAAGTTTAACAAATATGTGCTGATAAGGCAACCACCACTAATAGCTCCACCCACCCCCAGACAGCAGGTAAATGTACACCTTGGGCAGGGAAATAGAGCCCCCAGTCCTAGACTATCAGCACTGAGCAAGAAGCTGTCGATCCAGAGACTCTTCAAGGCAGCTGAGTCCTTTAACTTCACAGAATCTCCTAGACCATACTATTCTGCTCTGCCCCCAGCCTGTTTATTATGCCCTTGTAAAGGCTGGGGGTGCGGGGGGTGCTCCGTAAACCAAAGTGAATAGGTGTCACCCAAAAATGGCCTGGGTGGCCCATCTCCACAGCTCCACTACTGGGCAACAACGGGCTGCTGTGCTGGCATTGAAACTTTAAATTTTCAATTGCTGTAAATTTTTAAAAGCTCAAATTTTCAATACAGGCCATTTTATTCATGTGACTTTTCTAGTTAATATCCGGAACTGAGGAGTTTCATTTCCACTTCTAGTCAATCCTGACTTGCATTTTTCTTGATGCTTTTGTACAGGCTTCTCCAAATGGTTTAAAATATCCATATTTCATGCTCTGAGCCATTCTTCAAAAGGCTTCTGAAAAATAAAGCTTTTATTTATAGTAGGTGAGAAGACCTCTCTAAGATCAAGGGCAAGGGCTTCTCCATAGGGCATCTCCTAGCTGCTCTGCTAAAGGCCCTCCCCCTGCTCACCCTCTCCCACCCACAGACACCAGCCTGCCTTCCAGTCTCCAACTTCTCTCTCTCCCGTGCTCCATTCACCTATCCTGCTTTCCAAGCAACAGGCTGTCACTGATCCAACCTTTCCATCTTTCTCTTTCCACAATGAAAACAGCTTTACTGTGCCTTTTCTGAATTCAAAATAACATACATTTTATTGAAATATACAGAGAAAATAAAAATTACATGAAATTCTACTACACGGGGAGGACCACTGATTATATTGTGATGATTATTCTTATAGACACTTTTTCTTTATAAAAATAAAACAAACCCAAATGTTTATAAGAAAAGTCCCACAACAATATGGCATTCTGTAATCTGTTTTTTAAAAACACAGTCATGGGGTGCCTGGGTGGCTCAGTCGGTTAAGCGGCCAACTTCAGCTCAGGTCATGATCTCACAGTTCGTGGGTTTGAGCCCCGCGTCAGTCTCTGTGCTGACAGCTCCGAGCCTGGAGCCTGCTTTTGATTCTGTGTCGCCCTCTCTCTCTGACCCTCCCCCGCTCACGCTCTGTGTGTGTGTGTCTCTCTCTCTCAAAAATAAATGTTAAAAAAAATTTTTTTTAAACACACTCATATGCTTTGGACATAATTCAATGATACTGTATACTGATTTAGGTCACCATTTGAAATTTAACCAATTCCTTACTGGTGGGCATTTAGGAACAACCTCATCTTTTAAAAATCCTAACATCTCAAAATATTTGGATATAATATTGAGCGGAAAAAATCAGAATTTGGTGTATTTTTATTACAAGCATGAAAACCATAGTGTCTGGGCATAGAAACAAATAGAGCTTAAATCAACTGTGCTAAGTGAAAGAGCTCGAGGAAATCTGTTTATAAAGGTGGTGTTCAAACAGAAAAAGAAAAGCCCTTCAACAAAGTAATTCATAAAATGTAAAATCCCTATTATTTAAAAAGATGCTATGACAGGTCATGCCTCAATGTAAAATATTTTAAGTGGTTGATTTCCACTTATTTAACCTTATAACCTTTCCAAGTGGGAAAGGAAGACAGCAGTACTGAAGCTATATGATCTTTGATAAAGGGAAAAGGGGAGAAGTTATTCTGGGAAGGAAAGGTATTCACAGGGAGAACCATGGACTGGGGGCTCAGGCAGAGCCCATCAAGGAGAAGCCTTCACATGGCCTCAAACTGCACACTTCTTAATGGTTGTGGTAGCCCAGGTAACAATGTTTGAGTGTGAAAGGTGTATCTGGTGCAGAATGGATCCATCAGAAAGTATAGACTGTACATAACTAATATGGAATGAGAAAACAAGAGGCACAGAGAAATGGCTGCAGAATGACAGCTGTAACTGTCATGGAATTAATGAATTAATATTCACGAGTAACTAACATTGATGGAGTTATCAAGCTATGTAAAAGTGTTACACAGGCATTATTAGCTTACTTGATTCTTCCAAAAACGTCATAATGTAAGTACAATTATCTGCATTCCCTTTTTGCTGACAAAAAAAAACTAGGGCACAGTTAAGTAACTTAATCAAGTTATCTAGTGACGTGAGGGAGCCGATAAGGTAAGGGATGAAGCAATTTGAATTCAAAGCCTGCATTCCAAACCTGTGCACACTTCACGGTATTTATAAACCCAGTACAGTCTGACACTATGCAATGAAGAATCAGGGTACATATCCAGATGGCTAAGGCAACTGAGCCTCAAACCTGCAGTCTATTTTTCAGGGGAAGGAGGAGAGCCTGTGAGTTCATCATCATAATAAACTTTCTCTATAAGGAGCTCTATGTACTACACCAGAAGGCCACGACTGTCCTTCCCTTCCAAGACATCTCCGTGAAAATGCACAAATGCAAACGCAACCCGGAGCCAGTCCTCTCCAATCTGTTTAGTTTCTGACATGCCCCTAGTCTGGGATTTTGGCCACATCACTGTGCTTGGTTTTCAGAAGTAAAACGGACTAACAGCACTTGGAAATAACCGTGTAAGTCGTTCTCAGAGGATGCTGGGCTTCCAGGCTGAAGAACAGCACATTTAGTTTAAACACGATGGGTGGAAGGTCTAGGTTACTATATTTGGGCAAACCGTTGATTTGGGGTTTGATTTGATTTGCGTTCTGGTTTTGGCAACAGCACCCTTCTCCCTCCCTGCCCCCGCCCCTGGCCACGTGGGCTCAGCTACAGAGCTTGGCCCTCACACAGGCACCGCGTTACCAACTCCTCCCCAGGCTCTAGAGAGCAGAGGTGGCCACGAACTGCTCCAGGGAGCGCTGGGGCAAGAAACAGTCAGCAAGTAGCCACCAAGAAGCCACAAGAGGCGCCCTGAAGCACTGAGTGGAAACGAAGTCACATTCCAAAGCACAGAAGTCCCCCAACAATCCAATCCCATAAGGAGCACCTCGCAACTCTGACCATACTGAACTGAAAGCACTGGTTTTCTTATCCATCTTCCTCATCAGACTGAATACAAAGTGTGTCTTAACCATCTTGGTGTCCCAGGCACCTTCAAGAAGCTCAATAAATATTTGTGGAATGAATCAAAAGTTCTGGAGATCGTACAATAATGTGAGTGTACTTAACACTACTGAACTGTGCACTTAAAAACAGTTAGGAGAGTAAATTTTATTTTGAGTATTTATTTTGAGAGTATTTGACCACAATTTTTAGGAAAAAAAAAACAGTAACACATAGTATTGGGGGAGGGCGAGGTGGCACGCATGAATTCTAATACCGTAGGAAATTTGGGAGTGTGTGGGCTGAATAATTTAAGAAGTATGGGGGAAGGTTGAGTGAGGTAACTGTTGTCAACAGTGGATCATTTTTTACAGAAACAAAAAGTCACAAAGAGATGGCAAATATGACACTTGGTAGGTTCTCCCAGCAGGAGGAGTTGATAAATTGTGTAGGTGGGTACAGACGTGGCCTAACATCCAGCCAGGGAATTCTGCTCCACTAATTCTGACAAATAAATACACTCTTCCTCATTTACTTCCAACCTCGACGCCAAAGCTGACATTCCTCTTTACTGAAGGAGAGAGAAGGCTGCTCAGGAACCTGCCTTCCCGCCTGCCGCCTCACAGGACAGGAGGGCGGCGTTTCACAACCGCATCACACAAGGTCTGTGTGATGTTACGGAACGCTACTTGAGAGAGATGGTCAGGTAGGTCAGAAATGTAGGACACTACTTTAATAGGTCTATACGACACGTGACTCTCCGAAGGGGGCGGGGTATGCAGAAGTTTCCCACACCTCTCTGACCCACAATCTCCCTGCCTCCTATTTCCACCCCCAGAGGTCTCAATGGAATTTTCTCAGCCTCAGTGAGTGTCTCCTGCCCTTTAAAATGAAGTACGGGACACAGGCTCTGAAGTTAGACAAGTGGGTTTTGAATTTTGATTCTGACATTATGACCGATGGGGGCTTGGTCAGGTTACTCAGTCTTTCTAAACCTCAGTTTTCTTATCTGTAAAATGGAAGTAATCATAGTACCTACCTCACAGGATGAGTGTTTAGGCTGTATAAGAGAAGATAGGTAAAGTGCTTACCTATTACAGATTTGGCACAAGGTTACCACTTGGTCTGCATTTATTCTATGGCTCAATAAACTGGGAAGTGCTATATAAATGTCACCATTCTTCAAGGACCAAGCAAATCCTATCCTTCTTTCATGAAGCTCCCAACTGTCAGAGTCTCATGCCCTCCCATTCCTGGGTACACCACTTGTAAGACTATTTACTACAAATTCAGTCAGCATTTAGTCATATCCTGATGTGTCGTATTAGATCCTACATTGATATCTAGTGTTTTCTGACAGAATTTTTACCTCAAGCTTTTTCCAAAATAGATTTGGGGAAATTCTTTTCATGAACTTTATGAGTTTAATTAGGTTTGAAATTAAAAGCTCTATATACCTAGTGTAAAAAAATTTCTAAAGGGAAACACAGAACGCTGAAAGCTAACGTCTTCCATAACCTACCTCCTAGTGACATAATACATATGGACAGTCTTCTGTGATCTCTCCAGATTTTGACTGCGTATACATAAACATAAGTTTTTTATTAAAATGGGCTCACCCTGGACATACTAATCTCTAACCTATTTTTTTCCCCTCACACATCAGTGAGTGTCAATACCTAAGGATTGACCTTATCCTCTTTTAAACAGCTGTAGAGGATTCCATTGTATGACTCTCCCATAATTTACTTAATAGGTTCACTGCAGATGGATATGTAGGTTGCTTCAAATGAATGACGACTTTAGGGCAAGAGCGGTGCCCTGTGTATTTTGGCAGCTCCCTAGAGTTAGCATGGTGCATGTGGTAAGAAGTCAGGAAATTGTGTTGTGTAAACCCCAACAATATTTGCCTCAGAATCACAGATGATTACTTAGCCACAGTCTATTAAATACAACTCTCAATAAGCCAGCACTGTTGTGAGAAGCCTGGATAAGAATGAGCAATATTTGCAATGCTGGCCCTTGAGATATAACTCTCAGATCCAAAAGACAAACTGTTCAAATTATAGTTTCAATCCTGGCTCCCTTCCTGTATTAAAATTATCTGGTGACCCAGCAATTCTACCCCAAGGTGTGTGCCCAAGAGAATGGAAAATATTACGTCCACACGGAAACTCATATGTGAATGTTCACAGCAGCATTATTCATGCAATATGGTGGAAACAACCCAACTGTCCATCAATGGATGAGTGAACAAATGAAATGTGCTATTTGCATACAGTGGAATATTAGTCATAAGGAGGAATGACACATACAACATGGACAAACCTTGACAACATTATGCTAAGTTAAAGAACCCTGTCACAAAAGGCCACATGTTCTATGATCCCGTTTACACGATGTGTCCAGAATAGGCAAATCCAGACAGAAAGCAGATTAGTGGCTGGGGGTGGGGGAGCGATGGGAAGTGACTGCTAACCTATTTCTTTGGGGGATGATGGAAATGTTCTAGAATGAGAACATGGTGATAGTTGCAAAACATGGTGAATATACTAAAAACTACTGAACTGTACACTTTAAAGGGTGAATTTTACGGCATATGAATTATATCTCAATTAAATATGCAAAACTCCTTTGAAAACTGGTTATCAATTGATAATTCCATGTTACCACTTATTTGCTGCAAGACTACAGGAGAACCACCAGAGTGCCGAGTATTGTGCTGGGGCCTGGAGACACAATGGTGAGCGAGACCCTCTCCTGCCCTGGCGGAGCTTGCGGTTAAGCCCCAGAGAGTGACACGGAGGCCACACACCATGGAGGTGGGGTGATGATGAGAACTGAGTTAGGAGGGCCCAGGGAACTGACTGCTAAGGTAGAAAGAAGCACCCTGCCCAGAAGGGCAAAGCAGGGAATTCCCAAAAAAGGGAGCTGTGGCCTGAGGAATGAGGAACCGTGGCCAAGTGAAAGCGGGATAGTGTCCTGAGGGAAAAATTTGCATAAAGGCTGGACAGAAGAGAAACATCACAGAAGAGGTGAAAGATAATAGGGAAGAACCCCATTACCGAATGCACCAAACAACGTAATTTTAGAAATCCAGGTATTTGACTCCTATTACGTGCCGGGCACCAGGCTAGTTGCTGAGAATACAGCAGTGAACAAGATCAATGCAGACAGTGGTATTAGATTTTCAATGACACACGATAAAGAGTCTATGGCTGGTTCCTTGATTCCAATATGGTATTTGAAAAGGATAAGGCCAATTTGTCAATATCTGTCAAAAATGCAAATGCACTCAAGCTTGGACCCAGTCATCCGCTTCTGGGAAAATATGCTATGAGATATATGGCTGTATAGGCATGAAACAACCTATGTACCAAGATATTCACTGCAGCACTGTTTATAAGAGCAAACGATTAGAAACAGCCCAAGTATCCATCAAAAGGGGACCTATTAAATGAAGTACAGTGTAGCTGCACAACAGGAGACTATGCAAGCTTAGACACCGATGAGGAAACTCTCTGCGTGCTGACATGGAAAGAGCTCTAGGATATTGTGTTAACCAAAAACAGCAAGGTGCAGAACAGTGTAGATAATACATTTCGTTCTGCACAAGAAAGGGGACAGGAAACACACACACACACACACACACACACACACACATACATATGTACATACGTATATGTTATATACATGCATGCATATCGTATGTGTATATATATTATATATACGCAAAATCTATCATATAATTTATAGCTGCTTGTATTTGCATAAGTAAACTCAGGGATACACAAAAATAAATGAAAGTGGTACCTACAGGCAGGGGAGGGGAGCGGGATAAGAAGAGATCAGGGAGGGACACTTTCACTATACTTTTTCTTAACGTTTTTGATTTTTGAGTAATGTGACTATACTGCCAAGTATTGCCCATTCAAACAAAAAAACAAATGTTTAAAGCTTTAAGTGGCTAGGATTATAGGCTCCCTCCCCGTGTGCACATGCTAAAGTAGGAGGCATTCCTAATATGGTCACGAGCACCTCTTACTGGGTACCCAAGAACCCATAAAGACCGCATGGGTAACAAGCTGCAAATGATCACCAGCAGCAGAAAGGCAACTCAAGATGCACGGGACCATCCTCAGTCAACTCACACCAACTACACATTAGGCACAGAGGTGCTGGGGATACTAAGAAAATGTAAAGCAACCTGCTCCTTTCAGGGAGCTCATAGCAAGTGCAAGGAACAAGATTCAGCCCTACTGCCTGAGACCTCCCAAGTACAAATGTGATGGAGTCAATCCTGTGCTTGGGAAAATTTCCGTGGCTCCCTATGACCTGAGCTGAGGTATCCAAACTTCTGAACAAGGGCCACCATGGGCCGAACCTTGCCTGCCAATCCAGACTCATCTCCCCTCACTTTCTTCCTTAGCTCCCCAACCCCACCCCGCTTTGGTAACATGGAGCCACTTATCACATCACCGCCCCCGCCCCCGCACATCTCTGTCCTTTACACATGTTCTCTCTCTGCCTGGCCAATGCCCCTTAGGCCTCAGGACCCAGCCCAAACTTCTCCGCTTTCAAATAAACTGTCCCTAATACCCCCCAGGAGAATTATGCTCCCCTCCCTGACTCTCGAAGTGTACCTCCTCCACACAGGAGAGGCAGTGACACTGTCACCTCCCTAAGGACTCTTGGCTCCGTGATGGCAGAATCTTCGCCTTTTCATCTTTTATCCTAGCCCCAAGAACAGTGCTTGGCAGGGAGCAAATGCTCGGTCTGAGTCTGGCTGAATGAATAAACAAGAGAAACAGAGAGGCAGGCAGAAAGGAGACAGGAAGAAGGGCTGAGGACCACGTTTGGAGCAGGTGGCGACTGTGCGATACGGGAGGCAGGCATTCAAGGAGAAAGGGGAAGAGAACCCAGGGTGGGCGGGAGCATGAACAAAAGCAGGCAGGCACAGACAGAGGATGTTCTGGAACCTCAGGTGAGTGGTTTGCATTGGGGGTAGGCAGGGCAGGGCCTGAGCTAGGAATATAGGGGGTCTGGGACAAAAGCTGGTCAGGCTTTGGGGGAGCCTAGAAAGCCATGCTAGGCAGCCTGGACTTTAGGTGGGCACCATGGAAGGATTTTAAGTAAGGGAGCCCCACGCTCGGCTCTGTGTCTGAAGACAATCAGTGGTAGCTATGTGGAATGGGACCGGAGAGGAGACCAGACAAGAGGCTGAGGTCCAAGCTAGGACCCACATAACCACTCAGGAGGTCTGAGCTAAGGTCAAAGAGCAGTGTGAGAGGGGACTTGGGAGCAAATGCAGAGGTAAAACTGTTGGGACCTCAATATGGGGGACAAGGCAAGGGAGAAGTGGCCACTGTGGGTTTCTGTCCTGACACACAGGCGTGTTTTCTCTCTCTCCTCCAGAGACACTGTAAATCACCCGTGGGGGTCAGGGGTGTTTTGTAAAATCATGGATGATCACCAACAGGCCTTAGAGAGACAACCCCCAGGTGTTCAAATAAGGTGCTAGAAATCACACAAGGGCAAGTCTGCATGCATCTGTTTCTAGGGGTCTGCAAGAGTTCAGAGACGGAAGGCATGTGGCATTCCTCATTCTCTCAAGCACACTTCAAAGTGTGGGGTAACCTTGTGGGGTGCTCCCTGACATGATATGGGTATACTCTAGTATACAGTGAGTGCTCAATAACCTAAAGCAAATGAAATGCTACCTATAGGCCATGCCTACCTTCCTCCATGCACCAGTGAACCCCAACATGTCCATCCTCACCTCACCTATCCCTAGAAAAGCCTCTATAAAAAATGTTCCCCCTCCCTCCACCTCCTCTGAACATAGGAACAGCACCAGCTTCCTTAGATAAGGCCACAGTACTTACTTGAGTGCAAATCTCTTTATGGCTTATCTAACTGAAAAAAAAAAAAAAAAAGATGGAGAAAAAAGATGTTCCATCTAGCTGAGGCCCTCCCTACTTTTTCAAAACTTGGAAATCACATTAGATGCAAAAAAATACCTTTTAAATAAGTTCAAAGGGCACGTCAGTGATAATGCAAAGGCAACAGCAAGACAGTAAAACAATGATATTCATATTCAAGGGCAACATCACTCAGTGAATGCCTCCGGGTTACAATAAGGTCTATAGAAAAGCTGTTCCTCCCTCCTAGCTTTAGCTGTCCTTGCCCGCCCCCCACAACTGCCTTGTGGCTTGCTGTGTCACATAACGTGCCTGGGGAAAGAGAACTGGGAGAGGAGAGACCCTGCAGTTCCAGCAGCCGCTGAATCGACATCAGAGTGGGTCCTGGTCCCTCCTCCTGGTTGGGGTGGAGACTGACATTTTGGGGAGATAGCAGTTATTACGTGGATCAGTGCCACGGCCTCCTGACCAGACTCTTCATTTCCAATCTCACCCAGAGCATCCTATGACACTAGCCTGCTGAGTACCCCAGTGCTTCATGCCAGCCCCAGCTGTGCATTCACAGGGATGAGCAGATCCCCTTGCCTAGTGTCCTCTCACATCCTTTTCTCTCCCTGGCCTTACCCAGCATGCACTTACCCCTATTCTGGGGAAGGAGCCCCTCCTCCATGTTCCTAAAGTATCCTCTGCAGCAGACCACTACCTAGTGAACACCACTGTGTGCCAAACACAGAAGACCAATATGGCGGCCCAACTGGAATACTCATCATCAGGAGACTGTACTTGTTTCCCTACATCTGTCTCCCTTATTAGATGGTAAGTTTCTTCCCTGTAATGGGTAACATGTCCTTCCCCTGTGTTCCCAGCACCTAGAACAATGCCTCACAAAAGACCTCTTTAATCAAGGTTTGTAGAAAGAGGAGGCAAGAGATCAGAATCAGCTCAGTCTAGACACACATCCATCAGGCCATGTGAGCAAACAACCCAAACGGTGAGACTGAGAAGCCAGCAACATTGGTCAAATTACACTCAGCCACAGCTATATGCTAAAGGTATGGTAAGTGGCCAGTGACAATCTGACAAGGTGGCAGTTGTCAGGCCTAGAATATGCTGGACCCATGAGACTCCAGGAACAGTGGCTGAGAAGCATCTCATTTTCTTCATTTGGAAGCTCCAAAACTGACCACAGGAGAGCAAACCATGTCAGCAACTATGTTAGCTGGCTTCCATTCCACATTTCAGAATACTGCACAGAGAAGATGATTTTACTGAATGATTAGAAAAAGAAGAAAACTGAATGGCGGGTGGTTGAATAGTGTTGAATGTAGGGATTTCCCAGACTAGATGATAAGAATGTCAACAAAGTTTCTTCCACATTTCTTGGGTAAGAAAGTACACTATACAACGGACCAACTTTGCCTTTTATTTCAGTGCTACAAAAAAATCTGCGACTTGCCGGATATTTCTGGGGCTGAATCATACTGGATATCCAAAGTTTCCATATTGCTGAAGATTTAGGTATTGAAACTTCAACATTAATCATTGTGCACAGAACTGCTCCTAAACACATAAGCACACTGCATACCTTTCACTTTCTCTGCAGATAATCATTATGATCAAGTACTGTATGGTGCTAGTCTATCATGGTGATCTCAAAATCTACAGAAGTTGTCTGTGCATATACTAAGGGACATCAAGTACTCATGTTTGCTTTTTTTTTTTTCCATTTCTTATGACTTTTTTAAAGTTTTTCTTCGTTTTTGTTTTTGTTTTTGTTTTTGTTTTGAGACAAAGCAAGCAGGGGAGGGACAGAGAGAGGGAGAGAGAGAGAATTGGAAGCAGGCTCTGCACTGTGAGAGCAGAGCCCGATGTGGGGCTCAAGCTCACAAACTGTGAGATCATGACCTGAGTCGAAATCAAGAGTCAGACACTTAATTGGCTAAGCCACCCAGGTGCCCCATTTCTCATCACTCTTAAGTATTTAGTAATGGGTGGTCCACCCAAATGTCAGCTACCCCAGCCACTTCTCCCGTTCTCACCTAATCTTGCTTCTGTAATCTTGGGAATGAGATAACCAAGCTTCAAGAGAACTGTATGAAAAATAAGTGCCGGTGGGCTTTGAGTAGGGGTCAAAGCCCGAGCAACCAGCCTAGTTGTGGTGTCAGGACATAGGTCTGGGGCATCACTGGGCTGCTCCGGGACCTCCCCTTTCATTGTATTTCTCAGCTATGTTCCAAACAGATGAGACAGCCGCAAAGGGGGTTTCTGCAGAGTGAAGGTGTCACTCCAGTGCTGTTCAAGTATAGTAAGAACAACAGGCAGCAGGTATCGAGGCCTTACCCTGTCCCAGACCTTCTTCTAGGTGCTCTATTTACATCAACCTTTCTGACATATTTTATATCTACGCTTCTAATCCTCCCAACAACTTTACGGCATATTTTTACTGATGAGGAAACCGCAGCACAGAGAGGTTAAATCCTTTACCAAGATGACACGGCGAGGACATGGAAAACCAGAGTTCAAAGTCAGGCAGACTGGCAGTAGGGCCCTGACCTTAGTCACGGTGATCCAGGGCCCCCAACAGTTCCCCCACAGAACCACACCACGAGCTACTGCTGACTACTATAAAAACCCTCAGAAAGGAACATGTGCACCTGCATGGCCCAACAGGACTCTGTGCAGAGGTGGCAACGCTCCATCTATAGCTGCACTACCGAGACGTGGAACGTGGCTAGTGTGACTGAGGAACTGAATTTTTAATTTCACTTCATTTTATTGCACTGGAAAAGCCACGTGTGGCTAGTGGCCACCTGCTGGATGGCACAGGTGTGGACTACTTTTGGTGAGCCAAACACGGTTATACTTCAAATGTGACGTGTGACGGGTAACTCCTACTTGAAGCTAAGTGTCAGAAGAAGGTCATTAAGCACTGCTTCATCGCTCACTACCTCTTCCCCACCCTGCACTGGTTTTAATTCACTCTTATAATTTTGAGGAAGAGAGCCTGCTTTTGGTCAGAGTGATGGAAGACGCTTCAGAAGTAGTGGTTGTTGGGGCGCCTAGGTGGCTCAGTCAGTTAAGTGATCGACTTCGGCTCTGGTTGTGATCTCATGGTTTGTGAGCTCGAGCCCCACATCGGGCTCTGTGCTGACAGCTCAGAGCCTGGAGCCTGCTTCGGATTCTGTGTCTCCCTCTCTCTCAGCCCCTCCCCTGCTTGTGCTCTCGTGCGTGCTCTCTCTCTCTCTCTCTCTCAGAAATAAATAAACATTAAAAAAAAAAAAAAGAAGTTGTGGTTGTAGTTGGCTGGGCAAACCCCTGAAAACACTCTCGGGGGTGGGGTATGAGAATGGTAGATCACAGATCAGGTTTCAGACACTAGGTCCACCCTTCTGATCTGAAAAAAAAAAAAAAAGCCACAGATGAGTGTAATGTGTAGGTCACATCACTGAATATGAAAATCTGCTCAAGCCCAGGGCCCCAGACCACACTCAGAGGACCAGGATGGTAAAACGCACACAGCAGAGCAGAAGACAGGGCCATTCTTCTTGCTCTTCCCCAAGCCCCCTGATTGGCCTTGGAGAGGCCACAGGGCCTTTTGCATGAAAGTCACAAACAAAGCTTACCCTCTCCCCTGACCCTAGACAGTTCCTTTCTAATATAAGAATTTTCTCCTTTCCCAAAGCTGGTTCCACTAAGCTAGACTCCACATCACACCCAAATTTAGGCTAGAATCTGATTTCAACTCAGAAGAAATGAAACTATGAAGTTGAGACCACTTAACCCAATGGAGGCACAACTTTATTCTGACTAATCCCTTAATCTATATGGCTGGGGGTGGGGGGAGGAAGGTGCCTCCTTTCCTCCCCTCCCAGTTTCTGACTGACAGCTTAAGTTGTCTAGGCATCCCAGCCCTGTCGTACATAACCACGTTAAAACAGCAAGACTGAGCCACAGAACGAGAGACAGCCTGGGAAGCAATGGGGCCCAGAGAGCTGAGGAGCTTGCATGGGCCATGCAGCTATGTAGTGGCCGGGCCCAAAGGAGAATCCAGGCCCGGGCCACAGCTCAAGCCTCGAGGACTCTGGAAGAGGAACATGTGTTCACACTTCATGCCAAACCAGAGAGCAAACTGCAATTAAAAAAAAAAATCAGCTATCAACCATCCCTTTCCACCTTCCAGGCCAACAGTCACAAAATCCATACAAACAAGTGAGTCCTTGCCCAGCGAGGTCAAAAGTTGATCCAGTACAAAGTCAGGCTACACATGAAACACACTCTCAACTCCAGGAGTGTTGGGTCTAAAAAGCGCAATTCTGCTCCAAGTTCCAAGGAATTCTCAGCAGGAAACCAGGCATTGTGAAGCCGGCCTGGTGATTTCCTGCAGGGCTCCAGGCATTGCTGGAGGGGAGGCTTCCTGACCCTGGGATTGCTCCTTCAGGCCAGGAGCCCCAGACTGCTCTTAACATTCAGGAAAGGAGCCCATAATACGGCCCTGGTACCTTTAAACCTAAGGCCACATTCTCACAGACTCTCAACACTATCTTCTGGCAGATTCCACACTATACAAGGCACGCAGACCAGACTGTAAACACACTTGTTGACAAACCAGTGTGATCCTGGGCATTCCTCAAAGCAAGTGGTTGGGGGGAGGTAGGTTGTAAAAATCACCTCTCTATCCTTTGTCTTGAAGTAGGACACACCCTTCTGCCTCCCCAAAAGCCACAGAAATCTTCAGAATACTGGTGGGTCACTAAAAAGTCTCTTTTAAAAACTCTCTGTTGGGACTCCTGGGTGGCTCAGTCGGTTGAGCGTCCGGTTTCAGCTCAGGTCATGATCTCGCGGTTTGTGGGTTCAAGCCCCACGTCGGGCTCTGTGCTGACAGCTAGCTCAGAGCCTGGAGCCTGCTTCTGATTCTGTGTCTCCCTCTCTCTCTGATCCTCCCCTGTTCACGCTGTCTCTCTCTCTCTCTCTCTCAAAAATAAATAAAACATTAAAATAAATAAATAAATAAAAACTCTCTGTAGAGAGTATCTATACCTTTATAATAAAAATGAAGAAACAAACTGATTAATTATACTCTGCCCTGGGCCACCCAGCTGGCTCAGTCAGTGTAGCACACAACTCCTGATCTCCAGATCGTGAGTTCAAGCCCCATGTTGGGCATAGAGCCTACTTATAAAGATAAAATGAATAAATAAAGTAAAAAAGAAAATGCTCTGCTCTTATGAAACTCAGGAACTTTATTAAGAAATCTTCTCCTTACTGCAAAGACAGGGCAACTGAGGCTCACAGTCGTATGTCATTTTCACCCCAGGTGTGATCATCACCTCCACTAACCCAAAAGGAACATTCCAGATCATGTTGGAGCTCGATGGTAAAAATCTTAAGAAATCATATGGAAGACCTCTCCTAATCTCAATCAATAAACACCTCCTGGTGTTAGAAATCACATCTGTGCACACACGCACATGCGTGTACACACACACACACACACACACACACACACACAGCCTTTGGTCAGTTCACTTATTCTCAAAGCTAAAAAGTACAAGAGTACCAGCTGTGCCTCACAAGGTGTCTCAATGACTACCACTCTTGTCCTCTAACTACTGACAACCTCACACTCAGGGTGTTGGGTCTCCATTTAAGAAACTACCCCCTTCCACCAACTGCAATGGCTTCAGGTTGAGGCCCAACAGTCTGCCTGTAAGCTGCACCTGTCACTTATGTCAAGTTCAAGACCGGACTCCCCTCCACAAATAGCTTACCAGCTTTAAGCTACCACACTGTGACCTCTCTGAGGACTAGGACCCCACCTTATTCATCTGCGTTCCCAGAGCTCAACACAGAAACACGGCAGGAACTCAATAAACAGCTGCCAAATTAATGAACGTAGCACACTTAAGAAAGATGTACCAATTGCAAGGCTTCCACACATACTGTTGCATTTAACGGTAGCATCGAGAATTCCAGTGGGCAAATAAATGCATAGAAAATTCCCTAGACTTGAGTCAGAAGATGTAGGTTGAAGCCCTACATTTGTCCCAAATTCCCACTACTGTCCTGGGCAAATCTCCCAACCTCTGGAAGTCTATTATCCTCTTCTACAGATATAGATACTCTAGGGTTTCCCTCTAACCCTTAAACTTGGGAAAGAAAAGATACGCCCTTGAGCTTTGGCCACAATATTAACTTTATCATAAGGGCAATGAAAATACAACAGCCAGAGGTGGCTATTCTTCCACGGATGCTGGCTAATCACAGGCAGCAACTTTCATAGGAGGTAAAGCCCCTGCCCATTCGCCTATGTTCCCATGTGATACACACATTTGAGTCATCCTCTGCAGTCTCTTTCAGGGAGATGCAAATCTCAATGACTCTTCCAGGCAGAAATGCCTCCAAGTGGAACAATGACCTGCAGACATTACTTCCAGGTAATAAACAGATTCTACTCAGACAAAGAAAAATAAAGCAGCCTGTGGCTACATTCCATAGACTCCCCGTTCATGGAAGCATTAGGGCTGAGCTCTAAATGTGAGCCAGACGTTGCTGAATTCTTATTTTGGCTCCAACTCTGACTAGGAGGGAATGGTCCTTGGCCAAGTCTCTCTTCTGGAAGCCAGGCTCTGGATGGGTATGACAACCTCCATAAACCATCCAGATTACAGGGTGAGGCTAGTAAAGCATTTCACAGATGTCGAGTGTTGCCAACCCATCGAGACAAATGAGGGAAGCCGTCAAGAGGCGACGTGGCTCAGGCGGGGAGCCACAGAGCAGCACCTCGCCTAACCCTAGGCTCCCACAAACTCACCATCGGACTCGAGGGGCTTCAGAGCACCACCACCACCACCACCACCACCCCGCCCAGGTCCTCAATCTGGCTCCATTTCCTCTGTTGAAAAGCAAAGAAAGCTGTGTCAACCTACACTGGCCAGAAGAGCTGCCTGCAAAGCTCTGTAAACCAAACAGTGAACTTGCACCATCAACCAGCTGTGATTAGGCTGGGTTGGGTTCTCCTCTACTATGGGCCATTTGAGACAGCGAAGGTAAATCAAGGCAAAGCAATAGACTGTGTAAAAGATAAACATCTGCTCGTGAAATAAGAAGGGCTGTGTCAGGAACCATGTTAGTAGTTTTACTTTTTTCTTTTCCTCTTTTTTTTTCCCTTTCTTTAACCATTAGGTACCAATGGATACCAGATACACAGCACTGGATGAAAAGGTTAAGAGACAGTATCAGTGCAGTTTCCCAGCAAAGCCTGCTAATAGTGCTCTCACTGATTAGAAAGCACTTCTGTAGTTTGGGAACTCTAATCAGGTCTTATCAACTCTCTGGCTTCGTCATTTATCAGGGTGGGAACGGGAGGTACATCAGCTATGCCACAGAGTGATTTCTGGGGCCCCTGCCCACGACAAAGCAGATCAAAAGGGAGCTCATGCCTGCCAGAGTGAAGTTTTCACCATAGCAACACGTGTGCTCTACAAACAGGCAGGACTGAGGCGCTCTGTTTTGACTGGTCCGGACAGTGCCCCCGAGAAACGAGGAACTGAGGGCTCAAACAACGGAGCGAGCGAGAGAAAAGTGGCACCCATTTAGCTTGCGGGGCCATCTCCTCATGGTTTTTACTCCTCCACACGGATGACAGTGGCTGCACAGAGACCCACAGCCTGTGCTCTAATGAGACAGATGTCAGAGAGAAAACAGGTGTTCTCCAAAGAATGACCATACCGCAGGCTCCCTGGGGAAAAGAGGGACCCAGGATAGAGCAATCATCCCCTTTGGTGAGCAAATAGCCAGCACTGGAAAACTTGGGGGGAAGGTCTCATTGCAAACGCTGTCAGATCTAAAATGAAATGCAGCCCCCGTGCCCAACAAGCCAGTCTGATGGTGGAAGGTGTACTCACAGACCCAACAATGAAGCCAAGAGCAGCAGTGATTGGTGTTGTTGTTGAGACCATCGATAAAGTGCCCATGTGCCAGGCACAGTGCTGGGCATTTTTAAAGGCATCAGTCTTCACCCTGAAGTAAGGGTTAAAAACTCACTAACTGATCAACGCCACCTTTCTGGAGAGCACATTTTTACCAAGGGAAGAAACAGGGATAGCTGATTCCCCATTAAGTCCCATAGGATACAGTTATACTTGAGGCTTGACCAGGAGAGAAACGAGCTCCAAATTTCTGCTCTGTTGCTCAGATCACTGAGCGATATATGTGGAAATCCAACCACAGAATGAGGGCACCCAAGAGAATAAGTGACCCTTCTCAGTTTCCCTTGACTAATTTCTCTAGAACACCACTAAGGGACTATGTCAGAGGCTAGCGAGGATGATGCATAAAGTCAAAAGCTATAAAAGCTGGCAAGGAAACACACTGAAACACAGAGAGGGCAGTCCAAGAAACAACATCTGCCCACAGACGCATCCCTGTGCCATTTACAGACCTCTTCACAGAAACACAACAGAAGCAGAACTGTCGTGGTGCTAACAGACAGGACCAGCAGCCTCACTGCAGGCCATGATGCCTACAGGTACACCTGGGAGGCTGTGAACTGGTGCTGAGGAATGTGTAGGTTAACAGGACTGCCACTGTACATGCTGCAGGCACATGGTCCTGACAAGTCCATCATGGTGTACCGAACAGGGAAGAAGGCAGCTCTAACATCTACCTCCAAAAGTTCTCTGGGTCCTAAACCCTCAAGTCATCACAGACCAAACAGGAACCAAACCTACGAATGACAGGCCTAAAGTTTTAGAAACATGTCCATGCTACAGAGCCCGCAGGGCCTGCAAATGAGCTTTAAAACCAACAAAAAAGTTTCTGTTTCAAAATGACATTTTAGAGGTAATGTATAATTGCTTCCTCTCTGTTCCATGCCCCCCCCCCACCGCCTTTTTCTCATTCTCCATTCACTAATGAGAGAGTTTTCCTCTTCCCCTGCCTGTTTCAGTTTGAAACGTGGCACTGAACGGGACACTGGAAAGCAAAGGGAAAGGGGAGGGGCAGACAGCTTTCAAATCCGACGCGCGCGCGCGCGCGCACACACACACACACACACACACACCCACCCAGCTGGCCGCCCACACCCTGAAGGGGAGTCAGACTGGACTCTACCAAAGACAGGACTGCAGGACCAAACCGTGGGGTAGAAAACTCCCACTTGCACCAACTCCCCCAAAAGCCAGAGTTAAGAAAGAGAGAGCTGGAAGGGAAGGAGGGGGAAAATAAAGCTCCACATTCCTGACATTTTTTAGCCAAGTGCTGTGGCTGCACAGAACAGCTCTATTCCAAACAGCCTTGCAGAATGGAAAAGAAACCTGGGTTCAGGGCAAAGAACCCACCCCCTGCCTTGGAAATGGGAGAAGGAATTTTAGGACGGCCCAAAACTGAACCAAAAGGAGGAGGGAGGGGCACTCCTTCATGTGTGTTCCCCAAAGGAAGTGATCCCAAGGGAGGAAATTTGAAGTCATCATCTCCCAGGAGATTGAACTCAAGTCCTAGGGTCCCTGAGGGGGAAATGAAAGCCCCTCTAAATGCTGGCGAGCTGAGGGTGAGTTGAGGAAGGGGCAAGGCAAACGGAGGAGACCTGCTGGGACACGAGGGGCTGTGGCTGCTTGGGGCAGGGGCAGAAGAGTCCAGCTCAGTGGCAGAAGCTGGGCAGGGGACCCCAAGGGAGGAGCGGCCAGGACAGTCACTCTTTGTGGGAAGAATCATAACTGCGTTTTCCTGACTCAGCTTCTGAATGAAGGAATCCTAGCCCTGCCCCGAGTCAGAAACCCAGGAGCCTGACATCCTCTTTCCCTGTCTCCCCCTTCCCCTCCCACCTCCTTCTGGCCTCACTTCTAGGAAAAAGCGTGCTAAGTGCTGGACTGCCCCGCTCATATGCAGCCCTACATACACACCACTCCTCCAGGGGAGAACCCAGAAGACCCTAAGTAATATCTAAAAAGTCCTGTGCTGGGTTATGAGGTGCCGCCCCTTGACTTTACTCCAAATGTGAAGATGCCCACAGGTGTTTCTCTGAGGTCCCTTGGGAGTAGCTGAGCTCTTTCTGTTCTCATTTGGTAGGGAGAGCAGAGCTCCAAAAATCTGACTCTCTCTCCTATCTCTGTGGAGTCAGTTGTTAGGTATAGACAACAAGGACCTTTGTGGCTAACACAGCAGAGCACATGTCCTTCGTAAGGGGGGTTTGGGCATGGCCCTCTTTCTCACATACCAGCATACATCTTCAATACCACAAGGTACCTCCGATGCCCTGTAAGCCCAACTGCTGTAGGTCTAAGCTTCTGCAGGGAGAGGGTGGTGGAAAGAGGGAGTCAGGCATTTCAGCCAGGGCCCTCTCCACGCTCTCCAGGCCAACCCCAAGAGGGGAAACCAGGAAAGGCATTTTTGTTGTTATTTCTTCTACCCTGGACCTTTCTCTTCTATCAGGTAGTGGGAGTAGGAGCTCCTCACACTTTTCAACTCCCACAAAGTCCTTGTGCATAGGACTTTCCACAAGACTAAAGGCAGGAGAGGTAGGGAGATACCAAACTCAAACCCTAAGCAGCTCTTTTAAGCAAAGATAAAACCCACAGAGCCACAGACCTTAACAAATGCCTGAAACAGCAGAGAAGGCCATAAGGCTATGCAAGAGACTCTGCTGGCTCTAGAGCGCGTGGCTCTGAGGTCTCCAGCTGTCACGTGTGTCTTTCCAACCACACCCTCCAAGACTGGTGACACGGCACACTGGGAGGCCTCTTAGAATGGAGGACAGCAAATAAATACTCAGGGTATGCTGGACAAAACAAACTTATTTCATTAAGCTAGTAGTATGATCAATAATAACAGGCCTTCAGGGGCAAGCGACTTGTGACATTTGTAGAATCTGTTCTGGCTTTTATCACTTACATGATCTCAGTTAAACCTTACAGTAACCTTGTGAGAAAGACATGTTTTACTAACCTCTTTAATGATGGGGAAACTGAGGCTGCAGTCAGTTTTTCTGTCCAACTAGTGACAGAGCAGAGACTGGGACCCAGGGATGACCCTAGCTTGACAAAGTCAGGGTCAATTCACCATGAGAACTGCGGGGGGCGGGGGGAGGAAATGGAGGAGCCCTAGCAAAAGCTGAAGTACAGACCCCAATCCTGATCCCAGGTTTATCTCCTACAGACCCTGAAGCCCAGCCAAGGACACATTCACACATCCAACCCTGACTTATCAACACAAGAATGTCCCCAGCCTGAGGGCAGCTTCACCTGCCAAGGAGGACCCTTGCCATCCTTAGAGAGGAGGCAGGGAACCCAGAGACAGTGGGACACAGAGGGAAAAATCAGCCACACTAGGAACCCTCCATCTCCCAAGCAGTTCATAAATGGTTACAGCTTCCTACCCCATCTCTGAGAATGCAGATAAGCAACCCTACCCAGCAGGGAGGACCCGGTGAGAGTGAGGGGAGGGTCACTCAAGTAATCTCACTCCTGAGACAAGATATACCACAGCAAGCCCTAGACTCACTTTCCTCTAGTTCCTCCCACTTTGGATATCACATTTGTCTCCCTCTCCAGGGCACAGGCAGTCGTTCCGTGGGCCCCCTTGGAGTCTGACCCCCAGCAGGCTTACTAAAAACTCTGCTTAGTGAGGCCTGCACCAGTGCACCGCTGTCGCGGGTAGGACCCTATCCTCGCCCCCCACCTCCACAGCTCTGAGAGGTGCACCTTTCCCCTGAAAGCAGAGAGTATCCCCATCCCTCTCCTGTCCCTGTAACAGGCCAGGAGCTCTGGGCCCAGTATAGATGATGGCTCTAAAGGAACAGTCCACAGGGTCATAAAGGGTATATGAAACCTGGCCTTTTAGGCAAGGGCAAACAGAAGGGGGAGGGGCGGGAGGATGGCAGAAGGGCACTGCTGGGATGGGGCCAGGGCCACACGTGAACATCCTGAGCACGTTCCAGAGGTGAGGATGCGAAACACCCAGAAAATCGGGTAGGAGGGTGGAAAAGAGTCTGGGACCCTCCCACTGCAAAAGCCCAGAGAAGCTGGCAGCCACCGCTTGGGAGGGGGAGAGTTGTGCAATGACTGCGGGTCTGGGAGTCTCCGGGCTTGGCTCCCGGACACCAGAAAGGAAACCCCACTGGTCGGGCCAGGGTGGCAGCGCTGCGGTTGGTTCGAAGCCAGGCTGAGGATCCAGGGCTGCAGAGAGCGCTGCAAGATAGGGTGGGTGCTCAAGGGGGCGGCAGAGCAGGGCACGGCGGCCACGGCGCATTGCTGAGGGGTGGCGTCCGGGCTGACCGGGAGGCCAAGGGGGCGTAGAGTGCACAAAGCCGGGGCGCAGAGAGTGTACATGGCAGCCAGGCGCCCCAGCTCAGGCGAGGACCCGCGGGACCTGCAGGGCTACGCCGGGCGACGCACGAGAGGGGGCACCCCCTCCCCAGTCTCCAGTCTCGCTCACCTCGAACATAAGCCCGATGAGGACGCAGAGCACCAGGCAGAAGCCGATGTCCGCATGGTTGTGGATGACGAACTCCTGGCTGAAGAGCGGGTAACTTTTCGTCCTCCTGCGGAAAGCCATGGCAGCGGGCGCGCAGCGGCCGGCGGGGCCCGCACCCTGCGCTCTCGAGCCGCCGCGCAAACTTCTCCAGCCCCGGCCCGGTCCACCCGCCGGCCCGCTGCCCGCTAGCCCTCCCGCCCGCCGGCCTACAGCCGAACAACTTCTGGGGCCCGCCCCCTTCCTCCGCCCGCCCCCGCCCCCACCACCCGGAACCGCCCCCGGCCGCAGCCCCCGCCCCACCCGCGGCCCGCACTCGGCGCTCCAGGCTTGCTACGGCCCCGCCCCCCGGGCGCTTAACCCTCTCGCCGCCGGGACGCGCCGGGCGGGGTGGGGCCGGACCCGCGCGCGGGGCGGCCAGCGCGGCCCGGGCCCCTTGGCCCGGCGCCCGCGCCACGGCCCGCCGCGGCGGCGCCCCGCTGCATGCTCTCTGCTGCGGCCCGGCCGCCTCCCGCGCCCTGAGAGCAGGCCGCGGGGGGCGCTGACGCTCGGCCTTGCCGGGACAGGAAGTGGGCCCGGGTTTCCCACTTCTCGGGGCCCGCTCCTTCCTCCGCGGGAGGGGAAGGGCCTGGGAGGCCGCGGCCGGGCCGAGGGGTGGGCCAGGCAGCCGGATACTCCCGGGGTTGCTGCCTGAGGGCGGCGCTGGTCGGGTGGAGGGAGGGGAACTGCAGGCCGGCCTTCTCGCTGGCCGCAGCGCCTGCACTGTTGATCAATGAATGGACGGTCAACCAAGTATTGAGAGCTCGCAGCGACTTAGGCACGTTTCAGATCGCTGGGAATATGCCGCAAACAAAACAAACAAAAAGACGTGCCCCGGGGGAGCTTGTTTTCCAAAGAGGGGAGTGGGTGGATGGGTGCAGTTTTGCTAACTTCTCCGAGAGACGTTTGTGCTATTATAAATTCTTTTACACGTCTCTTACCCAAAGTCTACCTCCAATATTAATTGATCTGAAGAATAAACACTGAAGAAGAAAGAAAGAAGGCACCTTCTCGTGGAACATTTTTATTTAATATTAAAAAGTACTCCTGGAAAGGACAAAAGGTATTTTAATAAATTAATTTATATAGGCAAATATTGGATTTATTCCTACCAGTTATGAAGGAGTCAACTAATCACTTTCTAGATGTGCAAAAATATAAAATGAACAAAGAACTATTCCCATTTTCCTTTTCATTAGGTCCACAGTTACTTCACTTTCTAAGTAAATAGGGTTTCTTAAACATGGCACAGTGTATGAAATGTAATTGGACTAGGCTTGTCTTGACTTCCTACATAAATTTTACATCTGCAGTTTCTTCACTCAGTATTTAGCACACAGTCTTTGGTCTTTAGTTTCTTTATCTGACTTCAGGAAATGGGAAAGTAATGCCTATATTGGATTAAACATCATTTAATTTCAGGGCTGACGTTTTTTATTGTTGTTGTTGTTGTTTATTTACTTTTGAGAGAGAAACAGAGAGAGAAGGGGCAGGGGAGAGAAAGAGAGAGAGAGATTCCCAAGCAGTCTCCATGCTGTAGGCTCAAAGCACACTGTGGGGCTGGAACTCATGAACCTGGAGATTATGACCTATGCTAAAATCAAGAGTCAGTCCCTTGGCCGACTGAGACACCCCGTGCTCCAAGGCTGACCTTTTCTGAAGTTGGACGGGACACATGGTGAGAAATAGAAAGATCAAGACCTCCAGAGCATCACACCTGTGAAAAGGTATTCACATTTTCAAACTGCTGCCACATCTATTAGCTCAAACTCTGCAGTCGGTTTCTTTCTAGGTCAAAACTGAAATACCAGCATTTCACGTGGTTCAAACTAATACTTTCCTCCTGGTTCCCCATGACCATTTGTAGGGGATATCGTGGTGGGAATTTCTTGCAAAAGGTGGGGTATTGCCAAACTCTTAACATTGTGTTCAGGCTGAAAGTCCTGGGAGATAGGTATTATAACCTCGACGTTTATAAATGAGAAACCTGAAGTAAAGGGGATAGCTTAGACAGCGCTCATACAGATAGATGACTGCTAGCCTTGAGTCCTTTCAGATGTAATCAAAGTGTTCTTGTTAAATTTTTCTTTTATTTTAGAAAGAGAGAGAGAGAGAGAGAGAGAGAGCGAGCCCAACACAGGGCTCAAACTCATGACCCTGGGATCAAGACCTGAGCTGATTTCAAGAGTCAGATGCTTAACCAACTGAGCCATCCAGGACCCCTGACAAAGGATTCTTCTATGCATGTTTTGATATTTTATTACCTTGCAACCCCTCAGAGGAAGTACTAGATGCCTACTTCAGCCATCCCAGCCATCTCTAAGTCCTAGTGTCAAAACCCTTTTCAACCCCAAATGGACCTCTTCCTAACCCCTCTCATCCAGTCACTCATAGACCCTATGAATCTCAGAACCTCAGAATCTCTCCCAACAGTCCCCACTTCCACCATTCTTCACCTGGCCCACACTAGTTACCCATAGATACCGTGCCTCCAGTATCTCCCCCTTTAATACATAATTCCATTAGAAACATCTACTGAGCACCTACTAAGTGGCAAACACTGCTTGTTACCAGAGACAGAAAGATAAGCCAATCCATGTGTGGTAGTTTTAAAATATGTCCTCAAGGGGCACCTGGGTGGCTCAGTGGGTTAAGTGTCCCACTTCAGCTCAGGTCATGATCAGAGCCTGGAGCCTGCTTTGGATTCTGTGACTGTCTCAATTCATACCCCTTCTTGAGCGTGGGCTGGACTTAGCGGCTCACTTCTAACAAATGAATATGGTGTAAGTGATGGTGTATGGCACCCAAGAGTAGGTTGTAAAACACATTTTGCCTTTCCCCTTTCTGTCTTGTCTTAGGTCACTTGTTCTGGGGGAAGCTGGCTGCCATGTTGTAAAGATATGCAGGCAGCTTTATGGAGAGGTCCACATGGCAAGGAACCAATGCCTCCTGCCAACAACTAGCACTAGTGTGCCCAGCTTGCCACCTTGGAAGCAGATCATCTAGCCCCCATGAAGCCTCCAGATGATGACTACAGCCCCCCGCTGACCTCTTGACTGGATTTGGTGACTGCTTTAATATAAGATGTACAGGAGTTAAAGGAGTCAAAACTCTAGGCTGAGATGACATAGTGATAGTGGGACCACTAAAAATTCTATGTGGAACAACAGAGAAGGAGCAGGCATAAGAGAATAAAAGGAAGTCCCTTGATGCAGGCATTCTGGCCTTTGAGAGCCCATTTTTAACTGGACATTGGAGTGGGCTTAATGGTGGATAGAAGATGAGAAAAGGTGAGAAAGTAGTCTATTCTTTTGAGAAGTTTGGTGAGAAAAAGGGAAATGGATGCTGTCTTGGGGGATATAGAGAATCTAAGGATGGATCTTTATATATATATTTTTGAGCATGGATATTTTATATATATATATATATATATATATATTTGGAGCATGTTTGGAGAAGAAACAGGAGAGTGAGAAGGAAATACTGAAAATACTCAAACTATTAATACTAGAGATCATTGATGAAATGAAAGAGACTTAGAAAACAGCTCCAACCACAGGAGGAAGAGGGAGAAAGCCTCTAGTTATTGTCTTTCCTAGGGCAAAGACGAAGAATGAGTGAATATATAGTTACCTCCGGAGGTGGAGGAAATAATAACCTCTCATGTTTCTATTGCACTTGACAGTAGCCTTGTGAGGGAGGCAAGGCAGTTATTATCAATCCCTGTTGTAAGCTGTTCTGAGACACACAAATGACCAAGGGCCACATAACTAGTGGGTGGCCGAAGCAGGATTCAGACCAGCCGGTCAGCACAGGGTTCCCTTTGCTTGACCATCCCGTAGCCTTTTGGGCTTCCTAAAGCGTGGCACTGATCAGGTCGATACTATCTGCCTCTCTCCACTTGTCCCATTATGGCTGCTGATAATTCTGCCACACCAACTCTTTTTTTTTTTTAATGTTTATTTATTTTTGAGAGACAGAGAGACCGAGCGTGAGCAGGGGAAGGGCAGAGAGAGAAGGAGACACAGAATCTGAAGCAGGCTCCAGGCTCTGAGCTATCAGCACAGCTTAACCGACTGAGCCACCCAGGTGCCCCAACCAACTCTTAATTAAATTGGAGTAGCCCCTCTTTCCAGAATAGACCATGTGGTTTCCAATCTCTGTGTCTCAGTTCCCCTCACAAGACCTTTGTTCCGTGTCCCTTTGCCAAAGAGGTAACCATCCTTCAAGATAAAGAGCATGTACCTCTTCACAAAGCTGTCTTCAGGGTACTAAGCTGGAGGCACGCATACTGCACCTTGTGCATACCTCTCAGGTAGCAGCACATTCTTCTGGACACAGTGTATTTGTCTATGAGTTTTACCCCCTTTTGGATAGTATCACCCTTCAGGGCAGGAATCTAGCCATTTGTTCTCATATTTCAACAGTACCAAGCATAAGAATCCCACATATATTTTCATCAAGTGTTGGTTGAATGAATGACTGAATGAGAAATGCTGTTACCTTGGCTGGCATAAATATAACCATTATCCCCAACAAATGGAAAATGTATTTTCCCACATAATAAGAAGTCCTGAGTTCATTCATTCCCAGGGGTAAATGATTTATCGAAAACTAGGATCTCACAATCTTTCAACGTTGCCACTCTGTGTTTGCTTTTGACTCAGACTTGTCCCTCATGGTTACAAAGTGGCTGCAACAGCCCCAGGCATTCTGTCCTTCATACAACAAGACCTACAAATCAGACAAGAAGGACATGGGCATTTTGAAGAGCAAAGAAAACTTTCCCAGAAACCCCAGACTTCTCCTATTGCCTCACTGGCCAGAATTACATCACATGCCCATTCCTAAACCAGTCATGGGCAAGGTGAATAGAACTAACATAACTGGATTAACCTCACCAGGGAGGCATCGTCAGAGGGCCTGCAGAGATTTCTCACCTCCTTTGAAGATCCTGGCTACCCCTTTCCTGAATAAAATTAAAATTCTGATTGTGAGAAAAAGGGACAGAATTGGTATGGAGCAGGCATCCCAAAGGGTCTGCAACAGTGGTCTTTTTTCAGGGTTTTTTACTCTAGATATTTTCACATCTTTGCCCCATAGGACACACAGCACTTTTGCCCTAAACAATCCTTGTCTTCTGGTTTCTTACAGTAGGAACATGAACCTTGCAAGTGTCATACACTTAACAGTCACTGTTGGAATGTTTGGCGGAAGGACCTCCAGCTTCACAAAGTGGACTGTCTGTGCTCTGGCAGTCCAGCCTATGCTGTCAGACTCACTACCACCTTTCACCAAACACTGGGGCCTCTCAGCCGTCAGGTCCTCTTGCCACCAAGATTACAGCAGTTTAGCGGCATCCGTGATGTATGAGGGGGCAGGGCTGTAGCAACAGTCATCCCTGGTGGCAAGCACTAAGGAGTTGCATGATCTATAAAGAATTTTAAAACAATGATAAACCTCTAAATGCAATGTGATATACTGGGTTGAGCCCTGAAACAGAAAAAGGACATTAGTAAAAATTGCTGAAGTCCAAATAGTATGTAGTTTGGTTAATAGCACTGTACCAGTGTTGGGGCGCCTGGGTGGCTCAGTCAGTTAAGCTGACTGAGGTCAGCTTTTGGCTCAGGTCATGATCTTATGGTTCAAGTCCCCCCTTCTCTCCCCACCCGCCACCCCCGCTCTCTCTTGTTCTCTCAAAAATAAATAAATAAACTTAAAATAAAATAACATTGCAGCAGTGTTAATTTCCCTGTTTTGATAAATGTACCATGGTTATATAAGCTGGGTGAAAGAGTTATGAGAACTCTCTACACTGTTTTCGCAACTCTCTGTAAAGTTATTTTAAAATTTAAAAAATCTAAATAACAAAAGTGCCTAAAAATCAGGTATGCTTGTTTTATTATCACCATGGCAATTCTAAACAATGTTAATGGTAAAAATCCTTCCCCCTCACCCAAGTCTTTTGGTCTAGGTTCTAGGCAACTGTCGTCATTGTTGTTGAGTCTTAATAATACATATGTAAGTTCCAACTTAGCACATTTTTATTGTTTATCTTTTAATAAGCATTGCATTCTACATGCAGGTTAATCCTAGTAGCTCTCATACATATGGTCAATCCCTAATATACGAGGTCTCAGGTGCACACATTTGGTCCAAGTAAGTTCATATCCAACTGGAATCATCCGAGCTCATCTCAAGCCCAATGGTACTTCAGAAGCTTGTGTTTGAACCACAAACTGGAAACAATTATAGCACAGTGCTTTTAGAGATGAAGAAATAATGTGTTGCTTCAATTCTGTCATTCTGTGTGACCACTAGCAACTTTTATGCGTGTTTAAAATTTAACACAGTGGAACAGAATGCAAAATGCCATTATTATTTTTTGTTTCATGTCATGTGTCATGATTATTTTTGAAAATTTTTTTCATGTTGAGGAGCAAAGAATTAAAAATGATCAGGTATTAAATATGCTAAATATAACAGGGCACCTCAGTGGCTCAGTCAGTCAAGCATCTGATTTCGGGTCAGGTCATGATCTCAGTTGGTGAGTTCAAGCCCTGTATTGGGCACTGTGCTGACAGCTCAGAGTCTGGAGCCTGCCTTGGATTCTGTGTCTCCATCTGTCTCTGCCCCTCCCCCCCCCAAATAAATAAACATTTTAAAAATATATCCTAAAATGAGAGTGAGTGGAATTAAGATCCTAGGTGTTAGAAATACCTTAAAAATCATATTGCCACTCCCTTCCGTTTTGAGACAAAGAAAGTTCGAAGGCCCGGAAAGTTACTGAGGCTAATAAGGATTTGGTGAGTTGGGATGAGGACAAGGGCCTCTCCCCTCCTGGCCCAGCATCCCCAGTACAGTCTCTGCAGTCCATACCCGCTCTGCTTTTGCAGACAGGCATAACTTAGAAAAACCAAGTCACTTGTCCAGTGTCAGCTAGTGACTCAGTGGCAAAGCAAGACATGGGAACCAGGACTCCTGATCATTCACGGCTCTAACCACTGCCCCCTATTTCCTCTTTCCAGCTCTCATTCAGTGACAGACAGATTCATTCCAGACGACTGAAGAATGTGCCACCTGACATATGGGAAGAGGGGAGCATATTCTTAAAAAGAGTCACAACTCAGATTGACATTAGAAAAGAATAGATTTTAGTCAGAATTCCCACAAGCAGAAAAACACTGGAATACAACATTTGGGAAGCAAGGGAATGATTTCAGAACTTGATTTCCACTGAGTTCTCCAACTTGGGGGTATTGTTCATTGGAGACTGTATTGGGAACTTAAACATTGCACAAAAATGCTTAGCCTTAGTTATTTCATATTTAGGGAGAAAGCAATAATTATTAAAGTGGCCTTTGTGATGTAGGAGGCCATCACATTGAAGAAAAGTTCAATAGCAAGAACTCCATGGAAAGGGGAACATGAACCACTGCCTTCCCTGAGCCAGTCTCTCCTGCACTTTTGTGGACTCCTAGAAAGGTAGACTCTATCCTGATTAAATCTAAGCACCTCCCTGTGAACCTCTGCTGCCAGTCTTTGAAATTCATCCCATCTCTCTCTCTCAGATCACAGCCCAGGGTTCAGACACCATTCACTTGTGACTTATCAGGCATGGACGCTACATAAAACTATTGGGGTCTGTCTCTACACAGCTTCCTATCACAATAATTGTTTAGGTGTGCACTGATACCCACTGAGCTAGTAATGGACCACCTACTGCATGCTTGGGAGGATGATGGTTGGGTGGATGGGTAGATGGGTGGGTGGATGGATGGATGGATGGATGGACAGATGGATGGATAGGTGAAAGGATGCATGAGTGGAAGGGTGGATGGGTAGATGGGTGGAGAGGTAGATAGGCAGATGAATAGATGGATAGGTGGATTTATGTGTAGGTAGATGGATAAATGGGTGAATGGAAGGTTGGAAAGGTGAATGGTTGGATATGTGAAAGAGAGGATGGGTGGATGGATTAATGGATCAATATACAGGAATCCATACCATTCCATTTCTTTATTGACACCCAAGGCAATTCCATATTGAAGGGGCCCCAAGAGAATTCTTTCACATAGGTGATATGTTTGAGACCAAAGCTATGCTCAGATTGGGTAGAACTTAGCCTTGGTGTAGATTTTAAGGCCCTGAGAGGCAGGAATTATAGCTTTCCATCTATGTGCCTTAAAAAACAGTTCATTTCCTGCCACATAGTAGGTACTACATGAATATTTGTTGTCAAGAATGAATGAATGAATGAATGAATGGTTTGAGAAACAAGCTCTTTCCATTTGCTGTCTCCTTGGCAGGAATTAGTTGGTCACACTGCTGTCTCTCCTGATTCTTTGCTGATGAGACTGGGCATGGGGCAGGTCCAGAGGTTTCTCTGACTGGGCTGAACAATTCTTGCTGATAAGTGGTAGTGGCCCCTTTACAGTCGGAAAGGCACATCCCAGGGCTCTGATGAGCAACCCAAAGTTTCTCCTCTCTCCTGATCCCTGGCAGGTAGCCCCTGGCCTTCTCAGCATCCCTTCCTCTTGATAAGATGGGAATTTCTCACTGTGTCCTACAGGTTTGTGCAAAGCGGACAGGGCTCTGAGTGAGGACAGAGATGAGGAAAAGTGAGAGCAAGGAAGGAGACATGAGAGCAAGGGAGACGTGGGACGGTAAAGAGAGGAGAGGGGGGAAAGCGGCGATCGAGGCCGGCCACGGGCTGGGGTAGGACACAGGGAAAGCGGTATTTGCAGCACAATGCCTCCAGTAATAACATCATTGTCTTGCCTGAGCAAGGAGTCCACCTCCTCATCATACAACCTGAAAATGGAACACGTTTGTTTCTATTGGCCTCATGGGAAATCTTGGCAGATGCTGTCAGAAAGTGCACACCACTTCTGAGATGTGATTTTTCAATAGCATACTGTACTTTTTGATTGAGGTTGGAAAAGAGAGGAAAAGGGAGTTGATTGTGCCTTTTTTTTTTTTTAAGTTTTGAAATTCTTCTCTCCAGGGAGGCTTTTCCTTAGACCACATTGAGCTCCTCTGGCTAGCCACACTAGCATGACCAGTGGTCTGGGGCCAGCCACACTAAAGCTCTGTGCCAAGGGCCCATTCCTTTGAGATAGCCCCCTCTGTACAGCCTGCAGGGCACACCCTTCGTGGCTCTCACCTGTCCTTAGTCCAGCATTATTCATAACTTCTCCTCTCATCTACTCCACTTCTTCTTTGACCTCCGTGTCCCTGTCTTGCATTAAGACATCTGAAGTGGGTGTTTCAAGCGAAGAGCATTTTGTTCCCAGCTGAACAAGGTTCAGGGAGACCGGCAGTGCCAGAGACGGAAGTGGGCACCATTCGTCACTGAACTAAAGCCTCGCAGTGTGCAAGTTCCCCACGACAAACACCACCTTTCCCTGGGAAGGCAGCCAAGGCCTGGAGCCCTGGGTAGGAAATCCCCAGTGAGAGGCCCTTCCTGAGTGCCACAGAAAATGGTTCTTTTCATAGGCTGAGTCCCCTTCCTTTCTAGCGTAAAGACCCACATCACATCCCCCTTTCTGGCCATCGATGCTCCGTCCACATGACAAGCGCCCCCGCTCAGGTGCCTCATGGCTCCTGTGCCCCTCCACTCTCAGCTGGCTTTACCAGCCTTTGCAAAGCGTCCTCCGTTCCCCGGCTGCACTGCCCACTCTGTGCATCCAGCGCTTCCGCGTCCTCACGTGAAACGGTGCCATGCCATGTCCTCACATCTCCAGAAGCTCCTGTAGGGTTGAACAGAAATGATTTGTTGACTTTACCAGATTAGCAAGGGGAGCAAATTCCACAGATGCCTCTGTCCCTGAGTCTCAAAGTTCAGACCTGCAGCTTGATAGCAGGAGTGAGATGATGCAGGCAGCCCGAGATTGCACGAAACAATAACAACAGTAAAAGTCACTCTTATGGGGCAATGACTAGCTCGCAGACAATTGTCTACACCTCTCATGGACTTCTCAGTTTAATCTTCTCTACAATCCTCTGCAGCAGGGACTGTTACTAACCCTGCTTTACAGAGGTGGAAAGAGATGGGATGTGAGGCTAGCGGGAGGCAGACCCGGGGTGTGCCTGGGGCGTGGCCTTTCTGCACTCACCTGACATGCCCTGGGGGTAGCAGCAGATTTGGATCCCAGCCTCCTTCTGCCAATCCTTAGGTGGGTCACTTCAGACTAGCCACACTCATTTCCCAAGTCTCCTTTACCTGATCAGAAAAATTATGGGAATGAGGTGATTTCCTGGGGGCACTTCCATAAGGTGACGCTGATTTTTTTCCCCTCATTATAAACCCACTCAGAGAGATCCCCAAATAAAGGGATAAAGTAGCTGTTCTTTGAGTGTGTCGCCATCTGTAACAGGGCAAACGCACTGACCAATGCTAGGCGGCTCGTCTAGTCCAACTCCAACTCTCTCGGGCAAGAGGGGATGATCCTTCATGCTTTGATACGAGATAGAGTCATTAATACTGTTTCAGACAGCAGGGGCCATAGGATCCGAGCCATCCTGCGCCCCTGCCAGGATCGCCGCGGCCACTGCCCTTTGCCTACAGGGCAAAGCCTGCACTCATTAGCTTGGCTTCCAGGAGCTGCACGGGCACACTCTCACTTTCCCACCTTGGCCTCTTGTCTTCCCTGGAGACTCAGGAGCACCTCTCCCGCCAGGTTTGACTGAGCTGACAGCATGGTAAGAGCTCAGATTAGAGCTCATGGTAAGAGCGGAAGATTTGTAGCACCATGTTCGGTCGATTTGAAGATACACCCTTTTCCTCACTTTAGCATCTTGTTCATTTAACAGTGATCCTAAAACCGATGGCACAGCATTGTTTATTTGGTAGCACTTTTTCTTTCACGGAGGCTCATGAAGTAATGGTGTATCTTATTAGTGATGGTCTCTTCAGTTTGATGAAGCATGGGAAGCAGCGTTTTCCAGATTTGATCTCTCGAAGCTTGTCCAGAGGCTGGCAGCCTGTGTGCCCGTTCTTGGAGTCTTTCCTCCCGATCGGGACCAGGGCTGGTGTAACAGAGGTGATCTCTTGGGGCTGATAGGGCCCTCTGGCTGTAGCCATGAGTGATATGTAAACTGTTTAATGGCCAGTCCAGTCAGCCAGAAGACAGCTGGAAACAACTGGCACGTCTGACCCGGAGCTTACCCGATCCCAGCCCTGGCTCTAGTACTCCGCATTGTTGGCTCCAAACCCACAGCCATGTTCTCTCCGTCCTAATTTTTTGGACACTTGCCAGCACACTCAGGGAACTTGGCCTGTCACCCAATCCCAGGGGACAACCCCTAACTGGACTAAGTTGGGCATGGTTGTCCCTGTCTCCTTTGCTTTCATTATCTGTAGGAGAGGACATGTGTATTAATGTACTACTATTGCCGTAACAAATGACTACAACTTTAGCTTAAAACAACACAAATTTATTATCTCACATTTGTGTAGGTCTCAGAGGTCGGGCACCCCGGGCTAAAAATCAAGGTGTCTGCAGGGCTGAGTTCACTTCTGCACTCTCAGGGAGAATTGGTTTCCTGGCTCTTTCAGGTATTGGCAGAATTTTGTTCCCTGAAACTCCATGACTCAGGTCCCTGGATGCCAGCTAGGTTCCTCTATTAGCATCGAGAGGCTTCTTTCCAGTTCTTACACACAGTCCCCTCCACCTCAGGACCAGCAACACATCCTCTTCACACTGCCATGTCTGTCACCTCACTGGGCTTATGTGATTAGATGGGTCACCCCAGATAATCCAGGAGAGCCTCCCCATCTCCAGCTTCTACCCTTAATCACATCTGCAAAGTCCCTGTTGCCAGGTAAGAAAACAAAGTCACAGGCTCCAGGGGACAAGCATGTGGGCACCTTTGGAGGCCACTGTTTTGCCTGTGACAGCATGTGACCTACTCCAGCTGATGAGCTATAAAAGGGGTATCTGCTGGGCTTTGGGGAAAATATTTTGCTCCCTGATAAAAAAAGACAGACTTGAGGAGGCTTGCCCTGCTCCTACCTACTATGTTTAAGATGATATGAGCAGTGGCTGCTGTCTTGCCAGCATTAGGCATCCACACCTAGGATAAAAGCTGAAACACTGAGAAGAGCAATGAGAATATCAGAGTGAAAAGAGAAAGCTTGGCCTTTCGATGATGATGTTGAGCTACCAAAACAACCTAGATCTCCTGCCTCGCTCCTGCTGATCCCTCTTTAGGAGCTAGGCAAGGCTCCTGTATTTCTGGTTATGGTTGGGGATTCGTCTTGGATGAATAGATCTCCATAGTCCAGAACGCTGCCTGCCAGATGGTACCTTCTGATTGAGATTATTGTCTTACTTATGCCTGAACTTGTGGTGCCCTCCTAACTTGATGACTTGGATTGCTGGCTGCCCTCATGATGGCTCAATCTCCCAGTCCAATGCCATCCAGGCTTGGCTTTTCCCTCCCTGTTAATCCTGCATTTCCAGCGTCACACCATACCTACACTCTGCCTCTCCTGGTGTTTCTGGTGCATCTTAATATCCAGACACACTAGGCCACCAACCATTCCCTGGCAAGTGCTTTCACCTTTATGTCTCTGTGCTATTTCTCATGCTGTTCCCTCAATCAGAAATGCCCTTTTGGTCTCCTTCTATCTTTACCATTAAATCCTTGTGTCAATCTTATGAGGAGATGCTATTATTCCCATGGGGCAAATGATTCAAAAACATAGGGTAACTTATTTAAGGTGACCTGGCCAGTAAGCGGCAGAACTGGGATGCTACAGTAGGTCTCTCTGACTTCAAAGCCCTTCAAAGCCCTTTTGCTCACTTCCTCTTTTGGCGTTTTAGAGGAGACACTGCCCAACTGAAATCTTGAAGGACTTGTCTCCTCACTACATCATAAGCATCTTGAGTGCCAGGGAGCAAATTATTCTTTGGTGACCCCAGAGTCAGTGGTGTGCTGGTCAACATTACCAGCAGGCTCTGGGAAGGGGTGGG
>CM053577.1:95636086-95653683 GCA_028646485.1 Cryptoprocta ferox | reverse complement strand
CCTCAAGAGCCCAGATCATAGTAAGATGTAGTAAAATAATTAGGAAGTGAATGAGTTTTTATTGTTATTACCTTTGTTTTAAATCTATTTAAATTTTGATTTATTCTATTCTATTCTATTCTATTTTTATTTTGATCTTATGTGACTTAATCTTTAATAATTGTGTTTCATGATTGGCTTGCAATTTTCCTGAAAACCTAATTAGGTTCGCGACCGGTTTGAGCTAGCTCCGGCACACCACTGCCAGAGTCTAGACAAGGATGTTCTTTTAACAGGCAGTGGAATGGTGGGTGAGGATGCTAATTAAAAGAACATGATTATCCATTAATGAGTTTTAAAAAGAGTCTGGTAACCCAGACTTCAATATTCTTTCTTATGTTTGAGAATTTCTTAGTTCCATTGCTCAGACTTCACTGAAAGCCAAACAAATAAAAACTAGCTAAGAGTACAGACCAAAGAATAGTCAAGCCTCCAACTAAGAGCTGTGAACACTGAACTCTGCCCAGTGTCAGGGTGGGGACCCACGACTGCTTCCATTTCCAAAGGGTCTGCTTTGTTGATCAGACTTGAGCAAGCCTCAGCACGAGAACGGTCCCCTGTCTTCATGTCCCCCTACCCACATCCACCACAGGAGAAGTGCTGAAGAAAACCCACCAGTCAAATTAACATTCAGTTACACTGGGGAGAGGACAGGCTCTCAGGAACTAGGGAGCCTGGAAAGAAGTAAAAACTACATTGCAGCCTCCCAAGAAGTTTTGCATTTCTCCATCCTAACCTTTTGTTGCGGGTGCAGTGCTGACATCACTGGAAACTGAAGTGGGCAGGCTCAGCTTAGGGAGGGAGAGAGACAGCTGGTGAATCAGCTGCGCTGCCTTACACTCCCCACTCTCCCTGTCCTGGCTTAGGGACTGTACCATATATGGGCTCAGGCTCAAGAAGGCAGTCCCACTGATTTGCATTGGGGTTCCCTTAAAATTGCATTTTGGGATTAGATCATTGTTACCAGCAAAAGGGAGACCCCAGAAAGATTGGTCAGTATGAAGAAACCAGACCCAATTGTGGTCTGCCAAGAGAAAGATGAGAAGAGGGCAGCCCCATCCAGCCACACAGCTCTTGGGAATGAAGACCAGACCCTGAGAAAGCAGTGGGAGTGACTCTTAGCCATGGTTGCAAGGGGAGGGACTGGGCAGAGGACGAGCCCACTCCTGTGGATTCCCTTCATTCTGGCCTCTAGCTGGCCTGGGACTGCAGGAGCTTTATCCTGAGGCTGATTCAGACTAGGGGAAGAACTCCAAAATTCCAGATGTGAGAGATGGCTTCCCTGCCTGGGGGTGAAGGTGGCCCTGTTGCTGCTGAATGTACAGGAGCCCTGCTGGTCAAGTGACAGTCTAGGCTCTGAGAAATTCTGAAGTAGAGATGGGTTCACACAGGTAGAACACAGGTTGTTAACCTCCAGCCCCCATCCCATCCATCTAGACTGGATCAGCCCAGTGCAACACAGCGAGGCTGGGACGCAGGAGAGGAGAGGGAGGTTGGGAAGTGAGCTGGGAAAGTGGCTTTTAATGAATGGCCAATAAATTGCATCCAATTTGTAAAGATTAACCAACTTTTTTGTTGTTGTTTCCATAGTCCCTTTGCTTTAACTTTTTTTTATGGACCAGCTTGAATTATTTCATGGCACTTCTCTCTCTCTCTCTGTGCACCCAATGACTGTGTTCAAAAAGACCAGCACCATGGAATACTCTATCGCTGTGAGAATGAACTACTCCATATGCAAAACACAGAGAAATCTCACAAACATAGCATGGAGTGAAAGAAGGCAGACACAAAAGCGTACTGTGAAATCCCATTTATATCAAGCTCAGAAACAGGCAAAACCAATCTGTGATGTTAGAAGTCAGAATAGTGGTTCCTTTGTTGGCCTTAGCAACTGGGAGGGGCAGGAGGGCTTCAGGGGTGCTGGTGATGTACTAATTCTTTGTCTGGGTGCTGCTTACATGGATATAGATGCACTGAGCTGTCCACTTATGGACATATTTCTGTATGTAGGCTACATTTCAATCGTTTCCTTAAAAAAAAAAGGAAGCAGAATATAATCTTTGAAAGAATTGGTGACAGTAAATCCCTGTGCACCAACCAAAAGTAAGCCTCTGAGGGTCGGTATGACAGAATGGCACTACCCAGGGCTAAGAGAGTCAGAAAACTCGATTTCCAGTCACACTCTGTTATCCGCTGCTGGAAGACTCTAGAGAACTTAGCTCCCCCGCTTCTCGCTTTCTCTGCCACAGAACAAATGGGTTGGAATCAATTACATAATGTCAGAGGCAAGATTCCCCCTTCTTACTTGTTCCATGGAAGCTGGACTATGATTTAATGTTCATTTTGCCTCTTATGTGATCTTCCTATGGAGGAACAATCTTCAGGCTTGGAAAGCTCACAGATTGATTTTTACACTATTGAAACGTGTGCACACACACATATGCACCCCTAACAGTTTTGGGCCCCTCTCAGCATCCTTTTACCCATCATCAGCCTTGAATTTCCCACCCATCTCCTTCTTCACCTCATCTCCACCTTCCTTGATCTTACTCAGTGTATTCCTTTCCTAGGGCCTCCATACAATGTTCCACAGACTGGATAGCTTCGAACAACAGAAAATTTTTGTCTCACTATGTCTGAGGCTAGAAATCCAAACTCAAGGTGTTGGCAGCACCATGGTGCCTCGGAAGGATCCTTTCCATGTCTCTCTGCTCGCTCCTGATAGCCTCAGACATTCCTTGGCTTGAAGAATGCAAAGCACAGACAAGTTTCACAAACATAGTGTGGAGCCACTATGTTCAGGTACCGTTCTCCCGTTACTTCCCTCATGTGATCTTCCCTCTGTGCTTGTCTGTGTCTGTGTGTGTGACACCAGTCATATTGGGTTAGGGCCCACCCAAATGACTTCATTTTAACCTGATGACCTGTAAAGATGACCTATTTCCAAATAAAGTCACTTTCTGAGGTATTAGGGGCTAGGACTTCAACATCTATTTGGGGGGGGGGCACTATTCAACTCATAACAGCCATTGATTAAAAGGCTTCAGGAAACCCTAAAGTAGCCCTCCAACTCCTTATCCTGCCAGGAAAGGTTAAGGATCCCAGTTGAAGACCAAACACCAAGAGACTTGGATAAATAGTGATAATTGCCGGTTTGTATAGTGCCTCCCACCCCCAAAGCACTTTTATAATGATTAAACATTTGATTTTTAAGAAAGGCAGACATGCAGGCTCTTGGGCCAGATTGCTTGGGTTGGAACCTCAGCTTCATCTGCTATTAGCTGCTTGACCCTTGGCACATTGCCTCTGTGCCTCAGTTTTCTCATCTGTCAAATAGGGATGTGGTGAGAATCAAGTGAATTAACATAAGCCCTTCAAGCACTGCCTGGTACACAGGTAGCACTGATAAAGGTTAACTCCCAGACAAAAAGCCAGGTAGCGTCACCTACATCTTACAGAGGAAGAAACAGGCACACAAGGCTAATGCAAAGCAGATCCAGAACTGAAACTCAGGCCTTCTACTAGGATTTAGCACTGACTTGTTAAGTTATCCGGCATGATTTGCTGTCGTCCATTTTTAGGTAAAAATAACAACAATGGCAGTTACCTTTTACTGGGCACTTACTAAGCACCAGGCACTGTCCTAAGTGCTTTACATAGAGCATCTCATTTACTCCTCATAAAAACCTACAAGGCAGATATTGTCCCCATTTTATAAGGTGCAAGTTAAGGCTTAAACTTTCAGGAAGCCAAGGTGGATCACCCAGCTGATGATGAAGAGCCGGGATTTGGATGCCAGGGCCTGAGTTCTCAATCATTTACACTCCATAACCTCTGGAAAGAAAACCAGCATAGTTGCTTTATACACAGCTAAGCGTTGCCAGGATGGACAGGGTGATGTTTGCAAGTTCCCAAAGGGTCAAGAAGAAGCCATTCTAGGGGCACCAGGGTGGCTCAGTTGGTTAAGCATCTGTCTCTTGATTTTGGCTCAGGTCATGATCTCATGGTTCGAGAGTTCGAGCCCTACATCAGGGTCTGCAATGACTGCATGGAGCCTGCTTGGGATTCTGTCTCCTCTCTCTGCCCCTTGCCCACTAGCTCTCTGTATCTTTCTCAAAATAAAACTTTAAAAAAGAAGAAGAGCCATTCTTAACCATCCTTCACCCTGCTCCTTCAGCCACTGCACCCCAATAAGTGTCCTAGATGCTCCCAGGGAAAAGTTTGCAGATCGCTTTCCAGGAACTTGGGGAGCCAGACCTAGGAGTGGAGACGTACCAGATGAGTGCTCGATTAGCCAGGCCAGAGGGACTATCAGACGCTGCCAAAGACACAGAGGAGGACCCAGTGCCAGAACTCAGAGGGAGCCGTGGTGCCTGGGCACAAGGACTTTGTGACACCTCTCAAGTCTGTGAAGAGAGAGAGGAATGACTTCACACGGGTGCATCTTGTCCTTGAAGGGGGAGTACTGCTCTTCACAGATGGCTTCAGATGGCTGTCTAGGAACACCCTACTGCTTTGGGCTTTCCAGTGAAGGCCTGATCAAAGCAGTCTTTTGGAGGGCTCTGCCCAGGCTGGTCCCACGTCCATCTCGATGCCCACACATGGTTGTGGCTGGCAGGCCAGACAGGCACGACTGTTTTGGCTTCTGTCATTTCTTTTTCTCCCTCTATCGGCAGCACTGTACTCAGAGTCCTTGATCCCAGCTCGCCTGATTAGGGTCCCTCAGGACCCGAGAGCCCAGCCTGTGCCTCCTGGGGCCCCCTGGTGGATGAGCAAAAGTTAAATGAATCATTTCAGTCATAAAATAAGGCAGGTGTGGTTGTGGAGAAGGAGGAGGGAGGAGGAGGAAAAAATCATTGTGGATTATTCCCCAACAGAATTTAAAGAGCTCTGTTAAGACTCTCGTTCTTGTCCCCCACCGGGAAAATGATTTGCTATGACTTAAGGAGCCACAAACACAACAGCTCTGACCCTGGAATGGACTTTGAAGGGGAGGCAAAGTAGGGGGGACTAGACTCTTCCCTCGACTTCCATTTGGAGCAGCCCACAACTCTCAGGGCATTTAGAAAGTAACACATTTGGAGTTTTCCCAAAGGAATGTGAGCTGTGGCCTGAGGAAAAGGTGTTTACTCCCATGGAGGTGGGATTTTTATTGCTAGTTTCAACATCAAGGAGGTGTGAAAGTTATGTACAAATCCTGACAATCAATACCACCTGAGGAAGGCCAGAAAGGGGCCCACAAGTCAGTGCTCAAATGTAAGGTGCAGAGCTCAGAAGCACCTGGGAATCTTGTGAAAATGCAGATTCTCAATCAGTTGGTTTGGTCTGGGGCCCGAGAGTCTGTGTTCCCAACATGCCCGTTGCTGGTCACGGGACCACTGGCTAAGAAATAACTCCAGCACTTTTCTTGGCATTCTCCTTCACACACACCTCCCCTCATCAAAAACAAAACAGGGAAACAGCATGTTCTGGAGGTGTCTTACATAATCTCAAATAATCGGGAAAGGACTGCCATATGATATTTAGAATTTCAATCTGCTCCTTCTCTGGCCAAAAATGGGTTTATTCTTTTTTTTTTTAATTTTTTTAATGTTTATTATTTTTAGAGAGAGACAGAGCACGAGCAGGGGTGGGGCAGAGAAAGGGAGACACAGAATCCAAAGCAGGCTCCAGGCTCTGAGCTGTTAGCATGGAGCCTGATGCAGGGCTCAAACCCACGAACTGTGAGGTCATGACCTGAGCTGAAGTCAAACACTCAATTGACTGAGCCACCCAGGCACCCCCCTATGTTGCTTCTCTTTTGAAGGCTAAACTTGAAACATCCTGTACTGTCAAAGTTTATAGGCCCTTTCCCTGGTGCTAAGAACCGGAATGGAATCTGATATTGTATATACAGTACACTCTGCAGAGAACTAAACCTTTGGGATGGGTGAGGGTAAGAATCATCTGGTGTGTAGAAGGGCAAGCGAGCAGGGCAGGTTATCGGTGAACCACTACTTGGCATGGAAAGAAGCACAGAGAAGGCTTGTGAGGAGCACCCAGTCTCTGCCTCCTGAGGTCACGCCGACCGACCACTTGCTGGCCCAAGGTCTGATTTATTTTAGTTTCCATGGCTTTGAGCAAGGCCAATTTGCATAAATGATGGTCTGGCATCTTGATCCATGTTTACAAATCAATAAACAGACTACCTAAATCAATGAACTGTGATCTGGTGCATTTTATAAGATGAGAAAAAGCAAGTTGGGTGGAGGGAGGTTGCAGAGGGTGGAAGTAATCATGGAAATGGAAATTTCATAATTCAGTTTCCCATCCCATGGCATTTCCTTTAAATCAGGGATTCCCAATCTTCACAATTGCTAGGGCAGCATACCTTTAGATAAACACGGTCCTCCTTAATCGGCACGGTGCTTTGTATACCTGGGTACTCGGGTTTTAAAGACACTAATGTTTCTTTCATAATGGTCTGAGGATAGAGCACAGAGCAATTTTAGGAAATAGTCATCTTTTCCCTCTGGTAGCAATAAGTTTTGCAAAGAGGTTTACATAGGCAGTCACCCCAAACCTATCTGTTAAATGGAATAAAAGATTATTGAAGCAACAAGAGGACTTGTTTTTATTATTTAAGAGGACTGAAATACTAAAACAGGCTACTATGAAATGGGGAAAGGGACAACCATAGATGTAGTAATATTCCTTTTTTTTTTTTTTTTTTACAAATTTTTTAAATGTTCATTTACTTTTGAGAGAGATAGAGCATGAGCAAGGGAGAGGCATAGAGCTAAGGAGACAAAGAATCCAAAGCAGGCTCCAAGTTCTCAGCTGCCAGCACAGAGCCCGACACCAGGATCCCACCCACAAACTATGAGATCATGACCTGAGCCAAAGTTAGACCCCTAACCAACTAAGCCACCCAGGTGCCCCTTCTTTTCTACTTAAACACAGAAGATGGCTTTATAGGTTTCGATCATGTGCTTTCTAATGTTTGAGGAAAAAAAATTCCAGGAGGTCCCATGCCTCCGTCTCTCCACCCATTGTTTGGGAATGAAGACTGGCCTTCTGTTAGCATCTCAGCTGATCTCTTGGGTGCTTTTTGCCAGTCCCACTCAGTTTTGAATATTCTTTATTCCTTCATGCTTGGGCTGCAAAGATAATCATATGCAACATGTTGATCTTTTTGTCTCCAGTCCTTATTTCTCTAGGTCCTTCATCCCCTTGACCATGACCCTTTCCATCAGATGTCCAGTATTTTCATGCCTTCTCTAGAAAAAAGGGAAAACTCCTTTATACAGACGTACAAACAACTGATAACAATTTAGAGCAGCATGGATAGGTTCTATTCCAGGCCAAACCAAGAACAGACAAAATTTGCTCCTAAGGATCTGCTTGATTACTTTTGATCCTCTGTTTTCAGTGTCAAGATGTCCCTGGCTTCAAGAATGTCTTTCTAAGGCTCTCTATCAGCTCAGGAAAGGCTCCCTATCTTCAACTCTGCCCTGACTCCTATACTTTTCCCCTCCTCACCATCCCACCAAAACTTACCCAACTTGTCCCAGCCTTCCTTGTCTTCACCATACATTGACCAAATGTACCAGTAGGTCTCCTTAATAGTGAGAATTGGGGGCAAGTGATTTTTGAGATGGTAGACCAACTCTGCTTTTTGGTTCAGGGGCCCAGTAAAGGTTGATGACAATGAGTTAAGCTGTGGCCTAGGTGGTCTTGCCTCGATTCCAAAGCACCTTCCTCTAGCCCTATGGGCATCAGTGACTCACCAGAAGTCTGGGAGGACCAAATTGCTCCCTAAGTAAAGCAGATAAGATGAAAACACAAAGAGGTATGTCCTGGGGTGGATCATTGCCCTTTCAGTGTGTTTGCATTGTCTACTTTTGATCCAAGGTCCCTGGCTAAGTAAACTGATACAAGACCAATTAAATTTCCACTTCAGTGGATTCAGCGCATGATCAACACTTCTGCTGTAATGAAGTGGACTCCCTGACTGCCTTGCTAATGGTAAGTGAGCTTTACAGCATACATATCTTGTTGGAAGAACCAGGAGACTAGATGTAGGGCTCAGCACCCCCTTTCCTGGGCAAAAGCCAACTCTGAATCCCCACAAGTTTGCCATATTTTACCACTATCCTACACCGACCTCCATAATTAATTATGAAAAGCAGTCTGTTGTAGAGAAAAGCAGCTGGGAAGACTCTCAGAAACCCTGACTTCTGGGGTGTGCTAGCACGAGGAGCTAATGAAAACAGTGCTTCATTCACTTGCTGTTGGAGGCAGCATGACATGGAGTTCTCAGACCCAGGTCACAAAAATAATGACCTTGGGAAGGTAACTCTCTGTAAGCAGGAGAGAGGTCTTCCATCTTTGTCATACCAGGCTGAAGTAGTGTCTGGGCTGGCACTGCAAGGCCCCCAGTTGAGAGTACAGGTTGAGGGCCTGGTCAGGAGTTTGAGCAATGGATGGCCACATAAACTCTAGAACTTTTCAGGGGATCCTTCTAACCAATAGTCACCCAGATCTGACTCATTCTTAGCTCACTGAAGGCTACTGATAGGAATGGTCTCTCACTCTAACTGAAGATGTTTGATTGGGGCAACTGGAGAAATATGTTAGGATTGGGGAGATCCTACCCCCCAATTTACTTTTTACCATTTACTTTCTGATCTGAGAGTAAATGTACCTCTCAGATTTACTTTTTGATCTGAGAGTACCATTTACTTTCTGATCTGAGAGCAAATGTGACTGAACCCAAAAAAGAGTCTCAGAAGTGTAAGTTACAGGCACACATAAATGTTACCAGTTTACCTCTTAAATATTTATCAGCCTAAAGTTACTTATCTTGAGAGGCCATATCACACAGTGGTGAAACTGACAGTCTTTGGCACCTGACGGATCTGGGTTTGAATTTCATCTGTACTCACTGTGTTGTCTTGGGAAAGTTACTTAAAATTTCTAGGTCTCACCTCCTTATCAGTAAGATCGAGGTGATGATAGTAAAACAGTGCCTTCCAAATAGTTACTATGAACACTGATCATGCGATCTAAGTGGTAGAACAGTGCATTATTTAGTAAGTGCTCAACTTCATCTTAGGAATATGAAAACTCATCATTTTTCAGTAAAAGTAATGTTTATTTAGGTGTAATTTATGAAATTCACTCCTTTTGGTGTATATTTCTATAAGTTTTAACAAACTTATACAATCACGTAACCACCACCACAATCAAGATACATCACCCCAAAAAGTTCCTTCGTGCCTCTTTTTCATCCACCTCTCTCCCCAATCCTAACCTTAGGCAACTACTAATCAATCTGTTTCCTGTCCCTATAGTTTTACCTTTTCCTGAATGTCATAGAATCATACAATAAATAGCAGAAAGCTCATAATTTTTAAAGGTTAACATATATGTGACATCCAATGAATTTCTAAGTATATTTAAAGAATCAAGTTACAATTTCCATTCCAAATCAGATGACATATTTCCTTTTGGCTTATAGAAGAGGTTTATTATTTTTCAATGCCTCCTGAATTAGTTCCTTTATGGGTAAGTGGATCTTTCTCATATGCTATCTTATCAGTCATTACATCTCAACCTTGAGGCTGGAGTTGGCAAAGAGCAGGATATGACATAAAGGAGATCTCAGGTATTCAGAAAAACAAAATAAAATTCTTCTTCTTATCTGAATGAACAGTAGGGAAAGGAGACAGAGTCATTTGAGGCAGGAAGTGAATTATATGGTTCTCCATCTCTCCATTTTAGGGGAAGTCTGGGGAGTTGTAGAGACAGGGGCTTTTTTTTTTTTTTTTTCAACCTATGACTTGGACTCTGGGATGAGTTTGCCTTGCAACCTGTCCTGCACAAAGCCTAGGAGCTGGCCACTCCTAAGTAAACTTGGTGGCATAGTGACCATCTTGGTTCCCGTATGGTATGGAGGAGCTCCTGAAGATCCTCTGTGAAGTGAGAGGGAAGAAAGTAGCTGAGAGGAGAATGGCCCACTGTGACAAGTGGAAATGACCCTACAGCAGAGAGCATGGGTCTAGGAGCTTCTGGACCAGGAGCTAGATACAGGACAGTTTTAGAGGAGTTTAGCAGTAACAAGAGCCTGGAGAACCAACATAGCCAGGAATCACCCCCACACCCTGGCCAAGAGGCCAGATGTTGAAGCATGCCTACAGTCAACTTAGCTGTATGCAAAGGTCAGGAGGGAAGCCAATGGGCGATGGTGGGGATCTGAGCATTCAGGGACACTTCTTGGATTCTAAACCTCTCTGTTCTAGTCCCATGATAATTCAGGTAATACACCCCTCCCCACAACCCCATCTTGTGGAAGCACAGGAGAAGGCAAGGACACTGACAAGACTAACCTTTTCCCCTTAAGTACCATTTGAACTGTTGTAGCAGACTAAGGCAACTTGGTGGGCCAGGGCTTATGAGAAAGTCACAAGCTGTTTTCCCAGCCCACCTGAGTGTAAGGCGTGTGACTCTCCAGCCCCAGTACACTACCATCACAATTTCACAGCTACTTTATCTTCATTTCTCATCTATTACCTCTTAGCAGTGGCCCCTGAGACTGCAGCTTTAAGAATCTTGGTCTTGTGGGATGCCTGAGTGGCTCAGTTGGTTAAGCATCGACTCTTGATTTCGCCTCAGGTCATGATCTCACGCTTCGTGGGATAGAACCCCAAGTCAGGCTCCATGCTGACAGCACGGAGCCTGCTTGGGATTCTCTCTCTCCCTCTCTCTGCCCCTCCTCCACCTCCACATTCAAGTGCATGCTCTCTCTCTCTCTCTTTCTCTCTCTCAAAATAAATAAGTAAACTTAAAAAAAAAGAATCTTAGTCTTGGAATATTACTCAGCCATAAAAAAAACATGAAATCTTGCCATTTGCAACAAAAAAAGTATAATGCTAAGTGAACTCAGTCAGAGAAAGGAAAATACTATATGATTTTGCTCATACATGGAATTTAAGAAACAAAACAAATGAACAAAGGAAAAGATAAATAAAAAAATAGACTCTTGGGTCACCTGGGTGGCTCAGTTGGTTAAGCGTCCAACTTTGGTTCAGATCATAATCTTGTGGTTTGTGAGTTAGAGTATAAAATTATTGAATAACTATTATTGCACACCTGAAACTAATATAACACTGTATGTTAATTATACTGGAATTTCAAAAATTTTTTAAAATAGAATCTTGGTCTTACAGCTTCTACATAAGCTGGACATTTTAAGGAATAGTGAAATGCATCCCTCTGTAAATAATGTTTTTTTTTAAAGTTTGTAACTCAGGGGGATGCCTGAGTGACTCAATCGGTTGAGCGTCAGACTTTTGATTTCGGCTCAGGTTATGATTTCATGGTTCACGAGAAGGAGCCCTGAGTCAGGCTCTGCACTATCAGCTTGCTTGGGATTCTCTCTCTCCCTCTCTCTCTGCCCCTTCCCCACTCACACGCACATTCTCACGCTCTCTCTTTGTCTCTCTAAACATAAATAAACTTTTAAAAGTTTGTAACTCAGATGAGCACTCCATAACTCATCTTTAGGTTCAAGATTTTACCATTCAGATTTCTTCAAATTTCTACCTTTCTTTTTGGATACACTTGAAGGTACATAGTGCCATTAGATGCATTTATGCATTTCCACAGAGCAAACATGAGCTTTTTATAATGAGCAACTGTAATGGGATTTGGCTTCTAGGAGAAGATTAAGAAAATGATTATAAATAATAGGAAGAACAAATGCCCTTTATTTGAGAGCTAAACTTGAAATGTTAGGGCAGGTTACAATGCCACAGTGGTAAACTAATTAGTAGTTCCTATTGAAACAAGCTTAACCCAAGGGAAATTCTTCCATAACCAATTATATTTCCCATGTGTAACTGGGCAGGAAAATACGAGATTTAAGAAGGTAGAAAAGGAACTTCTTTGTAGGCCTCCATTAAAATTGGTTGTTGGAACATGAATGCACTCCAAAGTATATCACTATTTTTTGTGCTCCTTTATCACTCTGAAGTGAGGAAACCAATCTAGGAAAAAGGTAAGAGTCAGCATTTTGAAATGCACTGGAAAATTGTAAATTATGAGAGCTATTGAAAAAGCTGTTTATCAAGGATTTTATGTTGTTTACATCTGGATTTCAGACACAATCAAAGCCCACTAACCAATTCGAACTTATTAATGCTATTTCCATGTTCAATGTCAACTACACATGAGACAAAGATGCTCTGAGAGGGTCACTTGGATCAAGATTTAAAATACAGCTACTTAAAATAAAGGCCTCCCAGGCCAGACTGTATGTTTTGATATAAATTGCATCTGAATTGGTATCACTGAGGATGTAGCTTTGCTATTCATCTACAAACACAAATTTTAATGAATGATATTAGATAGTGCCTGGGCATATAAAATGTCCACTCACCTATTGAGTTTCTGATTCTAAAAATTTTGGAAGAGTTTTCCCCAAAACCCCTTCTTCAGATTCTATGGTTGAGAGAAACATAATCAAACAGAAGCATGGACAACTGTCTTTGCCTTAGCATATCAGTCCACTCCTCCTACCCTACCCCCCCAACCCCTACCAGGTCTTAATTTCCCCTCCCTCTAGTGAAATCTTCAGTTTCATACATTCGCTTATTGACTTATTCATTTATTTGTCTTCTTAGCTACCTATTGCTGTGTAAGAAATTACCCCCAAGACTTAGTGGCTTAAAACTACGTACATTTAGTATCTCTTAGTTTGTGAGAGTTAGGAGTCTAGGCATGCTTAGCTAGGTCTTCTGCTTCAGGGTCTCTCACAAGGCTGTAATCAAGGTGTTGGCCAGGGCAGGGATCTCATCTGAAGGTTGACTGGGTGAAGCATCCACTCCCAGACTTATGTGGTTGTTGCCAGGATTCAATTCCTTGAGCTCTTCCAACATGTGAGCTTGCTTCATCAAAGCATATAAGATGAGAAGGTAATTAGCAAGATGGAAGTTGCAATTTTATGTAACCTAATAATGGAAATGACATACCCTCAACATTGCTGAATTTTATTGGTTAGAAGCAAGTTACTCCAGGTAACGTAGGCTGTGATTACTAGCAGATGGGGATAGTTGGGGCCATTTTAAAAGTTGCTAATCACATTTATTAAGAATTTTTGGAGCACCTCTTAGGTGTCTGACACTGTGCTAGGTGCAAAGAATATATAGAGAACTTCCTTCTCTCATCTGAACTCAAAACCTATCAAGCACTGGGCAGCTCAGTTGGCTAAGCATCTAACTTCACGTCATGATCTCATGGTTCCTGGGTTCAGGTCCCATATCGGGCTTTGCACTGATTGCTTTGGATTCTCTGTCTCCCTCTCTCTCTGCCCCTACCCCTCTGATGCAAAAATAAATAAACATTAAAAAAATTATAACTCACAACCTACCTGGGGGAAAAGGAGCAGTCCTTGAATATTATTAGAATTGTGATAAGCCCACTAAATTGGAAATACAAGAAACAAAGGATCTGTCCTGGTCTAGGCTGAGGGAGGTAGGTGTCAAAAAGGGACATTTCAATGGAAAATCAAAGAAGGTCTGGCCCAGAAAAGAAAAGGATGAAGTACATTTCCTAGGCAGAGGGAATGGCCTTTGCAAAGATCTTAAGGCAAGATTTGAGGGAAGAGTAGCTGGAATATAGAGGAAGACAGTGGGAAAAGCAAGAGAAGGAAGTAGCGCTTGTCTGCTATATTCAGGAGGTTGATCCATAGCCAACGACCAAATGGAAGCCATTGAGAAGTGATTCATAAGATCTCTTTGGCCGCCTTTCTTCTTCTTCTGCAGGCCTTCTCTCTACTGGCCTAGGGTCAGTCTTGTGGCTATGATCATGCTCCATGACATTACTGAGTTGCCTGACATCCCTTTACCCTGTAACAATATCCTGCTGAGACTGTATCATATAGTCCCAAAGGCTCTTCCCCTTTCCACCTCCAGGATTTTTCTGGCAGTTTTCAAACTGTTTTCAAACAAAACCATGTGTAAACTCTTATTATATAAAACAGACTAAAGCAGAACCACTCAGATCAAAGACAGTTATAGGAGGTAAAGGAGCACTTGGGAGTGCCCTCCGTCACATTCCCATGGGGGTCCCCAAGACACTTGTCTGGAGCTCCAGGACTCCAGTTTTGGAAACATGCCCCTGGGCCACAACTTTGTCAACTATTAATACCAAGGACTCTTTGTGTCAATAAATTTTTACTGAATCCTTGCAACATATTAGACATGTAGTAGGCACTGAGAATAGAAGGTGATTAAGACATCTCTTCCCTCTATACCTCAAATTGTCTGTCCCCGCTTATAGAAGGAGGGTCTGAACACTCTTTGTATCCTATCTCAGAGTGTTTCCTCCCTACCAAGGCTCAGCACAGAAAAGGCAGCAGCAGCCTTTGACCTCCAATCTGATTTCAGAGTCTTAGACTCGAGTCAGCTATCAGGTCTAGCATGTTCTCTTGGTCTCTGGGATCCTGCCTGATATGCCTCAACAATCCAGAATTCTAGGGTGAGATAGATGGCATCCATTTGCTGGTTAATTACCAGGGATTTGACTAGTCCTTCATAATTAACAACTAAAAGCTCATACCAGTCCTGAAACAGTAAATTCAATAAATTCAAAGTCTTTAAAAAAATTTTTTTTTAATATTTATTTATTTTTGAGAGCAAGAGAGACACAGTGTGAGCGGGTAGGGGCAGAGAGAGAGGGGGGACACAGAATCTGAAGTAGGCTTCAGGCTCCCAGCTGTCAGCACAGAGCCCGACGCAGGGCTCAAATTCACGAACCATGAGATCGTGACCTGAGCCGAAGTTGGACGCTTAACCAACTGAGCCACCCAGATGCCCCAATAAATTCAAAGTCTTAAAACAGTAAAGGGTGCAATAGTAGGCCAAGGCTATGCAATATCATAACAACCAGCCATCCAGAGGAAAAGGCTTCAAGCCCGGATGTTGGGTTGTGCAAGCCAGGCAGTCTGTTGTTTAATTGTTTTATCTCTCCATGACTCATTTGGCATGTTTTAGCTTAAACTCAGGCCAGGTTTGAATAATAACAGCAAAAGGGTCCAGCTCAACTTTCTCCTCCTCCAGAAAATCTTCCCTCCAACAAAAAAGTAAGCTCTATCTCTGTCCTATAAACTCAGATCACCTTTTGATTTTCTGACCTATTGTAGAGCACTGGCATAGTGTCTTGGGATACCTACACTTCTTAAAATGTTTTATGAAAATTTTTATTAAAATGAAATGTTTTTCTTCTCAGGTGATGCACTTTGCTTAAGTAAATCTTTACCTCCTTTCAGGTTCAGGGAATGCTTTACTCATGTTGGTATTGGTATTTATGGTCCTTTCCCACCTCCAGTCGATTTAGCACTGTGTCATACAAATAGGCACTCTATAAATATTTTTATGTGAATGAATAACCATGGGTCACCCCATGTATTATACAGCTAGTCTCGCTGACTTGAGGGTGACCTAGCTGGGGCACTTGTGAGGGACAGGAGTTCCGGAGGCAGTCTGGGTGGGCAGCATATGGTTCACAGCTGGCAGGCAACATTCACAGACCCCTGGCCAAGTACGTGTGAAAGTCAGCATCTTTATGCCTTGGGGGAAAAGGTCACTGATTAAACCTACATAGAGTGTGATTATCATTTACTTAACCCCAACCTGGACTACGTATCACCAGGCTTCACTTCCATCCTTTCCTTAGTTGTAATTTAACCATTTTTGCAACATTTCACTTTACACAAGAGTGCATTCCCTGAAAACAACCAACCAGAGGATTCTACTAAGAGCAACATGGTTTTTTTGCCTTTCAACTTTTGCTGTTTAGTTAGACTACAGGCAATTAGAATTTCATCTCCTTGAACCTAGATGAAAAGGAGAAGAGAAGGTAATATAACCAGAGTGTCATGAAGCTCTTATTCAAATCAGGATTTCCTTTATAGGAGATATCATGTTCTTGGCCGTGGATAACCATGTCAGGAGGGGGCTAGGCTTCGATTCTTTGGACAGGCCCTCCCAGCTTTATGACTGTGGGTGACTCGTTGAACCTTCTAGCAACTTTCTTCCTGCAACTAAAAAGGTGAGAAAGAGAGTAGGGATATTATGAATTACTTCTTAGGCTTAAGGATATTATGAGAATGAATTGCTTTTTGTCCATTCCTTCTAGGAAAAAGATACACAAAAAGTGTGAACTTCTAGACTCACCTTTTCCATAAACTGGATCCTATTCCTATTTCCCCTATTTCTAGCAAGAGGACTATTAACTACTTAACACCTTTCCAGAGGCAACCAGTCAAGTCGTAGCAAGCCTTCCTTGCCAAAACCTGTGCATCTGTCCTTTTTTATATACCTCATTCACTCACTTAGTGACTATTAGTAACTATCAGTGAAATGTTTGCCGTTGTATTAGTTGCAATGGATAGAAACAAGTATAAGACTAAGAAATGGATATAAATAAGAAAAAAGACTTGGTTCTCACCATTAAGAAGCCTACAAAGCTTTTTAAGGGTCACAGTTGCCACTGTTCCTCAGTTTTTTCCTTACACGTGAGAAGTTGAAGTTCCAAGTCTAATCTCCCGTCTGCAATCTCTTACTTATTTTCTCTATAAAGCACTCCAAAAACAAATTAATATTTCTAAATAAACATTATAATCATGTCATTTTGTGGAGGCAAAAAAATATATTTTGAGGGGGAGGCAAGATGGCAGAGAAGTAGGGAGCTCCATACGTTTTGCCCGCCCGCATCTCTCAAACAAAGAAGGACTGAAGCCATAAGACACTGAACTGCAAGAGTCTGAAAGGAAAAGAGACAGAGTACACTAAGAAGACTCATAGGCTACCTCAAGAAACAAGCCAAAGTACACATGGTGGAGAGTCCCAAATATCGCTATGAGTAGGGAAATAAAATTACCAGAGGCACAACAAGAGAAACTGAGAGACATCATTAAAAGAACACTTCCTGAACGAACAGGCCCTGGACAGTCAATAAGCCTCATTTAATATAGCAATACTCACAGGTGCAGAGTGCATAACAAGCTTTTAAAACTAACAAGAGACAGAAAGCTAGTCAAAATGACAAAACGGAAGAACTCTCCTCTAAAGAATTTCCAGGAAGAAGTCACAGCTACAGAATTTCTCAAAACAGATATGTGCAACATAACTGAGCAAGAATTTAGAACAACTGTCATAAAATTAATCACTGGGCTTGAAAAGGCATGAAAGACATTAGAGAAACTATTGCTACAAAGACTATGGACCTTAAAAATAGTTTGATGAATTAAAAAATGCTACAAATGAGGTGCATAATAAAACGGAGGTGGCCACTGCACGGATTGAACAGGCAGAGAGGAGAATAAGTTCTTTAGAAGATACAATTATAGAAAAAGAGGAAGCCAAGAAAAAGAGAGAGAAATTGATCCAGGAGCACGAAAGGAGAATTCGAGAACTGAGTGATACAATCAAATGGAACAATATCCATATCACAGGAATTCCTGAAGAAGAAGAAAGAAAGAAAGGTGCTGAAAGGGTACTTGAACAAATTATAAC
>CM053577.1:95592771-95635586 GCA_028646485.1 Cryptoprocta ferox | reverse complement strand
GAGAAGGACAGATACCATATGTTTGCACTCATAGGTCTAACAGGAGAAACCCAACAGAGGACCATGGGGAGGGGAAGGAGGAAAAGAGTTAGGGAGCGGGAGGGAGACAAAACACGAGAGACTCTTGAACACTGAAAACAAACTGAGGGGGAAAGGGGGAAAGGTAATGGGGGGTGATGGTCTTGGTGGAGGTCACTTGTGGGGAAGAGCACTGGGTGTTATATGTAAACCAACCTGACAATAAACTATAAAGTTTAAGAAAAAATAAAAATAAAAAATAAAAATACATTTACTTATTTGAAAAAAAGAAGAATGTTTTAGAGATAATTAGTCATAATTACGTTGTGTGATATCCACTTCCATACATCATTAATAGGAGTGTAATTAGTGGATGCTTTATATAAACCAAAAGTATTAATAATGCTTAAATTCTTTCTAAGAAAGGAATTGAGCTTCTTGGAATCTATCCTAAGAAAATAACATGAAATGTAACAAATCATATACATATAAGGATGCTCATCACTGCAAAAATGACATCAAAAAATTAGAAATTGGGGAGTTGTAGGTCAAAGGATATAAACTTTCAATTAAAGAAGTTCTGAGGACCCAGTATACAGCATGGTGACTATGGTTAATAATACAGTATTGTATCCTTGGAAGTTGTTGCAAGCAATCTTAAGCATTCTCAGTACAAAAAAAAAAAAAAAAAGCTAAATATGTGAGGGGATGAATGTTTTAATTATCTTGATAATGGTAATCATACCAAAATGTATATGAATATCAAATTATCACCTTGTATGCTTTAAATCTATACAGTTATATTTGTCAATGATTGCTCAATAAGGTTTGGGGGGAAAATAAAGCACACATAAAAACATTAGAAATAAACTTAAGTATCCATCATAAGACTGGTTAGATTATAACATATCCAACTTGATGCAATAGTTTACAGTCATTAAAAATTAGGGTTTTGAAAAATTTTTGACATAAAAAATACTATGGTCAGGTATTAATATGGATGAAATAAAATAAGAAATTCAATATGATCCTAATTTTACAAAACACTAATTAATATGAATATAGAAAATTTTAATTTTGTTCTTTTGCCTTTTGTATTTTCCAAACTTTTTTATGATCACATGTATTTATTTTATAATTAGAAGAAAACCTTATTTTAAAAAACAACCAAAGAAGTAAATAAATCGCCATTGGTTCAGTTTCTTTGGGGGTGAAATAAAAGCCTTCCCATGGTTGACTGCAATTTCCATACAACTTACACTGGAGACTTAAATAATGAAAACAACAAAACACAGAATGGATCAAAAGCCAAAATGGACACTTCTATGAAGAATCTCATGACACACCTTATGTTATAGACAATGGATAAAGGTTCATCATTTCCATGTTTTGTCAAAAGGCAAAGACTGTGAAAGCTGCATATAATTCTGTGCTATTCCTTCAATGGGAGGAAAGGGGGAGATAAAAGAAAAAGCCCAAGCCTCTATAATGACTCATTTTCATCTCTTTCCAGATTTCACAGGAGGGGTCAAAATCAATCCAGTCTGGAAGCTTCTGGAGGGAACCCAAAGTCCTTCTAACACCCACATAACACAGATGACATGCATAAGCAAACATCTGACCTGCTCTTTAGTAGGTTTAAGGTTCTTTACTGAAGAGAGAAATTTAAGACCAGAAATTGTATTCCTTGGTGGATCCTCAAATAGCTCCCTGCTTTATTTTTTCTAGAAGTTGGAGGGAAAAATAAACTTGCCAAAGTCTGTGAAACACAATCCATATGGATGGAAGAAACAGATATTAGAGTTTTAATTTATATTTATTTTCACGTCACCTTTTAAAACTTCCTATTCTCAGGGTGCCTGGGTAGCTCAGTCAGTTAAGCAGCCAACTCTTGATTTTGGCTCTGTTTATGATTTCATGGTTTGTTAGATCGAGCCCCATGGTCGGGCTCTGTGCTGACAGGGTGGAACCTGCTTGGGATTCATTCTTCCTCTCTCTCTCTCTCTTTCTTTTTCTCTAAATAAATAAATAAATAAATAAATAAATAACATTAAAACTTCCTATTCTCTCTGTGTACAGAATATGTAAGCACAGTGCTACATGCACATAATTTTTAAATAAATATGCATACATATATTGGAATGCTCACGCTCATATTTTTTAATGGTAGGCATACATGCAATATATATATATATATTGGAGACCATTAGTCCAGACCAGAGGAACTTAGCCTCAGTTAACTGTGAAGCATGTTGCAATCAATGTTTACTGATAAATGTGAAATACTGTAACAGTTGGGATTAAAAAAAAAAATCAGAGCAGATTCAAAATTACCACTCTCAATTTTTTCATAAGTAGTATGCTTAAAAAATTTTTTTAAAGATTTTATATTTTTGAGCAGATGTAGGTTCACAGCAAAATTAAGAGGAAGGGGCAGAGATTTCCCACATACCTCCTGCCCAACTTATGCATAGCCTCCCTTATTGTCAATACCGTCCCATCAGAGAGGTACATTTGTTACCTACAATGACACATGATAATCAACCAAAGTCCATAGTTTACACTAGGGTCCACCCTTGGTGTTGCATATTCTATGGGTTTGTATAATGACATGTATCCATTACTACAGTATCATACAGAATATTTTCACTACCATAAAAATCCTCTGTGGTCTGCCTGTTCATCTGTCCTTCCACCTTCCAGCCCCTGCAACTACTGATCTTTACTGTCTATAATTTGGCCTTTCCCAGGATGTCATATGGTTGAAATTAAATACTATGTAGCCTTTTCAGATTTGCTTTCTTTACTTATTAACATGCATTTAAGCTTCCCCTATGTCTTTTCATAGCTTGATAGCTCATTTCTTTTTTTTTATTTTTAATTTTTAATTTTTATTTATTTGAGAGAGAGTGTGCGCACACACACAAGTGAAGGGGGGCAGAGAGAAGGAGAGATAAAACCCCAAGCAGACTCCACACCATCAATACAGAGCGTGACCCACTAACCATGAGATTATGACACGAGCTGAGATCAAGAGTCAGATACTCAACTGACTGCATCACCCAGGCGCCCTGCTCATTTCTTTTTAATGCTGAGTAATATTCCATTGAGCATTTAAAAGAAATGTCTGGATGTACTAGTTTGTTAATCCATTCATCTCCTGAAGGACATCTTGGTTGCTTCTGCATTTTGGCAATTATGAATAGAGTTGCTAAAAATATCTATGTGCAGGTTTGGTGTTGGATGTAAGTTTTCAATTCCTTTGGGTAAGTACCAAGGCACTTGACTGCTAGATTATGTGGTAAGAGTATTTTTAGTTTTCTAAGAAACTGCCAAACTGTCTTCCAAAGTAGGTGTACCATTTTGCATTCCCTCCAGGAATGAAGGAGGGTTCCTCACATCTTCACCAGGATTTGGTGTTGTCTGTGTTCTGCATCTGGCCATTCTGATAGATGTGTAGTGGCATTTCATTGTTGTTTTAACTTGCATTTCCCTAATGACATATAATGTGGAATATCTTTTCATATGCTTATTACTATCTGTACATCTTCTTTGGTTAGGTGCCTGTTAAGATCTTTGGCCCATTATTTAATCAGGTTGTTTGCTAATTGTTGAGTTTTAAGAGGGCTATATATATTTTGAGTAACAGTACTTTGTCAGATGTGCCTTTTGCAAATATTTTCTCCTAGTCTTTGGCTGGTTTTCTCATTCTCTTACATTGTCTTTTGCAGAGTAGATTTTTTTAAATTTTAATGAAGTCCATCTTATCAATTATTTCTTTCATGGATTGTGCCTTTAGTGTTGGTGATGTGCTTTTTTTCCAGGGGAAAAGATAGTCATACAGCTTGACTCATTTTCTCCACAGGCCCAAATCAGTCTTTATTAATGACATACTATTGATAATTAGGAAAATTTAAAATCATTGTAAAGGATTGTTTTCTCATTTTTTATGAGAAAATTTCTCACTTTATTTTTCTTAATGCTTATTTGTTTTGAGAGAGAGAGTGCGCACATACACACGAGTAAGTGGGGGAGGGGCAGATAGAGAAGGAGACAGAGAATCCGAAGCAGTGTCTACACCAGTCAGCGCAGAGCACGACACCGAGCTTGATCCCACGAACCATGAGATCATGACCTGAGCTGAAATCAAGAACTGGATGCTTAACCAACTTAGCCACCCAGGTGCCCCCTCACTTTCTTTTAAATGAGAGGCATGTACAGAGACATTGTAGAATACAAATAAAGAATAGACAAAGTATATATAGTTTATAAACAAGAATGGTGCTATGAACATTTCTATTATAATGACGTGATGAAGTAGTATTACCAAACCAAAGCAATGATGTGAATGTTTGCATTAATGTTATTGATATTAATGCAAACTTTTAAGAAATTCAACAGATGGCACATTAAAATGATCAAACAAGTTTTATCTAAGCTTGCTCTTCATTTGTAATACTTACTTGCCCTGTTAATATACTTAGGGAAAAATGTGCTGAACAAACTTGTCTTTCACTTTAAATAAAGTTAAAGACTGTGCTTTTCCATGTTTTATTATAATTTTTGAAATTTTAAATGACTGATTAATTAGATGGGTAAAATGAAGCATTGATATCAAATTCAGAATGAAAAAGATCTTATTACTATTTTCTTATCTTTGCTATAAAATATTTCCAGATTTTTTTCAACGTCTGGATAGAGCATGGAGTGGAATGGTACTGAGCATCATCTATCATTCATGTTGAAGTGGGAAAAAGATGAGGGCCTTGGGCCTATATTTCAGTCCCACCTGAAGAGATCATTTCTTCCCTGGATTCCAGAAAATCCATACTGCTCCTCAATCTTCAGGTAGTTCATGTGAACTAGAATTGCAGAGGTGTAGATAGTATCAGGACCTAGGGAGGCCCTGAGGTCTAGCAATAGTAAGGGGAAGATGAGAAATCAAGGACTGACTACTGCCACAAGTGGATCAATGTGTTATTTATTCCAGTTTCCTCAGAGATAATCTGACTGCTTGTCATGATAGCATCCTAAGTCAATGCCTCTGGCTACCCACAGCCTTACTTAGCCATGGTCACAAAATGTAATATTAATGGGAGAGGTCATTTCATTCCCTTTATTTTTGTTTAAAGTTTTTTTTTTTAATTTATTTAAGTAATCTCTACACCCAACACGGGACTCAAACTCATGACCCGAAGATCAAGAGTTGCATGCTCTTCCAACTGAGCCAGTCAGGTGCCCCTCATTCTCTTTAGATCTCACAGTGATTTTGTCAAGCCTTAAAGGTGTTGCATGTGAGGATAAAAATCAAGAGCAAAAAGGAAAAAAACCAAACTAACCCAAAAGAAAGCAACCAAACAACAAAACCAAAACAAACAACAAAGGCTTTCTAGTCTTTGTACTAGAAATGGTGAACAGATGTTCCTCAAATCTATTAGAAATGGCCTTAAGTTATAATAATCAAAATTTAGACACATCAAAATTTGGGTACAGATGGGATGGAGAGCACAGGGGGTTAAAAATCTAGTTATAAACAGGAAACCGGAGGTAGTGAGTGAGGATCTTTTCAGAGGGGAGAGTTAACAGGAGGTTGGGTTATTGATAAAGGTTGTTTAACACACATTCACTCTTAGTAGACATTAAAATCAGATAGACTCTCACCCCTCTGGGCCAGCACAAATTAATTTTGGGGACTCTCAAGATTTTGAAACTCTAGGATTCTTTGTAGGGTAAAATTACATTTTATTACTAGAATTTCCTATGACATGTCATGAAATGGACATCTCTCAGAAGTGGGACATCTTAATCAAGGTAAACTCCACTTCCCTGTCCCAGCAGAGCCACACATGGACAGAGAACCTAAGATTTGTGATTTGGGAGACAATCTTATGGACATTAAGCAATGATTCTCAACACTGGCTGCACATTATAATTATCTGAAGAACCTTAAAAAAATATCAATACTGCAATACTGTACCCTGAAAATTTTTATAAAACATCACTGAAAGCAATTAAAGAAGATGTAAATTAATGAAAATATCTCAGGTGAATGGATTGGAAGGCTCAATATTGTTAACATACAATACTCTTCATACTGATATACAGATTCAATATAATTCTTATCAAAATCCAGGCTCTCCTTTTGGTAGAAATTGACAAGCTGATCCTAAAATTCATTTGGAATTGTAAGGGACTTAGAATAGCCAAAACAATCTCCAAAAATACCACAACAAAGCCAAAACAAAGTTGTAGGACTTGCCCTTCAAGACTGCTTGGTACTAGCATAAGGATAGATGTATAGATCAATAAAACAGGATTGAGAGTCCAGAAATAAACCCATGTGTCTACAGTTAACTGTTTTTGACAAGGGTGTCAAGACATTTGGTGGGGAAAGAACAATGTTTTTAACAAATAGTGTTGAAACAACTGGATATCCACATACAAAAGAACAAAGTTGGATTCCTACTTTATTCCATATGCAAAAATTAACCCAAAATGCAGCAAAAACATAACTGTAAGAGGTAAAATTATAAAACTGTAGAAGAAAACATAGGTGTAAATCTTCATGACATTGGATAGGCAATGGTTTCTTGGATTTGATACCAAAAGCACATGTCATAGGAAAAAAATAAAACTGGACTTCACCAAAATGAAAAATATTTGTGTGTCAGAGTATTAGAAGGAAGTGAAAAGCAACCCATGAAATAAAAATTATTTGTAAGTCATATATCTGCAAATCATATATCAGATATTATATATCAATATATCTATTGATATCTAGCTACTGATATCTCTCTATACTCCAGCATCCAAAATATATAAAGATTCTTAAAACTCAACAATAAAAAGACAAATAACCCAATTTAAAAGAATTTAAATAGACGTTTCTTCAAAGAAGATATACAAATGAGAGATAAACACATGAAAGGATGTTCAACATTATTAGTCATGAGGGAAATGCAAATAAAAATATGATATTCCTAAAAATATGTAAACTGCCAAAACCAAAGCAGGAAGAAATAGAAAATTTGAACAGACTGATTACCAGCCATGAAACTGATACAGTAATCAATAAACTCCCAACAAACAAAAGTCCAGGACCAGATGGCTTCACAGATGAATTCTACCAAACATTTAAAGAAGAGTTAATACCTATTCTTTTCAAACTTCTCCAAAATTAAAAGAGGATGGAAAACTTTCCAAATTCATTCCATAAGTCCAGCATTATCCTGAAACCAAAATCAGATAAAGACGCGATATACCAAAAAAAGAACTACAGGTCACTATCTCTGATGAGCATAGATGTAAAAATCCTCAACAAAAGACCAGCAAACCCAATCCAACAATACATTGAAAAAAATCATTCACCATGATCAAGTGCGATTTATTCCCAGGATGCAAGGGTCATTCAATATTTGCAAATCAATCAACAGGATGTATCATATCAACAAGAGAAAGGATAAAAACCATACGATCATTTCAATAGATGCAGTAAAAGCACCTGACGAAGTACAACATCCATTCATGATAAAAACTTTCAACAAAGTAGATTTAGAGGGAACATACCTCAACATAATAAAGGCTACATATGAAAAACCCACAGCTAACATCATACTCAATGGGGAAGAACTGAGAGCTTTTCCCTTGAGGTCAGGAACAAGACAAGGATGTCTCACTCTTACTCAACATAGTACTGGAAATCCTAGCCACAGCAATCAGAGAAGAAAGTGAAATAAAAAGGCATCCAGATTGGTAAGGAAGAAGTAAAACTATCGCTATTTGGAGATGACATGATACTATTTATAGAAAACCCCAAAGATTCCACCAAAAAACTACTGATAGAACTGATAAATGAATTCAGTAAACTCTCAGGATACAAAATCAATCTACAGTAATCTGTTGCATTTCTATACACTAATAATGAAGCAGCAAAAAGAGAAGTTAAGAAAACAATCACATTTAAAATTGTATCAAAAATAATAAAATACCTAGGAATAAACTTAACCAAAGAGGCAGAAGAGCTGTACTCTGAAAACCATAAAACATAATAAAAGATATTGACAATACAAATGGAAAGACATTCCATGGATTGGAAGAACAAATATTGTTAAAATGTCAAACCAATCTACAGATTTAATGCAATCCCTATCAAAACACCAACAGTATTTTTCACAGAACTAGAACAAAATCCTAAAATTTGTATACAGCCACAAAGAACTCAAATAGCCAAAGCAATCTTGGAAAAGAAAAACAAAACTGGAGGTACCACAATTCCAGACTTCAAGTTATATCACAAAGCTATAGAAATCAAAACAGTATGGTACTGGCACAAAAATAGAGATATAGCTCAGTAGAACAGAACAGAAATCCCAGAAATAAACCCATAATTGTTTGGCAAATTAATCTTCAACAAAGGAGGAAAAAATATACAACAAATGGTTTTGTGAAAACTGGACAGCTACATGCAAAAGAATGAAACTGAACCACTTTCTTGCACCAAACACAAAAATAAACTCCAAATGAATTAAGAACCTCAATGTGAGACCAGAAATCATAAAAATCCTAGAAGAATGCTTAGGCAGTAATTTCTCTGACATTGATTGTAGCAACATTTTTCTAGATATGTCTCCTGTGGCAAGGCAAACAAAAGCAAAAATAAACTATTGAGACTACATCATAATAAAAAACTTCTATGTAGCAAAGTAAACAACCAACAAAACTAAAAGATGACCTACTGAATGGGAAAAGATATTTGTAAATGACATATCTGATAAAGGGCTAGTATCTAAAATATATAAAGAATTTATACAACTCAAAATCAAAAAAACAAATAATCCAATTAAAAAAGGGGAGAAGACATGAACAGACGTTTCTCCAAAGAAGACATACAATTAGACAATAGACACATGAAAAGATGCTCAGTATCATTCATCATCAGAGAAATGCAAATTAAAATCACAATGAGATATCACCTCACACCTGTCAGAATAGCTAAAAACAAAACCTCAGGAAACAACAAGTGTTGATTAGGATGTGGAGAAAAAGTAACTCTCGTGCATTGTTGGTAGGAATGCAAACTGGGGTAGCCAATGTGGAAGACAGTATGGAGGTTCCTCAAAAAAATTAAAAATACACTGTCCTGTGATCCATTAATTGCACTACTGGATATTCACCCAAAGAACATGAAAACATTAATTTGAGGGGATATATGCACCCTATGCTTATTGCAGCATTATTTAGAATAGCCAAATTATGGAAGAGCCCAAGTGTCCATTGATAAATGCATAAAGAAGTGGTATATATACAATGGAATATTATTTAGCCATAAAAAAAGAATGAAATCATGCCATTTGCAACAACATGGATAGAGCTAGAGAGTATAATGCTAAGTGAAATAAGTCAGTCAGAGGAAGACAAATACCATATGATTTCACTCATAATAAACAAACAAAAAAAGAGACAAACCAAAAAACTGACTCTTAACTATAGAAAATAAACTGATGGTTATTAGAGAAGTGGCAGTGGGGAATTGGGTGAAACAGGTTAAGAGTACACTTATCTTAAGAAGTACTGAGCAATGTACAGAGTTGTTGAATCACTATATTGTATACCTGAAACTAATATAACACTGTATATTAACCATACCAAAATTAAAATTTAAAAATAATAATGAAAAAAATTTTTTAAACTACAAGATATTGCTTCTTCATAACCACTAGGATTGTTATAATAAAAGACAGATAGGGATGTCTTGGTGGCTCATTCAGTTGAGTATGTGCCTCTTGGTTTCAGCTTAGATCATGATACCAGGGTTGTGGGCGAGCCCCACATCAAGCTTAAGAGTCTTTCTCTCTCCTTTTGCTCCTCTCCCCTGTTCACATGCTTTCTCTCTCTCTCAGAGAGAGAGAGAGAGAGAGAGAGAGAGAAACGGAGAGAGAGAGAGAATAACAAGTGTTATTGAGGAGAGTGGGGGAAATTGGAACCCTCATACATTGCTGGTAGGAATATTAAAATGATGCAGTTCCTCAGAAAGTTAAACATAGAATTACCATATGACTCAATAATTTGACCCCTAAATATATGCCCAAAAGAATTGAAAATACATATCTACACAAAGACTTGTACATAGATGTTCATCACAGTGTTTGTTTTTTGTTTGTTTGTTTGTTTAGTAATTTCTACACCCAACATGGGGCTCAAACTCATGACCCTGAGATCAAGAGCTGCACACTCCTCCATCTGAACCAGCCAGGCTCCCTGCTGATAGATAAATAGAGTGGTATTTATAACAGCCAAAATGGAAACAATCCAAATGTCCATTAACTGATGAATGGATAAACAAAAATATGGCATATCTATACCATGGAAGGAATATTATTCAGTCATAAAAAGGAACATTGTACTGATTCATGCTATAGTATATGACCTTGAAAACATTATGCTAAATGAAAGAAGTCAGCCACAAAATTGTATGATTCCACTTTTATAAAATGGCCCAGAATAGGTAAGTCATGGAGACAGTAGTATCTGGGGATGCAGCCTGGGCCTTTGAATTTTTAAGGCCCTTGGTGATTTTGAAGCATCTGGGCTTGTAATTCACTACATTAAATAAACCATCAATCTTTTTTATTATAAATTTGTTGGCAGAAATTAACAAGATTTTTTGATGCTGCCTCCCACCCTCATTGTTCTAATGGTTAATTTTGATGAGAACAGTGGTGGGACAAGGTGTAGAGTAATGTTTGCTAAAATTCACCAGTGCTAGAATTATTCACCAGTGCTATCAACAAAAGAACGTATTGTTTCATTACATTATAATATGCTTTTTAAAAAAGTTTTTTCCATTGCTAATCTGCATGTTATTACGTATTCTCTGCATTGTAATATCATTTAAGATTTTTCACAGGATGTATCATTACCCTTATTATAATGTCAATATAACAATCTATAATGTTGGAAGGGTTATGGTTGTTTTTTTCAATGTTTATTTTTGAGAGACAGAGAGACAGAGAGACAGAGTGTGAGCGGGAGAGGGGCAGAGAGAGTGGGAGACATAGAATCCAAAGCAGGCTCCAGGCTGTCAGCATGGAGCCTGATGCAGGGCTCAAACTCACAAACTGCCAGATAATGATCTGAGACGAAGTCAGAGGTTCAACTGACTGAGCCACCCAGGCATCCCTGGTTGTTTTTGTTTTTAATCTACTCCCGCTTTAAATTTCACAGTGAAATAGCCATGGTAAGCCCTAGCTCTGAGGATGTTTCCCTTTGGACCCAGGAGGGGGGATACAGCCTTCAGATCTTGGGTAGTCCAAAGGGTTGGGTGTGAGTGCTTTAAGTCAGGACAGGCTAAACAATTTCACCTCCCCTGAGTGAAGGCTAGAACCACAACTGCCTCGTCGTGGTTTTTAATTTTACTTTATTGTTCGTTTACTATCCCCACTTAATTTCCAAAAGGAAATTGAAGTAATTTGATTGTCTAAGAAAGTAGATTTAGGCTGGAGCAGGCCTGATAAGCAAACGATTAGGTTTCCAGCATGACTCTTTATGGGTATTAACCTGTATATTATGTATCATTTTAGAAAATGACTGCTTTCCTCATAGTCTAATCCTAGGATGAGATGCAGCAGAGACAAAGCCATGCAGAAGATGCAGGTTTAATGGCAAAGTTTCCATACACTCTATTGGGAAACACCTTATTTCTGCTAAGATACCAGAATCACATACACATTCATGTTATTTGAAAAGGTTTGCATAGGGGCACCTGAGTGGCTCAGTTGGTTAAGTGTCTGACTCTTGGTTTTGGTTCAGGTCACGATCTCACAGTTTGTGAGTTCAACTCCTGCATCAGGCTCTGTGCTGACAGCGCAGAGCCTGCCTGGGATTCTGTCTCCCTCTCTCTCTGACCCCTGGCTCGCTCTCTCTCTTTCCCTCAAAATAAATAGATAAATAAACAAACAATTTTTAAAAAAGAAAAGGTTTGCACATTTAAACAGTAACCTTTACAAAACATATAAGTCTCTAAATAATGGGTTTCAAACTTTTTATCTCTTATTACTAAGCACAATGGATGAAATGCAAAACATACTCATGAAGCATATTAGAGTAATACAAAATAACTCTACCTGTAACTTTACTACTTTTTATCCCATACAAGGAAGCATATCAAAATTGAAGTGAGCAAAAATAATGTTAATTATTGAATCTAGGTGATAAGTCTGCTGTTCAATGTAGTAGCCTTTGCTAATATTGAATTACACTAATTATATTAATACTTAATTTGGGGGTAAATTAAACAGAAATGGGATTAATACAATCTATTGAGGTAGGTTCAATATTGGGGTAAATATTGAATCTATTGAACTTAGAATTATCTTAATAATAGCATCAAATAAAACAAACTTCTTACTCAATACTCCTATTCCAGCCATGATGAAGTAATTCGTACCACAAAGCCCTTCCACTTTAACCACACAAAACTACAGTAGATAAAATATATAAAATAGCTGTTTTCAGATACTGGACAGCAGTCATGTCTGCTGAAAGAAAGCAAGACGTTACATACACACAAAAGAGACTTAACTGATGAATTATCTCAAATATCTAAGGAAGAAACAGTACTAATCCTACACAAGTCTTTTTAGAAAATGGAGGAGGGGAACACTTATAAACCTGTTTTTTTGAGACCAGAGTTACTCTGATGTCAAAGCTAGAAAAAGACATTACAAAAAGGAAAACAACTGACCAATACTGTCATAGATATAGAAGTCCTTAATGATATTTTAGCAAACTGAGCCCAGCAACATAGAAAAAGAGTAATCATCATGATAGAATGGGATTTATTCCAAAAACGCAATGTTAGTCTAATATTTGAATATAAACAGATGCAATTCAAAGAATAAAGAGGGAAAATCACACAACCATCTCCATAGATGCAGGAAAAGCATTCAACAAAATTCAACACTCATTCTTAATAAAACCTCTAAGCAAACACAGAATAAAAAATAAAGAAACTTCCTCAGCCTCATAAAGGACATCTATTTAAAAAAAAATCTAGAGTTAGCAATTACTTAATGGGAAAAAAATTAAAACATTTTCACCCTAAGATGAGATCAGGGCAAGTATGTCCACTCTCATCACTGCTGGTAGAGGTCTGAGACACATTTATCAAAGGTCTTCAACAGTGTAATAAGACAAGAAAAAGAAGTAAAAGGCATAAAGCTGTAAAGGAATGAGTAAAATTGTCCTTATTTGCAGATGACATGGTCATATACATAGAAAATCTTAACTTCACAAAAGCTACTAGAGCTATTAAGCGAATTTAGGGTGATTTCGGGATACAAGGCCAATATACAAAACTCAGCTGTATTTCTATATATTAGCAAGTGAACATTTGAAAAAGTATAAACTTAGAATAATACCATTTAGAATAATATTAAAAACCCAAAAAGCTTAGGTGTGCACATAATAAAATATATGGATTATACCCTGAAAACTTTCAAATATTGCTAAGAGAATCAAAGTAAACAAATGGAAAGACATATTATTTCTTGCTGAGGTGTCAATTCCCCAAGAATTGATCTATAGATTCAACTCAAACTCAACCAGGATCCCAGAAGACTTTTTTGTAAAAATTGACAAGTGGACTATGAAATTTTTATAGAAATATGAAGAGCCTAATAGAGATAAAGCAATTCAAGAAAAAAAGTTGGAGGATATATACTATCCTATTTCAAGATTGTTATAATGCTATGGTAATCAAGACAATGGGGTATTGGCATAAAGACAAATAGGTCACTGGATTAGAATATAGTATAAAAGTAGATCCACATATATTGATTTTTCACCAAGCTACCAAAGAAACTAAATGGGAAAAGTAAATACTTTCATCAAATAGTGCTGAAACAACTGGCTATGTATGCAGAAAAAAATCAGTTGCAACTGATACACCAAAAGACAAAAATGAATTTGAGATGGATCACGGTTCTTAATGTAAAAGCTGAAATCATAAAGCTAACAAATGGGGGTTATTTTTGCAATTAGAGATGGGTAAATATTTGTCAAGGACCCACAAAACACTAATCATAAAAGAAACATAAAATGGACTTAATCGAAATTTTAAACTTTTGTTCATCAAGTCTTTAAGACATTGAATTAGCAACCTACATATGGGAGAAAATATTTATAAGACCTATACCTGACAAAGGGCCTGTATCTAGAATATATGAACAACTCATATGACTCAATAATAAAAATATGAACAATTCCATTTTAAAAAAAATTTTTTTAAATGTTTATTTTTGAGAGAGAGAGATACAGTGTGAGCAGGGGAGGGTCAGAGACAGAGGGAGGCACATAATCCAAAGACAGGCTCCAGGCTCTGAGCTGGGTGTCAGCACAGAGCCTGACACGGGGCTCGAACCCACAAACCATGAGATCATGACCTGAGCCGAAGTTGGACGCTTAACCGACTGAGCCACCCAGGAGCCCCTAACAATTCCATTTTTAAAAAGTAGTCAGGAAGACTTCTTCAGAAAGATGAGTAGACACATTTTCCCCTTACTTCTCCTCCTAAGTACAGCTAAAAACCTGGGCATTCTACATAAAACAAAGCTAAAAGGGCTGAAAGGTAGAGAGAAGGCAGATCAGCAGTAGACCTCAGGAATGAGGGACAAGTTGGTGAGTTCCTGGGTTTTCTTTTTGTCTCATATATCTTTTTGTCTCATATCTCATATATCTCCACTAGATGGTGGAGAAGCCAGCAACCTGAAAATGCCAACGAGTATGCATATGTTCACCCTCCACCCCCAAAAAGTCCTGCTGGCTCTAGTCAAAGGACCAAAAAGTGGCAGCCTAGAAGACAGAAATCTATTTGCCAATAACTACTCTATTTCAGCCAAATACCCCAGATAAAACTGCAACCCTTCCCCCATCCTCACCAGCAAGACCAAGCAGGGAGCCTAGACCTCCATCCTCATGAGGTTATAGTGAGGCACCCCAAACCTCTCCCTTAATCCCCCCCCCCAGGAAGGTATCAGAGATCATGGAGCTGAAGACTAAGTCCTGGCTTTAATGGAGTCTCTGATTCTAGTTGTTGCCCACTGTTTTTGTATGTTGTGAGGCAATGAATTGCCTTTTTCACTTAAGTTGGACGGTTTAAATAAGAGCCCTAATTCAACTTAAAACTATTTTTTCTGCAAGCTAAACTCTGCTATATAACCTCTTGTCTCAACTTCCTAAACTTTCAGGCTCCTTACTACTTAATTCTCTTCTTTAATTGTGTTGGCCATGTTTGCCCCACTTCCTTCAGTGCCTAGGCTGTATCCTATAATGTATCTCCTCAACAATGCTTTTTGTTGAAATCAATTTTATTGAGCTATAATTTGCCTGCAATAGGCGTCCACTTAAAATGTACTCTTTGGTGAGTTCTGATGCATCCACATACCAGTGAAACTACAGCTACAATCAATACTGAGAAGATTTTTACCATTCTCAAAAGTTTCATAGTGCCTCTTGGCAGTCTATCCCTCAGCCCCAAATTGTTGGGGTCACTATATTTCCATTTTCACTATAGTTCATATTTACAGTTCAAAAAAATTTTTTAACATTTATTTATTTTTAAGACAGAGAGAAAGAGCACAAGCAGGGGAGGGACAGAGAGAGAGGGAGACACAGAATCCAAAGCAGGCTCCAGGCTCTAAGCTGTCAGCATAGAGCCTGACTCAGGGCTCAAACTCACAGACTGTGAGATCATGACCTGAGCTGAAGTTGGATGCTCAACTGACTGGGCCACCCAGGCACCCCAGTTTATATTTACGCTTTAATATCTGGCTTCTTTCATTCAGCATAATGGTTTTGCATGTAGGTTGCATTTATCTGCAGTCTGTTCCTTTTTATTGCTGAGTAGTATTCCATTGCACAGATAAACACCACAATTTGTTTATATACTCACCAGATGAAAGGTTGTTTCCTGTTTGGGCTATTGTGCACAAAGCTGCAATGAACATTCATAGGAAAAAAATGATGGCATAGAAGCATATTTATTGATAGGGAAAGATGTTCAGGACCAATTGCTAAATGAAAAAAATTGTTTACAGAACAGTTTATAAACATGAACCCATTTTTTGTAAAGAATATATGTGTATAAGTAATAAATGCATACAAAAAAGTCCCAAATGTTAATGATGGTTATATCTGGGTGTTGTGATTACATGATTTTTAAGTTAAAAATCAAATACAGTGGGCTGTATTTCATGAAGTGGAACAGGCACTTCATGAAAACATATATGCCAATAAACACATAAAAAATTGCTCAACGCCCTTAGTCATCAAGGAAATGAAAATGAAAGCTGCAATGAGATACCACTACTGATAACACCAAATGTTGGCAACAATGTAGAGCAACAGAACTCTCATATATTACAAGTAGGAATGTAAAAGTGTACAGCCACTTTGAAAATAGGTTTGGCAGTTTCTTTTAAGTTAAACATACATCTACCCTATGACTCAACAAATACACTTCTAAAAGAAACAAAAACAGTGGACACAGAACATACTCGTGCATGGATGCTCATAATAGTTTTCCTCTTACTCCTGAACACTCCAGGAAGAAAATCATATTTGAAAATATTTTACCTTGTTTTCTCTTTTCCCAGCCTTGGCCTCAACAACTAGAAACAACTCAAATGTCCATCAGCGGGAGAATGAATAAACAAAATCGGTATATCCATATAATGGAATACTGCTCAGTAATAAAAACCAAAAATTTAAAAACTTCTGATACAATACATGAATGGGCCTCAATATCATTATACTGAGTAAAAGAAGACAGAGACAAAAGGGTGCACACTGTATGATTCCATCAGTATGAATTTCTGAAATAGGCAAAATCCATTTGTGGCAAAAGAAATCAGGACGGTGGTTGCCTGTGGAGGTGGGGGCATGTGAGGATGGACTGGTGGGGTTTAAGGGATGTTGTGCAGGACATGCAGTATTCTGTATTATTAAAGGGTATGGTTTACGCAGATGAATGTAACTGTTGAAGCTCATCAAGCTATATACTTAAGATTGTCATTTCACTGTATATAAATTGTACTTCAAGAAAAATGAGAAAAATTTAAACTAAATCTTTCTGTTAATGTAAATTTTTAAACATACAAGAAAAGTAGAAAGTACATTCCATCATATTTGAGCAATCAATTGTTAACTTCAGTTACTGGCAAAAAAAATGCTTAAGATGCATATCACAATGGATCCCCACATTTGTGAACCAAGAAAAATTGTGTTTACTTTCTAATGAAAGGAAGGGAGTTTGTTTGTTTGTTTGTTTGTTTTTCTTTCACAGGTCTCATGGTTTGAGAGATGGTAGTATTTTCTACCTTCACAGGGATTTCAGTGGAAAAATCAAAATTTGACCCACTGACACCTACTGGAAAAATGTGGTCATTTTCAAATATCAGGAAGGCTTCTTTTTTTTTAGGACTTTTTACCAGTCTACATTGCCTCTTAGGAGGAAACAACCACAATTGATTAATTTTAAAATAAGCTCAATATGTGTTCCATTTCGCCAGTTAAGGAACTACACTGATAGTTTCTGCTGTACTTCTCTCCATTCATGTTTTGGAAGATGAATCAATAGAAGAAAGGAAGGAGGTAGATTTAGTTTACAATGCTGTTCTTACTAATTATTTGCTATGTGATCTTGAATATGTTTCTTAATTGTTCTGACCCTCAGTTTCCACATCAACATGCATGAGAATCTCTATCTCAAAGTGTCATAATGGAAGTTAAATACTGTCTGTGAAAATGTCTTGACAAATGCCAGGAGCTCAGTAAGTACTACTGCCTTCCCTGAACTCCTTAATGGAAAACAAGATTGAAGAGCATTTTCTCCTTCATATTTTACAGGTATCTAGACATAATTTGGGTAACTTACAGAAGTCCAATTTGAACTATTTTTCAAGTGAGTAGAGGTGGGGATGGGTGGATCAAGGTGAGCAAGGGTGCCTGAGAGATCTTCACGTTTTATCTCTAAGAACATCGGCAACATTTTATAATAACTAATGATGAAATACTGCTTATTGTTTGCAATTTCTATTTCTCTCTATGAAAGAGTATTTGGAAGGCAATTTCTTGTTGTGTGGTGGTGGGGGTGGGGGGTTCCCCCCTGCACTAATCAGTGCAGGCTGCAGCGGTGATTCTTAAACTCTGAACAATGGTCCCCAGTGTGTGGGCAGGGAGGGCCAGCATAAGGAGGCCTCTCATATAGCCAAACACCGGCTCTCTGCCCCTGCCTCAGCTTTGTTTAAAGACAAGATCCGTTTCCTCTTTTGTCATCCCCCACAAGGCCTCCAGACTCCGCTGTGAAGCCCAGCCAGATCTCTGTAATAAATTACCTGGGAAGCCAAGGCTGAAAAAAGAGAAAAGAACAAGGTGAAGTGTTTTGAAATCTGACTTTCTTCCTGGAGTATTCAGGATTACCTATTCAGAAGGGATAGGATTGCACCAAGGTGTGTGCTGAGAGGTTTGCAGGCTAAAATTTGTAGAAAAGGTTTGGTTGATTCATTCAAGTCATTATTACAAGTTTTTCATATTAAGGGTGAAATGTTTCCAAACTTTAAAAAAAAAAGAAAGAAAGAAAATAGGTTCAGAGTATTACAAAACAGCACATATAAAATAGTTATATGCCATGATGTCAGCCTATACAGGCAGGCCTCGTTTTATGCACGTCACGTTATTGCACTTTGCAGATAATGCATTTGCTACAAATTGAAGGTCTGAAGGTCTGTGGCGACCCTGCATCCACCAAGTCTATAGGCACCATTTCACCCACATTTGCTCACTTGTATCTCTGTGAGCACATTTTTGTGAATTCTTACAATATTTCAAACTTATATTATTATCATTTGTTGATAATAATCTTTGATGTTACTATCATAATTGTTTTGGGGCACCATGAACCATGCCCATATAAGACAGTGAGCTTAATAGATAAATGTTGTAGGTGGCTGACCGCTCCACTGATCAGTTTCCCCAACTCTTTCCCTCTCCTAGGACTCCCTATTCCCTCAGACACAATACTGAAATTAGGCCAGTTGATAACCCTACAATGGCCTTTAAGTGTTCAAGTGAAAGGAAGAGCTACATGTCTCTCATTTTAAATCAAAAAGTTGAAATGATTAAGCTTAGTGAGGAAGGAATGGCAAAAGCCCAGACAGGCCAAAAGCTAAGCCTCTTACACCAATTAGCTAAGTTATGAATGTAAAGGAAAAGTTCTTGAAGGAAATTAAAAGTGCTACCCCAGTGAACACATGAGTGATAAGAAAGTGAAATGGCCTTATTTCTGATATGAAGACAGTTTTAACAGTCCGGATGGAAGATCAAACCAGCCACAACATTCCCTTAAGCCAAAGCCTAGTCCAGAGCAAGGCCCTTACTTTCCTCAATTCTATGAAGGCTGAGGGAAGTGAGGAAGCTGCAGAAGAAAAAGTTTGAAGCGAGCAGAGGTTGGTTCATAATGCTTAAGGCAAGAAGCCATCTCTATAACATAACAGTGCAGGGGGATCTAGCTAAGAGAATTTATGAAGGTGGCTACACTAAATACAACTTTTCAGTGTAGATGAAACAGCTTCTATTTTCTAGAAGGAAATGCCATCTAGGATGTTCACAGCTACAGAGAAGTCAGTGCCTGGCTTCAAAGCTTCCAAGGACAGGCTGACTCTCCTGTAAGGGGCTAATGCAGCTGGTGACTTAAATTGAAGTCATTTTTAAATGGCTGACCATTGAGAATTGTGACCATTCTGAAAATCCCAGGGCTCTTAACATTTACTCTTGGGGCGTCTGGGTGGCTCAGTTGGTTAAGATTCCGACTTTGGCTCAGGTCATGATCTTGCAGTTTGTGAGTTTGAGCCCCATGTTGGGCTCTGTGCTGACAGCTCAGAGTCTTAAGCCTGCTTTGGATTCTGTCTCCCTGTCTCTCTCTCTCTGCCCCTCCCCTGCTCGCTCGCTCTCACTTTCTCTCTTTCTCTCTCACTCAAACATAAATAAACATTTAAAAATATTTTTAAAAAAAGAATTACTCTCAATCTACTTTCCCTGTGCTTATACATGGAACACAAAGCCTGGATGACAGTACATCTGTTTATAACATGACTTACTAAATAATTTAAGCCCACTGTTGAGACCCACTGTTCAGGAAAAAAAGATTCCTTTCAAAATATTATTATTCACTGACAATGCACCTGGTCACCCAAGGGCTCTGATGGAGATGTACAATAAGGTTAATGTTGTTCTCAAGCCTGCATCCTTTCTGCAGCCCATGGGTCAAGCAGTAATTTCAACTCTCAAGTCTTATTATTTAATTCATATTTAAATTCCATGATTTATAAATTAAATTATAAAATTTATAATATAAATTAAATCAGGGCGCCTGGGTGGGTCAGCCGGTTAAGCGTCCAACTCTTGGTTTCAGCTCAGGTCACGTGACGATCCCATGGCTTGAGATCGAGCCTAATATCAGGCTCTACACTGACACAGAGCATGCTTGGGATTCTCTCTCTCCCTTTCTCTCTGCCCCTCCCCTCCTCACGCTCTTTCTCTCTCTCTCCCTTTCTCAAAATAAATAAATAAACTTTAAAAATATTATAATATAAATTAAATCAAATGTTTTTTTAATTCACATTTCATAAGGCTATAGCTGCCATAGAAAATGATTCCTCTGATGGCTCTGGGCAAAGTAAACTGAAAATCTCCTGGAAAGAATTCATGACTCTAGACGTCATTAAGAACATTCATGGGCAGAGGTCAAAATACCAATACTAAGAGGACTTTGGAAGAAGTGGATTTCAACCCTCAAGGAGGACACTGAAGGGTTCAAGACTTCCGTGGAGGAAGTAAATGCAGATGTGGTGGAAACAGTGAGAGAATGAGGATTAGAAGTGGACCTGAAGATGTGACTGAATTGATGCAAACTCATGATCAAATTTGAATGAAAAAGGAGCTGCTTCTTATGAAGGAGCACAGAAAGTGGTTTCATGATATGGCATCTACTCCAGGTGAAGACACTTGGAAGATTGTTGAAATGACAACATGGGATTTAGAATATTATATAAACTTAGTTGATAAAGTAGCAACAGTGTTTCAGAGGATGGACTCCAATTTTGAAAAAAGTTCTACTGTGGGTAAAAGGCTATCAAAGAGCATTGCATGCTACAGAGAAATCATTCATGAAAGGAAGAGTCAATTGATGAGGCAAACTTCATTTTTGTCTTATTTTAAGAAATTGCCACAGTCGCCTTAACTAAGGTATGCGCATTGCCTTTTAGACATAATACTACTGCATACTTAAGAGGCTACCATATAGTTAAATATAACTTTTATATGCACTGGGAAACCAAAAAAGTCATTTGATTCTATGGCAATATTCACCTTACTTCAGAGGTCTGGAATTGAACCTGCAATATCTCCAAGGTATGCTTATAAGTTGACAAAATCTTTGCCAGGCAGGTAATATTATTATTCTTCATTTTATAAATGAGGAAAGAAAGGCTTAAAGAGGTTATGTGCTTGCTTGATATGAACATATAGAGGGTAAGGAATAAAATTAGGTCCTGAATCCTGGCCTTCTAGTTCCAAGTCTTTCCTATTAGATGGGCCGTCCAGGCTGGATACCAGTTTCAATTTCTCGGAAAGTAGTACTAAAAGTTGATGTGGCCGGCAGTAAACAAACTTTGGGGCAATGTCTTCTGAAGCACAGACAGTGGTAGTGGGGATCCAGAGAACGAGGGGGAAAAGTGGAGGTGTAGGAGGCGAACATGAGATGTGGCAGATGACCATCACAGAACTCACTTGCAGGGCTAAGTCAAGAGGTGCCCCTCACAGACCCTCTTGAGTGGGATCCCCTTCCACACATCCCTTTTCTTTTTTTTTCTAAGTTTATTTATTTTTGAGAGAGAGAGAGTACACATACTTCTCTTTCTCTCCCTCTCCCTCTCCCTCCCTCTCTCTCTCTCTCTCTCACACACACACACACACACACACGCTCATGGGGGGGGGGCAGAGAGAGAGGAAAAGAGAGAGAATCTCAATCAGTCTCCACACTGTCAGTGCAGAGCCCGATGTGGGGCTTGAACTCACAAACCGTGAGATCATGACCTGAGTTGAGATCAAGAGTCAGACGCTTAACCAACTGAGCCACCCGGGTGCCCCACACATCACCTTTCTGAGATTACATCTTTGTTCCAGATTGGGAACAACCAATGCAGGGGGAAGAACAAAGGAAAAAAGAAACCTGTATCATTTCCAGAGTGTGTCAAGAGTATCATCCAAATGAGAAAGATATTCATGAATGAACACAAAGAACACCACATACTTTTTTTAGATTAAAACCACTGTATCCCATCATGAACAAAGCTTGTTTGACTTTGTTTTTTGGTCAGCCCACGTATTTTTGTTACCAATGTTGACCACTGAAATTATTTTCTTAGAAGAGAATTTTCCAGTAAACCTCCCACATCATTGCAAACTTCCTGTTCCTCTTCTTAGGTCCGTCATTACAAGCAGCAGGAGAGCTGATGTTCAGCAGAAATTAACTTGGCGGGTATGTGCTTAAAGGCATCAACTTCCAAGGGGAGGAAGTTTTTATTTTGTTTTGTTTTATAAAGCATTGCTTTTTACTTGTGGTGTGCCGTCTGAAGTTATGGATTATTTTCTGAAGATAGACACTTCTGGTTTAGCTTAGTTCTCAGTAACTGGAAAATATTCAGTACATGCCATTGAACTGAATGGTTAACATGTACTTCCCCTTAGCCAAATAAAGAATATTTTATGGGTCACTTTTCATTTTAGATGAGGTTATAGGAATAGGTAATCTTCAGAAATTGAGGGAATTAATTCATGAGAACTGTGGTCCAAGTTTAAATTCTGGGTCCTCAAGCACACTTTAAAAATCAGGGCCTTTGACCCTTTCTTAAGTACAAAACAAGCACATAGCTAATGTAAACCTCTTCTTAAACTGATGACATGAGGCTTGGCTGCACACCGAAAACATGTGGGGTGGAATGTGTGGTGGGATTTTTTTTAAATATTGCTGCCAGACTCAGAAATGTAATTGGTAATCTATAGCCTGGGCTTCAGAGTTTTTAAAAGTTTCCTAGGAGGTTCTAATGGACAGCCAAAGCTGAGCACCATTGTCCTAAATGAATGAACACATTTAATCAGCACCTACTAAGTACTAGGCACTATGCTAGGCACCTGTAATCCTTTATTTTACTAACATGGAAGTTAGGACTCAGAGAGGTTATGTGCTTGGCATCATAGAGCAGTTAAGTGTTAAAGTTGGAAAGAAAAAAAAGTCCTATGACCTTGTACTCATTTTGCCATTTACATTGCAGAAGCCAATGTATCAACCTTTGAAAATGAAGGCATGATTAAGTGAAGACTAACTCTGTTGAAGATGAAAAGGACAGTGCTTGGGATGCTATGTGAAGCAAGTTTTTAATCTACATAGAAATAAAATCTGGGTGCCTAACCTATTGGATAGATTTCCTTCTAATGCCACAGTCTATTGTTCAAAACCCAGAAATGTCTACTATTGAGTTGGAAATTGCAGACTGATGTTAAGGGTCTGATGTCAGTCCTTACTGACTTGGGCATTAGAGACTACTCAACAGTTGAGAAGCAGGACCTGGGTGGCCATGAAGAAGAAAACAGGGGCTGAGCTGTGCACAGAGTAGGCCTCACAAAGGCACACTATAACAGTGTCAGTTCATTCACTGTCTCTGTTGTAAAGTAGCTGGCTGCAGTGCTGACATTGTGTCTCGGTTACAGATATCCAAACTGCTTAGAAATCCAGGGAACAGCTATTTGGTTAAACTATGAAAAACAAAACTTCAACCAAACCCAACTGTAATTATGATGGAGAAGCTGAGTGCCTGCTTGAAGGTGGTGTGTGAGCATACACACACACACACACACACACACACACATACGCATTATTTATGTATCTTTGGCTTGAACAATCCCTTATTCACAGTGATAGACCTCAGGTGTCTCATCAATGTCTCCTTTTTCTTTCTAAATTTCCCTCCCTTCATGGTCTCCCCTCCATCCCTGTAAACTGTCCACTTGCTGAGAAACATATGGAATAAGCAGTGTTTTGTGAACATTTTAGAGTCCTCTCTGGAGCAGTGAACACTGTCTATTTCAGAAAAAAGAAAAATAAAGACAGAGGCACACAGGAAAGGAAAGTAGACACAAAGAATTAAACTGGCAGGTAGAGAACGTGACAGGCAGGTACTTAAATAGACAGAGATAGAGAAGAACAGACAATATGAGATGGAGAGTGAATGAGACAGAAACAGGGAAAACCCAGAAAGAGAGAAGAGAGATGCCAAGGTGGAAATTCAGGGAGAGCTAGGCAGAAACAGAGAGAGAGAGAGAGAGAGAGAGAGACGTCCAGTCAGTAATGGAAAGAGAGAGAAACAGAGAGAGGTGACAGAGAAAAGCAGACAGGAGAAAGAGATGGTCAGAGATGGAGAGAAAGGAAGAAGGAGACAGATATGCTGAGAGAGAGGAGCACAGAAGACAGATGGAAGTGAATAAGAAGAGGGAGGTGAGGAGAGGGACACAGCCAGGCAAAAGTGTTGCTGGTTTTATACACATTCTTGTGGAGAAATGAGAAGCCGATTGATTTGCCAGGAGGGACAGCCTTCCCAGTCAGGGCTGTTGGAGGGTATGAGTTTAGTCATGCTAAATAGAAACAGGATTCCTTCCTCCCAAACTTAGTTCTGCTCCATCGGGAGGGCAGGCTGGTGAACATGGTTTCTATGCCAGCACTGTGGGCCACAGGAGGACCTCACAGAATTACAGAATGTTGGAACGGAGATCCCCATGGTGGACGTGTGTGGTTTCCTGGCAGCCCCTATCCATTTACCCTGTTTCCAGTAAAAGCCTCCAATATTTGTGGCGGAACCACCCCTCCCCACTTTCAGTCCTCGTGGTTTTTGTGGCGGTGACAGTACCTCCTCACCATGCCAGGGACAGTGTATGACCCAGGCTTGGCATATGGTCCGGAGCATCAGTTTCTCCTGTGGTTAGTGATTGGTTCAAGGACAGGCACATCATTCCAGGGAGGTAAATCAGAGTCAATCAGCCTCATTTGGGGTTTTTCTCTGGGCTCCTGGGTTTGCCCTCAGATCCAGACTTGAACCATGGAGCCATGTTGGCTGGAGCTGGGGCTGCCATCTTGCCAACCTATACAGTCTGAAAATGAAGCCAACACACACACACACAACTGGGTTCTTGTGGCCTCTTTTGATCACTGATCAAGCTGTTTTGCAGTCAGAACTATCTCTAGACTTTTTTTTTTTTACAAAAGCTAACAGATTACCTTTTTCTTTAAAAGTTTAAAACAGTTTGTCTTAGATTTTCTGTCACTTGCAACCACATCCTAGTGATATACTGTCTCAGAGATCATGCATCACCACATTCTACAAAAACTGGGTTTAACTCATCTATGAATTTAGCTAGTTAGTGGCAATATATGAAAAGAGGTTTTATCCATAATGTACCCCAATGAACACACTTGTTCTTTCTCTCCCCCTTATTTTATTTTAAAATTAAGCTATAGGGACCATTTCCAATAAATGTCTTTACTCATGTGGTTTCATAAGCTCTAAAAACACCAGCCCTACGCAATAAGCCACCCCTAAGTAATACTTCCCTTTGTTCAGTGAATTCCCCTTTCTATGTTCTTTCTCTCCCATCATAGTGATGGTAAGCAGAATACAACAGATATCACTGATACTTTCAAGTGAGCTTACCAAACAGAACTTTTACCTTTTAAAAGAGAAAGTAAAAAGAACCCAGGCAATACATTTCTAATGCAGGAATTCCAAATATCATAGTATGTGGTTAGATGACATATTTTGGAGTTGCTGAACCTTCTTACAATTTTCTGAACTGTCAGCTCTGAGCGGTACATCCAATATTTATTTTATAGGATTGTAAATGAAAACTTACTGAACAATTCTGAAAAACATCTCCCATGTAACATGTTTAGAGCAGTGGTTCTCAAACTTCATTGTGCATTAAGTCAGTGGAGACTTGTTAAAACACTCTGTGAGCCCCACCCGTAGAATTCCAGTTTCAAAAGGGTGTGGGGCAGGCCTGATGATTTGCATTTTCTAACAAGTTCCCAAGTGAAGCTGATGCTGCAGGTCTGGAGGGTACCATACTTTGAAGAACATATTTAGATTTTAAAATACAACTCCAAGAGAGCTTGGCCAGGTGACATAAAACCTCAGCAGTGCTCTTCCCTAGTCCTAGAAATTAAGCCCCCCTTCCACCCTAGCAGAGATACAGGCTACAGTTTGAGGTGCAACCTGGGCAAGGGTAGGAAGAGGGGGCCCTGGTGTCCCACAGGTGAGTGCACTGGTGAATCAGGTGCAGGCCTACAGCCAGAAGTCCATGAGAGCTAGGATCAACAGGTGCTTATGTGGTGGGAAAACAGTTTTGAAATATGAATTCAGGTGGGTTTTTTTTTTTCCTGTTCTGATAATTCCTATTACTCCCAGGAACTTCCCCTCCCTAGTCTTCTCACCCCACCCCCACTCCCCTGTTCCAGGCAACAGCTAGAACTGTTCTATTCTCATTGCCCCAAGGAATGATGTAATACAAGAAAGAAGAAGTCTATTTCCTGGCTTTCACGTATCTAGGTACACAAACAAGCCAGGTTCATGCGGCCAATGCAGGTACACAGGACATGGTGCTCAGAGGGCCTGGCACTTGGGTTTAATGCTCTGCAGTGGCTGTCTTGTAATTCTTAACAGTTTTAACTTTGGATGCATGATCGTAAAGGAGAGTGCGACAGGCCCATGGAGCATGCACCTGGGGCTTGGAGCCTTGGCTCATATGTAATCGTGCCTCCAGCTTTCTCCTGGCTTGAGTTCCCCACCACTTGCTCTCTGGTCCCCTGGTACTATGGCTGGCCCTGCTTGGCTTCCTTCCATATCTGGCACGGACCTGGGCACAGGTGCAGAGAGGAGGAGAGAGTGTCAGGCCCTGGTGCACACACCTCAAAGCATCTGGAGGTGAAAAGGTGGATGCCACAGCCTTTGGGTGGGCAATTCAGTGGGATCTCTGGTCCACCCCAATCCAGGCATGGGGACATATGTATGTGTGTGTGTATGGCATGTATGTGTGGCGTAAGGGTTGCAATTCCTTTGGGATTATCTGTCCGCCATGGGTTGGTGCTGTGGGTCCGTGGGAGGTTGACTTTCCCCACCCCCACCCAGCTTTATATTTTCATCTTGCATTGGGTCTGGCAAATGATGTAGGCAGCCAGCACATGGGCTTTGAAACAGGCCTTAGACATCTTTGCACCCCACAATATCTGAGATGTGATGAAGGCCATTGATAGCCCCATGGAAGTTTTCACTTGCTTTTCCTAGCATCGTGTGGGAAGAGAAGGCCCATCCTTTGCACCTCAGAGTAGTAAAGAATTGAGCTGAGAGCAAACTGGAGCTGGAGGACGTGGGTCAAGGATGACTTAGCAGTGACCCACATAGTCCAAAACCAAACAGAAGCAGGTGATGTTCAGGGAATGCCAGCAAGGATAGATAGTGACCTAGACTAGGGATGCATGTGTGTGTAAATCGCACACTGACAAGTGGGATCAGATGAAATGGAGGTTTGAAGTAGAAAATAAGTGGCTTACAGAAAAAAAATTAAATCTCTTGGATTCCTGATTTTTCAGATTGATGTTTATATATACTATACTTGCCCCCAAAATGGGAAAAGGAGTTTGTAGAGGCATGGAGTTAAGAACATGCAAGGAAAGAAGTCACTTACAAGGCTGAGAGCTGGGAGAGACTGGTCAGGACTGGCAAGAAACTGCCATTCGGAGACTCTAAGAAGAGAACTCTGAAAGTCACCTAAAACAGCCAAATTGTCCAGGGTCAAGAAGCATAAGGACTGAGGCTGGTCAGAGGAAGCCCACCTAAAAAGTTACTGGTATCAAGGCAAAGCTTCTTTGTAAGAGAGCTGTTTAAACTGTTCATTAAAAGATTTTGTTCTCTTATGGACATATGTTCCTCTTGTACTTCATTTGAGAGTACACTTTCTTCAAAGCAACTTAGCTAACGTGGTTGAGGGGTGGGGAATGTTGATGGCTAGGGGCACTGTCTGGGTGCAGGGGAAGAACAATACTTGATAAAAATTAGCAGGAACTGAGTCTCCGAAAGACTGAAAAGAGCAAAGTAATTGAGAAGCCTGATTCCTTTATTGCGAAGGTATTTTTGGAAGTTTCTTTTCTCTTTTTTTTAATTGATCTTTCCCAGTTTTTCTATGACAAACATGATTTATTTGTGCAGTTTTACAAGGGGGGAAAGCCTCTAAAATGAAAGAAAATTTGGGGATTGGCAATACTTGTGGGGACATGCATTTATGACTCTAATCTGCATTTCTCGGCATTTGGGAAGAGAGGAGGAAAAAGGAAGAAAAAAAAAACCCAAATGTATAGTTTCATTCTCCTTCCTACCAGCTGAATCCAGATGTAAATGAGGGAACAAACATTCCCAGTGAACAACCAGAAAGGAGTGGAGGCAGCGAGGTCCCCCACAGGGGGCCAGGTCTTTAAAGGATCAAAGTGCACCCACAGGAGTCCTTCTCAAGGAGCTACCTCAGAACAAATCACAGAGACCTTGAGGATGTCCCACAGCAGGTTACTGGGCCTCTGGGACTGCGCTGGTGGGGGCAGGGAATGGATTCTGTGGCTAAATTAGTCCCATGTCAACAAAAATTCTTGTATAACCAAAGATGTTCCAGGTTGCAATAAATAATAAAAAGCTCATATAAAACCAAAACCAGCACTGTTAAAAGAATATAAATAGTTCCCTCGAACCCCTTGGAACTTGGTTTGATTTATGAAACTTTTTTTAAGGTATTATTTTTAAGTAGTCTCTAGTCTTAATGTGGGGCTCGAACTCTCAGGGCTGTCCCTGAGATCAAGAGTCTCACGCTCCACTGACTGAGCCAGCCACGCGCCCCCCATCTCTTTTTTTTTTTTTTTTAAGATTTTATTTGGCAGGTTTTCACTTGTCCATTTGATGCCAAATCTGCCATAAGAGAGACCTCCTGATATGGATGCAATTCATACCAGTGATAAACCAGGACAGAAAAAAAGCATTAAAAAAGCTGAAGCACCCAGAGGGAACAAAAAGGAAGCAGAGAAAAAGCAGATGCAGAGAGAAATGGGATTCAGTAACTCAGAGCTGATAAATGTTTTTTTCTTATGGAATCAGTGAAAAAAGGTTCTGCAGAAGGGGGTCAAGTCCCTGACACATTTAAAAGAGCATGCACCCTGCTTGGCTGGCTGCCCTTCTCCACTGGTGTGGCCTCTGTGTCAAGAGACCTGGATCCTGGTTCTCAGAAGCTTGTGTTTCTTCTCTGTCACGGATCCTGTTTAGCTCACGATGGGAATTTTGTCCCCATCAGCATCAGTTTTCAAAATTCCTCACACTGACACAAAATTAAAAGGGAGGCAGAGTCCCTTTGGGATGTTTTATATCATGAATCATCAGTCCCTTCCTGACTCCCCTGGGAATCCCATCCACACACAGAGATCCCATTGACTCCTGTGGTCCCTGTCAAAGCCAAGTTCAAGAATGGAAAAGATGAGCTGGAGTAGATTTCATGTTGGATTCATCAGCTGAGTTCTGTCACAGGAAGGGGTCACAGAGCTTAAGATTAAAGGGGCTGCTATTCAAATACTTGGGGGTTTCTAGCATTCTGATTGTAAATGGATCCCATAATTTACATGCGGACTATTTAGAAGGAGATGAATGAACAACAGAGCTCTGCACTGTTCTTTTTAAACATACAGTTCAGCCTGTTTGGGTGGTAGCTAGACTGTAAATATGTGGCACTGAAGGAAGTGCTTTGCCAGTTTTGTCTTATTTTATTTTAATCCTAGAACGGGCAAGGGAGGAACAGGGTTTAAGAAAGTACATTCAAACTTATACCATCAAAAGCCTTTCCAGCGACAGAGAAACTTAAGGTTTTTGAAATAGTTAAACTGATTTAAAGATCAACAAGAAAAAAATTTTTATCAACTTAGGCTAAATCCTCTCTGCACAGGATCACATACTCTCCCAGGGAGAGAACAGAGGGAAACTGACCATGACATAGATATCAGACATTTGTCTTTGGAAACATGAGGATTTCCATGCTATTTTTAAGTAAAGTCATATGACTTTGATTTGTTCACTCATTCACTCATCCATCCACTTTATTTATTGAATGAACATCTGTTAAGTCCATTCCATGTACAAGGCACTGTGGTAGGCACAGGGTGAATAACATGAAATCAGATAGATTCCAGGGTTCCATGTAAAATGGAATAAGAGGGAGGACCTAACTTTGTCCCTCCCACTGAATACAGCTATAAAACCTGACAGAACACATGGAGCTGGTATAGAGTATGAAAAGTAAATAGTAGCAGGTGGCTTGGGGAAAAGACGGGAATTTGAAGTACCATTCAGCTGGTGGTGAGCTTTTCTCCCTCTGATATCCCCCTGGCCTGGATTCAAGGCAGCCTAAAACCTAGAGGTGAGCCTTGGCAAGGACAGAGAGAGCTCCAGGAAAGGCACTTCTGTTTTGACATGAGCAGTGGGAAAAGGATCTCCCAACATTCAGAGGAACAGAGGAAATTTCCCATTTTCCTTTTTCTTCCTTTTTCTTTTCCCTAATCTCTCAAAGGCCCCAGCCTGTGAATAAAACTCTGAGGAAGGTTCCTTCCTCTCTGATTGCAAAGACTGTGGCCCAAGAGAGTGGCACAAATGCCTGCTGCTTTTTTTTAATCCTCTATCTTCCCTCCTCTTGGCTGCTGTAATGAAGAGTCTGACTTTATTTTTTTTTTAACTTTTTAAATTTATTTTTGAGAGAGAGACAGACAGAGCATTAGCAGGGGAGGGGCAGAGAGAGACAGAAACACAGAATCTGAAGCAGGCTCCAGGCTCCAAGCTGTCAGCACAGAGCCTGACATGGGGTTCAAACTCATGAACCATGAGATCATGACCTGAGCCAAAGTTGGCTGCTCAACCGAGACACCCAGGCACCCCGAATCTGACTCTATTTTTGATGTTTGACTGCTGACAGCATTCAAATCTCACCACTCCCTCTTCCCTTTCTGCCCCACTTCTGGGCAAAGCTGGTGAGAAGGCTCAGTTGCTCCCTTGTCACCAGTGGGAACTTCAAACCACAGAGCTCCAGGCTGCATGCAGGGACGTTCGCCTCAGCTGCATCCCTTGGCCATGAGAAACACCAAGCCTATCACCATTCCTGGCTCTTTCAAGCCATTTTCAGACCAGCTTGGGAGCCCTGTTTGCTCTCTCCAGAAAGTTCCATGATACAATAAACCTCTCCATGCTTCCTTATTGCATGTATGGCATCATTGAACTTAATGTCCAAGTAAAAAGTTTTTTGGCACAGTGCAGAGTCGGGAAGGTTCATCCCATTTTTGCTGAATGAAAACAACATCCCAGATATGAGCACAGTCATAGGAAATGCACAGCAGGTGAGAACCAAAACGGGACACTTCAGGGAACCAGAAAGCACCAGGGAGATCTCAGAGAGGAGGCAGCTGGGAGGCACTGCTCGAATTGTTTAAGAACTTGGACTTATTCCCAGGCTGTGCATGCATGCATCTGACCATAAAGAGTGTATCCTAGAGTTGAGAAATGAACCATGGGAGAGATCACCGCCCAGGTGTCAGACTGGCCCAGGTGGCTAGGTGGCACACACATCAGATGGATCCCAACAACACTGCAAAGGCTTTGAAAACAACTGACTTTGAAACCACAGCCCACAGAAGGTCGGTTTAGAACTTGCAGTCTAAAACCAACTGGGTTGATTGCCTGCTGAAACAAAGAATGCCAACATTCCATAGGACCTAAATAAGACCCAGAGTCTCATAACATAATCTCCAAAGTGCCCAGGATACAACCCAAAATTATGCAGCATGACAAGAACTAGGAAAATCTCAGCTCTAATAAGTAGAGTTGCTCACAAGAAGTACACAATCTAGTGCCGGGGAAGGGCTCATAAATGGATAATGACATAACCTTTAGTACCTGTGCTTTGAGAGGGATGGGTAGGATAGTGGGAGAGTGCAGACGTATATCTCACCTAATCTGAGTGGGGAATCAGGAAATTGGGATCCGCTTCCTGGAAGAACAGATGTTGTAAAGTCTGAAAGATGAAGTAGACAAAGAGGACTCAGGTGAAGAAATTGAAAGTAAGAGGCAGGAAGAACAAAGATGGATGGACAGGTGGGCATGGAGAACTACAAACAGTTCTACTTTGTTGGGGCACTTGCTGCCACACAGGAGGAGCAGAAAAGGATGGTGGAATGCCCAGGACCAGGCCATGGAAGGCTTCAAAGACCATCATACATCACATTTAACCCTATCAGTTCATCCTATCAGTTTTCAGTTCTGTCAATATTAACACATTAACACCATAAACACAGTGAAATCATAGAATGAAATCATGGAAATCACGACCATGACCCTCTGGGTCTTGGCTTCTTGCGGCTGAAACTATTGGTGTGCACCGATGATCTGTCTGGTCATCAGTTTCCCAGCCTCCCTTAAAATTAGGTTGGCTGTATGACCAATTCTGCCTAATGGATGTGAGTGAAAGTGACACATGAAACACTCAGGGCTCAGATATCTAAACTATACAGGTGCCTTCCTGAACTCTCTCCCCCTTTCATGTAGATCTTAGAGGCCATGTGTTTGAGGCCCATGCAACAGGGTGGAAGAAACTTGGGTCACTGGGTCATCACTTGGAGGAGAGCCCCTTCAGGAACATTCATAAAGGAGTTTGCACAAGGGAACAATAAGCTTTTCTTGTATGAAGCCACTGAGATTTCAGTTTGTTAGTGCATCATGGTCCAGCCTAATACAGTTTCTCCATCTCTTTATCAAGAGCATGATAAACCTCCCTCCAAAGTCTCTTCCAGCTCCATAAATCTAACTTTATCTAGAGAAGGCCTTCCTCCAGTCATCTGGCCACTTCCTGCTGCTTTGCCCAAATCTCTTGGGATCAGTCCTATGTTCTTCCTCTCTAGGACACTTCTGTATCTTACCTCAGAGAAGGGTCATGATGTCAGAGACAGTCAGGATTGGATAGGCTCTCAAAGTTCACCTAGAGTAACTTACTTCCTAGTACCTGACTCACCTTTCCAACAGCCCTGCTACCTAGTGGTCCCAGGTCTGGTTGAAAACTTCTAGCCACTGGAATTCACTGCTCTGACTATACAAAAATTCTCCCTCCCTCTACATTCAAAACAAGAAACACACTACCCATAATTCATAATCCCCTTGGATTGTGCTTAATATGCTCACTTAATTTTTCAAATAAATGAGTAGTAATTCCATTCAAATGAATGAGCTGTAATTCCATTCAAGACATCTGAACCTTTTCCTGACCTCCTCCCATTATGGCAATAAATCTTTTTTTTTTTTTTCCTTTACACAATGAACTATTTCTTTGGTGAACTTGTATGGCCTGTGTGTGACAGTCCAGAAATTATCCTTATATTCATCAACTCCATGTGCCCACAAGTAGAGAGCTCTTTGAGAGGATCTTGTCTGTAATGCCACAGACCAGATCTGATATGCAGTAGCAGTTTTGCAGTTCAAATCTTGGGAAGCTCTAAGTCTACCTATATGTCTATGTAGTATCTCTGAAACCATGACCGTCTATTAAAAAGTCCACAGAACTAAACAAGAAAACAGAAACGAACATCCTCACATGGCTGGAAAGTTTTAACATGACAGATTTTTGTAGTGAGGCACGCTGTTTTCTTTGATGCCCTGTCTGCTCAGTTCATAATGCTGGCTTGAATAACATCAGGCACACTCCATAAAAGGAAAAAACTGGTAAATCAGACTGCATCAAAATTTAAAACTTTTGTGAAAGGCTCTACTGGAGGCATGAAAAGACAAGTTCTCTGCAGAGTGGGAGAAAACATTTGCAAACCACATATATGAATATATAAGGAATTCTCAAATCACAACAGTAAAAAAAATAAATAATCCAGGTAGAAAATGGATAAAAGACATGAATAGACGCTCTGCCCAATGGTGGCAAATAAGCACATGAAGAGACAGTCAACATCTTTCACCTTTAGGGAAATGCAAATTAAAACCATACTGTGACATCACTAAACATCCATCAGAAGGGCTAACATAGAAAAGACAGACAATGCCAAATGCCAGCAAGTGCAGAGAAACTGGATCACTCATATACTGCTGGTAGGAGTATAAAATGGGATGGCCGCTCCAAAAAATAGCTTAGCATTTTTTTTTAAAGCTAAACATGCAGCTACCATAAAACCTAACAATTTAACTCCTGGGCACTTATCCCAGAGAAGTGACAATATGTGTTCACACAATAATATGTAGATGAAGTCTTATATCAGTTTATTACTAACAGCCAAAACCTGAAAGCAATCCAGATGGTTGAACAAAGTGTGGTACGTCCATCCCACGTACTGTTACTCAGGAATACAAAGGAACTAGCTAGATATACATACAGGCAACAACCAGGATCAGTCTGCAGATAATTACACTGAGTGAAAAAAAAAAAAACGAGTCCCCAAAGGTTACATATATATGACTGCACTTATATAATATTCTCAAAATAACAAAATTATAGAAATGGAGTGGCTGCCAGAAGTTACAAGCAGTTGGAGTGGGTTGGGAAGTGGGTGTGATAATAAAAGGCCAACATGAGGGAGGGATTCTGGCGGTGACGAATGTTGTGTGTCAATACCTGGTTGTGATATTCTATTATAGCTCTGGAAGATGTTACCGCATGGGGAAACTGGGTAAAGAATACAAGGAATACAAGGAATCTCTTGTAAGAAATTATTATTTCTTACAAATGCATATACATCTATAATTATTTACAATTATGAAAATATTAGATTTAAAAAAACATTGTCCATTTCTGGGTTGCAGCCCATACCAGGTAAATTACAACAGCCAGAGATGGGAGCCAGGCATTGGTAGTCTTTAAAGATGCCCAGGTGGTTCCCATGGGCAGCAGTTTAGAAAACCACTGAATTAAACATCTCAGAAGCCTCTGAGGTAATATTTAAGAAAAAAGGGGGGAAAAATGTTCTTAAAGTTCTGTCTGCAGATACATCTTTGTAAAAAGGAAAGACACAGAAGCGTCCTATAACATTCTGGCCACAGGCCCAGTCAATGTGAGAGAGAGGTCTTGGCCATTTCTTTTCTTAAGAAAGAGAGTGAGCAGGGGTGAGGGGAGAGAATCTTAAGCAGGCTCCATGCTGAGCACGGACCCCGATCATGATCTGAGCTGAAATGGGATGCTCAACCAACTGGGCCATCCAGGAGCCCCAGCCTTGGCCATTTCTTATTCATGTGGCAGGCTCCTGGTCTTGAAGCTTCACTAACTGAATTTAAGCCTAACAGCCAGCCAACATGATTATCCACTTTCCTCACTGAAATCATTTACCAAAAATTTTTTAAAAGTCATTTCATAGGGGTGCCTGGGTGGCTGTTGATTCAGCATCCAGCTCCTGATTTTGGCTCAGGTCATGATCCCACAGGTGGGGTGGATCCCCATATCGGGCTCCATGCTGAGTGTGGAGCCTGCTTAAGATTCTCTCTCTCTCTTCCCCTCCCCCCCTCTCATGCTCTCTCTAAAAAAAAAAAAAAAAAGTCATTTCATAAATAATGGGATTTTTTTCTCTCCAACTTCATCCCAATAATCTTCATTAAATCCAACCTGATGGTGGTGAGATACACAAGTGCTACTACGTGTTCCAGAGCCTGCTTAAGGTATTACAGATGTGTTGTTATTTTTTTTAATGTTCATTTATTTCTGAGAGAGAGAGAGAGAGAGAGAATGAGAGAGAGAGAGAATTTCAAGCAGGCTTCATGCTATTCAGTTCAGAGCCTGACATGGGTCTCGAACTCACAAACTGTGAGATCACAACCTGAGCCGAAATCAAGAATCAGACACTTAACTGACTGAGCCACCCAGGTGCCCCGGTGTGTTGTTATTTTTTTAAAGTAACATTCTTTCCACATCTAATTTGAATTTCAGCTCTTTTAATATTCATTTTCATTCTTTCCAAGAAATTTGTTGGAGATACTACCTAAACTTGCAATAGCAATTTGCCTCTTAGACTGAACTGTAAGGAGACAGAAAGGGACTGAATCTTTCCTCTCACTAAATTTGGACCCAATTTCACCTTTACAGTCAGCCCCACTGCCCTGCTGAGAGGATTTTTAGAATGTTCCTCAACTGCATGTTTTTAAGTATTATCATGCCCTATTTTTCAGCCTACACCTTCTCTTGGGACTTTTTCTTTTAAATTAAAAACACTGTTTAAAATATGTTATCAAAGCAACATTAATGTAATGAGAAAAAGTAGCCTTATCAGACAAGATAATCTGCTTTTCCTCTAAGATGCCACTTTTATTGAATTACTTGTCGTTTGCTCAAAGAGATCTGGAGAAGCTAAATGGATTAACCCTGTGTGTACATCAAGTCCTCTTTCTCATCAACCGAATTTTCTGTTTGATTTTTACATTTCAAGTATCACAAACAGTAGTTGCTCCGTGGGGGATAACAAAATAGTAAAAAATTGAACTATCTTTAATTTTTGCTTTTTTTTTATTCCTAAGAAATCTCTTTTGGAGGGGCACCTGGGTGGCTCAATCAGTTGAGCATCCAACTCTTGATTTCAGTTCAGGTCATGATCCCAGGGTTGTAGGATCAAGCCCCACGTTGGGGTCTGCACTGAGAGCGGGGCCTTTGAGATTATCTCCCTTTCTTCCTCTGCCCCTCTCCCCTGCTCTCTACCTCTCTCTCTAAAGTGAAGGAGAAGGAGAAGGAGAAGGAAGGAAAGGAAGGAAGGAAGAAATCTCTTTTGGAAAAATTGCAGTTAGGCACATGTGCTAGTGACTGTATGTAAATCCATTTTACCATAGAAACAAACATAATTCGTTTACAGTTAAGCAAAACACAAGAGTGAAAAGTCATTTCATCCAAGGCAGAGGCTCTTCCGGATTTAAATGTACACAGACACATAGCATTAAACTCAGTTGAGGGCGACCAATGAAAACCAAAGATTACCTCTCACCCCGAGAAGTAAAGTTTCCACTCAGCAACATCTGCAGGCTGCACAGTCCAGATGATTTAAATAGAAGACTTGGAGGCAGGAAACCATACTCCGCCCTGGCTCTTTGTGAACAGAACTTGTTGCAGAACCAATTCACCCTGCTTCGAATTCACAATTCTCCAGCCCCGACTGAGGACCGTACTTTGGTTCTCCCGAGGCACGGAGCCCTTTCCCCACCAAAGGTCTTTGCTCAGACCATTCCTGCTGCCCCCAGTGTGGTTCCCCCGACTCCTTGCCCGCTGGCTCCTTCTCAGACTTCATGTTTCAATTAAAATAATATCTTGTCCCATCCCCCTCACTCCAGAGTCAGTTTCCAACTCAGCACCCTGTTTATTTTTGAGTCCTAGGGCTTGACCTCTGACAGATAACTATTTGCAAAATTAATAAATGCTTCCTCTGAAAAATTAATAATTAATAAAAGCTTCCTCCAGCTGAAAAAGTAGATATCACAGCATTAAGAGAATTTTCGTGACTAATAAAAATTGACTGTATTTTTTTAAACACACACACACCCATATGATAATCAAACACAAAGAATGTAATGATTCTAGCTCAGGCCACTGAGGATCAGAGGCTAATGCCAGTTGCTTGGGTAGAATTTTAAGCAGGTACCACACCCGAGCAGCCTGCGACCCAGACCTGACTACTGTTTCATAACTGTTCCCTCCTCTGAACACTTAATATGCATCTATTATCTGTCCCGTTTATCCATTCAATAGGTGCTTTGCTTTATGAATCTTACCAACCTCTTTAAAGTATATTTTAAGCTCTTGGAAACCAAGGAGCACTCTTTTAATGAGAATAGCAAACACTTGAGTATTTCCTGTGTGCTAGTCATAATGTTATGTGCTTTTCTGTATTAATAATATACACATGGGAGTCATGATTCCACCCCAGACAAAATGACTGCAGAGCCTACATGCACACGCTTTCCTTAAACCTGGATCTGACACTGCTTAGCTGTTTACATGACCTTTAGCAAGTTGCCTCAGTTTCCTCCTCTGTACAATGGGGATGACACGGTATAAGCTCAGAGGGCTGTTGTGAAGATTAAAGTTGATACCTGTAAAATGCTGAGGAGGTGGCTGGCACACAACAGGTACTCATTAAATATTAGCCTTGTTATTATTACTGTTTATAGGAAAGTCCTCAATCCTAGGAAACCCCTCAGGCCCATTTTCACATGGGAAGTCCGGTGTCCTTGGCAAAAGTTCAAAATGGGTCCAAATGGCAGGCTTAGGACAGGAAGTTGGCCAGTGTCTGTGGTCACTCCCCACTGCCCCCGCTCTCTCAGAGCCCACCTCAAAATTCCCCCGATGTCCTATAACTGACCTCCCCTCCCTACACACCAACAATATTAAGGAAACTGTACTCCCTAGCTAACAGACTGTAATGCATTAATCGTATACCTGTCTCGTCCGTTTTTCTACATAACCCATCACCCTGTTTTCCCCATTTACCGTTCAGTTTCATAACCATCCCTGTTAAGAGCAAAACTATTTGATGTTTGAGAAGCACTCGGACAAGACAAAAACAACGCGCCTACAGGAATGAAACGAGGGCATTTGTGCCCCCTGCTGTCTTTTCACAGGAAAGACAGGGAGAGACGGAAAGCTTGATTCACAGACCGTGAATTTTGCTTGTCGAGGTCTAAACAGAAACCGGTATACCGAAGTTTGAAATTAGAGTCACCTTTTGTCTTTTCTGGACTTCCCACCCTTGAATTTCAGCTGTTTGCTTTGTCGTTGCAAAAATGGGTTTTTGCTTAATTATACTTTCCTCATGTATCTGCCTTCCTTGAACTGGCTTGTGGCTGTTTTGCTTTAGGGATTTGAACCGGTTTTTGTCTTACTCTTGGCTGTTTTCACTCCGGTGAAGCCCTGAGACCGGCGCGCGGGGACGAGAGGCTACCACTTCAGCGGGCGGAGGGTGCGCCCCGAGCCTCCCGGAGAGTTGGGGACACACTTTGGATCCATCCCCACCTCGGGGCCCTCTGCCGCAGCGTTCCCACACCACAGAGATTTAGAGCGCTCGCCTTTGAGGCCAGTTGGACGCCGGCTCACAGCTGAGTGTCGGGCGGGTTCAGCCAATGAGCATGCGGTGTGGCAGAGGTGGGTCCGCCCTCCCCTTCCCGCTCCACCCCTAACCCCGCCCGGTCCCGGGTCCCGGGACCTGAGCCTTAAATCAAGTGGAGGCTCCCGCAAAGCCACCTTGGTGCCGGCTGCGCGGCGTCCCCGGCGGTTAGGCGAGCGCCGGGTCCGTTGAGTATGTCGGAATCAGGTGAGGACGCGCATCCGGTTGGAAGCACCGCCTGGCAGAGAACCAACACGAGGCCATCCCCCGAATGTGAGTCTCCAGCCCGGACCACGGGGTCTCCACTGGGAGCCGGAACCGCGCCGAGGCCAGCCAGATAATGGCTCCGGGATGAACCGGAGCAAGAACGAACGAGGAGAACTCGAGGTTAGATGCCGTGGAGTTGGCGGGAGTTGTTGGGTGGACTTTGGTGCCATCCAGCAGCCACCTGGAGGAGAGGGTAGGTGGCCAAGAGTAAAGTGTGCGCTCCGACCCGGGACCAAGCCGCGTCAAGCTCTGGGCCCCTCCACGTGCTGGAGGGGCTATCATCCCTCCTCCGTCTATCCTTCTCTCCATCCTTCTTCTCCATCCTCCCCTCCAAGTGGGAATGGAGCCACTGTCTGACCGAAGTCTCTCTCAAGAAGGCTAAGTTCCTTGAGAGCCACATATGGACACGGGAAGACAGAGATAGATGATTGTACTTTGACATGAGGGTGGTCAAAAGCCAGTCTAACTTCCAGCGGTGATGAGTGCCGAGGGACTACACTCTGGCCGGGTTGCCCTTTCATTCCCCATCCCAGCCTGGGGGTGCTGTGGTCTTAAGTTTTCTAAGTGTCAGTGTGGAGTTGAGATCTCAGTAAGGAAGTAGTGCATCAAACCATGGCAACAAAAGTATTCCCTCTCGTTCTTAAGTATTTTGATTTTAAAAATGGGATTTCAAATTGTCTTCTTGATTTTTCTTTCTTTTCCTTTCTTTCTTTCTTTTTTTTTTTTTAAGCAGGCTTCATGCCCAATGTGGAGCCCAATGTGGGGTTTGAACTCAAGAATTGAGCTGAGATCAAGTCAGAGGCTTACCCCACTGGGCCACCCAGGTGCCCCATGTCTTCTGGATTTCTATGAGGATTTTAATTAAACTGCAGAAATCATAAAGCAGAAGATTGTTGATATTTTATCCAAATACAAAGTAGACATTTCTCATCTTTCTGCATATTCATCAGACAGTGCCAGTGTAAATTTTGGCAAATCCCATTCAGTCTATAAGTGTCTCACCAAAGAAAAGGAAAAGATCTTACCTGTTCAATGTCTTGCATATCTTGTATACAGCATTGCTAAAAAGGGTTGTGATTTGCTTAAATGTGATATTGAGACTTTCATAATGAGAGTTTGGGTTACTTTTCAGTTTCCTCAAAATGTACAGAAGTTCTCAGGGTGCCTGGGTGGCTCAGTCAGTTAAGCATCCAACCTTTGCTCAGGTCATTATCTCCCAGTTCATGAGTTCAAGCCCCACTGTGGGGGCTTGCCACTGTCAGCTCAGAGCCTCCTTTAGATCCTCTGTCTCCCTCTCTCTCTGCCCCCCCCCATGCTCGCTCTCTCTCTCTCTCTCTCAAAAATAAACATTTTTTTAAATGCGCAGAAGCTCTTAATGAGATTTTTTACTTCGTAGAAGTGGAAGGAGATAGCGTTGTTAGACTAGTGTGACTACAAGATGGATGTCCTTGTTCCGAGCCATAGAAAAGATACTAAACTGTTGGCCTGCCATAAAATCATACTTTCACAATGTAGGACAAGAAGGATGTCCTTCTTTGATTTGGAAATACATTGAGGATGTGAATGGAGAAACAGGAAACAGAAATTTATATGCTGTTTCTCCAAAACTGTTTGATGATCTTTGAAAAGGGAGTAAGAAACCTAGAAAAGGATGAACTGACTGCACCTGAGTGGTTTGATGTTATGTATAGGTTGAGACAAAAACTCATAGGGTAGAAAAATGATTCATTTTTTGGAAATAAGACTGCTTCAGAACTAAAATTTTTAAAAAATGTCACCAGAAAAGGGCAATCAAGTTAAACATGGCTTTCTTAATTTCTTTATTAAAACAGTAACTTATTTGGAATCCAACTTCAATTTTACCAGTTCACATTACCTCTGTGCCTTAAAACTATTTTCCCTGAGAAGAAGATGTTAAACTTATGGTGACATCCAGTATGCTTCAGAGTGTTTAAAAAGGACAGACATTTTCTTTTTTTTTTTTTCTTTTAATGTTTATTTATTTTTGAAAGTGAGACAGAGTGTGAGCAGGGGAGGGGGCAGAGAGAGAGGGAGACACAGAATCCTAAGCAGGCTCCAGACTCCGAGCTGTCAGCACAGAGCCCAACACAGGGCTCAAACCCATGAACCACAAGATCGTGACAGGGCCGAAACCAAACATTCAACCGACTGAGCCACCCAGGTGCCCCTAAAAAGGATGGACATTTTAGACATGGATAGTCTATATGATGAATTTACAGATGCAAAGTACCTGATTAACAAACAGCTGCCCTGTCAAAACAAGCCTGTGGCTGTGGACACAAACTGGATGGACATTCTTGGAGAAATGGAAACTAATTCCTACAAATTAAAAAAAAAACCCGCTGTTGCTGGTAAGTAAAATCCTAAGTATTCCTCCCACTTTTACTGGGAGGATATTCAGCCTAATCCCATCACACTGGACTGCTATGGGGAATCCTTATGATGTGGGCTTACAGAGAGCAGAGCTGCAAGTCAGAGTGAATTTTACATTTGCCATGTATTCAATTTTTACCTCTGCATAAAAATAAGAATGTCCTAAAGGCTGCAGGCAGTTCAGAAAAGTATTATTTGAAAAGAAGACAGAAAGAATAAAAATAGTCTACTGCACCATGGGACAGAAAGAAATATCTCATTTTTATTTAAAGGTAGGAGATATCTGTTTAACAGTATTATATTCATATTCTCCTTTTAAATTCTTGCATCATGTATCCTATTTTAATTTATATATTTGTATTTAAAATATCTAAAGCATGGTAGGAATGCAAACTGGTGCAGCCACTCTAGAGAACAGTATGGAGTTTCCTCGAAAAATTAAAAATAGAACTACCCTATGACCCAGCAATTGCACTACAAGGCATTTATCCAAAGGATACTGGAGTGCTGATTTGAAGGGGCACATGCACCCCAATGTTTATAGCAGCACTAGCTGCTATATGTAAAGAGCCCAAATGTCCATTGACTGATGGATGGATAAAGAAGATGTGGGAGGGTGGGCAAGATGGCGGAGAAGCAGGGAGCTCTGTAATCCACGCACGCCCGTATGGATTGAACTGAGAAGGACGGAAGGGATAAAACTTGGATTTGCAAGTGGGGGAAAGAAGAAACAGACGCCAGAAAGAAGACAACCTCAAAGATGCCTGAGTGAGTGACTGTGATCTGGGAAATTAGGGGACGGGCGGGTCCCGGTGGTAAAGGGGAAAGGAGCCCCCGAGCCCAA
>CM053577.1:95563779-95575056 GCA_028646485.1 Cryptoprocta ferox | reverse complement strand
AGGACCATGGGGAGGGGAAGGAGGAAAAAGAGTTAGGGAGAGGGAGGGAGACAAAACACGAGAGACTCTTGAATACTGAAAACAAACTGAGGGGGGAAGGGGGAAAGGTAAAGGGGGGTGATGGTCTTGGTGGAGGTCACTTGTGGGGAAGAGCACTGGATGTTATATGGAAACCAACCTGACAATAAACTATAAAATAAATAAATAAATAAATAAAAATAAAGTAAAATTCACCAGAAAAAAAAAAATAAATAAAAAAAGAAAAGCCAAAAAAAAAAAAAAAGAAAGAAAAAAAAAAGAAACATAACCCTTGCTCACCTTGAAGAAATTAAAGTAGTATAGAAATGAAAAGCCCATCCCACATGACCCCAAGATAGCCTCTGAGGCTTATGGGACATAAAGGGGTAGACCTGGTGGCGTGGCAGTCTCTGGACAATTAAAGGTGGCTTGAGGTACCTGGAGAGGGGTCCCTGGAAGCATGGGGGTCTGTGTGGAGGGGTGGGAGCTGCTATAGGAGTAGAAAGAGTTCCCGTCTATATGCTATCAATGGGAGCTGATTTATTTTGGAGCATATCACCTGGCTTACTTTTAAAAACAACACTTCTATGAGACACCTGGGTAGCTCAGTTGTTTAAGTGTCCAACTTCGGCTCAGGTCATGATCTCATGGTTCGTGGATTCAAGCCCTGCATCAAGTTCTGCGTTTACAGCTCAGAGCCTGTAGCCTACTTTTTCTTTAAAAAAAAAAAAAAAAAAAAAACACACCAGCACTTTTACCCATTAAGAGCTCTGCAAAGTAAGTGAAGAAAAAATGATAGCTGAGGATAGTATCATTTTGGAAACCATTTTGAAAACCATAGCTTTTCAGCTCTATGTGGTACCTATTAGAATCACCCTTTTAGAGGCTTAAAACACACGCAGGTGCACATCTCTCTCTCTCTTTCTCTCTCTCTTTGCCTGGGGCCCATATTGATTTGGGAAAGGACCCCGGCAACTGTGACTTTTAGAATCTTTCCAGGTGATTCTAATGTGCAGTCAGCATTAAGAACCACCAATCTGGACAATGGCGGCTAAAACTACTGATAGAGATCTCTAGCATGGAAAGGTCAGGCTGAGCACTCGAAGCACCTAACATCACGAAAAGTGGGACAACCAGACATGACAGTCCTCCCAATGCGATACAGTAGAAAGTGTGCAGCACTGCCGGTAAAGAATTCTTGCCAAAACAACTGACCTGGAATTCAATCAAGCCTCAAGATACCAATTTATGGGAAATATAGGAAACAGATGAGCACTTCAGGGATCCAATTAGCGAAATCAGCAAAATCTATAATGTGGAACTCGATAGGCTTGCTATTCAGAGAGTGGTCCCCAGGCTAGCAATATACAGATCACCTGGGAAGTTGTTAGAAATGCAGAAACCTCGGACTCCAGCCCAGACCCTCTGGTAGCTACACTTTAAGATCCTGAGGGGTCTACATGCTCATTCAAGTTTGAGAAGCACTCTTCTCCAGGTCAAGTGACTAATACATTCTCAAAAAAAAAAAAAAAAAAAAAAACCTCTCTAGTCTTATATTGCCGTGATAAGAAGTTTTTAAAGTTGCACGAAAATCAGAGAGGCAGGAGGAATCTATGGGTTCAAGATATTTAAGAGATTCTTTAAAAGATGCAATGTATAGAAACTTTTTCTGGATTCTGATCTTAACAGAGCAATTATTTTTAAAATATACAACACGAGGGGCACTTGGGTGGCTCAGTTGAGCATCTGACTTAAGCTCAGGGCATGATCTCGTGGTTCGTGGGTTCGAGCCCCGCATCGGGCTCTGTGCTGACAGCTCAGAGCCTGGAGCCTGCTTCTGTGTCTTCCTCTCTCTCTGCTCCTGCCCTGCTCATCCTCTGTCTCTCTCTCTTTCAAAAATAAATAAACATTATATATATATGTGTGTATATATATATAACACGATTGGAGAATTTGAACTGTGAACTTTTAAGATAAGGGAATTACTATTAATTGCTGTTAATTTTTTAGGTATTATAGTGATATTATGGAATATTGTTTAGAAAGAATCCGTATCTTCAGAGACCCTGAGCTGAGGATCTAATTAACCCAAAGCTGGATTTCTGACCTACAGAAACTATGAAATAATAAATGCATGTTATTCTAAGCCAAGAAAATCCATATCTTTCAGACGTTCATGTCAAAGTATTTATGGATGAGACAGTACAGTATTGGCATTTGCTTCCAGTTAACGCAGTAGTGAAGGGGAATGGGTCAGAGTGTGAGTATAACCCGAGTGACCTTTGGTTGCTAATTGCTGCACCTGGACGATAGGTATATCGGTTTCTTACACTTTTCATCCATTTTCCTAAATGTCTGAAATTTCCAATCATAAAAACATTTTTAATTGCTCAGCAAAAGCTGATGTTATTCATAATGGACTGGAGCTTTAAAGGCTCCAGGGGCTTCTGAACCACAGGAGATTTGGAACAGTGTTCATTCCAGATTCAGGGATGAATGTGTGGGATGAATGCTCAGCCTAGATTTAGTTTGTGCCCTTGGTGGAATGGGGCTCAAAATAGAAATTAAACTCAGTTATAGAAATATTAAAAAAAAATTGCACTCTTAAGTTTGTGAACTGATTCACCTGGATCTCCACCCCGTGGTATCTACTCTGAAAAGTTCCCTCTGAAAAGTCTGAGGCCCAGGGAACTTGCAAAATGGCCCACCTTCCCACCTGGCCTTGCCCAGAGCAGAGGTGGGACAGATGTGGAAGAAAGCAGGTGCCTCCCAAGGGACAATTAGCTTCTGATTCTCATGTCATCTTGAGGAGCTGGCTGAGAGGGGCTGAGTTCATTGAGTCTAGGGAGGCCCCTGTGAGGACCTGGGGCTGGCTATTGTGGTCACTTGTGTCTGGTTCCATCAGCTCTGGGCTGGTTCCCACAGACTGGAGGCCAGCGGGCAGCCTTGGGTCATGTGCTAGGGAGGCTCTGATACGCACAGGTAGGGGCCTGAGCTGGGGAAAACCCGAGCCACCCAGAACTTCACCTGCCATCCATAGGGCCTGTACCCCAACCTCCAGCAAGACTGCCAAGGAGACCCTGTCCAGACCCTCCCCACAATAAGCACTCACTCTTGGGGGCAGTTCCCAGGAGACCCACCAGTCTGAGGCACAAGATCTTGTCCCCGCTGCTTTCCCTAGAGACTAATTGGGCAGGCAAATCTTGGTTTCCCCCAAGTGGGGGCATCCTCAGCATTCTGGAACCAGGGGTTTTTTGGGTCACCCCCCTCCCCAGCAGTTGACTAGACAAGCAAAGGGCTTCACTGTTATCCTGCCCCCTCTCCTGCCCAACTTTTAGGGGATGTGGAAGGCCTCTGCCCCCAACTCACCTTCCCACCCACCTCCCAGTTGGGAACTGTGACATTCATGAGTACTGCCCTAGGGGGCAGCTTATCTTGGTCTTAATAGATAAAACTGTACCTTGGAGAAAAAAGAAAGAGAAGAAGGGTCAGGGTGACAGGTGGAAGAGTCCCTGTATATGTAACATGTAATGGTAAGTCCCCAGTCCACTAGTTCCAACTGTACATATTAATTTGAGAGAGTATGAGTGAGAGAGTAACAAGAGTATTTGGCAAATATAACTAAATCAATATGTTTAATCCATTTTTAAACCATTCAAACTGTAATCTGGGCTTTCATTAAAGCTACATGTTATTATAAACAAAAACATTAGATATATTATTAGTATCTGTGACTTACACATATAGTAAACACACTCTAGCATAATTGCTAGATTTGAACAACTGAACTTGTTTGCTGAAGGGAAAGTATCGGACTTCCTCCCACATAGGACCCCAAACAGATCTCCCAGCAAAAAGTATTAATTTAATACCATCTTCCACCAACTTTTTCCAGCTGTTATTCCTTTTGTAACTACTTCCAAATCTGCTTTTATGGAGGTCAAGGGAAATCATAAGAAGGCTCATCAGACTCTAAGAGCACTGATCACAGCACTCCCCCACCTATTTGCAGAAAGAAAAGGGATTAGAAGCAGTTATTGATTTATTTCATTCTAGGTAGAAGAACTTTAGCAGGAAGGTAAGCCTGCTAAGTAGATAATTTCATAGCTTTAAAGTCAGCATCTGAAATTTTTAAAAAAAGGTAATAATCCATTTTTAAAGGGTGTAAGAATAAAAGGAATTAAGTAGACCAGGAACTGCACGTCTTTTTCCTTTATCCTAAGCCTAGCATTCTGGAATTTTATCTCTAATTATCTTGGCATCACGCCCCATTCTGCTTTGTCTGCTTAAACTGGATTTTAGTAACATTGATTCCTGGGTAATCTAAGAGAAAGAGCAATGATGTTCCCCTCTATAAGAGCTAATCTAGAAGCCTAGCGCACAGTGCATTCTCATGTGTCCTTGGGTATAGAATGCATATTTTCTGGTTTATGGAAAATCTTTGGTCTGCTGATGACATAAAATGAAGTGAAGTTTGCTCCCAAAGAGACTGTCCTGACACATGTTGGTTTGATTTGGAAAAGTCTATACTTTAGTGTCTCTACTGGAGGATTGCTTGGTTTTCAGAACTAAATTTTTGTGATCAGTGGAAAATGAAGCTTTGTAAAATAATCAGACAACAGCTAGGTAAGCAAACAAATTAATTTATTTCAACGATATTGGAAAACTGAAGCAAATCAATTTTTTTTAATTTTTTAATATTTATTTATTTTTGAGAGAGAGTACGAGTGGGAGAGGGGCAGAGAGAGAGGGGGAGACACAGAATCTGAAGCAGCCTCCAGGCTTGAGCTGTCAGCACGGAGCCCAGCATGGGGCTCAAACCCACAAACCGTGAGATCATGACCTGAGCTGAAGTCGGACACTTATCCAACTAAACCACCCAGGCGCCCCAAAATCAATTCTTTTAACAAATGCCAATGACCTATTATATATTAACCTAATGTTTTTAAATTGTCAAACAATCTTAAAACGTGGAACTTTGCAGTTAAGTATAATTCAGCCCATCGGCGGTTAGTACATGTTTTCATCATATATGTGTATGTGCATGAAGTGTATGTGTGAATGTACAAATACAATCTTGTTCAAGAAGCTTCATTTCAAGAAAGCTTAGCATTAAAATATTAATTTATAAAATGCAATATTAGGAGCAATTATTCCCACTATTCCAGGGCTCCTTTTGTTTTTGAAATGATTTGGTAGCTTTAAGTAGGAAGCTCCCTGATAGATTTAAATGATTCTGTTAAAATGTTTTGATTCACTGTTACCTTCTCAGTGAGTTCCATCTAGCAAAGAGTAGTGTCAATTAAAGTTGTTAGTGGGCCCCATCCTTTTTACATTATTACGTTAAAATTCATTTTTTTACAAGTTTTACAAATCATAACAACATACTTATCCTCTAAACTCCAGAAAGGTAATTTAATTTATTTTGGCAAATCCACACACTATGACTGGCTTTTGGTTTTAGTGTCATCCTTTTTTTAATTTTTTTGTGCAAAAGCAGATGAGTTTTTCTTCTACAGTTCAAGTTATGTTTTCAAATATCTAAAATGTGAAATTATACCTCCCCAAATACTGTATCATCTGGGCAAAATCTTATGGAAGAACCCGGACATTGGATTCCCATTTCATCGAGAATAAAAGGACAACACTGGTAGTAGTGTCTCATCTGCCATCTGCTATCCCATCTTGGGCCACACTGCCATCCCCCACTCTCCAGCCCAGCCTCTTCTGGCTTGGGGTACACAAAACTCTGCGGGCTTTCCCACTTGAAGGCTTTGAGGATGCTGGTTCCTTGGTCTAGAACCCTCTTGCCTGTCTCTTTGCCTGCCTGGTTTCTTCTCACTTTGTATGTCTTATCTTAAAGGGCATTTCCCCAGAACGATCTTCCCTCACCATCCATCTAAAGTAGAACTCTTGTGGGGGGCCTGCAGGGCTCAGTCGGTTAAGTGTCTGACTTTGGCTCAGGTCACAATTTCAGGGTTCATGGGTTTGAGCCCTGTGTCAGGCTCTGTGCTGACAGCTCTGAGCCTGGAGCCTGCTTCAGATTCTGTGTCTCCCTCTCTCTCTGCCCCTCCCTCGCTCATGCTCTGTCCCTCTCCCTTTCTATCAAAAATAAATGAACATTAAAAAATAAAGTAGAGCTCTTGTTGGTTAAAGGGTACAAGCTTTTAGCTATAAGATGAACAGTGTGTGAGGATCCAATGTTATAACATGGTGACTATAGTTGATAACACTATTGCATGATTGAAACTTGCTAAGAAAGTAGAACTTACATGTTCTCACCAAAACAAAATAAAACAAAAACAGATAACTATGTGAGCTGATGAATGTGTTAATTAACTCAGTGGAGGAAATCCTCTCCCAATGTTTACGAATATCAAACATCATGTTGTACACTTTAAATATCTTACAATTTTATTTATCAATTATACCTCCATAATACTGGGAAAAATAAAGTAGAGCTCTCCCCTCACCTGCTCCCCAACTACTCTCTGTTGTAGTCCTTGTTTAATTTTCTTCATATCTCTATCACAGGCTATAACTGTGGTATTTATTTGTTTATTTTCTATCTCCTCTTACTAAAATTCCTTTTTTTATTTTATTTTTTAATGTTTATTCAGTTTTGAGAGACAGAGAGAGACAGAGCATGAGCAGGGGAGGGACAGAGAGAGAGGAAGACACAGCATCTGAAGCAGGCTCCAGACTCTGAGCTGTCAGCACAGAGCCCGATTTAGGGCTCAAACTGAGCTGAAGTCAAGCACTTAACCAACTGAGCCACCCAGGTGCCCCTAAAGTGTAAATTCTTTGAGGTCAAAAGCCTTTGTCCATCTTGCTCAGCCCAGTATCTCTGCATCCTTGCAACATCTCATATTAGGATTCAAAAGGTATTTCCCTGAATCAATGAGTAACTGGGAGAGACTTTGGCCTGAGTCAGGAGATCTGGTCTCTAGGTTGCCCCTACCACTGACCAGCCCTCTGACCCTAGACAAACCCCAACCTCTCTGAACCCTGCCATTATTCATCTAAACTAGGAAGATTCTATTTATTGAGGGTAAGACGGCTGCCAAGTTTTGATGGTTGATTCTTCCTTCCTCACAATAATACTGGAAGAACCAGTATTTAGGGCAACCTCAGAAAAAGTATGTGTAGGTCTTGAAGTAGAACAACAGGGTCAGGATGGTATAACAAGAGAATTTTAATCAGCTTCCATGCATCCCCATCTCTGGTGCATGGGGCCCAGCTTTCACCTACAATGCCTAACAGCCACCTTCCTACTGAGTAGGAAATGTAGAAACACTACTGACTACTACCACCCCCTTGTACATCTTCCCCAGTGCTAAGCTGAGGATACTATAACCTGAGAACATGAAAACAGAATGGAGGGGAGCTGGGTGGCTCAGTCTGTTTAGCATCTGACTCTTGATTTTGGCTCAGGTCATGACTCCAGGGTCATGGGATCATGCCCCGCATTGGGCTCTGCACTGAGCTTGCGTAGGATTCTCTTTCTCTCTCTCCCTTTGCCCCTGTCCCCCTCTCGTGATCTTTCCCTAAAATAAATTTAAGGGGCACCTGGGTGGCTTAGTTGGTTAAGCTCCCAACTTTGGCTCAGGTCATGACTCGTGGTTCGAGAATTGGAGCCCCACATCAGGCTCTGCATACATGGCTAGAGCCTGCCTGGGATTCTCTCTCTCTCTCCCTCTCTCTCTGCCTTGCATTCTCTCTCTCTCTCTCTCTCTCTCTCTCTCTCTCTCTCTCTCTCTCAAAAATAAATAAACTTAAAATAAAAATAAAATAAATTAAAACACACACACACACACACACACACACACACACAGAATGGAAAGAAACATCATATCTAGGGTCGCTTGTGGGAATGTCCAGCATTGTTGAGTCCATCAGTGAAGGTGTCTTGATGGAAAAGGCACTGATAGACTGGCAGACAGAAGTGAGGAGAACATATCAAGATAAGAAGGAAAGGAGCTGAGGCTTAGGGAGTGTGGGATAGTGGTCATGTCATTCTTGAGGCTTGTCCAAGTTGCCCTGTCAAATGCTGCATTTGATGCCCAGTATCCGACTCTGGAACATTTTCATAACATTTTTCACAAGCCCAAGCTCTGGAAGAGGGAGGGCTGTCACTGATAACTTATTGTTCATTTTGTGAAAATTCTGTCCTTTTGAAAAGAAGCAGGATTGGGTGCAATGAGTGTGACAGCATGTTGGCAAGAAAGGCATATAAATCACTAAACTAACAAAAGGGAGCCCAGGATTATGGGAGCACTAGAGATTGGTGGAAGGTGGGGGAAGGGAGGGTCTCTGGCAGAAAGTTGCTGATGGAAAGGGAGGGTGTGGTTTGGATTTGCAGTAAAGGGGTCAAACAACATAGAACTGAGAAGACATCTTTGAACTAATAGGACTAAGATGGTGATTAGTTCGTTGGTCATGAAACAAAAGTTCAAGACTCTGGCCTTTGGTGAGAGAAAGTATAGCCAGAATGTAGACTCCTGGAGCTTTGGAAGTGAGAAGAAAGAGGGAAGGGAATAACCAAAGGGGAAACCAATTAAGGATAAAGAAGGACTGTTCTGATTTGTTTTGCAGGGCTTGTTGTGGGTGTTTTTGTTTTTGTTTTTGTTTTTGTTTTTGTTTTGAGGGGTGGGGATGTAGGTGGCCAAGGGGTTATGACAAGAGAGACCTCAGTCAGTTTGTAATTAGAAGACAACATGCCAGAGGCAAGGGAGGCAGGCAAGGCAGCATGGTGAGCAGATGAATGGTCCAGAATGACTATCTACAGGATAGATTTGTGATGGTTGTTTGCCTCCATTAGTATTACTACCATGTTTGGGGCGTAACTGACCTATGGTAAAGTACCCATAGTTGAAGTGTACAACTGGATAAGTTTTGACACACGTATACACCTGTGAAAGCCTCACCACAGTCAGTATGCGAACACATTATGTCGATGCCCGGTTGGAATCCCTTCCTCCTGCCCCCTCCCCATACTAGCCGTCTACTTCTTATCATGACAAATTAGTTTTTGTTTTCTAGAATTTCATATAAATAGGAGAATACAATAAGTGCTCTGATTTCTCTGGTTTCTTCCACTCAGCATCGTTATTTGGAGATTCATCTATATTGTTGTATGTATTCATTCTTGTTTATCAGAAATGAGCTAGACTTGTTTCCTGTGGCCACTGCAACAAATTACTAAAAACTGGGTGGCTCACAAAATAGAAATTTATTCTCGCACAGTTCTGGAGGCCATACGTCTGAAATCAAGGTGTCAACAAGGATGGTTCCTTCTAGGGGTTGTGAGGGAGAATCTGTTCCATCCTCCTCTCCTAGCTGCTGGTGGCTGCATGGCGATGCTTGGCTTGTGGGAACATTACTCCAATCTTTATTACAGATTATAGGCAATGGAAAAGGACATTGAGTAGGGGTCTGATGGATGAAGGTAAAGAGATGAAGAAGTAAGAAATAAAAGAGGAATGAACTGGAGGTGTTCAGGGGAAGCATGGAGAACTTTCCAACCCAGGCTTTCAGTCAGAAATGTTGAGTGGAAGAAACCAGAGAAATCAGAGCACTTATTGTATTCTCCTATTTATATGAAATTCTAGAAAACAAAAACTAATTTGTCATGATAAGAAGCAGACGGCTAGTATGGGAGGGGCAGGAGGAAGGGATTCCAACAGGGCATCGACTTAATGTGTTCGCATACTTAAATGTAGATTTAAGATTTATAATAAAAAGTAATGTCTCTGTTCCAACTAACAGATTTCTCTGAACCAAAGAGGTCTAACCTACTCTTAAGAAGTTAGCATGACTCTGACACCATGGCTGAGAACTAGATGGCACAATTTCCAGAGCAACAGGAACTTTCTGGTACCAACAACTCAAGTGTCTTTAGGAATCTGTCACCACAGTACACAGCCTTGCTGTTCATGTGGAAAATGCTGACTTCCCACAACGGCAAATGAAACTGAGCCCAACCTATTTAACATTCCCTTTCATTTTTTAGGTCTCAGGGAAAGTCTACTGTCCCACTCATTTGGCTTTTCTTGGAGCAAAACTTCTCAAAAGTGTGGTCAATAGCTGCTATCTCTACTTCTCACTTCCCATTTCCTCCTTAACACACTCTGGTTGGCCTTCTGTCCCACACTTCACTGCTCTCATCAAGGCCAGCAGTGTTCACTCCTGTCCCCAACTTCAGTGTTCACTCTCCAGTCCTCACTCTCCTCTCCTTCATGATGCCACACTTCCCCAGCTCTCCCCTATTTCACAAACACCACCTCCTCAGATTTCTTGCCTGGCTCGCACTCTGCTTGCCTTCTCCTCTCCAACTGCTTCCTCATCCTAGGTGGGTCTCCAGTCTGTCACTATCATCAGAAGTGTGACCTCAGAAAATAGATCTTTTTGCTGTTTCTCCCTTGCTTTCCCTTGGATTGCTTGCTCTATGTTAAGATAGCAGATCTATCATGAAGTTACTGAAGCAGCCCCTACAGAGAAGCAGACATGACAAGGGACTGAGGCCCATTGCCAACAGCCATGTGAGTGAACCATCTTGCAAATGGATTGCCCATCCTCAGTCAAGCTTTCAGATGATGGCAGCCCCAGCTGATGGCTTGACTACAACCTCCTGAGAGATTCTGACCCAGAACCACCTACCTAAGTTGCTCCCAGTCTCCTGACCCTCAGAAATCGTGTTACATAGAAAATGTCTGTAGCTTTATGTCACTAAACTTTGGGCTGAATAATTATGCATCAATAGACAACTGATACAACCATGTCTACCTCTCTGACCTCATTTTCCAATACTTTCTCATCATGCTCCCACAACATCTGCCTGCCTACTGTGCCTGAAACATACCAAAGTTGTTCTTGACCAAGACCTGGTCCTCACTGGTACTTCTGGCTAATGTCCTGTTACCTTGGATCTTCTCATGCCTGGCTTCTTCCTGTCATTTAGAACTTAGTCTTCTATGGTTACTCATTTTAAGTTAACAACTTCTCCATTGCCATCCTAAAAACTCTCCATCACCTTACCCTGTTTTATTTTCCTTATAGCACTTATCACTAACCACAATAAATTTTTCATTGATTTGTTTATTTACTCATCGTCTGAGCAGGAAAATGCTCTTATATGTACCATGGCATCCTCTGTGCCTAGAAAACTGCAGGGAACAAAATAGGTACTCAGTGAATATTTAATAAATGAAACAAAAATAAAACTATTTAAATATTATTTCTTTGAGTCGGAGGACAAGA
>CM053577.1:95484932-95563279 GCA_028646485.1 Cryptoprocta ferox | reverse complement strand
GTGGGGAAGAGCACTGGGTGTTATATGGAAACCAACCTGACAATAAACTATAAAGTTTAAAAATAAATAAATAAATAAAAAATAAATAAATATTATTTCTTTGAGAATAATATCTTCCTTGAGAAGATTTCATCAGTTTATGAGGTCAGAGTCTAAATATATTTTTTTCTCCTAGGTATTCTTGGCTGGTCTGTTAACTTTCTGTTGACTTAGAATGTCACACTTATGTTGAAAGTTTCAAAGGAGAAATATTTCAAACGTCGCTATTGAGTGCCGAGAAGAGGTAAGCAAAGATTGTGAGAGAAAGATAGGAGGAAAGAATAGATCAAAGACAGATAAAAGACCGGTGCTGACCTTAAGGCACCTGGGTGGCTCAGTCAGTTAAGCATCCAACTTTTGTTTTCAGCTCAGGTCATGATCTCATGGTTCGTGAGTTTGAGTCCCAAATCGAGCTCTGTGCTGACAGTGTGGACCCTGCTTGAGTGTCTCTCTTTCCCCTCTCTCTCTGCCCTTATCCCACTCATGCACTCTCTCTCTCTCTCAAAATAAATAAACTTAAAAAAATTTTTTTTGAAATATTAATTATGCTGACTCATGGGTGCCTTGTCCAACTGGCTCTGGTTGGCAAAATGTTTCTAATATATATTTGTTCTTCAAGAAGATTTTGGAAAATTGGCAAGTTACTATATGTAACACCTCAAATCTTGACCCAATTCCCCCAGTACAGTGAGAGAAATTAATATCTATTTTCATTTCAATTATATCTATATAACCTCTCCATGAAAATGGTGAGTGGTATAAAGGGTCAAATACCAAATGTAAATTATTTTGTAACAAACATCTTTATCCTTTTATGTCACAGATTACCCAGGAGCGATATTCAAAATACTTGTCATCTGTATAGTAAATATGAATTAATATGTAAGGCAGGATATATACTGAAAATTAACAATATTTCTTTTTAGGGTGGCTCAGTTAAGCATCTAACTCTTGATTTCGACTCAGGTCATGATCTCACAGTTTGTGAGATTTAGCCCCATGTCAGGCTTTGCACTGACAGCACGGAGCCTGCTTGGGATTCTCTCTCTCCCTCTCTCTCTCAGCCACTCCCCCACTCATGCTCTCTTTCTCTCTAAGTAGATAAATAGACATTAAAAAAACAATTATTTCTTTTTATTTTGTAACTAAATTATATATGGCAAAAATATGGATAAAGCAATAGTGCAAACCAGTTGGAAATCATGGTGATAATTTCCAGTCATTTCTGATGTTTACTAATTGTCTCTGTGTCCTGGGTAGTTTGGGTTGCCAGTGAGTGCCTTCCTCTGTAAAGGCCATCTGCTCTGTCAGGGTGGCCCTTTCCTGTACCTATGACTCAGTCCCTGCACTGCTTTCTGCCCTTGTCCCGTCAAGAGGAGGAAAGGAAGAGGCCTCCCTTTGTGGCTAGCCCCAAGTGTATCACTACCCCTTGAGGTATCTTAATGCTACCCCAGCTTTGCAAGTAGGCATTTCACTAACCTCTATTCAGTCACCCTTTTTGAGGTGAGATGGTATCTTACTCTTCCTATACTCAGAGCACCAGCCATAATGAGATAAATGTTATGGAGTTCACCGCAGGATAATAAAAAGGGATTACAAAATATGTTAGAAACTGGGGAAGGCTAGATGTGATGAGGTTGAGAACTTCTGTTCTAGAGCAAAAGTATAAGAATATATTGTAGAAAGGATGGATAACAAACTCCTCATAAACACCTTGAAGAGTCCAGGGCTGGACAGAGAGCAGGTACATGCAAAGGGAACTGGGAGCCTCCTAGGAGGACAGCGTGGCACATCTTGCTTGGGCTGAACTGATCTAACACTGGGTAGGCGTAAAGGGCACAAGCCATGCATCCTGGGTATGTGTCTGTCCCATCCTATCCAGCTGTGGGGAAGTTCACACTATGAAAATGGCCAGTCGGAGTCAGGGCCCTGGGCTCAGCCCCATAGATCCTGCATTTCTTGGGGAAGCCCAAGTCTTAGGCTCAGTAGAGAACTGAGGCTGGACATCACTCTATCCCAGCCTCTCCTGCACAGTGACATGCCGGGTGGGGGAGGGGTAAAGGACTATATATCTCCATGTACGGTTTGAGATCCCAGGCCTGAGTGATAGCAAGGAGGGAGACCTCCACTTTCTTCCCTCTGAAGCTATAGAGAAAGAGGATACTGCTGCCCAGGTGGATGAATGGTGGCCAGTTTTGACCAAACTTTCTCAGACCAGGAAGTCTGGGAAAACAAGAACTCCACGTGGTGGGAAGGGCAGCAGAGAACAGGTATTGCCACAGAGGGATTCTGGGATTTTTGGTCAGTTTCAGGTCTACTGGACTCTTTGAATGGAGTGAGCTCCTAGGTTGCTGGATGTACTATTGCAAAAGAGACTGCTTTCGGGAATGAATGTTCCTGATGTTCTAAGATGTGTGCTTGAGTGATTCAAAATAAATATTGAAAAGCTGTGATTTTATTATATGTACAACAGGCTCATAGAGCAGGGTCTATGGCTACAGTTCAGTGGCTCCCTATTTTCCTTGGAACAAAACCCAAACTTCTTGCCATGGTCTTCAAAGTTGTTAGACTCTGGGCCTTGTTCCCTGATCTCACCTCATCATCGCCCCTCCCCACCTTGTGCTGTAATGCTACACTCAGACCTAATGACTTCTCTTTCCTCTAATACAACACACTCAGTCTCTCTCATAGCCATTGATCCTGCTGACCTCCTGCCTGGATTCCATTCCTACTGCCCAACCGAAGCTTCCCCTACTTTACCTGCTGCAACTTGGCTCCTCAGATCGATCTCACATCAGCTGTGACTGCCCTTCATGACAGACCGTGAAGAACTCATAGATTCAGGCAAAAGTGTCCCGGTTAAATTCATGCTCAGCATGATCTTGTGCCCCAGCGTGAGGTTATAGATTAAATTGTGTCCCCCAGAAAGGATAGGTTGACATCTTAACCCTGGGTACCTGTGATTGTGACTTTATCTGGAAATAGAGTCTTTGCTGTTGCAATCAAGTTAAGATGAGGTGATACTGGATTAGTATGGGCCCAAAATTGATTACTGGTGTTCTTATAAGAAGAGGGAAATCTGGATAGACACACACACACACACACACACACACACGTATTTGCCATGTGACAACAGAGGCAGAGATTGGAGTTATGCATCTACAAGCCAAGAAATGTCAAAGACTGCCAGCAGCCACCAGCAGCTAAGAAGAGGCATGGAAGGATCCTTCCCTAAGCCTTCAGAGAGAACATGCCCTGCTCATACCTTCATTTCACACAAAAGAAGCCCAGAACTGTGAGGGAATATATTTTATGGTTTTTAACCACTAAATTTGTGGTCATTTGTTACAACAGCCCTAGGAACATGATATACAAGGTATGCATGATTTGGGATACCTATTTTTTTGGTTTCTATCACTATAGTTACCTTCCTTAGGTCAAAGACTATATCTGGCTTGTTTATCATTATTAACCCAGCTCCTGGAACACAGAATGTTCTACATTAAACATTAAACATTAAACACAAAATAAAGTCTCCATAATTGAGCAGGAAAAAAGATTCATTACCTGAAGGAAAATGGTTCTGTACCAAAAGAGAGAGAGAGAGAAAAGAAAGAAAGAAAGAAAGAGAAAGAGAGAGAGGGAAAGAAAGAAAGAAAGAAAGAAAGAAAGAAAGAAAGAAAGAAAGAAAGAAAGAAAAAGAAAAAACAGGAAGGAAGGAAAGGGGTGAAGGGAGGAGGAGTCTTTTAGATTGCACTCAGAAATACAGCAGATAAAAAGGAAAAAAGACAAAGACCATTTTTTTGTGTTACTAAAATTAAGTCACATGAAATTTCTACTTCACTCTTTTTGACAAGGTATACGATAGCTGTTATGACAATTTTTAATAGATCAAAGAATCCATTAAATTTTTTTCTCCTTTTATTTATTTTTAAGCCCAAGAGATGTCCTAGGAGGTGATCACGATTTGATATTTGGTAGAAACAAAATAAATTGCTTTGCAGATCTTCAGTGTAGATGAAATTAGCACATATACTTTTGAAACCTTTACTAGCCTCACAATCATCAGGATCTACATCAGGGAATGCACTTCACTGTCGGAAACCCCAGATGCATCCATGCCTGCTTCACGGAATCCTGAAAATCTTCTTTGCTTTTTCTAAGCTTTCCTCACTGATGGGAGGCTTCCTCTGGCTGCCAGGCTGCAGAAACTTCTTCACGGTAGGGAGATTGCTGACTCTGGTTTTCAGTGCCTGCAATGCACAAGCGCATAGCCTCAGATGGAGCCAAAGACCAACCCCATCATTAGCACCAGCGAAGGAATCAATGACCCTCCTAGACAAGGACCAACTGAGTCCCCTCCATCTGCACCAGTGTGAGGCTGGGAAATAGACACCCAGTGACACATGAAGATGGGAGGAAGAAAAGATAGCTCGATACCATTTCCCCCAAAGATGACTTTCTTTCAGGATCTAATCAGTTTCAGGACTTCCCTATCTTCTTCCCTATATATAAATCCTGTAGCTTCATCAGTCTTGTGCAGTACAGGGAAGAGGACTGTGTCTGTCAGAATCCACACACATCACGTCTCCAAACAATGAAAATGTAGGAAAATTGCACTAGACATGAAACAGAAAATATAGAAAGGTGAACCATGAGATTGGTCAAAACCAGTCATCCCACTGAGAGAGGGACAGAGAGAGGGAGACTCTGCCCAGGGAAACATGATGCCTGCCCTTAGGAGCAGGTATGGAGAGAAGAAATCAGAAGGCAGGAGATCTGCTCAGACAGACACAGGAAGGAAAGAGAAAGACACAGGTGGATAAGGGAAATCTCAGAGAATACAAGGGCAAATGCCATAATGCAATGGGGATGGGAAGATTGATGCTGAGCCCTGAGTCCTTCTCGTGGTAAAGACAATGTGTTCTTCTTGGGGAAGCATCCGCTTCAGATGTCCTTGGCATAACAAGATTCTCTGCATGCCTCAACCAGCACCTAGAAGGTAATGCTGGAGACGTGGGGACAGCCAAGTCCTGGACAACGTTGGGACCTGAGTGTAAATGTTAGATTCTGAGGGGGAGAGATGCACGCCTTCTCTCCTGAAGGCTATGAGAGAGATTACCTTCAGCAGAGGGAAGTTGACCAGAAGGCTGGGGTCAAGCTCTTCCACATAGTAGAGAAGTTCAACCAGGTGAATGTCAGCCCTGCTCAGCCTGTTGCCAACAAGGTAGTCTTGTCCATGGCTCTTTAACACCTGACAGATTTGAGGAATCACATTGTGAGCACAGGCACAGTCAGGCTGGGACCCTCTGCCCCTCCCCGCTCCCTCCAGCCCAACCTCCCCACCTCTGCTGCCTCAATGAGAGGGTGTTGGCTTCAGACCCTGCTCACTGCGCCCTGACTCTGTGTGACAGTGGGTCTCTGCTGTTCTTTCCCTGCTCCTCAGCTGAAGCTCCAGCTACCGTTTCCCTATAACCTGTGCTCCTATGTATCCTTTTCAACTCCTCTGATGTATGCAACTTTTCCTAATAAAATGTTGGGGAAATTCAAGAAGTTTATTAAAACATCCCAATAATATGCAAATGATAAATGAGGAGAAAACCCATGGCACCACCAACTTATGGTAATTTTGGCAAATACCCTTTCAGACTATGTACACATATAGAAATATGGATAATTATTATGCAAAGAATATAAGACCACTTCAAATGCTATATGGTAATATACATTTTTCATTTAACTTCTCATAGGGCTCTTTGATTTCAAAGTATAGATGTGCTCAAATGGGATGACTGTTCAGGTCTTTGTTATGTGAATGTGCCCCAAACTCACAGCACTACAAAGGTCAGGAGAGAGAGTATTTTCTGCTTACTATTAATTCTTCCCACCTTGAAGAGGGCCAACACACAAACCATGAATTACATTTTTTCTGTGATTAACAGAAAGATCTACTGCCTCGTTAAGATGGGTGTGTCCATGCTAACACTCTCATTTATATGTAAGCCCCCCTGTATCTCCTACAATCATTTTTTGGGGGTACATAGTTTTTATTTAGCATGATTTCAGGTAGTTTGGATCTTGAAACATTCTCCTCTTACTTCCAAGGAGAAACATTAACTAAGATAAGTATTATCTATAGTGATGGAACCTTATTTCCTTAGTTTGCATGGGTGTCCTCTCAAGTTTGAGAGCCATCCCTTCCAGTGTGTCAATTATTTTTTCCTTAATATCTCTCCCTCTGTCTCTTCCTCGCCATCCCATTGCCATCTCTAGACACTACCACATTCTCCTAAAAGGCAGCTGGTCTCATGTCTCCCTACATATGTTGCCACAGTATCTCCTGATGCATTGCTCTCATTGTGTTCCCCTTGGATCAAAGCCCCTGTGTGGTGCTCTGTCTGCAAGACCTACTCTAATCTCCAGTGTGGCTCTCAGAGCCTTCAACAGCCCAGGCTCTAACTATGACCATGGAAGTCTGCCAAATAGAGAATTCTAGATTGGCTCCTGGTAAATGACATCTTGTTGGAAAATTAAAACTTGGTTATCACTGGTGCAATTCTTCCTCACAGTTCTTATAAAATGCCTTGAGAGTCAGGGTGCAGCATTAGTATTCAGGAAGGCTCACTGGATAAAGGTCAAGGCTCAAGGAATGCCAGCCACTGTCTATCTTTGTCCTCTATGTCTAGTGCCCAAAGTGCTCAACTGTCCACTTACTTTTTCAAACACGGGGAGATAACGATCTGTTGTTTTCTCTTTGATCTGGGCAATCTTGGCTTCTTTTTGATCAGGTGGACATAGAGGCAATGTGAGGATCATTTCATTCAAATCTATCATACCTTCTGTGTACATATCTATCCTGAAAGACAAAGTGACCAAATTGTCAAATGCCCTCTGCCTTGATTTTAGAGTCGAAAAATGTACAAGAATGGGGCATCAAGAGATGGCAAAGTAATTCCACTCTATTTGATGCATTTTATATACCAGTCATTCAGCTCTGAGTTTTACTTTATTTGTACATTTCATCCTAGAACAAGCCACCAAGGTAGATGTGTCTAAAACTATCATTATACACATGATAGTCTGCACAAATAGAGTGTGACTCCATATGGCTAAGATCTGCCCCCTAAGTGATCTCCAGAGAGAGTCCCTGGAACAACCACCTCAATCATTTCTTCTTCCTCTCTTGTCCTGTTACACCACCCAGGCCTGTTTATGTGCCCAACATCAGCAGATTTTCCAATTATTTCCCACAGCACATGGTTCCACACTTTGTACACATAATTGCCCAACGCTGGCCTTGTTTGCATTTCTCAAGTCTTCACCTAAAATATCCCCTGAAGTGGCAAGATACTTTGTACATTCCAAAGAGTACATTATTCCAGGAGACCTGGTTCAATTGCTTCAAGCTGGACTTCCCGTAAGAGTTTTTTTTTAAAATAAATCTTTATTAGCACACAATTCAATGCCATAAGGTGTACACTTCAAAAGTGTATAAGTTTGTGATTTTTAGTAAAGACAAAGAATTCTGTACCATCACCACACTCTAATTACAGAATATTTTCATAGTCCCAATAGAAATGCTGTATGACTTTACACCCATTCCAATTTCTTCCCTCCTCCAGTCCCTGGCAGCCACTAAAATAGTTTCTGTTTCTATATATTTGAATGTTCTGGATATTTCATACAAATGGATTCATACACTATGTGCCTTTGTGTCTGGTTTCTTTCACATAACGTCATGTTTGCAAGGTTTATCCATGTTGTACCATGCATCAGTACTTCATTCCTTTTCATGGCCAAACAATATTCCGTTGATGAGCAGACTAACCAACCACTCATCAGTTGATGCACACTTGTGTCATTTCCACATTAAGAACTTTAAGAACACCGCTGCTATAAACATCTGTGTACAAGTTCTAGCATGGTTGTATTTTCACTAGTCTTGTTTGTACACCTAGTAATGGAGTTGCTGGAATATGGCAACTCTATGGTTAATTTTTGAGCAACTCAAAACAGTTGCTTCTGAGATTTAAATTTCAATCATGTGGTCCCATCACCAGAGAGGAGAACCCACAGATATGGTTGTATTGACTGAATCTGGCTACTTCAGTCCTGTATCAAAATGTTCCTGATAACCCTGGCATCTTGGGGACCATCCTTTGCTAACCCTTGTCAAGTGACCAGTCCACAAAACAGGCCGATAAGTGAAGTTCTTGGTCATCATTCTTATAATTTATGAAACTTCAGAATCAGTGCCTTTGGATCCTTCTGTTCCCCAGTCTTATCTGCTGGACACTCAGACACATTGTCCTTTGTCTCTAGCTGTTGGCTGATATCCAGCTCCTAAAGGCCTGAGTATCTAGAGTGATGACTCCACCATCTTTCTGGCTTCATAGTTCATCAGCATTAGCAAAATACTGTCACCATATGTGCCCTATATGTGGACTGCTTCCTTTTCTGTAATCTTACTTGGGGAATCCACTCCAAGGGGAATCCCTCATCCCACAGCTCTCTGCGGTGCTGGACCTCAATCTATACCACCAAGTCCTGTACTCCTGCTGGCCACGATCTCCCCAACACAGTCCTGCTTGCCCGAGGAAGAACCCAAATTTTTACATTAATTGCTGACGAAAGAATAAAAGAAATACTGTACAGAGCTCTCTCCTTTATGTCTTTCCCATAAAGGTTATATTTAGTAGCAATGTAGTTGAGAATGGCTCTGGTCTGGACCATCTTCATTCCATCAATTTCAACCATTGGCACTTGCTGGAACATCAAATGTCCATCTTTTGAAAAAAGAAAAGAAGAAACAGAATGACATATTTTATGGATCATACTCTTTTAACATGAAAAACATTTGCTGCCATGACCGAAGATATAAAAGGAAACAAAAATTATTGCCTAGTAACATTTCACCAAATCTGTATTTTGGTTTTTGCATCCTCTTTGTTCTCAGTCTGCATTTTACTTTTCATCTATTATTTCATTTATCTTTCTTTGAAAATTTTTTAATGTTTTTTTTTTTTCGAGAGAGATGAGCACCAGCGGGGGAGGGGCAGAGAGAGAGAGGGAGACACAAAATCCAAAGCAGGCTCCAGGCTCCAAGCTGTTAGCACAGAGCCCAATGTGGGGCTCAAACTCATGAACCGTGAGATCATGACATGAGCCAAAGTCAGACTTTCACTAACTGAGCCACCCAGGCGACCCTCATTTATCTTTTTATTTCCCATCCAGATACATGATAGTTTCCTGTATTCTTTGCGGTTGATTGCTTTCATGGATTTTTAGGAAATGTTGAGAGATGCTACAACAGGGCCACCACCGCCTTCATTTCAAATGAAACATCCAAAGTAAGTCTCCGGGGTTCATGCCATTAAGGCGAATGCAAAGGGAGATTTCTATGTAGGGTGTTTTGCTTGCTCTTCCAGTTCTACTACTGGACAGTGTGTATGGGGCAAGCCCTGATTTCCTGACTCTGCTGATGTGAGTAGTGCTTGAACTTTGTTCTTCATCTCCATCTTCATACTGTCACCTAGACTTTCAACTAATCCAACTAAACCATCTCATTCTAAGTCTATGATATTGCTAAGATATTAGCTTGCAATAACCCATCAAAGAAAAGAACTCATGCAACTGCTGGCCTATTTCTACTCTTTTCACTCTACTGTGTGTGTTTCAGAGTTCTTGCAAGTGTGGGATCCTGAACTGACCCAGCTCACTTGGGGTGCAGAAAAGCTGGAGAATGCAAAGGGAGGGCATTCTCAGGACACAGGAGATAGTTCCTTCAGCAAATACTCAGAGTTCAAGCCCCCCCCAGCCTTGAGTGAGGTGAAAAATCTGCCCCCTTGAAGAGCCCTGCCCCTTACCTTGGAGTCACTTCTCTTCCATTCCACCACCCCCAGCTCCAACCACACTCAGACATAGATGTTCAAACCTCAACTTATGACTTCTACCTTATCCCCTCATCCAAGGAATTAGATGCCTGTTCTTACCATTCTTTAACTTGTCCAAGTCTTCTGGAGTTTCTATAAATTTCTCTTCAAACTGGAAAGTAGAAACAGTAAATTAGCATGCCTAAAACATCAAGGATGCTTCTTTAAATTCATCTAATATTTGATAAAGTTTCATGTTTCTAATTATTGCACGAATGTCAAAAATATTTTGTAGTTGCTTAAATCAAAATCCAGATAAGGCTTACACATTATGCTTAGCTTCTGAATTTGTTTCAATTCTTTGATGGGAAGAAATTTAATAATATATTAGGTGAAATCTGTTCATCTCTTAATAGCTGACAATTTTTTTTAACGTAAAACTCTTGACGGGTCATTTAGAAAAAAAGAAGAATTTCCTAGCTTATGTGAGAAATGTATTTTGATAGAGTCAATTTTAGGTCCAACTTAGGATGACAAAACTCAGATCTAACCTCTACTCCAGCTGAAGCCAGGAGCCACCGGATGGACTCCATTCTGCCACGTCCATTAAAGTAGTGAAGCTTGGGCTTCCCCGCCATGATAGTCTCTGGATTTCTCTAAACATGAATGAAAGAACAAATGAATGAATGAATAAATGAATGAATGAATAAATGAATGAATGAACAAATGAACAATATCACAGAAGCAAAAATGTACTTTTTGATGTGGGTCAAATAGCACCAATGATGTTGAAGGAGTACCTGCCTTCTTCGTGGAAGAATTAGAAGAGATCCTAGAATGATTTTCAAGGCCCAATTCTCATCCCATCATTAGCCAGTCCTGGGAAATTGTCCCAAACCGTGCTTGTATCTCCACTGGGTAAACTCTGCTAATAGGTGAGTGTGTGTGGTAAGGATGCAGCTGTGGGTGTTAAGGGGAGGAGGAAGGATTAGAGAATTGATATTTGTTGAAAATCTGCTAATGATCCTGACCCAATGCCAGTCCCTCTGGATACATTGTATCTTCATTCCTCCTAATGCCCCCATGAACTATTTGTTATCAGACCCATTTTTCAGTGAATGAAACCAAGGCTCATTGTCCATAGTCATTCTCTAGTGAGTGATGGACATGGAAATCTACACCTAGGACTAAAAAGAGGGCAGGCCTGGAATGCACACAGGTGCTGGCACTGGGAGGGAGCCTGTGAGAGGCACTGAAACCAGAAGACTTCTCTGACAAGACCGGGATGAGGAGCAGAGTTAGGCTTCCACTCCTTGACTGTTTTGCTGCTTTTGTTTAAAACAAAATTAGGGCTGAGACTCGCTTAACCGTAGCTCAAAAGACCCTCGTTCTTTCCGTAGACACAGGATCACAGAATGCTAATTTCCTTCAGCTCTTTTTTTTTTAATTCTACATTCTGCCTTTACTTGGTGCACTTTATAATCTGGAATAGGGGATGTTACCAGAGTAACATTATAGTCAATGGAACAAAACTAATTTCTTCAATGTCTATCATACAATGGGCATTTTCGCCTATTTATCTTCAATTAATCCTACAACAATCACCTGAGATGTATTCTGTTATAGTGTCATTTTAAAGTTGAGGGTACTGAGGTTTCTTGAGTAACTTGGCCAAAGTAAGTGGTGAGGTTGGGACTCAAACCTACTTCTACTCAAAGACAAAGGCTTTATTTTCTACCCTGGTGTTTTTAAAAAAATTTTTTAACATTTATTCATTTTTGAGAGACAGAGAGAGACAGAACATGAGCCAGTGAAGGGCAGAGAGAGAGGGAGACACAGAATTCGAAGCAGGCTCCAGGCTCTGAGCTGTCAGCACAGAGCCCCATGCGGGGCTCAAACCCACAGACCTCGAGATCATGACCTGAGCCGAAGTTGGCCACTTAACTGACTGAGCCACCCAGGCGCCCCTACCCTGGTGTTTTTAATGTTTTAAAAACATTAAAATGCATGTTGGATGGATGCATGTTGGATGAAGAATGCATGACAATCCTTCAACGGATTGTGAAATCTACGAATTTTTAAAATGAAGTAGGAGAAAATAGAAAATATCAGAGTGCATTACATATAGAAACACAAACTTTGTTTCATGAGGTCTTATCTTCAATTATATGTTTGCATATGTGGGCCTGTGCATGAGTGCACACTCATTTAATCAGCATAATGTAGGAGATTCTTTGTGTCTGGTCAATGAAATTTGAAAGCCCTTGGTCCATCCCAGGCTGCATAGGAAGTGAACAAAGCAGGGAACCAGACAATGAAATTCAATGGCTCAAACAACAGATGTGCTATCAGAGGTGTGAATGGAAACACACAGGACTCATTAAAAGGTGGAGTCCCAAAGTCAGGTCTTAAGGAGGAACAGTTACCGTTTCTATGCAAATCCCAAGCTCTGTTTACAAAATGTGAAGACTCTCTTGCAAAATTTTGTTGTGGAGTTTGGGACAAAAATATACCTCTCTTACCCAGTGGATACATCTCTGAAAACGTGAGTGTGACTTGAATTTTAGATATCAAAATGTTTTTAATGTCCACATTTTTCATTTGGGACTCAACAGTCAAATCTTTAGAAAGTAAAGAACCATTTGGAAGCATACTTATGCAAGTCATCTGCCTTGTAATTGGAGATTTTGTTTATTGTACTTTCTTACCACAGGGAATAGAGGTGCAGAAGGAAAAGAATAGCGCTCATACTATGTGTATTTTGAACTACAGGTCACAGAGCTGTGATTCAAACCCTCACTCTGCCTTACCCATGGTCTAAGGATCAGGTTACAAAAGGAAATGATATTTACCTTACATAATATTTTATCAAACGGCTCTCCCTGATAAGCAACTTTGTTCACCTTCTGAAAGGGAGATTTCCAGAGGCCTGATCAAGACTGGCACAAAGGTTATCAGAGAGCTTTGCCTGATCAAGACATCAGCCGATTTCTGGTTCTGACCCTGCCATGTGCACCCCTTGTGTCTTCCATGTCTGGCCCAGCCCCCATGCCACTGGCTCCCTGATCCAGGCGCTATGGAGTCTCTCCTGCCCCAGCGTCCTTTGCACGGATTCCCACCACTGCTTCTCCCTGCAGCTAGTCATGGCACTAGGAAGGGCCTCACTGTCAACCCTTGTTGAAAATGATCACTTCTCTCCCGACATCCTGTTCCTTACCTGGTATCAGACCTTTCACTGCTCCTTCTTCAACTCTTTGTTTCTGGTGACATGTAATGTATACCCTGCTTTCAAAAAGTTTCCTTCAAACTTTCTCAACTAACATCATTGATCAGTTCCGTGTACTAAGAAATGATGGCTCCACGGGAACAAGACAGGAGCCTGATTTGGTCTCTGCCCTAAAGGGTTTAGAGACAACTGGCAATACACAAAAGGCCCAGTGGTGACTCCAGTTTAATTGGTCCCAACCCCAAAATCATGATTCTCTTAGCCAAGCAGTTCAGAGCAAGGTGAAGGCTGCCAAGCTGAAAGCCAAGGCCCCTGCCTCCCAGGGCAGCATGACATGTTCGTGCCCATTGCCTTTTTGCCCACCATTTGTCTGTCTTCCTGCTCTGCAAATTAGGATCACGCCTCATTCTTGTCAACCCTGCTCTCTTGAGCATCTTGCAAAGTGCTTTTCCTCATTGCCATTTCAATATCTTCTGCCATACACACTATATTTCTCCCCATGGATTCTGTTATGCCTGGACAGCTTCTGGATTGTTACAGTGATGTCCAGGAACATCTAGTCTCACCTGTCCAAACCTGTGTTTCTCCACCAATGTTAACACTTAGGACAGGACATTGTGGACTCTTGTGTTCTGATTGCAATGACTCATGTGTTCTAGCTGGGTGAATTTCCATTTTAGAAATGAATTATGTGATCTGCTGATTATCTACTTTTCCCATCAAGGTTTCTTGAGTTGGGAAGTTGGGAGTTTGAGAAGTCATGTAATCCAGTGATTCTTATGTGGGAGTGATTTCGCTTCCCCACACCCTGGAAGACATCTGATAATGTCTGGAGACATTGTTGGGCATCAAAACCAGAAAGGAGAAGGTTGCATTGTCAGCTGGGTAGAGATCAGAGATGCCTCTGATATGGCATGAGACCCTGTGCCTCTGAATGCTTTTTATCTACTACTAGTCATTCTGCATTTTATCTGCCTATTTTTCTTCAACCGAGTTATCCTAACAGACACATTTATTGGATACTTGTTTGGAAATATCTTATGGTTGATTGCAGTTAGCTACTGTACCTATGTAGTCTTTCCAGGATAGGATGCATTGCCATTTTGGGAAAACACAGTAATTCTCCCATTATCCATTGGTACTTATTCTGCTCCACAGGCTGCCTGTCACTGGCACTAGGATGGAGCCTCATCACCACCCCCCCCCACACACTGTGCTCTTTCTAGAAGTACTGAATGAAACAGAAAGAAACTGTGAGAATCTTAACTGTGTCAACGGTATTGCTGAAGTGACCACTTCTTGCAAAACTTGTAAATAAACTATCATTGTAGATATTTTAAAGGTGTGAAGTTCACAAGTTTGAGAAAATATGTATGTTAACACTATTGTCAAGTACATTCTTTAAAACTAATTAAATGTACATTTCTACAACAAATATTTTTAACTGAACAACAATGACAACAAAAGGACAATTAGCAGGACAGCTCCCCACAACAGAGAATAAGCCAGCCCAAAGCGTCAAGAAGGCCAAGCTTGTGAAATCCTGCTCCAGCCCTTCTCTAGGCTTGCCATGTGTGGCCCAGAAAGAGAATGGGGCTTGTCAGCCAGTTAATCAGAGCAGAGACTGACTTAGAATCTAGTTCTGCTGACATTCAGATTAATTTTTTCTCTTAACATTAAGTCTTAATTTTTAATTTTCACAGCCTACATCATATCACAGTATCATAATTCACAACTGTTGCATGTTGACTACAATGGTTCTCTGTGTCTGCATGGGATACGTTCCAAGACCCCCAGTGGAGAAACCGAGGAGAGTACCAAACCCTACACATACTATGTTCTTGTCCTATATATACATACATATGATGAAATTTCATTCATAAATTAGGCACAGCAGATTAACAACAACGACTAATAATAAAACAGAACAATTCTAGTGATATGCTATAACAAAATGATGGGCAATTTATAACTTATGAATATTTTTCTTTCTGGAATTTTCCATTTAATATTTTCCTACTGGAGTTACCACAGGTATCTGAAACCACAGAAGGCAAACGACACGTAAGGGGGCCACTAGACTTCCACAGAGAAAGTAAGTCTGGCAAAACACCTGCACTCTCTCCTGCACTGGTCATATTCTCAGATTGTTGAAATGGTATCATTCTTTTTTCCCCTCATATCATTCAGGTTTTTCTACCTAAATTCTTATGTCCTAGGTTTCTTTTTTTTTCTTTTATAGTTTATTGTCAGGTTGGTTTCCATGTTCTTATGTCCTAGGTTTCTAATCTCTTCATTTTTACATTTCTGTAAATGTATCCAACAGCAAGTGAATAAACAACACTTGGAGCACCTGAGTGGCTCAGTCGGTTAAGGATCAACTTCAGCTCAGGTCATGATCTCATAGTTTGTGGGTTTGAGCCCGGTGTCGGGCTCTGTGCTGGCATCTCAGGGCCTGGAACCTGCTTCAGATTCTGTGTCTTCCTCTCTCTCTGCCCCTCCCCTGCTTGTGTTCTATCTCTCTTCCAAAAATAAATAAACATTTTTTAAAAATAAAAAAAACCTCTTGAACTGTCTCCCAAACACACCAAGAAACACAATGTGAGTATAAAACAGACTTTTCCTTGTGCTAAGGACACATTTTAATGAGTTTTCTGGTGACCTAGAGATGAGGATAGAAGGCAATGTCTGAAGACTTAGAAAAGCAGTACTTACCCTACTGAAGTCTGTCTCCTGCTAGCCTCAGCAACTGTGCGCCAACCCTTCATGCGTTTTTAAGCTCTTTGAAGGTTAGTAACTCCTCCTCTCTGGTGTCGTAGAGTTCAGTGGGAGGAAAAGTCACTCCCACAAGGTTCACGGCCTTTGCTCCCATGCCAGATTTGAAGGAAATGACAAGTCATCCTCTTATGAAACAACTATTTAATAATGTTCCCTTTCAAGATTGGCAATTAAAAGATTAAGCAATTTCAGACTGATTGGACTCTCTCTGTCAGTCAGTAAGATATGGCTTTGGGAAGAAATTTACAGTGAGGTTTTCATGAATTGCATACCAGGACCAAGACAGATGAAAAACCTCTACCACGAGGCTAGCAGATCTTGGGAATACTTTTTATACTGGGTTTTAAATAAAATACAGGGCACGCAATTGAATGTGAATTTCAGACACATGATACATTATTTTTTTGGTACTAGCACGAAAATAGACATATAGATCAATGGAACAGAATAGAGAGCCCAAAAACAAACTCACGATTATATGGTCAATTAATCTTCAAAAAAGGAGGCAAGAAGATGCTACAGGGGAAAGGAGTCTCTTTATAAAGGGTGCTGGGAAAACTGGACAGTGACATGCAAAAGAATGAATTGGACTACTTTCTTACACCATTACAGAAAAATGAACTCACAATCGATTAAAGATCTAAATGTGAGACCTGAACCATAAAAATCCTAGAAGAGAGCACTGGCAGTAATTTCTCTGACATCAGCCTTAGTAACATTTTTCTAGATAGATCTCATCAGGCAAGGGACACAAAAGCAAATATAAACTATTGGGACTGAATCAAAATAAAAAGCTTTGCACAGACCGGAAACAATCAACAAAACAAAAAGGCAACTTCCTGAATGGAAGAAGATATTTGCAAACAATATACCTGCTGAGGGGTTAATATCCAAATATATAAAGAACTTATACAACTCAACACCTGGAAAACAAATGATACAATTTAAAAATGGGCAGAAGATATGAACAGACATTTCTCCAAAGAAAACATCCAGATGGCCAAGAGACACATGAAAACCTGCTCAATATCACTCATCGTCAGGGAAATGCAAATCAAAACTACAATGAGATACCACCTCACTCCTGTGAGAATCGCTAAAATCAAAAACACAAGAAACAACAAGTGTTGGTGAGAACGTGGAGAAAGAGGAACCCTTGGGCACTGTTGCACAAGGAACATGCAAAAAAGGGAATGCAAAATAATGCTGCCCCTGTGGAAAACACTATATAAGTTCCTCAAAAATTAAAATTACAATTATGGTATGATACAGTAATTTCACTGCTGGGTATTTACCCAAGGAACATGAAAAGGTTAATGCAAAAAATATATATATACATGCATACACTCCATTGTTAATTGCAGCATTATTTAGAATAGCCAAGATATGGAAGCAACCCATGTACATGGATAGATAAATGGATAAAGAAGATGTGGTGTGGGGCACCTGCGTGGCTCAGTTGGCTGAGCATCTAACTCTTTGATTTGGGCTCTGGTCATGATCCCAGGGCTGTGGGATTGAGCCCTGCATCAGGCTTCACGCTGAGCATGGAGCCTGCTTAAGATTCTCTCTCTCTTCTCCCTCTGCCCCTCTTCCCCACTCACCCTCTCTCTGTCTCTCTAAAATAAAATAAAAAAATAAACAATGATGTGGTGTATATATACACGATAAAAATCATAAAAAAGAATGAAATCTTGTCATTTGCAACAACACAGATGGACCTAGAGGGTATAATGTTATGTGAAATAAGTCAGTGAGAGAAAGACAAATACCATATGATGTCACTCATATGTGGAATATAAGAAACAAAACTAAACTAAAAAGAGAGAAACAAACAAAAAAAACAGGCTCTTAACTATAGAGAACAAACAGATGGTGATCAGAGGGGAGGGGAGTGGGGGATTAAGAGTATGCATAGTGTGATGAGCACTGAGTAATACATAAAATCGTTGAATCACTATATTGTACACCTGAAACTAATATAGCACTGTATGTTAATGATACTAGAATTAAAAATAATTTTAATTACAAAAATAAAAGCTTTCAAAAATAAATAATCGTTTAGTAAAAGTATGCCCTGAATATTGTTTGGAACATACTTAACACTAAAAAATTATTGTTTAACTTCAGGTAAACATTTAATTGGTGTCCTGAATTTTGTCTGCTAAATCTAGAAATCCAGTTCGTATGCTTTTTTCTCACTGTCACACTCCAATCAGCCCTCCTAGCCTCTAGGTCTTTGCATTGGCCATTTGTTCAGTTTGGAATACTCTACTTTGAGTTACTGTATTTCCCCAATTATGTCCTTTCTCACAGTATTTTGACATTGTATGTTTAATATCAGTTTCCTCCATGGACCTCGAACTCTTGGAAAAGGGTCTTCATCTTATTTTCAGTCAAGCCCCCATTGCCTGGCACATCTGGCACATATTGGCACATAGAGCTCAATAAATAACATAGTGTTTTAAATTAATTAAATGGGAAATTTCTAGCAAATGCAAAAGTAGAAAGAATAGCGTAATAAATCCCGAGGTACTCATCCCCTGCTTCAGCAATTGCCAACAATATTTTTTCATTAATACCCTGTAATGGGTGGTATTCAGGCCTCCCAAAAAGATAGGTCCGTGTCCAAATCCCGATAACCTGTGAATGTGATCTTATTTGGAGAAGAGGTCTTTGCAGATGTCATTAATTAAGTTAAGGAACTTGAGATGAGACCATCATGGGTGATCTAGGTGGTTCCTAAATCCAATAACACATGTCCTTACAACATAAGAAAAGATAGACACACAGAAGATGAGGTGGTGTGAAGATGGAGGCAGAGATGGAGACAATGTGGCCATGAGCCAAGAAAAGCAAGGAATGCAAAAAGCCACCAGAAGGTGGAAAAGGCAGGGAAGGATTCCCCCCTATAGCCTCTGGAGGAAGTGCAGCCCCCAGCCGCCATCTTGACTCTAGACTTCTGGCCTCCGAAAGTGTGCGTTCTGTTGTTTTAAGCCATTGGTTTGTAGTACTTTGATAGAGCAACCATAAGAGACCACTGTGTACTCCCACCTACTGCCCCTGATACCTTGGAACTATTGTGAAGCAAATCCTAGACAATGTATCACTCCATTTATCAAACATTTAGTATGTTACCTCTAAAATGTAAACAGTTTTGGGGTACCTGGATGACTCAGTCAGTTAAGCATCCAACTTCAGCTCAGGTCATGATCTCATGGGTCCCTGGTTCGAATCCTGCATTGGGCTTTGTGCTGACAGCTCAGAGCCTGGAGCCTGCTTCAGATTCTGTCTTCCTCTCTCTCTGGCCCTCCCCCATTCACACTCTATCTCTTTCAAAAAAAAACAAACATTAAAAAAATTTTTTTTTTAATTAAATGTAAACAGTTTTGCTAAACAGAATCATACTATTCTACCACACTGATTTTTTAATTCCTTAATTTTATTAAATTTTCAGCATTCTAATTTCCCCCAATGGCAATGAAATTTTCTGTACAGTTGGTTCGTTTGTATCAGAATCCAGGCAAGGTCCACACATAGCATTTGAGTGAGATGAATAAATATATTTTGAGACATGGGTGAATGAACACAAATGTCAGTCAGGCGGGTTGTGATGAATTCCGAAAACCCAGACTCCCACCCTCGGGCCATCAAGGTGTACCTGGGGCCCTGGGCAGCATTATCACCATTTGTGAACGGAGCACTGGGGTTACAGCAGGGCCATGCCTGCCCCCCAGCAGTTCTCAGGGTAGCAGAGGAGGCACCAAGGCCTTCAGGTTTATTAGAGCTTTCAGGCCTCAGTGGGAGGCACAGAGGAGAGCCCAAGACTCCCTGTGAGGCACTGAGGGGAGGAGTGAAGTGTGGCCAGGTGGGGAGGAGCTCGCCAGGTGGGGCGAACTCCAATATACAAATAATAACATGAAGAGAAAAACCCCATGACATCACCAACTTAAAGTAATTCTGGTGGCTGCCTGGGTGGCTCAGTTGGTTAAGCGGCTGACTTCAGCTCAGGTCATGATCTCATGGCTTGTGAGTTCGAGCCCCATGTCGGGCTCTGGGCTGACAGCTTGGAGCCTGCTTCAGATTCTGTGCCTCCTTTTCTCTATGCCCTTCCCCTGCTCATGCACTGTCTCTCAAAAATAAACATTAAAAAAAAGTAATTTTGGCAAATATCCTTTCAGACTATGTACGCAAAATATGGATAATTATTATGCAAAAAATATAAGACCACTTCAAATGCTATATGGTAATATACAGTTTTCATTTAACTTATCATAGGGCTCTTTGATTTCAAAGTATAGATGTGCTCAAATGGGATGACTGTTCAGGTCTTTGTCATGTGAATGCCCCCCAAATTCTCAGCACCACAAAGATTAGGAGAGAATTTTCAGTTTTTAAAGTTTATTTATTTACTTTGAGAGAGAGAGAGAGAGAGAGAGAGAAAACATGCATGAGTAGGGGCAGCAGCAGAGAGAGAATCCCAAGCAGGCTCCGGGCTGTCATGTTTATGTGCCCAACATCAGCATGTTTTCCAATTATTTCCCACAGCACATGGTTACACACTGTGTCCATGTACAGTTGCCCAACTCTGGCCTTGTTTGCATCTCTCAACTCTTCACCTAAAATATCCCCTGAAAAGATAAAATTCTTAAAACAGTTTCAACAAGTGCATATTATTATAAGGGATCTCTTTTTCTTTTGTTTCAAACTGGCTTTTCTATTTTACTTATAAAAATACCAGTTCTGTTGAAATATATTCATGTAACATAATTGTCACCCTTTACAATGTATTTTTGTAGTTTTTAGTACATTATTAAACCATCACCACATTCTAATTCCAGAACATTTTTATCACCCCCAAAACAATTCTGTGTCCTTGACAGCCATTCACCATTAACCTCATCCCTCCAGCCCCAGGCTACCAGTCAACCAGTTTCTACTTCTATTGATTTAAATGTCTGGACATTTAATACAATTGGAATCATACAATACATGGCCCTTTGTGTCTGGTCTTTTTCATACAGTATTTTTTTAAACTTTTTTTAACGTTTATTTATTTTTGAGAGACAGAGCGTGAGCAGAGGAGGGGCAGAGAGAGGGAGACACAGAATCCAAAGCAGGCTCCAGGCTGTGAGCTGTCAGCACAGAGCCCGATGTGGGGCTCAAACTCACGAACCTCGAGATCATGACCTGAGCCGAAGTCGGCCACTTAACTGACTGAGCCACCCAGGTGCCGCTCATATAGTATGTTTTCAAAGCTCATCCATGTTGTAGCATGTATCAGTACTTTATATTTCTTCATGGCTAAATAATATTCCATTGTACGCATACACCACCTTTTGCTCATCCATCCGTCCGTTGATGGACATTTGTTTCACCTTTGTGACTACTAAGAACAGTGCTGCTATAAATGTTTGTGAACAAGTTCTTGTGTGGGTATTTTTTTTAATTCTCCTGGGTGAATATGCAGCAGTGGAGTTGCTGACATTTGATAACTATGTATAATTTTTGTGCAATTGCTGAGAGTCTTTTACAAGATTTAAATTTCAATCATGTGGTCCTATCACAACAGAGAGGAAATGGCCCAGACATTAGCGTTTTGACTAAATCTGGCTGCTTCAGTCCTGTATCAAAATGTTCAAGGTAACCCCAGCACCTTGAGGACCAGCCTCTGCTAACCTTTGCCAAATGGCCAGTTCATGTAACTGGTTGATAAATTAGGTTCTTGGTCAGTATAATTTCTGTAATTTCTGAAACTTGTAATTTCTTAATTTGTCATTTCTGAAACTTGAGAATCCAAAGGATTCTGCTTTGGATCCTTCCTTTCTTGAACCTTATTCTCGAGACACTCAGACACTTGTCTCTTGTCTCTAGTTGTTGGTTATATCCAATCCTAAGGCCTGAGGACATGAGTCATGTTGCCACCATCCTCCTGGTTTCAAAGTTCATCAATTTTGGAAACCTCTCTCATTCTGCTATCCCTGCAGACTGCACCCCCTTATATAACCACACTCACTTGAGTCCATGCCAGGTTGACTATTTCCTCACCCTCTGCCATGCTGGACCTCAATTATACCCCAAGGCCTCTACTGCTCTTGGCCATGAAACCTGTGAGCACAGTCTTGTTCACTCAGTGGAGGAACTAGATTGTTCCTCTTAATAGTTGCTGAAAAAAAAAACAGAAAAAGTACCAAACAGGGCTCTCTCCTTTATGTCTTTCCCTTGGAGGTCGTATTTGGTGGCGATGCAGTTGAGAATAGTTCTGGTCTGTACCATCTTCATTTCATCGAGTTCGACCATTGGCACTTGCTGGAACTTACAGACTTTCATCTTTTGAAAAGAGAGAAGAAGCAGCAGAGTGAAATGTTTTATGGATTACACTCTTTTTGAATAAAAAAAAAAGTTTGTGGAAATGAATAGAGATTTTTAAAAAAATGAAATTAAAATGACCTGCTAACGCTTGACCAGAATGGCATTTTGTTTTTAGGTTCCTAGCGTCCTTGTTTTTCCTCTCAGTCTTTTACTCTTTAGCCTACTATTTCATTTATCTTTCAATTTCTCATCCAGGCCCATGAAAAGTCCCTCATGATTTTTGGACAATTTATCTTCATGGAGATTTTAGGAAGATGTTGGAAGAGGCTACAAGGCTGCCAACCAGACGTCATTTCAAATGGGAACCTCCCAGGCAAGTCTGCAACAGCACTCCAACCCATCCTAAGGGTTAACTTGCTTTGAGTTAACACACTCCTTCCTTGCTGACCTAAGTCCCTGGATCTGTGGCAGACTGGCCAGTGGCCTTGAATGAGGGATCAGACCTCTCCCAAGCTGCAGAGGCCAGCAAGTTTGTTTGACGATATCTTGGCTTTCTGATTAAGCTGGTAACTTTTTTCAGCAAAATATTTTTCTTTTTTAGATCACACAAATGATTTTACTAATCTCCCTTTGTGTATTCATAGACCTTGACCTCCTCTGCAGAAAGAACAGCACTCCTGCACATCATGAAACAGGAACTAGACCCGCTCACACAACTCTGAACACTGAGATAACATTTTGCAGCTGGCATCATCAAGCCTGCACGTAATCGAGAAATGTTGGCAGACCACTGCATTCCCTTTACTGATTAACTACCCTAAACCCCCTGAAAAACTCCTTTGGAATCCTCGGAGTTGGCTTTTGGACAAGAATGTCCCCAGGTGTCCAGCCTCCTGAATAAAACTCGTATTCCTTTCCAATCAAAACCCACCTCTTGAGTATTAGCCTTTAGAATGACAGGCTTGGGGCTCATAAACAAGGCTCATGGTGTTCATGGCATTTAAACAGCTTTGGAGAGAGAGTTCTATATAGGGGTTCCTTTCCCTGCCCTTCAAAATCTGCACTATTTGCTAGGATATTAGCTTGCAATAACCCGTCAGAGAAAAGAACTTATGCAACTGCTGGCCTATTTCTACTCTTTTCACTCTACTGTGTGTGTTTCAGAGTTCTTGCAAGCACAGGCTGTGTGGGATTCTGAACTGACCCAGCTCACTTGGGGTGCAGAAAAGCTGGAGAATGCAAAGGGAGGGCATTCTCAGGACACGGAATAGTTCCTTCAGCAAATACTCAGAGTTCAAGCCCCCCCCTAGTCTTGAGTGAGGTGGAAGATCTGCCCAAGGAGCCCTGCCCCTTACTTTGAAGCCACTTCTCTTCCATTCTACCACCCCCAACTCCCACCACACTCACACATAGGTGTTCAAACTTCAACTTAGGACTTCTACCTGATCCCCTCAACCGAGGAATTAGATACCTGGTCTTACCATTCTTTAACTTATCCAAGTCTTCTTGGAGTTTCTATAAATTTCTCTTCAAACTAGAAAGCAGAAACAGTAAATGAGTTCTTGTTATTTCATTCCGTAACATTGTAGAACTTTGAAATGTGACTGGCCCCAGCTAATACATTCTATGGAAAAGGTAAGATTTCTGAGTGTGGCCGGGAACGCAGAGGAGCATGATCATGGCCATTCTAAAATTTAGATTAGACCCATCAAAACAAGAGCATTGCTGCACCATGTAACAGTTTATTCTTGTCAGTTCAATTGACCTCCACCCCATTGGCAATGGGGTTGCCATTGGCAATGATTAGGTTGTGATTTGGAAGGGGGATGTCATTTTGGATTAGGTTGTGATTTGGAAGGGGGATGTCATTTTGGAAGGAAGGGACTGAGGAGTCCTTCTAGTTATGATTTTAATACCTCAGAAAAGCCTCACCACACGAGACAGGACAAGACATTGCGTGTGCCCAATGCAGGCCATGCCATGGGACCCGTGACCAGCTCAGATGCTGCCACCAGGGGCCTCTGCTGCCATTTATATCACTCCATTCCATTTTATATTTTAAACAGAGTTCTTAAAAATATGGCTATTTGAGGGGTTTCTCACTGACTTCACAGAAGAGTTTATTATGGATGCCTCATGATCCCATAGGGTCACACAATACAGATGGTGAGGTGTGTGTGCAGCAGCTTATAAAGCGTCCCATTCAGGAGAAACATAAGGGAGTGCTGGTGGTCATCATGAGAGGGTGGCTTAGGTGGGATGAGGTTGATAATAGTGATGTTGCTTGTGCTGCTGGTGGGGGTGGATGGGATTATGAGAGCCAGCTTTGGCCCCAGAGAACCCAGAAGTCCCAACCAAGAGCCCTTGGTCCACCCTTGCCTCACTGCCCTCTCCATCAAGCTGGGGTGGAGCAGAGGAAGGTTGGGGTTCTCGCAGCATCATCTCCTACTTCACCCTCCTGTGCTGGACTCCTCCTGCCCAGGGGCTCTCAACACAACCCTGAACCCAAAGCTGAAGTCTGGAGTACAGCAAAAAAGAGGTGATTGTTTCCAGAGAGAAAACTACCTGGAATGGCACTATTTGGAATTTTTTGCATACCTGTTTCTTCATGAACTTGAGAAACAACCAGGCTAAAGTCCCATGCATTCATGAAGCAATTAAGAAAATACAATCCCAGGATTTAGGTGAATGTGTTGTGAGGCTGAAGAAAGCCCTAGTAGTTCCTATCACAGGACATCACCTCACCTGAAACCGTTCTTTATTGCTCTACCTGAGGGACAAAATCTCCTGAGTTTTCCCCTCCCTCCCCTGAAAGCCCTCACAATGATGCTGGGTCCCTCTAGCTGGACTGAGAAGGCTTCTTCTGAGAGACACCTCTAGAGAGGAGCACTCAACAGAATCTCAGAGAAACCTACCAGTTTTCTACTAGGAAGGTGGCATTTTAACACTGTGAAATGCTTGGGCGTCCTCTCAGATGTTGCCCCCACTCCTCTTAATCACCTATTTACTTGTCTGCATCCTCACAGGAATGGAAGCTGCCTGAGGACAGGGTCTGTCTGTCTTGCTCATCTGTGTGTTACCGGAACCTCGCTCAGAACCTGGCACTGAAGCACTAAATACAATCATTGCTGAGTGGATATATGAAGCTGTGAACAGGCAGTTTGTTACAATCCACTCCTCTCCATGTTTCTGGTTTATGCTTTAAAAGTTACAGTAATATTTTAATATTATATATATTTTACCTTTTTATTATGGATATTTCTAGCATGTATATAAATAAAAATAAAAATATAAGTACAATGATCCTCTTTATATCTGTCACCCAGCTTCAATAATTGTGTCATCTCCAGGCAATCTTGTGTCATCTACACACCCACCTACTCTGCCCCTCTTGTAAAAAGGAAGTAAATCTTAGATATCATTATTTCATTTTTAAATACTTTATGTGTATCTCTTAAGAACTATTTTGAAAATAACCATAATAACGCACCTAAAATTACACCTAAAAATTAACAATTCTTTTTTTTGTGTGTGCTTATTTTAGAGAGAGAGAGGGAAACATAGAATCCGAAGCAGGCTCCAGGCTCCTAGCTGTCAGCACAGAGCCCCATGTGGGGCTTGAAGTCACAAACCGCGAGATCATGACCTGAGCCGAAGTCGGACGCTTAACCGACTGAGCCACCCAGGGGCCCCAACAATTCTTTTTTTTAAGCCTACTTATTTTGAGAAAGAGAGAGAGAGAGAGAGAGAGAGCACTTGTGCACAGGCAAGTTGGGGAGGGGCAGAGACAGAAGGAGAGAGAGAATCCCAGCACAGAGCCCAGCTTAGGGCTTGATCTCACAAACTGTGAGATCATGACCTGAGCCAAAATCAAGAGTCAGACATTTAACCGACTGAGCCACCCAGGCGCTCCAGCAATGCTTCTTTAATACTATCCAAATATTCAACCAAATATCAAGTTTCTAATTTTTGTATGTGTCATAAAGGATATTTATAGTTTGTTGAAATATAAATCCAAATAAGGTCCACTCATTTGATCAGTTGCTGTTTCTTTTGTTTCCTTTAAAATTTGCTTATGTGCTCTTTCATGGGCAAGATGACTTAAATTTTCATTTGGTCAAATCAGTCCATTTCTTTCTTAATATATGGATATTTTTATTTAAGGTAAAACTACTTTCCATCTACTTTCTTAGCTTATGAGAGAAAAGTACTTTGATACAGTCAATTTTATATCTAATTTAAGATGACCTAGCTTAGAACCTCCCTCTACTCCAGCTTCAGCCAAGAGCCACTGGATAGATTCCATTCTGCCTTGTCCATTGAAGTAGTGAAGCTTGGGCTTCCCCACCATGATGCTGTCTCCTGGTTTCCCTAAACTCAAATGAACAAATGAATGAATGAACCAATGAATGAATGAAACCACAGATGCAAACTGTACTTTTTTTTAATGGTTATTTACTTTGAGAGAGAGACAGAACATCAGTCAGGGAGGGGCAGAGAGAGAGGGAGATACAGAATCCAAAGCAGGCTCCAGGCTCTTAGCTGTCAGCACAGAGCCCGACTCAGGGTTTGAACCCACAAACTGTGAGATCATGATCTGAGCCGAAATCGGATGCTTGGAATGGCAGTCGGACACTTAACCAACTGAGCCACCCAGGTGCCCTAGTAATGTAACAATTCTTTGCTAAATATAAGCTCACTGAGATCATGTGTATTATCTTATTGATCTATGTAGCTTCCACGGTGTGGCATAAAGTGAGCTGTCACTAACTTAAAACATTGTTATTGCTGAACCAGTTGCATACAAGGTGATAAAGGAGAGGAAGGAGTCAAAGATAATGGTGATGAGTGGAATAATTTTCCTAGGAAGAAAGTTGGGCAGGAGGGCCAGTTGGGTGGAAACAAAGGTTTTGTGAGCTTAAGCTTTGGCCATGTGGAGTTTTAGGTGACACCAGGACAGCCCTGATAAGACGAACGTCTGGAGTCTATCTCTGGGGCCAGGAGAAGTTACAATGATGGTATAATTATCAGTGTGGAGGGGATAATGTAAAGCATCAGAAAAGATCTGTTAATCTCCAGTCGAAAACCTGTATGTACAGACCTAACAGGCCTGGAGGTTTTAGTTTAGATGTTACTACTTCCTGATCTTCAGGTTGCCATGGGAAACATTCTATCCCTATCATCATACTTATCACATACTATCATTATTAATAATCATATTATTATTATTAATGATTTGACTATCTTCTCTGTTAGTCTGTAAGCACCACAGTATCAGGGACCCTGTCCACTTTGGTCTCCATTGTCTCCCCAGCCCAGCATCCAGCACAGAGGGTGGCATTTAAGAACGATTTCTTAACTGAATGAAAGAATAAATGAATGAATGTTGAAAATAATTATACTAGTTAAGACAATTAAGTAACTAATTTTGTGGCAGCTACCATGCTCATTGCTTTTTCATGGGTCATTTCTCGTAACTCTTACAACCCTCCTTTGTTCTGGTACCATTATCGTCCTCCTCCTACAAATGAGAAATCTGGGGCCTGGGAACTTTAAATAGTTTTTCTAAGGGAACTGGAGCCTGCTATCTTGAACACATTATTTTACCTCCTAGTTTTAGTGAAAAGAAGGCAAAAGACAGGCTCTCAATTGGCATCCATGGTCTTATTATATCTGTCCTAGTCTTTTTTTTTACTTGCCCAATATTTTTATTTATTTATTTTTTAATGTTTATTTTTGAGGCAGGGATGAAGGGGCAGCAAGAGAGGGGGGACAGAGGATCTGAAGCGGGCTCTGTGCTGACAGCAGCAATAAGCTGGATATGGTGCTCAAACTCACAAACCTATGAGATCATGACCTGAGCTGAAGTTGGATGTTCAACCGATGGAGCCACCCAGGTACCCCCGACTTGCCCAATATTTTTTAACACATTGAAGTCAGCCCTGGAAATGGGGAGATGTCACACAACACCCAGATATCAAGCTTCTTTTGTAAAACTTCAGTAAACGAAGCAACTTGTGCCAGTTCAGACAGGTCAGCAGTGGGCTGAAGCTGAGCTGTAGCTGCAGGATAGTGAGCACCCTGAGTCCTGTCTCACCCCACCCCCACTCCTGAGCCTAGGCACGGCCACTCACCCACCCACTTCACCCACTGGCCCACATGTACCCTGCAGGCATTCGAGTTTGCTATCCTGATCTGCAAGGGAGTCCTTATAGTTCTTTTATTATTATTCAATTCCCCCCTTCTTTTCCCTTAAAAGCAGAGTAATCAATCTTTTAGGGTGGGAGGGCAAGGAGGGTGTCTTCCTAGTTTTTTTTTTTAATTTTTAAAGCTCCACCTATTACTCTGCACTCTTATTTACAAATAAATTAGAGTCCTTAAGTATGAAAACTGATTCCAAAGCCCCCTCTTGAAGATATCTACCTCAGCACTCTGTAGTCACGCCTCATGTCTAACCAGCATCGAGGCCAGTTCTTAGCACACAGTGGAGCGACCAAGTTCCTGCCTGAGGGAAGCTTCCCCTGCCACCGGGAGTGCTCCAGAGCAGTGCTCCCTCCAGCTCTGGCCTATAAAAGAACCACCTGGAAGCACCTGGGTGGCTCCGTCGGTTAAGTGTCAAATCTTGCAGTTTGTGAGTTGGAGCCCCACTTAGGGCTCTGTGCTCCGAGACTGGAGCCTACTTCAGATTCTGTGCCTCCCTCTCTCCCCGCCCCTCCCCAGCTCACACTCTCTCTCTCAAAAATAAAATAAACATTTTTAAAAAAGGATCACCTGGAGAGCTTGTAGAAGCACAGATCCTGGGCGAGATTCTGATTTAGTCGGCTCAGATGGAGTCAAGGAATTTGCACTTCACCCAGCAATTCCACCTCTGGGCACATACTCAAATGAATTCAAAGCAGCCTCTTAAAGAACTACTTGTACGCCCAAGTTTATAGGAACAGTATTCACAACAGCCAGCAGTTGGAAGCACCCAGTGTTCACTCAGAGGTGAATGGACAAACAAAATATGCTCTGCACATAAAATAGAATACTGCTTAGCCTCAAAAAGGAAGAAGATTCTGACACACACTACAACATGGATTGAGGACATTATGCTAAGCAAAAGAAGCCAGACACACAAAGAGGCAGGTGCTGTATGATTCCATTTACATGAGATGCCTAGGGTAGCCAGAGTCATAGAGACAGTGGTTGCTCGGGGTGGGAGGAGGGGAATGGGGAGTTGTTTCACAGGCACAGAGTTTCAGTTTTGCAAGATAAAAGGAGTTCTGGAGATGAAAGGTGGTGATGGCTGCACAACAGGGTGAATGTGCTTAATGCCACTCAGCTGTACACTTAGAAATCAGTAAGATGGTAAAGTTTATGTTGTACATATTTTCACAATCAATCAATCAATCACTAGCATTCTAAGAAGCTCCCTGATGCAGATGCTGCTGGCCGATGAACCACACAGTGGAGCAGCCTTACGAAAGAGGACTCCACCAACCATAAAAACCTTGGCACTGTATACAGTTAGCTCTTGGGGAGATCAGCTTCCCACCTGCTTCCCTCCATAACTTGGTGTTTGTTCTCAATAGAGCAGATCTCTTCATCTCCCTGCGTCTTCGTTTTCACATGCATAAAATGAGTTTTGATGAAAGCCTGACCAGGTGATCCCTGTTTCCTTCGGGTTAGGTGAGTGTATTCTTTGAATCTGAAAGTGCTTCCAGGAAAGAGCTCCAGCCAGCAGATGGAAAGACTGTATACACTGTGGGTCTGGGACAGTCCAGACAGTCTACAGGGAGGAAACAAATTCTTTAGGAAAATTTGGTTCATTTAGGTTCTGAAGATTTTGGATCATGTTCAGCAAGCCTGGAATCTGACAGGTGATCACTGGAATCTCTGATTTCAATGTTTGGTCATTTCCAGAAATGTAGAAGTCTAGTGCAGAAGGACAGCTACAAAATGACCATGGAGGCCATCAAATTACCATTAGGGAGACTTTTTTCCAACATTTTTAGAGACATATACTAAGGCAAAACCAATCGCCTCATTTGATCACTTTTGCCCATTATGTTTAAAATTCCACTTGTTTGCTCATATTACAACAGGAACAAAAAATTCCAAATTCATTTCAATGAAGAGAGTGTTTATTTCAATACATCTTCCTTCTGCTAAAGGGTTCTATTTTGAGAACAAACCATTTGAAACTCATCAACAATCAAGTTGCGCCTCTCTTAAATCCAATCCCCGGATGGCTTTAGGTTGAGATTAACCCTCGGATCTCTGCACACCAGGTCTGAAGCACTGTGAAGAGGGGCTCTGTCCCTTCTTAGAACACGCCTGGAATTATACAGAGGGTAACATCAGCCTACTGGCACAGAAGGAGTGCGTTGATAATGATGAGCAATGCAAACCTATGGGGACAAATATCTGTGTGGACAAAAATAGAGCCAGCTGAAAATCAAAAACCAAAACCAAAATCGTAACTAAGGAAAAGCAAGCAGATGTCATTTTAATTTTTTTAATTTTAATTTTTAAAAATTTTAATTCCAGTATAGTTAACATACAGTGTTTTATTAGCTTCAGGTGTGCAATACAGTGATTCAACAATTCCATATATATTATTCAGTGCTCATAGCAGATGTAACTTTTAAATCCCACTTCCTCTTTCTTATTATTGTGAAATATTGTTTCCTTAACTGCAATGAGACCCCTACACTGCATGTGCAACAGTAATGGTTGGGGCTAGGGCTTGCTGCTAATTTGGCATTAAAATCCAATTGAACTTTCGGGGCACCTGGGTGGCTCAGTGGGTTAAGCACCTGACTCTTGATTTTGGATCAGGCCATGATTTCATAGTTCACTGGGCTCTGTGCTCACTGCCTGGAGCCTGCTTGGGTTTCTCTCTCTCACTCTCTCTCTGCCCCTCCCCTGACTCACTCTGTCTCTCTCTCTCAAACTAAATAAATAAACATTGAAAAAAAATAAAATCTTACTAAACTTTAGATGCAACACGCTTCATAAAACTGGTACTTCTTTACCTATCTGATTATTCAGCCATTATGAGATATACATACAGCTTGTGTAATAAACCTAGTAAAAATAACAATTGTGTGGATACATCACTTTAGAAAAATTCAACTTCCCCTCTCACTGAGCTACCAACAGGCAAAAAGCATTTGAATAGAATGTGCCTTCTTACTTCTGCTGACTTCTAGTGATGTCAGCAGTAGTGCTTTAAGTAGCAAACAAAAGTGGAAATGCAAGGGGAAAAAAAAGTACATGGTGTTTGTGGAATGCATGGAATTTATAATACCCCAAACATGTTTTCATTAGACATGCAGTTTAAACCACCAAAACGAGGGGTGCCTGGGAGGCTCAGTTGGTTAAGCGTCCAACTCTTGGTTTCGGCTCAGGTCATGATCTCACAGTTTGTGAGTTCAAGCCCAGTGTCCGTCTCTGGGCTGCCAGTGCGGAGCCACCTCAGGATTTCAGGATTCTGTCTCCCTCCCAATCTCTGTACCCCTCACCAACTAGCACACACGGGTGTGCGCACTCTCTCTCTCTCTCTCTCTCTCTCTCCCCCCCTCCCTCCCTCTCCCCCCCTCTCGCTCTCTCTCTCTCGCTGTCAATAAATAAACTAAAAACAAATACCAAAATGAAAACTCTTCTGTTGGTGATGGATAAATACCATTTCCTCACAAACAAAAAGTTGCCACAGCTGCAACATTAACAGCCATATGATTAACCACATTTTGCTCTGAAGCACCTTGAGTGAAGGATATCATCCTAAACTTGCAAGCCAGGAACTGCCACAATCAGAGCTGAATTCATGGCAGCCCACGTGAGGATGGCCCTGGTCTGTATGAAATTGTTCACATCTGGTTCTCTGGAGTTGATACTGGAGAAGGGTAGAGACTCAAGGACAGGTGCGCTGTGCCTGCCAAGGCTCTGTTTATCAAGAGATAACTAAAGGTAACCAAGGATGTTGGGCGAGCAGATGCATTCTGTCCCGGGCACTCTCTCTGTGACAGTTTACAGATAAGGAGACAAGCTCAGAAAGAAAACTTGTTTAGTCACGGGGCTGGCACAGCCAGCCCCAGGTCTCTCTGATGCCAAAGTCAATGCTATTTTCACTATCTGCCTCTCACCCATAGGGGAAAGAAGGAAGCAAACCATGATCTGGGGCTTGAAAACATGAACCAAAGCCACCACCACTGGAATCAATTGAGGGTCTGAAACCTAAAGCAGGCAGAGGAGGAGGTGGGAAGCGGTCAGGGCAGCCTAAGACTTTGACTCCTGCATAGAGTTGCCAGATAAAATACAGAACATATGCAACATTTGGAACATACTGATACCAAAAAGCTATTCATTGTTTATCTGCAACACAAATGTAACTGAACATCTTGAATTTTTATTTGGTAAATTAGCAACCCTACTTCTAAATGCCTTTCATACCTGGTTTGTTTGAGTTGTTGAGTTGTTCAAGTTTGACTTGAAGTTGTTCTCATTAAGTAAATGTTTGATTACTCCTATGGTATAGACAGCAAATAGGGGATAAAAGGAAACTGAACATTCTCACACCTGGGAAGGATAGCGTTCTACGTGGGGAGCCAAGACTGTGTTTTTTTGGAAAAACAAGTATTAGTACAAGGCCATGTCAAAAACTTTGGTGAGCAGGGGCGCCTGCGTGGCTCAGTTGGCTAAGTGTCTGACTTCAGCTCAGGTCATGACCTCACAGCTCGTGAATTGGAGCCTGGCATCAGGCTCTGGGCTGACAGCACAGAGCCTGCAGCCTGCTTCAGATTCTGTGTCTCCCTCTCTCTCTGCCCCTCTCCTGCTGGCTCTCTGTCTTTGTCTCTCAAAAATAAATGAACATTTAAAGAAATAATAAAAAAAAAAAAAACCTTCATACTCTAGACTGTTGTGTCTGAAGCAGAGATTCCGGTGTCTAGAGTATGGGCACACAGATCATCTGGGATCTGGTTAAAATCCAGATTCTCAGGGTGCCTGGGTGGCTCAGCCGGTTAAGCATCCAACTTCGGCTCAGGTCATGATCTCACAGTCCGTGGGTTCGAGCCCTGCGTCGGGCACTGTTCTGACAGCTCAGAGCCTGGAGCCTGCTTCAGATTCTATATCTCCCTCTCTGCCTCTCCCCCACTCGCTCTCTGTCTCTGTCTCTCAAAATAAAATAAAGACATAAATTTTAAAAAAATAAATAAAAATAAAATCCAGATTCTCATTCACTAGGTCTTGGGTAGGGCCTAAGACTCTGCATTTCTAACATGCTGCCAGGGGCTGTCCATAGTGCTGGTCTGGGGCCATACTTTAAGTAGGAAGTGTAAACCATGTAAGCGGAACGGGTAGTTCAGACACAAGTATCCTCTACAGATGGAGCCTTCCACACTAGGATGGGGGACAGAGGTACTGGGGGACAGCCACTGAGGTGCCACCGGAATCTCTGCTACAGACACAACAGTCTAGAGTATGTCTATTATTTTCTGCTGCTGTTATAGTCCAGCTGCGGGTGTTAGTTGTCTACTTTTGGCAAAAGACCTATAATAATTGTTGACCTTAGGTATTTTATCTCTTTTCTATCAATGGAAAGATTCCTGCATTTCTACAGTGGTTGGGCTGGCCTTGGGGTTTCGAGCATTTATTTGTCAAAGGATGAGGAGGATCTCATCTTTCCATTTCTGAATCGAAGGAATCCCTTTCCCACAATCTCACTTTTCAAAGCTTCATTATTTTTGATACAGGGAGCAGCACCAAATTGTGGGGCCAGACCCAGGGAGGCTCATAAGAAGCCAGCTGCACCAGGGCTGAGCCGGCATTTGGGAGCAGAGAGGTTTCCCCACCCAACATCAGCGATGATGATGCAACCGAGTGTAACTCTGTTCTGGATTCCAAGGCCTCCCACTTCATATTTGGCAAACTCAAAAGCAGATATTGGCTTCAGGGTCATCAGAAGTCATCTCTCCTTCTCCTTTCTAGGTTTGGAAAGAAGGAGAAAAATTGCAATGTACCAAGGGGCTGCTATGTGCAGGCATTGTGCCTAAATTTGTCACTTTCACACACATATACAAACACACACACACACACACCCATGTCAAAGTAAGAGGCAGAAAGCAGCCTGTTTTTAATTTTTGTTGAATTCATTTCATTTGTGAGAATAAATATCTATATTTAGAGTCTACAGATGGATGCACTCTCCAAATCCTTTTGCTTTAGTTGATGTGGATGCCCTGATTAAACAGGAAATTTGATTTTGGAAATTGGTTAGATAGAGTATAATCTTATACAAGAAAAAGGCTTTGCAATTCCATTCCCTAGAAGAGACTGGGGCCTGTTCTGGGGGAACTTGTCTTTGGGGGCATCATCCAATTCAGTTTAACTCCAGCATCTCTTCTAGTCCCTTGACTCTTTTGTTTGCTTGTTTCACACTTGACCAGAGGCTTTATGACTTTATAAAGCTATTTTCTATGATGTCTTCTGGGAGTAAGAAATACAACTAAATTATAGTTTTTAATTTGGCCACAAAGACCCGAAATGAAAAACAATCAAATTAACTAGATTCTTGAATTCTTTTGCAGTTGTAAGGAGACAACAGGGGCCTTCAGACTTTTGGGAAATAGTAGCTACTTCTAGGTGTGCATCACAGCCCTGTGAAGAGGTGATCCGGCTTAAAGTAGAACCTGAGAGTTCTCCACAGCCCCCTTTCCACTGGACTGGTTTCCTTGGTATGCACAGTCTAATAATAATGGTGGTCCTTCCTGTCCCTGCCACTCCCCTGCTAGTGAGACTGACAATATAAGGTGGTTTTGAAGATTAAGTAACAGGTAAAAACTGCCTTGCACAAAGCTAGACACAGGAAGGCACTCAAAGACAGTAGTCATTGTGATGATTGCATCAGTATAAATAGCAGAGGTTATGGGAAGAGAATTTAAAAGCACTGAGGAGAGATAATAGAAAGTGGAGATGAGAGAGGTAAGTTAATTGCCTCCTCAAATGGCTGCTGTTTCAGGGAGTTAGAAGTCTAGGCAGGAAGCCAACCTCAGTCTACCAGGCAGGTCTTGGGGGATGCCCCCAGGGAGAATGGGGCCACATACACCCACCACCATGATGCCTGTAGTTAGATACCACCACAACCACCACCAGGAAAACAAAAGAGAATTGTCTCTCTGGCCCCTTCTGGGGTCACTGGCCTGGTGGACCTGGCTTGTTAGAATGCTCTCATCTGGAGGCTTGTCTGAGCAAGGATATCCCTGCAAGAATGGATTCCTTAATGGTATCAGAGGCCATGCAGAAAAACAAGATGGAATAATCTCTCCCCAACCAGTGTCTGGATCTTTTTAAAGCCTCGTATTTTACAATTATTTGCTCTCAACTCTGGAAAAGGAAGGCACCTTGGGCCTGGGATGGGCAGGCATGGCTTTTCACACTAGTCCTGGTCCTGTCTCTGGGAACCTGGGTCCTCTGGCTTTTCAGGGTCTCAGTTTCCTTGCTGTACGATCTTAAATGATCCTATGTCTTCTGCAAAGTTGTCTAAAGAATTAAATCATATAATGGATGTAGAGCACCTGGAAGAGAGCCTGGTCCACAGACAATGCCCAGTAAATGTTACTTTTCATTCACGACATTTGTCTAAAGCAATCTCTATGGTGGGTAGTTTTACCTTTGATCTCTGATATATCTATACCTGTTTCCCGATACCTGAAATTCCTCTTAGAAGGGACAAAGTTTTTACAATTAAGTATGAGGTAGAACATACAAATTGTGCAGAGAGAGGTTATATAAAGCTGAGAACTAGCTGTGGAGGGGAAAGTGTTGAGGTCAGAGAAGCCAGAAAGAACAGGATTCCAGCCTGCTTCTCAGACAAAGATGGTGGTGTCTTGTATGGTCATGAGCCCAGGGTCTGTGTATCAGCTCTTCAGGTCCTAAAATATAATTGTGTAAAGGTGCCTCCAGAGGTAATACCACAGGAGAAAAGTTCCTTTCATGAAAATATACAAGAAAGCCTTTAAAAGAAGGAAATTCTGAGACCTGGGTGAACCTTGAAGCCAAACACAAAAGGACAAATATCATATGATTCTACTTATTTGAGGTACTTTGAGTAGGCAAACTCATGGAGACAGAAAGTAGAACAGTGTTTAACAGGGGCTGGGGGAGGGGGAATAAGAAATTATTATTTAAGTTTGGCATGATGAAAAATTTCATTTTTTTAAATTATTTTTATGTTTATTTATTCATCTCAATAGAAAGAAAGCACAAGTTGGGGAGGAGCACAGAGAAGGACAGACAGAATCCCAACCAGGTTCCGCACCATCAAAGCAGACGCCAGTGCAGAACTCAAACTCATAAACTGTGAGATCAGGACCTGAGCTGAGATCAAGAGTCAGATGCTTAACTGACTGTGCCACCCAGGCTCCCCAGGATGATGAAAAATTTTAGATATGGATAATGGTGATGGTTACACAACCATGTAAAGTGCTTAGTGCCACTGAATGTACTTAAAATGTGCTTTAAAAATGGCTAAAATGGTAAATTTATGTTATGCATATTTTACCACAATAAAATTAATTTTATTAAAATATTAATTTTATGTTATGCATATTTTGCGACAATAAAACACACAGAGGAGACATAAATACAAACCAGAGATACCTGTTATTTTATAAGAAGAAAATCATTGCCTGGAAGATCAGAAGGTTCCTGATAACTGGCCAACACACCCACAACCCAGAGGGAAAAAAAAGTCTGTAAGCGAAGTTCGGATGAAAGCATAACCCGAGGTAGGAAAGTGGGCTGATGTTGAGAGCTGGCTTGACTCAGGACACCATAAACTCAGAGTCCACCATCTGCACTTCCCGGGGCAATTTCCCAATCTTTCACAAACCATCCCAGAGAAGAAATGGTAGTATTTGTAAGCCCTGAGGTAAATCACTACTCGGCTAGAGCAGCCCCAAGGGCTGAGCTGTTTAATTTCTGGCTTCCTGCAACCCATCCAGGACACACAGACTGGGAAGCTCTGTGTCAGGGGGCCCAGAATATTCATGTTCAAATGTTGGAACAGTGTGCGAATTCCTGCCCTATGCACACTGCTATATAAAACTACTAAGTGAATTATAACTCACTTTTGCATTAAATCCTGTTTTCTTGAGGTTACACCTCAACCTCCTTAACTGATTTAGGAGTTTCTGAGGTTTCCTCACAGGATCTTGACATTCTCCCTCTGCGTAGTGATGTCTGTACTACCTTACTTCATTACTTCATGACTGTTTAGAGAAGGAGCTACCGGCTCGGGTAGGACAGCCTCTCACTGAAGAGGGCAGGTCTACTGGACCTTCCTGCAGGAAGGAAGATGGCCCAGGATTATTACCTTTGGCATTGGGGGTTCATGCTTTATCTTGGAGAAGTGAATGGGCTGTGACAGAAAGCAGATTAGAGATGGCCTGGGGCTGGAGTGGGGGCAGCCTTTGATGGGACAAAGAAGTTTTAGGGAATGGGAGCATTCTATGACTAGAGTGAGGTGATGTTTGCAAGATTATATACACTAACTAAAACTCATTGAACATTTCATATATGGTATCCTCAGCACTGCTTTCTATTAAAATATAGAAATGTGACATCTGTAAGAACAAAAGCAATAAACATTGAACTGTAAATGTAAGATTTTCCCCCTTTACTGTTTGCTTTACTTTGATAAAAAGCTTTATCAAAAAAAAAAAAAAAAAGCATTGGGGCCTGGACAGCTCAGTTGGTTGAGCATCTTGATTTCGATTCAGATCATGATCTCATGGTCATGGGATCGAGCCTCACTTTGGGCTCAATTCCAAGCTTGGCGCCTGCTTAAGATTCTCTCTCCTCCCTCTGACCATCTCTCCAGTCACCCACTATCTCTCTCCAAAATAAAAAAAATAAATTAAAAAAAAAAGCATCAAGTTCCAGTAGTGTTACAATTCGAAAGAAAGAAGCCTTATCCTTGCAAGGTTTTAGAGAGGGTCCAATAGATACTAGATGGAAAGGGCCATGGAAAAAAAACAAAAACCAAAAAGCACAAATTACTGACTCAGCATTGTAATGGCTGCTGAGGGTGGGCACGGGGACACCGTGTCCAAATCTGCCACTCCTTAAGCTATCAGGAAAGACTATCTCCTACCTCTCTTCCATCTCGCAAACTGAACACCAGGCTACTGCCAATCTATTTAAGAGACCGCAGATCCATGGTCTGGGCTGCAGTTCAGCCACTCATTAGCTTGTGGTCTTAAACGAATTTGCCTCTCCGCTGTGGGTCTAGTTTTTCCCATCCCTAAAGCTGGAAAATAATTCCTGCTCATAGCACAACACAGTGGGAGCTTGGTGTATGGGGTAACAGACTTGCTGAGCCTCACTGTCCCTATCTGTAAAGTGGGGAGATAGTAAACCTTTGGGGGTGTGTCTGCCCAGCGTGTCTCCCCTCTCCTCTTTGCAATACCCAGCCCACTCCTTTAAGGAACCTTCTTTGCCTCCTCCCTGTGGTTCTGCTGTGGCTGTAAACATCGCCAGCCCCAGGGCCCACCTGGGGTGAGGATGAGCCAATCACAGAACATTGGAAGAACCTGAGACCCACACAGAGTGAAATATGGGCAATGCTGATGGTCTGAAAGTCCCTGGATTCATACTTGTTCTTTCAGACGTATGATCTAATAAACTTCTTTCTTTGCTTAAAAACAACAACTACACCCTCTGACATCCCCCTGCCCCAAAATCAAAAATCCAAAAACCAAAATAAATCCCTTTCTCCCAATTTTGCAAGCTAGTGGGAACAGCCATCTCTGGCTGTGTATTAACTTTTCTCCCTCTGGCCCTACTCAGAGAAACTCATGCAGCGATCCCATGTTGCAAAGTCCAAGCTGGAGTCCAAAGGGAGGATTAATGATCAACATCCAGTTAGGAAGAGTCATTATGGGGCCACTGCCCAGGTTCTAATTCTTTGTGTGCTGAGGTCAAACAAACAAAACAAATACGATTTAAGTGAAATAGGACAGAGTCATAGTCACCAAGAAAAGAAATCCTCACCTTTCAGAGTGCTTACCTTTTGAAATGGGAAAACAAAGCTGGTAATAGGGTCTTCATTCCAGAATCTTTTGGAAGAGAAGACCAAGGACCTTCGAGGCCCTATACCTCCCTTTCTATGGATATATTGAGCTGTCTTCACTTGCCTTTCTTTTTTTATCCAGAGTTATGACTCCCTGGTGATGGGGGAGAAGTGGGACCTTGAACGTTGCTGGCCGCTACAGGCTCTCTGAGGCTCACTTCCTTGGACACCCAGAGTTACCTCCACTAGTTTGGGTAGCTAGGTAGTTGGCCCAAAGAGAACCCTATAGGGAAGAATGAAGGGATAAAGACTATTACAAGAAGACAGCAAGTTGTATGTATGGGGTTATAATGAATCATGCTCTGGTACTGATTGGATGTGGCTTTGTCAGTTGCCTTTCGGTGTGCTCGGAGAACATACCAGGTTGGGGCCAGACCTAGGGCTTGTTTTCACAGCCCAGGAAGTAGAACCCTGGGCAACACAGGCTTAAGGCTTTGGGAACTCAAAGCACATGGTGCTTGGTTCTCAAGGGAGGCACCAGGGCAGGAGTGAGGACCCAGACAGTGCTTGTTTTTAAGAACAATCCAGGGAGGGGAGGATTTTATTTTTCATTGTGTAAGCCTTCTAAACTATTTGAATTAGTTACCAAGACCATGGGAATATGACAAAAAGAGATTGGCTTACCATTAGGAATCATGAAAAAATAAGTTCTTTTCCTTTTCTTACTGAATTTCTGTCACGTCAGACTCTTGGCTTCGGTGGAGGTCAGAGGAAAACGTCAGCCCACAGAGAGAAGGGCAGAGTTTCCCTGTGAGAAGCCTTTCCTCCCACTTTGTCTGATTCATCATCTGGTAGTGGTCATGGCCCTGCCAGAGTGGGGAATGAGACAGGGCGATTAGCTACATGAGAATCCCTGGGTTGGGATTTGACCACACTGGGAGCAAGAGCTCAGGCCATACACAGGCTGGGCTGGGGGGTGCTGAATGGTCCAGGTGGTCATAACTCTGCTGACCAATCTGTCATCTGGGTTGGGGAGGTAAAATGGATGAGGCAAGGTACAGTGTAGGGATGGTCATGCCCTGTGGTGGCCCTTAGGAAATAGCACAAAGTCTGGTGAGCCATTCAGTCATTTCACAAGTAAGGACATGCACATGGATACATATTTAGAAGCTGATTAAGGGTGTGGCTTGGACAGGATGGCCTAGCAGCACTTTAGAGCCGGTAGAGTCATGTACCTCAAAGCATTGACAGGAGCCTTGCTCCAGACCACAGGCCACCCACTGGAAACCACCACTGTGCCTGTAATATCACCCTGGACAGCTGCTCCACCCCCCACCAAACAGTGCTCTGATGTGGGGCTGGGTTCCAAATTACCCCACTTGGGAACCCAATAGATACCCTTAAAGCATGTTGATCAAGGAGAGGGAATCTTTGGGTCAGTTTCAATAAGTATTCACCAGTTACATCTTAATCTCAGTGTTACTTGGAATTGTTTCAGCAAAGCAAAACTCAGTCTCAGGAGGCTCTGTTAGGGGGAATAGGGTTGTCTATTGTCCAAGTTTTTTTTCAGGGTCTCAGAAAGATGTTTCCTGGACATTCTCTGTCCCCCTTCCTTCCTCTTAGGATTCACTAGCATCAACCATCATCTCACTCCTGATTTGTCATTTGCCACTTTTTATCTATCCCAAGTACTCAGCGTTGGTGTGGGTGTTGGAGAGATCCCGGCCCCCAAATCTCTTTATTCACTCTTCCAACAGCGGTCCTGATCTTGGTACAGACAGCAAGAACGGTGCTTTACGTAGTCCACTGCCCTAAATGCACACTGCCTCCTATTAAAAAAAAATTTTTTTCACATTTATTTATTTTTTGAGAGACAGAGTATGAGCGGTAGAAGGGCAGAGAGATAGGGAGTCAGCAAGCTCCAGGCTCTGAGCTGTCAGCACAGACCCCGACACAGGGCTCGAACTCACAAACTGCAAGATCATGACCTGAGCCGAAGTCGGATGCTTAACTGACTGAGCCACCCAGGCGCCCCCACACCACCTCCTATTTATTTACAAACAACACTGATTTCATAAAGGTTGTAGCGATCACCCACAATTGACAAGCTTAAAAAAAATTCACACATCAGACATCAGAATGGTCTTGTGTGCATTTAATTTGTGTTTACTGTTCATAGTATGGTTTAGTTCTTTTCAGACACTTTACTCTTAGAACCTACAGTTTGCTTCGGTTCGCAGTGGCCCATTCGGATGCTGTGAGTGGACCGTGGCAGTTGCCAGTGTAGGACGTGCTTTCATCAGAACTGCAGGATGCTCCTGACTACCTCCACATAGTGGCTATCTGGGGGCGGCTTCCTTGGACTCCCAGGCTGCAAGAACTTCCTAATTGTAGGGATGTTGCTGATTCTTGCTTTAAATGCCTGAAATGAGAACCAGTGAAATGAAAGCCTCCATAGCAGTCACAACCTTTAAGAAAATCAGAGCTTTGTTATGGGAGGACAGTGCTTAGGCTGCCAGCTTATGGAGCCCAGGGTGTTGAATCTGAGTTCATCCCTCAAGGCCTGTTGGCTGCATGTTCCCAGGAAGGTAACACAATTGCTAGTATGTTTAGCCTGAATAAACTGTTTTGTTAAACAATCATTCGGGTGCCTGGGTGGCTCAGCTGGTTGTGTCGGACTCTTGATTTCGGCTCAGGTCATGAACCCAGGGTCATGAGATGGAGCCCCACACTGGGCTTGGTGCTGGGCAAGGAGCCTGCTTAAGATTCTCTCTCTCTCTCTCTCTCTCTCTCTCTCTGCCCCACTCCCCACCCCCACTCTCTCTCTCTCAAAAAATAAAAAAATAAAAAATAAAAAATAATTGTCTCAAGTAGGTACATATTAAAAACTCTAAAAAAGTCATATGCTTTGACCTAGCAATTCCTGTTCTAGGAATTTCTTATAAGGGTGAGCAAAGAAATAATGATAAGAATGTTAGCATAGTGAAAAGTTGGAAATAACCTATATTTCCAAGAACAGGAAACTGGTTACATAAACTATGGCACGTCCCTACAAAGTATATAGTCCAGTAATTTAAAATGATATAATATATAAAAAGAAGAGGAAGACCCCTGTATTGACAGGGAAAGAGCTCTAGAATGCACTGTTTTGTTTAAAGAAAAAAAAAAAAGCCCAAGATAGAACAGAATATATTTGCTGTTTTGGGTAAGAAACCCAGGGCTGGGGGTGATAGATAAACTGATATTCATACTTGCCTGTATTTGCATAAATAGGAATACTGGAAGGGTACACAGGAAACCAATAAAGGTGATTATAGGGGAAGGTGGGAAGGCAGTGGTAGGAATGAGCTTACTCAATTTGTGCCCCCCCCCATTTTTTAGTTTATTTATTTATTTGGAGAGAGAGCGAGCAAGCGTGAGCAGGGGAGGGGCAGAGAGAGAGGGAGAGAGAGAGAATCCGAAGCATTAACAGTTGACAGCGTGGAGCCAGACATGGGACTCGATCTCATGAAATGAGAAATCATGATCTGAGCTGAAATCAAGAGTCAGATACTTGGGGCGCCTGGGTGGCTCAGTCAGTTGAGTGTCGGAGTTCTGGCCAGGTCAGGATCTCACAGCTCATGAATTTGACATGAGGCTGACAGTCCAGAGCCTGGATTCTGCCTCGGATTCTGTGTCTCCCTCTCTGTCTGCCCCTCCCTGGCTCGTGCTCTGTCCTCTCAAAACTAAATAAACATTAAAAAAAAAAGTTTTTCTTAAACAGTCTTCTATTGAGATGGACCTGGAGATGCATTTTGCTTTAGTCTTTGTTTCTATTCACTTTTTCTTGGGCTTCGTGTGGATGCTAATACACTACCTTCAGTAGAGGGAAGTCAGAAAGAACAGAAGCATCGAGTTCTTCCACCATTAAAATAGCTTCCAGCAGTTGTATGTCTGCCCAACTGAATTTGTTGCCAACGAGAAAATCGTCTCCGTGGTCATTCAAAATCTACAGAAAGAAAAATAACAAAGAAAATCATATTAAAGTGAAGACTATTTTGCCTGGCTAAACACTTATAAAAGCAGGGACTCTTTTGTAAAGATCAAATTTACTAAAGAATCTTTTTCTTGATAATCTCCAAGAATGCTGGAAAGGGTCAGATGAAACCAACTCTTAAACACTCCTAAACTTGCTGTAAATTGGCACAATATTGTTGGAAATTTGTCAGTGATTATCAAGATATTTTGGGTAGTAAAGTGCTAGAATGGAGTTTTCTCTTATAAGCTTAGAGCTTGTTAAGTAAAACTGTACCCACTAGCATAAGGGAGACACAAAGGTCATGATTAACTAGAATCTGGCTACTATCCCACAAGTAGAAATAAATCACCAATGGGATATCAGAAACCTGAGCCTTTTTACTATCTAATGAAAAGTGAATATAAAAATCCCTCAGGGTGTAGCTTGGAGTGGCAGATATACAAAATATGGGTTTACTCCATAGGTAAGGAACAAAGAGCTCTAACACTAATCAAAGCACAGCACAATATTTAAATTCATGGCAATAAACAATATTATCAAGTTATTTAAAGAACAAAAACAAAAATGAAAGAATCAATAAACCCATTAGTCCCCTTTGAAGATTCTAGGCAACTAACTCATTTTGAAAAACAGTGAACAAAAAGAAAGAATCAGGTATTTATCCTCCTTTCCTAACATAAACCGCACCCCAAAGTAACTAAATATATTATGAATGGGAAGATTCATTTTATAAAAGTATTCCAGCTAATAAATGAAGAGGGATTGACAGGATTGGGTGTCAGCATTTTGCATTCACTAATAAATCAGTGGGTCTAGGCATTAATCATCAATCACATTAAGTTGTAAGAAGAGGGACAACTGGATAATGTCTGCTTCCTAATGTCCTTCACGACATCACTTATGACAGAGTTGGGCCAAAATAATCACACCTGGACATGCTTAAGCTTTAAATTCTAACTTCCAATTGAGAGGAAATTTAAAGAATAAAGGAGTATGCTGCACTTAATAAAATCCAGGCTATCGGAAACTCGACAAGATAAATCCAAGAGGAATAAATAGAAGGAGAGAAAAAGGGGAGCCTGAGTGGCTCGGTCAGTTGAGTGTCCAACTCAACTTGATTTTGCCTCAGGTCATGAACTCATGGTTCATGGGACTGAGCCCTGAGTTGGGTTCTGTGCTGACAGCAGGCAGCCTGCCTAGGATTCTGTCTCTGCCCCCCTTCCCTTGTGCACTCTCTCAAAATAAATAAATATTGAAAAAATAGAAAAAAAGAGGAAGGGACTTTATAGACTAAAAGAAGCTTAAAAATGTAATTGACTAATTACAAAGAATGAATTTGAGGATTTTTTGTTTGTTTTTGTTTTTTTTTTAATTGAAATACAGTTGACACACAATGTTACATTAGTTTCAGGTAAACTTGAGTTTGATCCTGATTTGAACAAATAAATTATTTTAAATGTTTTGAGGAGTACTGGATTAGGCCACACAGATTTCAAAATCTGTAGTATGATAAAGTCCATTTAATATTATAACTCAAGGAATCACACTAGTTTTTTTTTTTTTTTAATGGAAGGCATTTCAACAACACTGTACATTGTTCCAGATAAAGAGGTGCTTGCTTGTTTCGTTCTGAGGTACTGGCAGAACACTTCATTGTGGTTTAACCAGTAATAAATCATTCTTTCCCCGAGACTAAGACTGAGGAGAAATACCACAGAATTCTTCTGTCTGCAAAGTCTTTATTTACGGAACTCTATGCATACATGCTACCTTACCAGATGTATTTCTAGGACATTCCTAATTATTCACTCCAAAATGACTTCGGAAAAGTTGTAATTTTAAGATACCTATCTTTTGATTGAGTCATGATTAGCTTACAATATTACACGTAAAGCAACATCTGACAGTGAATTTCAGGTGATGATGCCCTGGGCTGATGGCTTTTTAAAAAATCAGAACAGAAATGCTGTACCTTTCATTGCATTTGGCTTATTCCCATTCAGTTTCATTAAAGGCTCCATAATAACGTAACACTTTAATTAAAGTTTTGGTCCAGGTGCAGTAAAGCTCTACCAACAGCTTCTGTCTTTTCAGATATTCACGCCTGAAATATTCTTCTTAGCAACAGGAAGTAAGTCCTGAATCCCTGCATCGTGGGAAGTGGAGGTGGAAACTCGCATTGCCCATGCGCTCTGCCTCCCAGTTCTCTTCCGCCTCGCCCCCAGCTCCTCCCTGGGATGGGAGGGGGGACTTGCCGCGTGAAGATGCCTGCCCCGCCCCCTGCTCCTTCTGCTGGACCTGCGCGCGCAGCCGTCGCGGAGCAGGACCCTGACTGTCGCGAGAGCACCAGGGCACGTCTGCTACGCCGGGATAAGGCCTCGCTGCGATCCAAGCTGGATCTCTGCCCCGTACCTTTTCAAAGACCGGGAAGTAACGGGTTTTAGCTTTCTTCACGATTAAAGTAAGATTCTCCGCTTTTTCCTCAGGGGGTTTGAACGCAGCCAGCGCGATCATCATCATGAGGTCCAGGGTGCCGTCAGCATACATGTTGATCCTGACAAAACAGTGTAAGACTCTCATTCCGACGCGAGCCTTTGAGTATGGGATTCCCTAATTCGCCACAGCGGTGATGCAGATGGCTATTGGGGCAAATGACTTTTCCTGCCCCCTGCCTTAAGATTCCATGCCAGCACTGATTTCTGCAACCAGAGCCATCCTAGTGACCAGGGTATACTAGCGTCTCTGGAAATGGTTATTGAATGAAGGGATGTGTGAAAAAAATGAATAAGTGCCTCTAAGTTGATATCTGCCATAAATCAATAAATAGATTATTGTGGTTTTAAAAACCCAACTGAATGAAGTTTACCAGAAGTGCAAAACTATTAGCACCAGAACCTTTCCAGTTGTTTAGTGAAGATCTATAATTCAGCGGGTCTTCCTCTGACCTGGCAACTGAGAGGAAACATTTGCTTTCCTAGTCAGATCAAACAAATACCTTATGTCATTCCCTTAAAAATTTCCCTTACATTGACAAACGCAAAAAAAAAAGGATAAAAAATTCTAACAACAACAAACTAAGAATGATAGACATGTGACCATTATTAGCCTGTTGGTGCAGTCATGGTGTGCAAATTCTGTCTACAACCAGTATGCAAACATTAAGGGTTGTGTGCCTGTGTATCCCCCACCATATGCTAACTGCCCAACAAATTTGGTTCAGTGATCATCTCTATTTTCAACGTATATAAAAGCATAATTTACTTTATTGTCCTATCTGAATTAGAAGTCATTTTTCTTACATGTTCGATTGTCACCTTTAATTGTAAAAAACACACACATCAAAACAGAAACAGATTGCTTTTGCATATTATTACTTGTTTACATTGTTATAAAAGGATGCTTTTCACACACTATTTGAAATTGCTTCTCTTCCCATATACCTTTGGGACTGCAAGTTAGAATGACTAAATTCACTTTAAAGGTGGATCTAAAGGAGGGTTGGGTGTGCTGCTTCTTGTTACGGACTTTGTTCATTCCTATTTATACTCTCCCTCCTTTTTCTGAACAGTTGAACTTAGGCCTTTCTCCTACCATGTCTTCTTTGTATGTGTATGGACCACCCCATAGTGTTCATGCTTATGGTGATAAGATTTCATTCAAGGACCAATGAAATGGCCCTTTGACCCCAAATACAGATAAAACTTTTATAGTTGTAAGTCTTTGTTTTGTCTGTAGTTTACTTATCTCATGTGAAGCTGAACTGTGTATTCCTGGGAGTAACAATCCAGCCATCCTCAGCCAGGCCGAGCACAGTGCCCAGCACGGAGGAGATGCTTGTGGTATATATGTGCAAAACAGTGGACACAAAGCTTCACCATTCAGTAATTGTGATAAAACTTGACAGCTCCTTCCATCGTTAGATGGGGTCTCTTTTCTGGAATGACCTCATGACTTGCTTTGACAAATAGAATGAGGTGGAATTGATGACCAGTTCTGAGCCTAGAACTTAAGAAGCTTTGTGTGCTTTTACTGTCTCTTAGAACCCTCCCTAATGGCTCCAACAACAAGCTCTTGCTGAGAGGATGAGACATATGGTGCATTTACCCCTCAGTGGATAGTCAACACTCCAAACCAGAGCCCTCAGACTGACTCCTGGTTGACCACAGACATAATGAGTGAGCCCAGCCAAGAGGAGTCAAGCCCGGCCCAGATATGCCAATGCCCACATGACCCATAGAGTGGTGAGGAATAAACGCCTGCTGATTTAAGTCACTGTGGTTTGTGATACAGCAGTATTTGTGGGAATAGATCATTGATACAATGCTCAGTGTTTGTTTGCCGAATCAGTCATTTACACCTTCATGTAGAACGAAGTCTACTAGGTCATTTTATGAGAACCTATTCTGTGAGGAGTGGGGAGAGGATATGACTGTTGAATGCAGACTACCATGAGTAGTAAAAGGGGAAACCTGGAGTATTCAGAGCTATGCACAGGATACATGGGTATAGCAAAAGCGTCTCCCCTTTGTTCCCCTTGCCTTCTCCTCCTAGTCCAGGCTGAAAGTCTGCACCTGAACTGAATCTCAGCAGGTGCAAGACAACAGAGCTTGGATAAGAATCAAGTACAGACATGAACACTGTAGTACCTCACTGTCTCCTTCAGGTCCTTCCCATACAAGTCGTACTTGGCAGCAAGGTAGCTGAGGATGGCTCTAGTCTGTGTCAGCACCATTCCATCAATTTCAACCATAGGCACTTGGCCAAATAGCAGGCATCCATCTATGGATTGAGCAAAGAGAGGTTAGGATACTCTCCTTCCATAGTTGTGGTAAGCCTGCAGGAGGGTCCCTTCTAATTTGTTGAGTAGTTTTTAGTTTTCATCCAAAGTGGTGAGTGAGCTAATGACCCCAGTTGTTGAGAAAATTCCTACCATTTGCTTTATGGAAAATCTGAGATTTGCTCGATGGTTCCATGCATTTTTGTGTGTTGGTTAATCACGACTAAGACAGCATACATTTACTTTGTTTATAGTATAAATGCTTCTGGTTCTCAAAGTTTAGGATGTATGAAAATCATCTCAAGGAGATGGGTTGTTAAAAATACTCACCCACTCCCCAGATATTCTGATTCAGGGATGGAGGCTGGGAGCCTGAACTCTTTGAAAAGCACATCAGGTATCACTCCAAGTCTACACAGCAGCAGGATGTAACAACAAGAACCCAGGCAGACCGGATCCAGATGCCAGCTTTAGCACCCCCCAGCCCTGTGACTTTAAGCAAATGACTTACCTGAGATTCAGCTCCCTTTTCTCTAAAACAATAATACCTATCGAGCAGGATTTTTGAAAGGATGAAATGAGATAGCTTAAAAAAATCACTGAATACTGTCAATAATCAATGTTCAGTAAAATTAAATTTTCTTCATTGTGAGTGACTGGCTATATAAGTAATGCATTAAAAGATGTGCTGTAAATAGTGCTCTTTTCATAGGATAGGGTCTTGAAGAAATACATAGCCTTTAAATTTCCTTTACCACCTACACATTGCTGAGAATAAGGAACTTTACCTAGGCTAGGAACCAGACTTCACTAGTGCTTTGGCAGAGGCCCTAATGAATTTTCCCAGTTTCCAATATTGTTGCTACTTGCCTTAATGAGAGGCAGTAGAAGATGGTGGAGAGAAAACCACTGCAGGAGCTTTTCAGGGAGCCGGTGTCCCTGTTTAGTTGGATGATTCAGGCAAGTTTCTATCTTCCCTGAACCTATTTTCTGATCTGTAGCAGTATTGTCCTGCCCACTGTAGAGGTTCCTTGAGCAGGAATAAGATCATGCTTGTGACCGTGCCTTGGAAATATTAGTACTATTATTAATGGAGAGACTACAAAATCTCCATTTCCTAAGGGTAGTGCTACATTTGTCCAACACTGAATGATCATCTAAACTAGTCTCTGTGCTACTGCTTTTAAGTGAGGCAAAAGTCCATTAAAATGATCCATGGTTCTAGGAACTGATGATCTTCTTCAGAGGGACTTCTAAAATCTAGGATCAGGAGTGCAGGGAAGGATCTTTGCAATCATTTAGTTCATTCATTTTATAGACTATGGCACTATGAAGGCCAAGAGGGCAAACGTGACTTGCTCACACTCACAGTCAGGGGACAGCTAAGCCATCAGGTCTCCCGACTCTCAGCCCAGGGCCCTCTCTGCTCTCCTTTTCTGCCTCCTATTCACTAATAATAGTAATGCCCAGGAAGGTGTCTGAAGCACAAGAGCAGCATCACAGACTCAGGGAGGACTGGAGGATCTCCTAGGCTGTTAGGGAGGACTTCCTGCCAGAATGATCACAGAAGAGTTTCTGGAGATACATTTCATTTACTTATTCAATACATATGTATTTACTGCCTACTATGTACCAGTGACTGGCCTTGTTCGGAGTGAAGTAGGGCAGAAATGACAAGAAATAGGAGCTTCAGGAATATTCCAGAATTTAATAAAGTTCCTGGACAAGAACTGGGGAAGAGTTAGCTGGCCTTCCCCATTCAATGAGATCTACTGGCATCCTGCATCTGTGACCATCATTTTATTTTATGGTAAGGAGACAGGATGCAGAGAAGTTAAAAGCCTTTTGCAGTCATACAGTTTGTAAATGGTAGGTCTGCTGATTACTAGTTGAACGTTTTTCCAAAAAATAACTTGTGTTCATTTCATGACTGTTTATCAGCAACATGGGGACATCCAGGTTTCCTTAGATAAGGAAAATAACGTTGTGGCGGTTAGAAGTTTAAGAAGCACTGTGAAAGTACTAGTCTTTTCTCTTGGTGTGAGAAACTCTTCTAGGGAATTGTAAGGATGAAGGACTTCTTCCAAATTTAATCAGATTTTGATCTTTCCTACAATCTTGGTTCTACAATTGTAACCTGATAAAAAATGGTGTCTGTTAATCTGCTGAAACCACTAAGAAGTGGATATGAGCCATGAAGACTAAAAAATATCTTCGGTCAAATTCCCCTTCCCTTTTACTCCCTCCCTTCCAACCCACTGGATCAGTATTTAAGAATTCTAAAAGGATTCTTTAGTGGGGTGGGGAGTATTGAACCAATTAGCTGAGTTAACCCATGCTATCATATCTAATGGAGGTCAGGGTCATAGTCTACTTGATAAACTTTTATGAAGTCTAAGGAGACAATGCAGATGACACATTTAGCTCTGTGACAGGGATACAGTGAGCATTCGATCAGTGTTAGCAGTCCTTTTCCTAATGGTTGTCACTATACAGTTTTGTGTTCTGTATTGAAATGAATATTTCCAGAAACAAATTTTTATTTTTTCTAGTAAGATAACATTGAATAAATCTAGGCTCACCTTTCTGCAACTTCTCATATTGTTCTCTTGTTTCAATAAATTCTTCTTCAAACTAGATCAAGGATAGAAACATTGTTATAACTTTAATATTCTCAGAGAGAGCGAGAGCGAGAGCGAGAGAGAGAGAGAGAGAGAGAGAGAGAAAATGCCCAATGGCTTCCAGAATGAAAGTTTTATTTTTATTTACTTTTTTAAGATTTAATTTAAAAAATATTTTAATGTTTATTTATTTTTGAGAGAGAGAGAGACAGAGCATGAGCAGGGGAGGGGCAGAGAGGGAGACACAGGATCCAAAGCAGGCTGCAAGCTCTGAGCTGTCAGCACAGAGCCCGATGCAGGACTCGAACTCACAAATTATGAGATCATGACCTGAGCTGAAGCTGCACACTTAACTTACCCCAAGATTTCATTTTTAAGTAGGGGTGCCTGGGTACCTCAGGTCATGATCTCACAGGTCGTGTGTTGGAGCCCCAAGTCAGGCTCTGCGCTGGAGAGCCTGGAGCCTGCTTAGGCTCCCTCTTTCCCTGCTCCCCCCCTGCTGTGTGCTTTCTCTCTCTCTCTCTCTCTCTTTCTCTCTCTCTCTCTCTCAAATAAGTAAATAAACAACAACAAAAAAGATTTTATTTTTAAGTAATCTCTATACCCAAGGTGGGGCTCGAACTCACAACCAGAATCACAAGCTCCACTGACTGAGCCAGCCAGGCGCCCCCAGATTGAAACTTTTAAACGAAACCACAAAGTTGTTGAGTTAGACACAGCTGAAAATTCTGCCAGCGTGTGTATGTAGGGGACATGGGACTGGCACCCCTTTGGGGGTTTTGCCTACTTAACAGGATATCCCCAACCCCATTCATATTATTTCCTTTTCTTCACGTTAGCTCGTTTTTCTCTCCAAATTCTTGTCCTTTTCTCTAACTTCCCCCAGTGATTTCCTTCCTCCTATTCCTCTCTTTCGTTTCTTCTCTCTCTTCTGTGTCATTTTCCCTCCATATCAGGCCAAATTAAATTTCTCTTCGATGCTTGTACATTCAATGAAAGGCATCCGAAGATCATCACTCAGGTGGGGTTGTTATCATTTATTGATGGAATCTCTGAAGCTGCAGTGGGAAATAGTGACTTTTTTGTCCCCTAAGCCTTGAGATGGGGGGAGGATAAGGTGAACAGAACAAAGAAGGTCATGCGTGAGTCCCTGTTTTAAAGAAGATGGCATTCAAATAGGGAAAAGGAAGTCTACACCTGCATGAAACCAAACAGTTCCAAAGCACTTGTGAAAGTCTATGGAAAAGTCAGTGGTTAAGGAATTCAGAATTAAGGACAGATCCCAGTAGGGCAGACTTTTCTGGGCTCAAGAGGAGACCAGACAACAGCTGGGGATAAGGTTTCAGTGGGCAGCCGTGGGTAGAACATGGTGCCAGGCCAAAGCTGGAAACACCCTACAAAACCAGTTAGTTCCATTGAAAACAATGATGCAGATGTGGGTCTCCTCTCTCTCCTTCATTTTATGAGTCATCATGGTCTCGTTGGCTGCCACGAAGTCCAGAACACCTCCCTACACTTCCACCCTCCCAACCCTGCTTAAAGAGAGGACTACGATCCCTCCCTCACCTCTTACAAAGGAAGACAGGTGGAAAGGGAAAGCATGGATCCTTCTTGAAGGCATGACCCTGAATTATGAAGAGGGGGAAGAGGACGACTCCAGCCCACCCAAATTACCCTCCTTCCTTTTCCCAGTCAGGGACCAACCTCCACTCCAGCTGCAGCCAGCAGCCAGCGGATTGACTCCATCCTGCCCCTGCCACGAAAGTAGCAGAGCTTGGGTTTGGTTGTCATGACTCCTGGCTCAGGGTTTTCTGAAGGGCAAAACAAGAAAAGTTAGAAAAGCAAGAAAACAATGGTCATAGAAGCAGGATGGTGGTTACCTACAGGGAGGAGAGCGAGGGTGTATGATGGAGTGTCTGGAATGCTATTAATATTCTGTTTCTTTTCTTTTTTTAAACATTTTTGTAATGTTTATTTTGAGAGAGAGAGACAGAGCGTGAGTGGGGGAGGGTTAGAAAGAGAGGGAGACACAGAGTCCGAAGCAGGCTCCAGGCTCTCAGCTGTCGGCACTGAGCCCGATGTGGGGCTCGAACCCACAAACCATGAGATCATGACCTGAGCCGAAGTTGGATGCTTAACCGACTGAGCCACCCAGGTGCCCCAATATTCTGTTTCTTAAACAGAATTAATAATCAGTCTTTATAATTAGTCTTTAAACTGCACATAAATGTACTCTCCTGTATGTATGCTCAATGTCACAGTGTAAGAAAAAAAGAACAAACTATACTTACCAAAATATCAGGGTATTCCATAGATTTGAGAGACTGTCTCTGGTATTTTGAGAAAGGATCCAGGAGTTAATATGATGGTTTCATGAATGACCTTGCAAAAGAAAATCTTTCCTAACAGTGGCATGGAGCTGGGCCGTTTTGGATTGAAATGTTCCCTGGGAGTTGGACCACTCTTTCATTTCTGTCACAAGGCTTTTCTGAGTGCTGAGACAGGCAGATGCAGGCCTAGTCAGGACCAGGATTCTAGTCCTTATGTGGCCCCCAGGGAGCTGGACAACCCTAAGCCCAGTTCAGTAGGTCTGTCCGCCTGCATGTCCTCCTCTGTAAGTGGGAGGTGCCCTGCAGCCTTTTCAAGAAAAGTATTGTGATAACAAAGGCATACCTAATAGCACTTTCTACTTCACTGCTGCAAGGGCCACAGTGGCTATTACACTAGTGACCCCTGCCTGTGTCACAGGATTATTGAAGGTGCTTTGAGAATGTTAAAGCTCTATACCAACTCACAGAACCGCCTGGTCTCCTTTTCTAACATCTGCCTCTCTGATCCCATAGGTAACAATGGATGCTTCAAGGAAACAGCAAAAAAGCCAAACTGTTGACTCCGTGCACATGGGTGCTGTGGCTGGGAGGGTGCTTAGGTGACCTGGATGGAGAGACTGACCTCAGCTTCCCAAGGCAGCCCTCACCGTGGTCCTTCGCCCACCAAGCCCCAGACTGCCAGACAGCATGTCCTAGCTGGGATTCCACTTGAGGACGCTGCCTGTGCTAAGAAAATTCACAAGAAAGTAAAAAATCAGAACATCAGTAGCTCGGTTCATGATGAAGAATTTGGCTGTTAATACCCTGAATCCTATGACGACAAAGTCACTCAGGTTCATGAAATCTTGCAGGTGTTTTGGGCCATGTTGCCCACAACCATTCTCTTTTCTTCTGTGTTGGATTGACAGTTTAACTCTTGGAAAAGCTGAATCCCTTTCTTTCTTTTTGTAATGTGGAACGCTTCACAAATTTGCATGTCATGCTTACGCAGGGGCCATGCTGATCCCTGTATTCTTCCAATTTTAGTGTATGTGTTGCCAAAGCCACACCAGTCCCTTTCCTGCGGTGGTCTTTCAGGCGGCACTCACTGCGCATGTTGGGTTGCTGTTAAGACTCATTTCTTTTAAGTCGCCTCTTTGGCTAATGAGTGTTGAAAGTGTCAGGAGCTTCCTAAAAACCCACTTCTTTACTGTCTTGGGAAACAATGATTAAAAAGACACCTGAATTCCCTGATTAGAGAAACATGTTTGGGTCTAGTAACTCACTACTAACACAACTTAGAATGAACCTTACAATAAAATCAGTGTGGAGAAAATATGGCAAGAGGAAAAAGGGAAATGGTGCCTTCTTGTTTAACCTCTCCCCAGTGAGATAGCTCTTGAATTCTCTGATCTTCTACAGGTCCCACATAGGATGGTTAAGGAGCAAATGCAAGCGCTGTTGGAAGTCAGAAGGAGGAGGCCATAGCAGTTACCAACATGCCAAAGGCACGGCAGGACACGCATGCCTGGTGGTTTCCAGCACTAGAGAAATTCACACCCACATGGGCCATGTTTCAGGTATTGACTAGGTGTCAGGGAGGCAGCAAAGCAAACAACAACAATATTAACAACAGCAAACCCTGGGTGACTGACAAATGATTCAAGCCCTCTGAGAACTCCTTCCAGGTCTCTGTCCATCCAGCTGCCTTCAGACGAACATAAAGCAATACTGGTAAAGTTAAATATCAGCATCCAGCTTGAGGAGCTCCATCTCTCCACTCTCTGCTTAGCACATGGAGCTCCAACCGGTTTGGCTCCTCTGCACCTGCTCTGAGAGATGGGGATGAGGCTGTGAATGTAGCTGGGGCTGGTCTCAGTAGATTCCTGTCATTCTGTCTCCTTGAAACTTTCAACCAGTCTAAATTCTGTTTGAAATAAATCTTATGGTGAAAGAATATGGGACATAGAAACTCCTGCTAACATTCCCCCTTTTTTTTTTTTAAGTTTATCTATTTTGAGAGAGACAAAGACAACACAAATGGGGGAGGGGCAGAGAGAGAGAGAGAGAGAGAGAAAATCCCAAACAAGCTCTGCACTGTCAGTGTGGAGCCCAATGCAGGGCTCGAACTCACAAAAGCATGAGATCATAACCTGAGCTGAAACCAAGAGTCAGTCAGACACTTAACCGACTGAGCCACCCAGGTGCCCCAGCTAACGCCCTTTATATGGTAAACCTATCCTTCCCTCCCCCCAACCCCGTTAGCCAAAGCTGAAAGTTATCCTTTGATTTAGACCTTTGATCCAGAAAAGGTTATCTCTGGTAGCCTCCAGAAAGCTGTTTCTAAGCAATGGGCACTTAAAATGCAGGTTGAATGGTCTTCTGGTGGTGTTTTCTGCTGGGAGGGGCATTGTGAGAGGATAAGAGGGGAAAACTATGGGTATATAACCAAGAATATGGATTAACGGCCACCCTTGGGCACCTGGATGGCTCAGTCAGTTGAGTGTCCAACTCTTGATTTTGGCTCAGGTCATGATCTCAGGCGAGCCCCATGTCAGGCTCCAGACTCCTCAGGGAGCCTGCTTAAGATTCTCTTTCTTGCTCTCACTCTTAAAAAAAAAAAAAAAAAAAAGCCACCCTAGCTTCACTGAGAGAACAAACAATGAAAAAGCTGAGGCCTCGGATGTGGATCTGGCCATTTACGGCCCACTCTGCCAGGCATGGTACCCAACTATGTCCAATCCTCAAACAGAGAAGACAAGTGTGTATTACTATCCCCATCTTTTTTATTCATTTATTTTAAATGCTGTTTTTTTTAAACGTTTATTTATTTTTGAGAGACAGAGAGACAGACCATGAGCAGGGGAGGGGCAGAGCAAGAGGGAGACACAGAATCCAAAGCAGGCTCCAGGCTCCAAGCTGTCAGCCCAGAGCCCGATGTGGGGCTCAAACTCACAGACCTTTAGATCATGACCTGAACTGAAGTCGGACGCTCAACCAACTGAGCCACCCAGGTGCCCCACTATCCCCATCTTTCATAGGCAAGCCCCTCATTGGGCTCCACAGTGACAGTGCAGAGCCTGCTTGGGATTCTCTCTCTGCCCCTCCCCTGCTTGTCACTCTCTCTCTCAAAATAAATAAATAAACAACAACAACAACAAAAACCAACCCTTATAAACATACCTAGTGATGGAAACATCCAGACTACGAAGTTATAAGAATTAGTGTTTTTAAATAAAATACAATATGGTATTACAAGAATTGGACAGAGCTATATAGAATGAGCATATAAATATAAGCTTTTCTGAGCCCTCCCCTTCTGGCCCCACATTATAGGTTAAGGGCCTAAACCAGGTCTTTTAATCCTTTTTCCTTGACCTCTAATGAATTTCAACAAAGAATAAGCCACAGCTTGGTAATATAGAAGACCAAGTTTGTGCTTCAAAAAGTAAACTCAATTCTCGTTAAAAAAAAAAAAAAAGTACATTGTCAAATCTGAAAGGAACAGGTGCAATGGAAATATTTGTTCCTCTCATGTGAAATAAAGGGAACAAAGGAGCAGTGTGTCCTGGATTTCACCCAAGATGCAGACATTCGGCAAACAGCCGCTGGGGATCCAGAACCCGAGGTGTTGAACTCACCATAAACTCACACCCCAATCTTCAAGTCTGCTTTTTCTGCTGCTAATATTGACCAACAGGTATGTCCTAAATTAAACAAACCTCGTTCACCAGCTAGGCTTCCCACATAGGGCTTATTACATTGTGTTGGGAACTGAGAGCCACCTCTTGGGGCTCGCAAACTTCACCTGCGTGCAGCTTCACTGAGATCCACCGTTGGATGCCCTCCCCACTCAGAGCCCCAGAGGCCCATGCCTAAGACAGGGTTGGGAGAAAGCAGTGGCAACAGCATCATAACCTTTGCATAGTCAGAGTGTGGACCTGGGTTAAAGATATGCCCCAAACCTTTTAGAAAATCTGGAAGACCTCCGATCTGAGTTATGCCCTGGGTACCAATAAAAGCAAAGACCTAAGTTCAAATTTTAGCTGTTTCTCACTCGAACTAGTTTTTTAACCTCTCTGAGCCTCAGTTTCCTCATTTGTACAATAAGACTAATAGTTCCTAATTCACGTGGGTAGTTATGAGGGAGAAATTAGATAATGTGTGCAAATCACTGAATATAGTAAGGACTCAAAAAATGACATGAACGCACACATGCATGCATGCACACACATAGGCACACACATGTCCCCTATCTCCAGATTGCAGTAACATTCATATGGGAGAAAAGAAGTGAAATTTGCTTCTGAAAGGAGAAGGCATTCTCCATAAGTGTAATTTTGGACCAGCAGCATCAGCTTCACCTGGGAGCTTGTTAGAAATGCAGACTGTAAGTCCTTGGGTGAGAGATACTGAATCAGAGTACATTTTTCATAAGAGCCCCAGACGATCACTTGTATATTAAAATGAACTTTGAGAAGCCAGGCCTGGAGTGAAAACCTAACACAACTGCATCTGGGGCTCAGTGTGTGGCCCTAGCTCATTCTTCTCAGGAACTGTTGTGCAGACATAAATTGCAGAAAATGATACTTAAAAACCTAGGGTGAGCAAATGGTGAAGTGCTGGAGTTGTATGTGGCTAAAGAATAGAGAAAAAGAAGGGCAGAGAGAGTTGGTATCATTGTAAGTGAATTTCCCATGCTAAATACATTTCTATTGACCCCCTTTGAAGAGATACAATGCTTCTTCAATCCCCAAGTTTAACCAAGTACCAGATGTATAGCTTTCTTCCAATTCTGGGGCAGGTCTGGAAGAAATGTCACTTGCCTGAACTATCAAATGGGGAGTTGGTTCAGAATTTGATAATCTTCTTCATTTCTTCCAGTTTTAACAGTCTTTCTGATCTTTTTTCTCTTCTCTTGTCTTCATTCTTTGCCCTACGCTCCCAACTGCTGAACACACACCTTGAGAAAACAGGCAATCCCTTTGAGGTGAAATTCTACTCACAACTTTAACAGCCATTCTGGATAATTGGGGCAAAACAGCACACAATTTTCTGTTACTTGAACACTTAGGCAAAAGGCAGGCTTTTATTGAATTTTTAGGATAATGAAAATTTTAAGGGGTTAATTTAAGAAGCTGCCAGTTTTAGCAGATGTTTTGGGCCAGAATTCAAGATGTCGATTCTAAATCTATTATTAAGAGAAATTATCTGTAACATTTACTTTGGCTTCCAGTGGATCAGAATGGCCCATCTTCATTACAACCAGTAAATCAAAATGTATCACTGAGACAAAAACAAAACAAAACAAATAAACAAAAAGACCCAAACCTCTCCCACATAACCCTATATTCCCCCACAGAACTTAAATTTGCTGGACTGGAAAGATGTAGCATCAATTTATCCTTAAGTTGACAATGTTTCAGAGAAAGAATATGTTAAAGTTGGAAAATAGCAATATTAACAGCATAACCGAGACCTTCAGTATAGCTTTAAAGTATAGCTAAATATAGGCTCAAAGTTACAGTCCATTTGTAATTGACTAGGAATTATTTCTCTTCTATTTTCCTAACATGACATATTAGCAAAATATTTAATTAGTTGATTTGACATGTTGGTTACTTGAATTTGACATGTTATCAAAAGGTAAGCCTCTTACATGGAATTAGCCCCTCCAAAAAACAGCTCAAGTATTTATCTGACAGTTTTAATACACAAACAGCCAAACGATATTCCTGGGTGGGGCGGGGGTGGGAGTTACTTCTGTAATAGGGTGGTTAGGGAGGTAGCTCTATTCCAACCTCACATGCTAAGCAATTTCTCCAAAGAGCCCTATATTTCAGAAATATATATTTCCTAAATACTGCAGAAACTGTATTTCCTTTCCATTAGGGTTTAATGGGACTAATGGATTGATTCATGTTGCCAAAACTAACAAGAGGTCGACTTACACCCCCAAGGCTTATAAACTTACTTCGGTGAAATATATACCTGAGCCAAGGAAGACATTCAGCTGCCCAGGTGATTGAGGCTGCTGGGAGAATGAACAAAGTAGGCCACCCCCTGGCCTGTTGCTGTTTAAAGATCAGGGCAAGTCTATCAGGGCTTGACTAGGGAGAGATCCCTGGTTTTCAATTTAACACAGACCCCCAGGGATGCAGGACCTTGGAGGAAGACACCCCCGCCCGCCGCCGTGTCAGATTGGATTATATCTTCCAAGCCTACGTAGAGTAGACCCTAGATGGAGGAGATTTACTCTGTCTGTTAGATACCACGGCACAGAGTGGGGGTCACCTGTGTTCTTTTCAACTGTGTACAAAAGTAGGAGATTTGCCTGAGGGGAAAAGATCGATGGTTCAAAACTTGGTAAATGCTTCAATTCTACTTAAGTGTGTTATTTCCACCAATCAACTGAAACACCACTTGACTCTTACATACTTACTTTTTAAATTACATTTAATGTGGGACAATGTATGTGACATGTATGTCATACATAGGCAATGAAAGTCTCCAAGAGGCCTTGTCTAAATGTAACTTTGCTATCTCTTTTCCATGTACAGATCTACTCTGCATAAAAAATATGTTCCTCTTATTTTATATAGGCAAGTTTAAAATCCTAGGCATTAAATTAACCACGATGTTAAAACAATTGCTGACTGTAAGCTGCAAATTTGACCACAAAATAGAACTATCCAGCCAAACCCAAGAACAGCATATAAGAAATTCACCACTAACCTTATCTCTTCCTGGCTCTTGTCTTGGAGTGTTGCAGGGAGATCAGTGAGAGTTTATGACCCTTTCCTTTCCCACTGAATGCTCCACCCAACTCAAGGGATTAGCCAACGAGCACTGCCAGTTTGTACACACCTCGGATTTCACTTTTACATCCATTGTTTGTGTATTTGAGAGTGCATCAAGTTGCCCAAGTAAGAAGAAAGTAAGATTCCACTGGTGCATTGAACAAATATTTACTGAGTACTGCTCTGTGCCAGTCAGTGCTTTAGGCCCTGGGTCTACAGTGTCGGGCATGATAACCCTGATTCCTGCACTCATGGTGCTTACGTTCTAGTTGGGAAAGACAGGCAGTATAAATATATGAACAAGTAAATGTCATGTGTTAAAAGTAATAGTAGCAATAATATATCAGATGATTATAGCTTGTGGATAAGTGACATGTATGACAGAAATGTTATAAGGGACCAGAGAAAGGAATCAGGAATACTCTAAGATACCTGCACTGTCCATTGGGCAGTATAGTGTTATTTGAAAGTAGTCTTTGCATAGTTGTAAATCTGTATTGCAAACTTTATGAATGGCTTGTGCTGGGTCCCAAAATCATTAAGTGCTGCACCTTCTCTTCTGTCCAGACACCAGAGCCTCTACAACTGGCCCATATAGGGCTAGGAACTTTTACCTGTTGGTTCACCTGCTGTGGCTTTGCTCGATGAGCCTCCTATTCCATAGGCTTGGGGTCAGCCCTGAACCCTCTACCATGCTGCTGTTTTTGAGAATAAACGATTTCTTGTGCCTGACCCCTTACTCAATTACCAGAGTCTGATGGCTCATGAAAATGGGGATGGGGTGCCGTGGGCTGAGACCTAAGGGTAGGGGTCTGGACCAAAAAGGGACAGTGACAAAATGGCTAATGCCACCTGAGGCAGGATAGGGGAGGGGGGAAATTTGTTTTCAATATAGGAAGAGAACCGCACAATTTAAGGTCAAGTAGCCCTGAGCAGGGAAGACACGGGAACTTGTCTTCCTTTGACACAGCATGGCCTCTTATATTTATTGCCTCTAATCCTCTCATTCAGAAGCCAACCTTTCCTTCTGGTTTTCTCAGAGCCAGCCTTGAGGGCCCCCTGGTGTTGAAGAATTAAAACTCACCAGTTACAAAAAGGCTTAACGTCTACATATTACCAGGCAATGGCACTGCATAGTAAAATCACACCAAAATAATAGTACAAAATAGTGCAAATTTGCTGTCATCCCACAAAACTCAATCATGCAGACCCCTGGGTGTTATCAAGTCAATGTCTGCTTCCTATGCATAAATTAATTTACACATGAGTATAACATGTTTCTTTTCCCTGAAGAGGCTAGGACAGTCCCAAGAGACCACCCTGACTTCTGACACCAGCTGCAAGTTGAAGGGTGCCCCCAAACCAGCCTAAGTTCCACAATCTGCCAGAAGAACTCACAGAACACGTTGAAAGCTATTATACTCACAGCTGTGGTTTATTACAGGGACAGGATACAGATGAAAATCAGCCAGGGGAAGACATGCACAGGGCAGAATCCAGGAGGGTTCCAAACACGGAGCTTCCAGATGTCCTCTTCCTGTGTAGCTGTGGAGAGCGTTAACTCCTCCTGACAACCATGTGTGAGTACTGTCGATCGGGAAAGCTCACTGGAGCCTTGAGTCCAGAATTTGGGGGAGGCGGGGCGGATGGAGAATACTCCATCATATAGGCATGATTGACTGTCCATATGGCTGATCTATCTCCAGCCTCTCCGGAATTGAGCAGACACATGACCCAAAGCCCCCACCCTATACTGTATTGTTGGTGTGGCTCAAAGGCCTCACCCTAAATCATGTAGTTATTTTCTGGCTGGCCCAATTATTCCAGGCAAACAGGTGTTCCCATGAGGTAGGATATTCCAAGGGCTTAGAGATCAACTCCCAGAAGCAAAGGACATACCTATCTTTGGGCGAGGTGATACTGTACTATACACTCCCCCATTTTCCTCTTATTGGCTTTTGCTCTCAGGAGACTGCCGGGAGCCTGGGCCTCTCCCTCAGAAGCAGCAGCCTGGCCCATCATTACTCCTCAGGCTTGTCCTGCACTGCACCTGCCACCAAGTCATTGCTCTTCCAGCAATTCTAACTATCATAGTGATGACAGAAGCCCACACTGTGGACATGGGAACACAAATAACCACCTTGATGCCTGTGCTTGACTTTCCTCTAATAAAACACTGAGGTACTTGCATTGATTAAGATAGGCATTAATGATCACCTCATGGCTGTTGTTTGTTTTTTTACATCTGGGCAAAAGCCCCTCCTGCAGTAAGATGTGAGTGTGTCCTCTCTAAGACTCTCATCAAAAACTTGCTTTTCCTTGGTTTTTTAATTCCTGAAATATCAGATACCCTAAAAGCAGCAACTCTTCCTTTTCCAAAATTACTTTAGCTGTTTACACATCTATCTCCCCTACTGTGTGGTGAATTTTTCCAGAGCAGGGGCTCTATTTTAGGGTACTGCCTCCTGACACCCTCCCTGGCATATAATTGGTACTCAATTAATATCTGAGCAATTAATCAACACATGTTTAGGGCAGTATTAATACAGTGGTATAACAAGTGTATATGTTCTTGGCATAAAATTATTAAGTAGAAAAAGTAAATAGCAGAAAAACATATTTTCATATGACTGCACTATGTATACAAAAACTATTGTGGGGGGGGCCTCTGAGGTGCTGATGATGTTTTATTTCTTGATCTGAGTGGTGGTTACATTGGAGTGTTCAGTTTGTGGCAATTCATTACACTATAAAATTAGGATATGCTTACCTTAGTGTGTGTGTTATACTTTAATTAATAAGTATACTTAAAAGTAGGGGCACCCGGGTGGCTCAGTCGGTTAAGCGTCCAACTCTTGGGGTTTCAGCATAGGTCATGATTTCACTGTTCATGAGTTCAAGACCCTCATTGGACTCTGTGCTGATAACATGGGGCCTGCTTAGGATTCTCTCTCTCCCTCTCTCTCTCTCTGCCCCTCCTCTGCTCACTCACTAAGTAAATAAAAAAACTTTAAAAAAAGTTTACTTAAAAAAAAAAGGAGTAGGGGCGCCTAGGTGGCTCAGTTGGTTGAGCGTCTGGCTTTGGCTCAGGTCATGATCTCGCAGTTCACGGGTTCGAGCCCTGTGTCAGGCTCTTTGCTAACTGCTAGTTCAGAGCCTGGGGCCTGCTTCGGATTCTGTGTCTCCCTCTCTCTCTCTCTGTCCCTCCCCTGTTTACTCTCTGTTTCTCAAAAATAAATAAATGTAAAAAAAAATTTTTAAAAAGGAGTTAATAAACAGTACTTTTAGTTCGGAAGTGCAAAAAGTCAGCAGCCTACAAATAATCATTTGGGTAGTAAGAAGATAAAAGTAATACATATTTATATTTTCTTATGCATGCATCGAATACAACTGGTGGGATATACAAATGATAACTGTGTTTGCCTATGGGAAACAGAAATGGGTAGTTCAGGGGCAGGGCTGAAAAGAACACTTCCAACTCTATACCTTCTTATATTCTTTTGATTTTTGAACCATGGGAATGCATTATATATTCCAAACAATTAAGTTAAAAAAAAATTCTAGCAACAGGGTGATGATTTGTAAATTCTTTATTTTGGCTAATATTGACTGCCTTCATTACTACCACAGACTTCTTATAGCAGAGAGGCATTATTCACTAGATATTCTGTTGTTATGAAACACTAAACATTAGGAAGATTGCAGGGCATTTAGAATGAGATAAGGAGAAGAGAAAAGAAGCTCAAGGGAGAACTTGAGGTCCTGCCCATCCTTGGTTATCAGGAAATGAGTAACCACATCAGATCTAACTTAAATGTCAGCCTCTCCAAAAAAGGTGTTCAGAGAAAGGTCACGTAACAATTATTCACTGGACAAAATTTTTAAAAAAAGTCAATGTTTTTAAAAGAGATCTTGACATGAAAGACCCAAATGAAGAACAATTATACATAGCACCATGACAGAGCTGGGGTCGCAGTGGCCCGGCATCAGTGAAGATGCTACTGTGGAGATAGCAATCTCTAGGGGCTAGCTCACACTCACAGGTGGATGGGACATCTTAGGGCATAAAGATGTTGTAGACAGTTCTCACGTAGATGTCATCTGGAGGAGGCTTCTTCTTGCTGCCAGGTTCGAGGAATTTCTTAATTGTAGGGATATTACTGATTTTCACTGTGAACTCCTGAAAAAGAAAAACACAACGGTTCGAGGTTAACAGCAAAGGTAATAAGTTACCGTGAAAATACGGTTGTGCAAAAACAGCCCATGAACATTTTTGCAACATGTATTTGTTACAGGAACCCAAGCAGAAATGTTGGTGTGACTGTTTACAATCTCTGCCCACAATGGCTGGGATGTACCCCGGGCTTTATCTGTGCAAACCTCACAGTTAAGACCAAGAAATGAATTCTTTTCAGATATAGAAAAATAAAAAAGATACTTAGATTAGGATTATAATGCTTGATTAAAGAGAAAAAAGGAAAAATCAGTACCTTAAATATACTAATCTACTCAGAGAAAATTCATGAGTCATTTGAATAAAAGTATTTTAAACAGTCATCGTATGGCACAATTGAAATTCAGCTTCTTTGGACTTTTTTATTCCCATTAGCAAATGAATCCTCTTTCTGGCTATAAGTGAGAGATGGCCAGTAGCATTTTTTATGGCCTAGGGCTCAGACACCAAATACCAGATATTTATGGAAACTGGATTTTCCATTCATATAGTCAAATCTTACCAATTCTCAGTAATTGAGAAGAAAAGTTTATTCGATCTGGTAAAAATTTTGAACCATATGAAGAAGTGCATATCCATCATATATATTTATTCTAAAAAATTTTTTCAAAGAGGTCATTTATTCAAAAAGCTACTATTTATTAAAAGTCTATAATATACAAAGCATAGCCTTAAGCATGCACACAGATAAACATACATACCTATTTCACTATTAACAAAAGCTAATAATTATGTCAATTAAAGCTATGTAAATGACAATTTTCTCTTTTTATTATTTATTTTAACTATATCATCTAATTTCAAGTACTATTCTAACATTTAGAATCTTGTTTTATAGGATTTATCATTTAAAGATTTACCTGAGGTTCATATTTGTAACATATAATAAAACTTTTGTGACATATGACTTTTTTTTTATACCCTTTAATCAATGCAGGAATGACCCTCATTTCAACTTAGATCTGGTGTTAGATTCTAAAGTCCTTTAATACCAAGGGACGGTTGGGTGGCTCAGTCGGTTAAGTGTCCGACTTTAGCTCAGGTCTGGAGCCTGCTTCAGATTCGTGTCTCCCTTTCTCTCTATCCCTCCCTTGCTCATGCTCAGTCTCTCTCTCTCTCAAAAAATAAAATAAACATTAAAAAAAATTAAAGTCCTTTAATATTGATGCGCGATCTCATCAGAGATTCCATAGGTACAGCCTCTATGGAAAACAGTATGGAGGTTCCTCAAAAAATTAAAAATAGAAATACCATACAATTCAGTAATTTCACTACTGAGTATTTACCCAAAGAAAATGAAAACACTAATTTGAAAAGATATATGCACCTCTGTGTTTACTGTGGTATTCTTTACAATAGTCAGATTATGGAAGCAACCTATGTGCCCATCCACAGATGAATGGATAAGGAAGATGTGGATATATAAGATGTGCGTTTATTTATACAATGGAACACTACTTGGCCATAAAAAATAATGAGATTTTGCCATTTGTGACAATATGGATGGATCTAGAAGGTATTATGCTCAGTGAAATAAGTAAGAAAAAGACAAGTATCATATGATTTTATCTATACATGGGATCTAAAAAACAAAACAAACAAACAGAAACAGACACATAAATACAGAGAACAAACTAGCGGATGCCAAAAGGAAGATGGCAGGAGACGGGGGGTGGAGTGGGAGATAAAGACTTCTAGTTATAGAATAAATAAATCAGGGAAATGAAAGGTACAACACAGGCAAGACAGTCCATGACACTGTAATAGCACTGTATGGGGACAAATGGTAGCTACACTTGTTGTGAGCATAGCATGATGTGTGGAGCTGTTGGGTCACGGTGTTGAAACTGGCATGGCATTGTGTGTCAACTATACTTCAATATGGGGAAAAAAAAACCGGGACCCATGTTTCAAAAAATTACATTAAAAAAAAAGAAAAAAATTACATTTAATACAGATGTGCCTGGGGTTTAAAAATAAGTTGTTAGTGTCATGGATGGAAAATGCCAACAGGTCTCTGGGTTATTTCAGGGGCCTACTGGTATTAAAGTCAAGTTAAAGAATGTTTGTTCCTGTGTCTACAAGAGGAAATGAACAGATAGCTAAACAATATAATGGCTCTTGCCTTGTTGAAGACTTCTATTCTTATTTTCTAGGTGTATGTGTTTAACTAGCGGTTATTGTCCTCACTAGTATATCAAAGTGTATTTGCTAGACTTGGAAAATTTATTATTTTTTTTAAGAAGCATTGGAGATTTGGGAGATCTAGTGTATTTCTCTTGGCTTTTGGTAACTTAGTCAAACATGTGCCCATTTGGGTATATAGGGGATTGGCAACCTTTTCCTATAAAGGACCAGTTAGTAAATAATTTTAGATTTTGCAAGCCATACAGTCTCTATCAGAACTACTCAACTCTGCCGTGATAGCACAAAAGCAGCTGTAGACAATGCGTGCAGGAACGAGCATGGTTTTGTGAAATTCACACTTTATATAATTTCATGTGTCATGAAATATTATTCTTTTGATATTTTTTCAACCACTTAAATATGTAAAAATTGGGGTGTCTAGCTGGTTCAGTCAGAGGAGTGTATGACTCTTGGTCTGGGGGTCATGAGTTTGAGCCCCATGTTGGGTGTAGAGATTTCTTAAAAATAAAACTTTTTTAAAAAATGTAAAAACCATTCTTAGCTCTGGAACTATACACAAACAGGTGGCAGGCTTGATTTGACCCGGAGGCTGCAGTCTGCCAACACCCCATATAGAGGAAAGCCCACTGGACCTGGAGATTAAAGGCTAAGGTTCTAGACAGAACTGAGGCACCCACTAACCAGGCCATCTCGGCTGCTGACTTCTCAACCCTGGCTCTCTATTTCCTCATACCTACACCGAAGGTGCTGGATGAGATTAGTTGTTTAAAGCCCTTTTCTGCTTTGAAGTTCCATGATCAATCTTAGCAGAACAATACTGAGGAATAAGCGGAGCCACACACAAGTCTCTCCTTGGAATTTCCGTGAAGGGGAATGAATGGTGGGTGGGAACTCTCTGGGGTGATGTTCAGGGAGCCTCTTATTTGCTCTCAGAACGCAGGCTGGGACGTTACCAATTCGAGAGCACATGTTTCTGAGAATGGGAGACACATCCTGATGAGGAGACTGTTTTTGGTGTTGACCCTGAAGCCCTCCTGTCAGTATATATACGTTATGGACAGATGAGGAATGCCTCATCCCTGCAATTACCCCTAAGGCAAGTTTATTAGCAAACTGTGTATGCAGTTTGTTTCAAGAGCGTAGTTATGGGACAAAACTAAGGCAAAACTGCTTTCACAGGTACATGATCTTTCAGTGTAGGAGATCTGGGGACCATAAAAACCATTTCAAGTCTCTACTTTCATTTCATTTTACTAACTAGAATCTAAAAAAGGACACACACACCCCTAGCCAACCAACTGCCAGACATTGAAGGAAGGAAGGTCTAAGAGTTCTGGACCAATCTCCTAAAATGTGGTTTCGTTTACCTGGAGGTGAGGAAATGCAGACAGGATATTGGGGATTTTCTCTTCTAGAGCCAAAATGGTTTGGAGTAGAATCACGTCCGCAAGGCTCAGCTGGTTACCAACGAGAAACCTTTGCCCATGATCCCTTAAAACCTGCAGGATATAAATGTTTTGCATTGTTGACAAAACTTTACACAGAGAAACTGATGAAACTATTGAATCGGTGTAGTATCTCTGCATATCTTATATGTAGTATCAGGAGGATGCTCCCTATACCAGAGAGAGAGAACACACAAAGGGTGTAGAAACGGAAGTACCATTAAATACCTGCTTTATATCAAACACTGAAAAGGGGGAGAAAATCTGAATTCTAGATTTAGCACCCAGTCCTTTAAAAAGATACACCTATTCCATATATGTATCTACAGAAATGATTAGAGATGACGGATTCAGGAGGCTGGGGATGTCATGTAAGTCAGCAACAGGTCCCCTCCAAGGACTCTAATCTCACTTGCTGGCTCTGTGTTTCTACAAACATCAGGACCCGCGATCATCAACTAGACACGACCATAGAAAAAAGCAGGCTTCCGGGGTGCCGGAGTGGATTAGTCAGTTAAGCATCCAACTTTGGTTCAGGTCATGATCTCACAGTTCATGAGTTCTAGCCTCACTTCAGGCTCTGTGCTGACAGCTCCTAGCCTGGAGCCTTGGATTCTGTCTCTCTCTCTCTTTGCCCCTTCCCCACTTACATTCTGTCTCTGTCTCTCAAAAAAAAACATTGAAAAAAATTTTTTTAAAAAGCAAGCTTCCTTTCACATCTTCCAAGACAGAGAAAACTAAAAGCACAAGGGCTCATCCTGACTCCTGTTGGGAAGGCAGCATGTAGCCTCAGAGATTCATAGGGATAGAAGATGACCAGGAGGAAGCAAGGAACAGTGGTAGAAAAAGGGGGGGATCTCCTTTGTAGTGAACTCTTGGATGCCCAGAAGTGAGTATGAATGTGTGCAAGGTGTGTGTGTGGGGCCTGACGGGGGCTCTACATACAACTCCAAGTCAAATATAGCTCCTGGAGCCAGAATGGGAGAGCACAGGGAATCCAGAGTTGCAGTCAGAGGCCAGGGTTCCCAATCCCGGCTCCCCACGTTAGGCATGTCCCTCAATCTCTCTGTGCTTCCGTTCCATTATATGTAAAAAACAATAAAAGTTAAGAAAAATAAAGCTAAAAACTTTTAGCTTACGTGTTGGGAGGAGCCCTGACTCAGTCTGGGCCATAGGAATATAAGAACGAGCAGTGACCTTTCACCAAGGCACCTCTTCCTCCCTTGTCACAGCACATTTCTACGTTATCATATTTTACATTTGCAAAGTGCCTGTGAGTGAGAGACCGTGAAACCAAGCGACTGAAAAACCCACAGAATACCTCTCCTTCTTAAATCTAATCCCACGAAGATGGCCAGAGATTTGCCAGTTGCATACGTTTCCACTCTCTTCTTTTTTTAACTGAAACATTTAAAACAATTGCTCTTAGGGCACTTGGGTGGCTTAGTCGGTTGGGCTTCCGACTTCGACTGAGGTCATGATCTCACGGGTTGTGGGTTCAAGCCCCGCATCGGGCTCTGTGCTGACAGCTCAGAGCCTGGAGCCTGTTTTGGATTCTGTGCCTCCCTCTCTCTCTGCCCCTCCCCAGCTCACGCTCTGTCTCTCTCAAAAATAAATAAACATTAAAAAAAATTTTTTAAACAATTGTTCTTAGTTGAGAAAAAGAGGAGTCTGAAGCTCAGAAAAGCAAATATATTAATAAGACAAGGAAAATAACAAAACAGGAAGCAAAGAGAGCACAGGGGAGAGAAATAAAACAGCAATGGTCTTCTCATCATACCAGACTATCAGGTAGGATGTTGATATACAATGGCCCTTCCCCAAATGTTTGTGGGATGAAATAAGGCAGGAATTAGGTAGTTTCTGCTTTTCTGCATCTTACACAGGGTGGGCACTGGTGAACAATAATGTGCACATGTGGAACCCATGTTTTTCCCAGACTTCCGAATAACATGGTCCAAGTGGAGCCCGAGGGGCTTCAAGACACCCTGGCTTTGCTCTGACAGCTCCTGTCAGCTCGCGGGAATCCACGAGGTTAGTGCAGTGGGCTCCGCTTTCCACTGCCCAGAGCAGCGCGGGGCGTCAGGGACAGCTCCCTTGTAGTCCGGCCATGCCGTGTTCGTGGGCTGCTCTGCCACCTACCTTTTCAAACACAGGAAAGTATCTAATTATAGCCTTCTGGGCCATGTTAACCACTTCCTTTTGTTGATCATCTGGTTTCAGGAAAGGATGCATGATAATCAGTTCCAGCAGATCTAGCGTCCCCTCCACGTACATGTCAATCCTTAAAACAACACAACAAAACAGTTTCTCAGTTTCCCCTTCTTTGAACTCATCAACTTCCACAACTAAGAATTCAGAGTGCTTTTCCGTTAAGGCTCTGGCGACTTAAGGACCCAGGAGCATGTATCTATACCTGGCTCAAGAGCAAAGATGCAAAGCCAATCTTAGTTGTAATTTGGAGAAATCTGTCACAGATCAGAAAGCATATAGTCATGATATCCCCCTCTCCGGGGCCCCTGATCGTCTACCCTTACTCCAGGACCCACGCTTGGTGTGGGCAGAATTTCACATTTATAAAAATAGTGGCTATCATTTATGGAATGCTGGGTGTGTACCAGGCATGGTGCTAAACACTCTCTACCCAATATTTCATTGACTCCAATGAAATTATCAAGTATATGCTATTAATATATTGTACAGGACATGCAGCAGGACTGTGGAACTTAGCACTTTGTGCTGGATCACTCATCTTAGTAGGTATAACCACCAGGCTTTGAATTCAAAATATAATCCAAATTATAATCAAGGCACAGTATCCCTGGCCTTGAATGTCACAGCAGCCTCCTGTTCTTAATACTCAGTGATAATAAATTTGCAAGAAAGGTAAAAAGCATTTCAAGATGTTGAGACCTGAAACAACCACACCCCAAATAGAGGATCCAGTATCTGAACTCAATTCTTGTCTATTGTTTTACCCAGACTCTCTGTACTGATTTTCCACCTGGTTTTTGTTCCTGGTTTAGTCTAATGATATAAGACATAGAGGAGACGGGGCATGCTGTAGAGACTGTTAATTGGCTAAGGTGTCGGTAAGTGACAAGCGAGAACACTTGAGAGGGCCACAGTACAGGGTTCTCTCCTTGAGGTCCTTGCCAAACAGGTGGTGCTTCTCCGCTATGTAGTGGAGGATGCTGCGGGTCTGCACCAACTTCATCCCGTCAATTTCAACCATTGGCACTTGCTGGAACAGCAGGTGGTTACCTGAGAATGGAAGCCCAGAGTGAGAACTGATCTCTTGCCTGTCCCCCAACCCCTGAACATGCCCTGCTGAATGACAAGGGACAGTGGGGCCAGAGCCTTGGGAACAGTGTAAAGCTCCCTGATGACAAACGGCCTCAACTTCATTCAGGGTAGCAGATTTAACCACCAAAGAAGCCTGAAAACAAGCCCTGTTCGAAACCTTCCTTTTTCATGCTCACACCAGGAAAAACACCCACCCACCGTGACAAGCGCCAGGGAAGAATGTGGTGAAGATATTTCCTCAGAGCCTTGCTGGTCAACCCAGTCAGCAGCCAAGAGCTGCATGTCTAGTTAAACCTACATTTAAATTAATCAAAATTTTGACAAATTTAGAATTCCATTCCTTGAGCACACTAGACACATTTCAAGTGCTTAGTAGGCACATATGGCTAGCGGCTATGACATCAGACCGGGAACAGAACATTTCCAGGGCACCTGGGGTGGCTCAGTTAATTGAGCATCCGACTTCGGCTCAGGTCATGATCTCGCGGTCTGTGGGTTTGGGCCCCGCGTTGGTCTCTGTGCTCATGGCTCAGAGCCTGGAGCCTGCTTCAGATTCTGACTCCCTCTCTCTCTGCCCCTCCCCTGCTTGGACTCTGTCTTTCTCTCTCAAAAATAAATAAAACATAAGTCACCGACTGACACTCATGTGTACTCACTGGGCTTTCTCTTCCACAGCCACAGACCATGTACTACCAAGTCTGCTGTCATGGATCAAAAACCAACCCCATTGCTTTCTTCAACAAACCTGTGTCAAACACTTTCCACAGACTAAGCCCTGGGAAGAGATGCAAATGTAGGATACAGCCTAGCCCTTGAGGGGCCCAAGAACTGGGGGTACATGAGTGTCTGGGGGAAATGAGTACTCAACACATGCCTAGTGACATGAGGCCAGTGTCACACAGGAAAGATGACATTGCAGTTGGTCCCTCTGGAGGGAGCCTTCAGTTGGGTTTGGAGACCCTGCTGCTGGCTGGAATGGAGGCTACTTACAGAGTCGCTAGGTATTCCTTATGGAACCTGGGCGTGGAGGGAGTGGGGCTGATCAGGAGTTAAAGTGGGGTGGGGGGGCTTTCATTGAATTCATTTCTGTTTAGTATTCACTGCAAATATGCGGCCCAGTGTAAATGGGGACTTCTGTCTGCATACTCAAGCAGGCACTGATGGCTTAGACAATTTTGGAGGGAGCAAGGTGGGGAAGATGAAGAAGGAAGGGATGAAGAGAGGAAAAAAAGGGGAAGAAGAGGTCAGAGGAGGGCAGACAGAGGAGAAAGGGATGGAGAACGGTTGTTCACCTGACGGTTCACTCCCTTTAGCTCTCAGAGAATAGCAAGTACAGCTATTTCTCCCCCCTGGTGTTAGGATACTGTTCTGAGAGTTCAGTGTCAGCAGCATCTTTGACCTTCCCCATAAATATCGGTTCTTAAAAGAAAAATCACCGTTACCAAACAGTTGTTTCATTTCCATACTCACCATCCTGCAACTTCTGTAACTGTTCTTTTGTTTCTAAGAATTCTTCATCAAACTAAATTAAAAAAAAAAAAAGATACCCCCCATGAAGGCACATATCATTACAGGATCAGGACTGAAACTACCAAGCTAAACTGTCTCGGAGGCAGAAAGAGCACACTTAGCACACTTAGCATCCACAACTAAAAGAAATGGATTCCTGGGAGAAAAGGGTGATGCTCATATATCAGAAAGCAAGGAAGAGCTCAAAGACCAATGAGATACGGCAAAGGCAAAGTCAGGCAGGACCCTACCTGAAGGGGAGTCCTTAGTCAAATTAGGGACAATTCAAGCATCAGAAGAGTAATGTCACTTAGGGATCATCACACACTCCAAACAAAAAATCCCTGTGTCCGTAAGAGATGATATTCAACAAGGCAGAAGGAAAAGCTCTTTTTTTTTTTTTTACAGAAGAATTAGTGCTAATGATAAAATTAGAAAAATCACCAACTTATAACCTACAATGTAACAACTGATTCTGATAAGGTTCAAAATGGATGCTGAAATCACTGAGTTACAGGGCACAGAATATTCAAACAACCTTAAAGTATCAGCCCACAAGTTAATTATGACAAAGGAAAAATGCATCTTGGTGGTGGAAAGATTTGTAGATCACACCCTCTATCTAACCAAGTGGTCACACTTAGCTCCCCATTGGGGGACACTGAGACATCGTATGCTTCCTGCTGTGACACAGTGAGAAGGACACAGTAACACTGTAAAAACACTGCCAGACCTAACTACAAGGTGAAAAATCAGGCAAATTCAGGACATGGGGCACTCTGTAACAAAAATGGCTGAGACTCTTCCAAACCTACAGAAAACTTGTTTCCTTTTGTTTTGCTTGTGCTTAAGCTTCTCCTGGGCGTGCAAGGTCTGAGAACAACAGGTTTGAGGGATTTGCCTCTGCCATTCCCACTCTGCGGTCTTTACCGCTTATCTGGCTCTCCTTTTCTAGACTTCCATTCAGTCACTTCCCAACTGCAAGTGTGAGCTCCATTCTCTAAGGACAAATCTTTATTTAAAAGAGATTGGACTTTAGCCAGGTAGCCCTCCTCTGATAAGTCTTCTATATGGAATTTGGTTTCCAAGTTGTGTGGCAATTCATGAGTCAGTTTTTCCTTTACACACTTCTTTGCAGTTTCCCTCCACACTGGCTGGAAGAGTGGGTTCGGGACCGCTGGGCTAACGCCTCTACCTCACCTACCTGCCGGCTTTGACTGGTCTAGGGGAGGTGGGTCACATGACCCACATTCTTTTTTTTTTTTCCTTTTTTTTTTTTTTTTTTTTTTGTCGCACTTACTTAGGGTTGGTTTTCTACTGCTGTCACCAAGAATCTCGACTTATACACAGGAGAGTCGGAGGCATGAGGTAGAATGAGGATTGGAAAGAGAGACGATTTGAGAAAGGATTGTATTAAATGCACAAATAAGATATCCATTGCAAACCTATTCAATAAGCCAGAACTGCAAACTCAGAAACATGTAGGGAAAAGATAAGTGACATCAATAAGTCGACCAGGTTCAGGTCACAGGACCAAGAATTTTTTCACTGTCTTAACACAATTAGAAAATATATCCTGAGACAATGGGGGAGTAATGGGATCTGTGATGAACTAGAAAGGTCCATCTATGGTAGGAATCCTTCCTTAGTCAGATTGAGTAATTACTGCCCTCTGGAAATGAGGGCCCAGTATCTTCAGATCTTCAAATTTCTCAAGAGAAGTCAAAAGTCAGAGTTTGTATATAAAAATGATTATCAACTCACTTAGAAAACTGTAAAACTCTGTATGGTGAGTTATAATGATATGCAAATAAACCAAAACTAAAACCAACCAAACAACACAAAACTGCAAACCCAACAACGCTCATTTGCCATCTTTGGAGGTTACTAGGGTAATGCCTAAGTATTCTGAAAATCAATGAAGAGTCTATATCACACATTTACCTTACCCTTCTCATAGGGGCTGTAGTTCAAGGTAATTAAATAGTTAAGTGAAAAATTACTCTTCAGAAGAGAAACACAATTAACTCCGATAAAATGACAGATACAAATAGATAAAGCACCATTTTGTAATCCCTAGCAATGGTGATGAAAATAGCTGCTAAAACCACTAGTTGAGAAGGTGATGGAGGAAACTTTATGCACGGATCCAGGCTGATGTCACCAGAACACAATGATCAAGCCCAGCGTTGCTGAAAAGGAGACAGATATCATGCATCCCTTGATGTCGTATAAAAATGTGTACCCAGGGGCACCTGGGTGGCTCAGTCGGTTAAGCATCCGACTTCAGCTCAGGTCATGATCTCACAGTTTGTGAGTTCGAGCCCCATGTCAGGCTCTGTGCTGACAGCTCAGAGCCTGGAGCCTGCTTTAGATTCTGTGTCCCCCTCTCTCTGCCCCTCCCCTGCTCATGCTCTGTCTCTCTCGGTCTCTCAATAATAAATAAATGTTTAAAAAAAATTAAAAAAAAAATGTACCCAGTATCCCTGTATCCCTGTGATGGAGTCTGGTAGGAAAAAAAAGAAAAAAGATTTAGAGATAGAAAAAAAGGAGTCTGGATTTGATCCTGTCTCTGGGTCCAACTAGCAGCTTACAGGAAATATAGAGAATAAAAGAATATGTTAAGACGAGGGTAAGTCCGTCAAATCCAGAACGGGGAAATTATACAGGGCAGTTTCTTCCACAAATAAATGGCACTAAAAACAGATGCAGACACTTAGCACTCAGCTGTTGGTTGCTAATACCATTTGCTAATAAAAGGGACCAGGGCTCCTTGGAAAAATACCAGATTCTAAGGCCAGGGCAAGGAAAATGCAAGATGAGCCTGGAGCCTCTTGTAGTATCAGAAAGTAAGAAAGAGCTGAAGGGAAAAAAGAAAAGGGAGGATGGAGCCATGTGCACAAGTGTGACGCAGAAGCCAACCTGAAAGAGGTAATGTGGCTAAAGTGGGACAATTAGAGCAAGAAAGCATTACTGGATGATAACCCAAAGAATAAAATAAATACTATATACTTAAGTCCATACTGATATAAATAAATGATTGAATAGGTAAATGGACAAGAAAAAAAATCAAATCTCCCTTATGTAAGAATTCTAAACACAGATGCCGCCCCCTCCAGGAGGTAGAGTTTAATTCCCATTCTTTTGGGTGTGGGCTGAACTTAACTTTATTTCCAAAAAATAAAGGGAACAATAACCCTTTTACAATGAAGAAACCTGGCAGACACTGCCTTAGCCAAGTGATCAAGGTTAACAGCACCAGTGATAACTCATGTTAACAGCAACCCTACTATGATGCAATGAGAAGGGCACTTGACCTCTGTGCTATTCTTCCCCTAAACCCCAAACCCCAGTCCAATCATGGGAAAACATCAAACAAACCCAAACTATGGAGAATTCTACAAAAACCTGATCAATACTTTTCAAAACTGTCAAGATCGTGAAATAAAAGACTGAGAAACTGTCACAGATTGAGAGAGACTAAGGGAACATAGTGACTAAGTATAATGTGGGATCCTGGAAGAGTAAAGGATATTATTGGCAAAACTAATTAAATTCAAATAGTCTGTAGTTTAGTCATGCACCAGTGTTAATTTCTTAGTTTTGACATGATTATATAAGCTCTCATCATCAGGAGAGACTGAGTGGCTGTTACGGAACACTCTGTCTTTACAACTTTGCTATACATTTAAAATTATTCCCAAGTATAAAGTGTATTTTTAAACAATGCAGAGGAAACCGTTACAGATTATACAGATCCTGAAAGAAATCTAAGCAAATGCGATGTGTGGGCATGATATAGACCCAGACTGGAATAAACTTACTATAAAAAGACCTGTTTGAGGTAATCAGACTGTTAAGATATTGGTAAGGAACTGCTAATTTTGTTGGGTGAGATTACGGTATTGTGGTTATGTTTTAAAATCCTTACCTTTTAGAGATAAAACTACAATACTCTCACAAAACAAATGGAGGAGATCAGTGAAACAAGATTAGCACACAGCAAATGACTGTTGAAAATGGTGAGGGAAATTTATGCCAATGGTTTCCCAAGCTTCCTAACCCACTAGAACATTTCCATAAATAAGAAACTGAAAAAGCAGAACAAAAAGAAAGACAAAACTACTGTGGACCAAAGCTTACACATACGCAGAGGAAGGTTGCCAGTCAGAAGCCCAGGAAGTGAAGAGGAAATTTACCTACAGCTTGTATAATTAAGAAAAGTTGTAACTGACAAATTTCAGGGTCATTCCTTTTCTCCTTACTAATACTTCTTGGTGCTAGATCAGAAGCCAATGATTAAGTAAAAGTGGAAAGTAAAATAGAATTCCATTTACCACATTCCATTTATAAAGAAAAAAACCCTTGCAAGGAAGGAATCTTCTGACTCAACCAAGCATGACATGCTTGGGGGTGGAGGGAAGAGGACTAGAACAGGACTCCGCCATTTATGTTTTCCTCAAAAGTCTCAAAGTTGTCCGACAAATCTGTAATGAAACAGCATATAGGGTACCTCGACTCCAGCGGCAGCTAAAACCCATCTTACGGACTCCATCCGGCCTCTTCCGTTGGGATAGTGGAGCTTGGGCTTTGCTGCCATGATGGCCTTTCAGAAAAGGCTTTCTGAAAAAAACAAATACGCAGCTCCTCGCACACCAGCAGTCTTATTTCGTGTCTTCAACCCGGTGCTCGCGGGCTAAATGAATATTCATATTTTCAAATATTAAAAGAAACAACCACCTTGGCTTCCATACCATTTCTATTTATGATTTCTTATTCTGGATCTTGGGAAGCTGGGGTCGTTTGTTGTAAAGACGTCTGTGCCAGACGTACGGTACTTCACCGATTCAGAACATCATACACTTTGCCCTTGAAAATCTTAAATTTTTCAAATTCGGTCTGGGGAGGCAAGACGCGGAGGGCCGCGGAGAATAAATTATGCACTCTTTGGAACCCTTGCAAGAATTCATGCTTTCACATGGATCGTCATGTGTGATTATCACAGCTACTGAGAGACGGACCAGCCGAGCACTACTATTGTCTGCAAAATGTGCGTCCGTCGTCCCGCCAGCGGTGGCTTCCCCGGGGTCCCGCAAGTCCCCCGCCACAGCAGGGAGGTGAGCCTCCGGACTCCAGAACGCGCCCAGGCCACGGACTCGACCACCCGAGACTAGACTACCGGGTTACCCCGGTCCCCGCTCAGCCCACTCCGGGCCGGGCTTCGGGAAGATCCGAGCTAGCCTTCCACGGAACCCAATGGGTTCGGATTCCGCAGAGCGGTTAAGAAAAATACGCATACTGAATCCAAGAATGACCCCAGCCCAGCCAGGGGGCCCAGGTCTGCCCAGAAGGAGGCGGAGGCGCCAAAGCACCGTAGGGAGGGAGACGAGAGGGATTGAACGGGGGTTGGGGGAGAGTTGGGACGCACGGTGGAGGAAGAGGCTCGGGGCCGGGGGGCGGAGGGGCAAAGAAACCGGGCGAGGGGAGTGGGCGGGTGGGAGCAGCAGGAGGGAGACAGACCTGGAGTCCGCTAGGAGCCCCCGGAGCCTCACAAAGCGCTCTGCCAGCTGTGTGCAGCGAGGCGGGACCAGCTGGCAGCGAGCAGGAGCTCCGGTGGGCGAGGCTCTGGGAAGACTCACCAATAGAGACGGCAGTGTTTAGCATGCCCCACCCATCTGCAAGGCATTCTGGATAATATGAGAATAGCCCAAATTCAAACCAGCTTCAGCCAATGTTAGCATTTTTGAGGAATGAAATGGCCTTCGAAGTGTTGATTAGATTAGAGCTTTAGTTAAAAAGCCCTTTTAGAGATCCGGTACGGGCAGGATAATTCGACCTATGCATAAAGTCAAAAATCTGTTTAGGTTTATATAGCTCATGCGCGCCCCTAGCGCCTC